>JAQQAC010026012.1:7205819-7455060 GCA_029783875.1 Phataginus tricuspis | reverse complement strand
TGGCTTATTTCACTGAGCATAATACCCTCCAGCTCCATCCATGTTGTTGCAAATGGTAGGATTTATTTTCTTCTTATGGCTGTATAATATTTCACTGTGTATATGGTACCACCTCTTCTTTATCCATTCATCTACTGATGGACACTTAGGTTGCTTCCATTTCTTGGCTATTGTAAATAGTGCTGCGAAAACATAGGGGTGCATATGTCTTTTTGAAACTGGGCTGCTGCATTCTTAGGGTAAATTCCTAGGAGTGGGATTCCTGGGTCAGATGGTATATCTATTTTGAGTTTTTTGAGGAACCTCCATACTGCTTTCCACAATGGTTGAACTAATTTGCATTCCCACTAGCAGTGTAGGAGGGTTCCCTTTTCTCCACATCCTCGCCAACATTTGTTGTTGTTTGTGTTTTGGATGTTGGCCATCCTCACTGGTGTGAGGTGATATCTCATTGTGGTTTTAATCTGCATTTCTCTGATGATTAGTGATGTGGAGCATCTTTTCATGTGCTTGTTGGCCATCTGAGTTTCTTCTTTGGAGAAGTGTCTACTCATGTTCTCTGCCCATTTCTTAACTGGATTATTTACTTTACGTTTGTTGAGGTGCGGTGAGTTCTTTATATATTTTGGATGTCAACCCCTTATCTGATACGTCATTTATGAATATATTCTCCCATACTGTAGGATTTCTTTTTGTTCTATTGATGGTGTCCTTTGATGTACAGAAGCTTTTCAGCTTGATATAGTCCCACTTGTTCATTTTTGCTTTTGTTTCCCTTGCTCAGGGAGATATGTTCATAAAAAAGTCACTCATGTTTATGTCCAAGAAATTTTTGCCTATGTTTTTTTCTAAGAGTTTTATAGTTTCATGACTTACATTCAGGTCTTTGATCCATTTTGAGTTGACTTTTGTGTATGGGGTTAGACAGTAGTCCAGTTTCATTATCTTACATGTAGCTGTCCAGTTTTGCCAACACCCGCTGCTGAAGAGGCTGTCATCTCCCCATTGTATATCCAAGGCTCCTTTATCAAATATTAATTGACTGTAGATGTTTGGGTTAATGTTTGGATTTTCTATTCTGTTCCACTGGTCTGTGGGTCTGTTTTTGTGCCAATACCAAATTGTCTTGATTACTGTGGCTTTGTAGTAGAGCTTGAAGTCAGGGAGCGTAATTCCCCCCGTTTTATACCTCCTTTTCAGGATTGCTTTGGCTATTCGGGGTCTTTTCTGGTTCCATATGAATTTTAGAACTATTTGTTCCAGTTCATTGAAGAAAGCTGTTGGTATTTTGATAGGGATTGCGTTGAATCTGTAGATTGCTTCAGGAAGTATAGCCATTTTGATAATATTTATTCCACCTAGCCAAGAGCATGGGATGAATTTCCATTTGTTAGTGTCCTCTTTGATTTCTCTTATGAGTGTCTTGTAGTTTTCAGAGTACAGGTCTTTCACTTACTTCGTTAGGTTTATTCCTAGGTATTTTATTCTTGATGCAATTGTGAATGGAATTGTTTTACTGATTTCTCTTTCTGTTAGTTTATCGTTAGTGTATAGGAAAGCAACAGACATCTGTGTGTTAATTTTGTATCCAGCAACTTTGCTGAATTCAGATATTATTTCTAGTAGTTTTGGAGTCGAGTCTTTAGGGTTTTTTATATACAATATCATGCCCATCTGCAAATAGTGACAATTTGACTTCTTCTTTACCAATCTGGATGCCTTGTATTCTCTGTTTTGTCTGATTACCATGGCTAGGACCTCCAGTAGTATGTTGAATAACAGTGGAGAGAGTGGGCATCCCTGTCTTGTTCCCAATCTTAGATGAAATGCTTTCAGTTTCTCGCTGTTAAGTATGATGTTAGCTGTGGGTTTGTCATATATGGCCTTTATGATGTTGAGGTACTTGCCATCTATACCCATTTTGTTGAGAGTTTTAATCATGAATGGATGCTGAATTTTGTCAAATGCTTTTTCAGCATCTATGGAGATGATCATGTGGGTTTTGTTCTTTTTGTTGATGTGGTGGATGATGTTGATGGATTTTCGAATGTTGTACCATCCTTGCATCCCTGAGATGAATCCCACTTGATATATTCCTGATGTATTTCTGAATTCGGTTTGCTAATATTTTGTTGAGTATTTTTGCATCTATATTCATCAGGGATATTGGTCTGTATTTTCTTTTTTGGTGACGTCTTTGCCCAATTTTGGTGTTACAGTGATGCTCGCTTCATAGAATGAATTTGGAAGTATCCCTCCTCTTCTATTTTTTGGAAAACTTTAAGGAGAATGGGTATTATTTCTTCTCTATATGTCTGGTAGAATTCAGAGGTGAATCCATCTGGTCCGGAGATTTGTTTTTGATTACCGCTTCAATTTTGTTGCTGGTGATTGGTCTGTTTAGTTTTTCTGTTTCTTGTTTGGTCAGTTTTGGAAGGTTGTATTTTTCTAAGAAGTTGTCCATTTCTTCTAGGTTTTCCAGCTTGTTAGCATATAGATTCTCATAATATTATCTTATAATTCTTCATATTTCTGTGGGGTCTGTCGTTATTTTTCCTTTCTCATTTCTGATTCTGTTTATGTGTGTAGATTCTCTTTTTCTCTTAATAAGCCTGGCTAGGGGTTTATCTATTTTGTTTATTTTTTCAAAGAACAAGTTCTTGGTTTCACTGATTTTTTCTATTGTTTTATTCTTCTCAGTTTTATTTATTTATCCTCTGATCTTTATTATGTCCCTCCTTCTGGTGACTTTGGGTCTCATTTGTTCTTCTTTTTCCAATTTCAGTAATTGTGTCTTTAGACTATTCATTTGGGAATGTTCTTCCTTCTTTAAATAGGCCTGGATTGCAATATTTGAACTTCCTTTGCTGCAACCCACAAAAGTTGTGTCTTTGTGTTGTTCTTGTTATTGGTCTCCATATATTCTTTGATTTCTGTTTTGATTTGGTCGTTAACACATTGATTAATTAGGAGAATGTTGTTAAGTCTCCATGTATTTGTGAGTCTTTCTGTTTTCTTTCTAAAATTCATTTCTAGTTTTATACCTTTGTGATCTGAGAAGTCGGTTGGTAGAATTTCAATATTTTTGACTTTACTGAGGTTCTTTCTGTGGTCTACTATGTGGTCTATTCTGGAAAATGTTCCATGTGCACTTGAGAAGAATGTGTATCCTGCTGCTTTTGGGTGCAGAGTTCTGTAGATGTCTGTTAGGTCCATCTGTTCTAGTGTGTAGTTCAGTGCCTCTGTGTCTTTACTTATTTTCTGTCTGGTTGACCTGTCCTTTGGAGTGAGTGGTGTGTCGAAGTCACCTAAAATGAATGTATTGCTGTCTATTTCCTCCTTTAATTCTGTTAGTATTTGTTTCACATATGCTGGCGCTCCTGTGTTGGGTGCATATATATTTATAATGGCTATATCCTCTTGTTGGATTGACTCATTTATCATTATGTAATGTCCTTCTTTATCTCTTGCTACTTTCTTCGTTTTGAAGTCTATTTTGTCTGATACAAGTACTGCAACACCTGCTTTTTTCTCCTTGTTGTTTGCATGAAATACCTTTTTCCATCCCTTCACTTTTAGTCTGTATAAATCTTTGGGTTTGAGGTGAGTTTCCTGTAGGTAGCATATAGATGGGTCTTGCTTTTTTATCCATTCTGTTTCTCTGTGTCTTTTGATTGGTGCATTCAGTCCATTTACATTTAGGGTGATTATCGATAGATATGTACTTATTGCCATTGCTGGCTTTAGATTCTTGGTTACCAAAGGTTCAAGGGTTGCTTCTTTACTATCTAACAATCTAACTTAACTTTCTTGTTAAGTTATTGTAAACACAGTCTGATGTTTCTTTATTTCTCTCCATTCTTATTCTTCCTCCTCCATTCTTTATATACTAGGTGTTTTATTCTTTGCCTTTAGTTAGTATTTGGATGGTCTGCTTTCTTTGCTATGATTTTATTTTCTCTGGTGACATCTTTTTAGCCTTAGGAGTGCTTCCCTCTAGAGCAGTTCCTTTAAGATGTCCTATAGAGGTGGTTTATGGGAGGTAAATTCTCTCAGGTTTCACTTGTCTGGAAATTGTTTAATCCCTCCATCATATTTACATGATAATCGTGCTGGATACAATGTTCTTGGTTCGAGGCCCTTCTGTTTCATTACATTACATTTAGCATGCCATTTTCTTCTGGCCTGTAAGGTTTCTGTTGAGAACTCTGATGACAGTCTGATGGGTTTTCCTTTGTAGGTGATCTTTTTTCTCTCTCTAGCTGCCTTTAATACTCTGTCCTTGTCTTTGATCTTTGCCATTTTAATTATTATGTGTCTTGATGTTGTCTTCCTTGGGTCCCTTGTGTTGGGAGATCTGTGGGCTTCTGTGCACTGCGAGACTATTTCCCTCTACAGCATGGGGAAGTTTTCAGCAATTATTTCTTCAAAGACACTTTCTATCCCTTTTTCTCTCTTTTCTTCCTCTGGTACTCCTATAATGCAAATATTGTTCCATTTGGATTGGTCACACAGTTCTCTTAATATTCTTTCATTCCTAGAGATCCTTTTATCTCTCTCTGCCTAAGCTACTCTGTATTCCTGTTCTTTGATTTCTATTCCATTAACAGTCTCTTGCATCTCATTGAGTCTTCTGCTAAGCCCGTCGATTGCTTGTCTCATTTCTGCATTGTCTTTCCTCACTTCCCTCACTTCCTCCCTCAGCTCTTGCATATTTCTCTGTAGATCCATCAGCATCGTTATGACTTTTATTCTGAATTCTTTTTCAGGATGATTGTGCATTTCCATCCCTTCAGGTTCCCTCTCTGGTTTTGTCTGGATCTGGGTGAGCTTTGTCTGTACCATATTCCTCTGTCTTTTCATGGCGATATAAGTGGTTGCTGGTAGGTGTCACATATGTCAGCTGGGCTCTTTAAGACTTTAAAAACAAAACAAAACAAAACAAAAAAACAAAAAGAAAAACAAAAAAAAAATGAAGAGAAAGAGAAAAAAGAAAGAAAGAAAAGATAGGAAAAAAAACAACGCCCACCAGGAGTAGATTCTGTAAGGATGCTGTAGGTGTCGCTGTTGCTCCACTATACGTGGCTGCGCAGCTCTGCAGGGCTGTTTATAGCTTTGGCCAGGGCGGGAACGATTTGGAGGCTGTTGTTCTCTGTGTGAAGTCTCAGGGCGGCTACTTCTTCACAGTCACGAGCCAAGGGGTCTGAAATTCCTCAGGACTCCCAGCCTGCTGGGCTGAGTGTGCTGGGGCAATCGTATTCCTCCATTGGGCCCCTGACTCTTTAAGACTGCCAAAAAAAAGCGCGTGCTTTTCTTTTGACCCAGGGAGCCTGCTGTAAGGACCCGGGCGCGTTCCTAGCTCAAAACCTGCACCTTCTGCCTCTCCAATATCCGCTACACCGTGCGATGTGTGTCAGTGCTCCCGGTGCAGATCACCATGGCTGGTTATTTCGCGGGCCTGTACTTCCACTCCCTCCCGGCTCTGAATCCTCTCCTCCTGCTGGTGCGCTTGGGTAGGGGTGTGCTCTGGTCCCGCCGGGACGCTGCTCCCTATCTTACCCGCCTCGCGGGGTGCTGAGTCCTCTCAGGTGCAGATGCAGGCTGTGCGCTCTCCTGTATATTCTGCTCTCTCTCTTTTAGGAATAGTTGTATTTGCTGTATTTTCATAGATATATATGGTTTTGGGAGGAGATTTCTGCCACCCTGCTCACGCTGCCACCTTCCCGGAACTCATTTTGGTTAGTATTTAATGATATTTAAAAAATAATATCCCCCCTTTTTATGCTCAAATGCATCCCCATTCATCCTATGTTGCTTTTTTCTCTAATAATGAAAGTTTTTAGATAATAAATTATTCGTTAGAAGGCACCATTGGTCAATCGACGATTACTATCAGTTATTTATAAGCAGTTAATCCTGTGTTTTGAAGGATTTTCAGATGAGGGAAAAATTTTTTAATAGAACTACAAAATCTGTACTAGAAGAGATCTGCCTGTTGAATATTTGCATAATCTGCCTGAATTCTTAGAGTGGAACATTTTCTAAACTCCCCCAAAACCTAATCTAGGCCTAACCTTTTCTTGGGTCTCTGTTCTTTCTAATTAGGCTTTTATTATTCAGTTTTCACTAGAATGCTCTCCACCTTAAATCCAACTTCATTTTACAATTTTCAATTGCTTTCATTCTGTATGTGATAGATAATAGTGATTAAAAACAAAGGTCTAGGGTAAGACAGCCCTGACTTAAATATCAACTTTGCCATTAATAACTACATAAATTTGGGTACCTTCAGTTCTCTACGCCCTAGTTTCCTGTAAAACTGAGAGAACTATAGTACTTATAACTCATATGGTAGTTGTGAAGATTAAATGTTATGCATGTAGGCTGCCTACCATAGTAAGTGTTCAATAAAAGTTAGTAACTATGCTAACAATAATGATGAGCTTCTCTTTTTTATAGTCTCTTATTTTCAGTGCTTCCCTACCTCCAGTCACCTTCCAAGCTGATGAAGGTGGGAGTAGCATCATAAAAACTAAAATCTCAGTAGAACTAATCCAGTTCAACAGTTATCCTTCGTCATTTGTAATATCAAGTCAAAGGATAAAGCAAAGAAGCAGAAGAAAGACGTTAGTATGAATACAAGTGTTTCTTTGTTAGGAAGAACATATTGGAATTAAGCCATAGGAAGATGTGGGGAAGAACAAAAATGTTGGGAAAACAGCAACTAGAAGAAAACAGAAGGCAGTGATCTAAAAGAGCAAGAGAAATAAAAGACTGGAAGGAGAATTTTAGGCCAAAAGATTTATGTAGCTTATAAAAAGAGGGTGTATTTTAAGATGTGAGAGAAATGGGATTTGCTAAAGCAGAATAGCTTGACAAGGCTACAAACAAAAGGAGCAAGGCATTTTGTATGGTAAGAAGCAGTATTACATATGAGTAAGCTAATTAAAATTTTCAGAGACTAGCAGTATGAAGAGGTATCTGCAAGGCTGGGCTAACCAACCAAAAATAACACAGAAATATGCATGTTAACACTTACGTGCATAGCTATATTTATGAATCCTAAATATAGTTTAGGAGCATTAAAAGAAAAATCTATCCAGTTGTCAACATGGGCCATTATTAATTAAAGCTTGCCCCTTTAAAGATCTGATCTATAGACTAATGAAACTCATTAGTTTTGCCTAGTGTTCTAATCAACCTATATATTTGAAATATCATAATAATCTCCCTTTCTAAGAAAGCATCTCCCAAAGCTATAGAACTACAATCTTTCTGCCAAAGAGAGGTGTCTTACTGGACTCTAACAAAAATAAATTTAAAAATAAAAATATTATATTTAAAAAAACAATGGGAATAATGTAGACTCAAAAGTTCCACACCTCTGTTGTTTTTTCCCCCAAAATCAATAAAAACCAAATGAAAAATAATAACTTGCTTAAAATTATATCTAACAGTTTACAAGTTGCTGAAGTTTTATGTGTATTCAGACTCAGCTGCTGCTTACCAAAGACAACTATAAATATCATCTGAATTAACACCAGTCTGGTGAGAAAAAAAGTGTATTGTATCAAACAGACTTGCTGTGTTATCTGTTCAAACATACCTGTACCAGTCAAAAGTCCAGCACTCTTCTTTCGTGCATAAGCGCGTAAGTGGTTGGACAGGCTAACAGCACTTGTAAACGTCGTATTGCAATGCACACATGTTCTAAGCTTCACAGGCATACCTATCATTCAAAAGAAAACTATAATCCAGTTCTCACTTCAAAAAGTGAAATTTTCTTAGCTAAAAGCGTGAAGAAAAGTACCACAATAAGGAGGGTTTAAAAACGTTCATTGAATTAGCTTAACTTAAAATAAGGAGGGGGAATTAAGTTAATTATTATTAGTTTGTAGTTAGTATTTAGAGCCAACCCATGCTCTTTGGAAAGGTGGAAGAGGAGTGTTTTGAACCTGAGCTCCTCTCGATTTAATACCTATTATCACTTTCTTGCAGATTTCTGTGTTACGCAGATAATTTCCTAGACCTAAAATACAATCTTGAGATTTGAATAGCACAGCTCTGTTGAGAAGTTTCAAAGCTTACAATGTTACCAATAAAAAGAATTAAAAAGTCTAGTTGACAAAGTGGTAATTAAAGTGTTTTACCCACAAAACCGTAAAAGGCTCAATACTAAATTAGGCTTTCTGATGAAGGCTGGGAGAAAAGGTGGTAAAACACACCACTGAACAGCTGTTAGACACAACATTTTATTCAGGGCATTTTATGTTCATTACTCTGAACGCGCAATCAATAATGAAAGCTAATGATTTGAAGTTTTTTTCTAAAATCTTTGTGTTAAATAAATGATCAACAAGCTAACATTTAGTCATCACAGGAAAGAAAACACGTTGAGACAATAAACTCCTAACTTCTCAGACAACCCTCACTCCCCAAGCACATTTCAATTAGTTTCTCCAACATTATTGTGATAGCCAAAATTATGCTTTTCATCTCTGAAGTGTACTACACCTCAGTCAATACAGCTAACACATCTCCCTTACATTTTATCCTTCTGAAAAATGAAAAATTGGCATTCAAAGACTTTTCATACAAGATAAGAGTCCTATTAACCAGAAGCCATATAAGATAAATTGTTTTTCAAACCACTTACAATACAAAATAACCTTGCCTTAAATCAAAACTGCACTATCAGTATTTAGAATATCCCAAAGTCAGGCCAAAGTAAACAAATCAACATTAGTAATCCACTAACCAATTACTTTTACTTTAGACACACTTGACTCAGGGCCAAAATTATGAGACCATCTAAATTAATCTTCAACATTCTTAACTTCCAAAAGAAACCTATAAAGACACTTAAAATTTTTCTCATCTAAAAGTATAAACCACACTTAGCAAATACCACATATAAAGTTTGGCTGCTTTACCTGCCACATCATTTGCCAATACACACAAATTATTCCTTTGAAAAGGAAAAACTACTGGTGCACAAGCACTATGCTAAACCATCTGTTCCGTTCCATTAGAACACTACTGTAAAATCTAAAACCCCAATGAACGCTTTAGGCTTACAACAGGTCTCCCAAACCAAACTATCCCACAATACAGTGAGGAACTGGAAAAGGAGAAATTTCTTTGGGTTGACCACAAACATACAACAGACACCAATCCATTCAGTATAAATAGTCTTTTTTTTGTTGTTTTACCAAAGCAGTAGGAAAACCAACAATTAAATCTTGAAAACATTATCACTCTGGATCACTCACAAAAATATGACAGCTGTTTGCCTTTTCAGTAATGCTACGCTTTTGAACAACATCAACCTCCCATTCACAGACCCATTCCCCAGCCACAGCAAATTTTTTTTGTGGATCAATTGTTTGTTTGTTATTTGTTTTTGCTTTTGTTCTCACCTTACATTCTGACCAAGAAATGAGGCATAGAAAATTCAGTGCTGATGAGCACCAACTGATGATTGATACAGAAATGACAGTATAACCAATCTCTGCTCTGCAAAAAAAGCAGTTAAGTAAAAAGACTCTAAGAAAGTATTTTCTACCAACATTCCATTAGAGTAACCATAATTAAATTGTGTTTATATAAGATAGTCATAAATGTCCTCTTACCTGAATGCATAGTCAAGTCCATTTTTTGTGGATGATACATCAACGGACTATCTTCATTTAATGGAAGAACACATTTCTGGACAAATCTCTTTCTTGCAGTTTGATTATGGATCTTTTGAGGAGAAATAACAGAATTCCTTTCTTCTCCCATCCTTTTATTCTTAAGCAGTTCTATCAATGTAAGTGACTGGTTCCTTTTCCCACTGGGCAGTTCTGGTTTTGTTTCATCATATTCATTTAAGAAACTCAGCCCTTCTTCCTCTGATGCAGACACTGACAAAGCTTCAGTCTTTAGGCCATTACGGTATGCTTCAAGAGGTATAACACTTTGAGATAGAAAATCATCACTTGATGCAAGTTTTTGAGCTACAAATGGTCTGGGAATAATACGACGACTGTTCAATGCCTTTAAGATTTTTTCATATTTTTCTTCATTTTGCATCATTTCATTCAGAACACAGATTGGAGATTTGTGAGCATCCCATTTGGTCTTTCCAAGTCTTTTCAGGTGGCCTCTAACATGATTTGATAATCCAATTTTAGTATCAAACCAACCACCACAGAGCTGACAAGTGTGTTCAGAAGTGGTTTCAGACTTCTCTATAGCTAAAAAAAATTTTTGAAGAGTAATATCAGAATTTTTATAAATTGACCATCAAAGCCAATTAACTCTGAAATATGAAATTAAGTGACTCTAAAAAAGACCAATTTGAGCAAATCCTTTGAAACTGAATACAGACATATTAGTCCAAAATTATCTACATGGAAACTTACCTTTTCTAACTCGTTTAACAGGTGTCCCTGTGCCAGTTCTTTTGAAATGTTGCATTTTGTCACTTGTGGCTATTTGCTCTGGTGACACAACATGACGGGCTTCATAGCTTAACCCTGCTCTGTGAAGATGTCCCCGAACATGATTTGACAACCCAACACCTGTCTCAAATGTTGCTGGGCAATAAGGACACGATTTCTTCTCAAGAGACAAATCAGTCCAATGAAAAACAGAACTATGCTTTGACAATGAAGTTTCTGCATTTTCTAAATGCTGAGGATCATGTATTTCATGTAAAAAGTTATTAGTTCCAGTATCTTCATAATATTCAAAATAAAAACCATTGTTTTGATCATAACTAAGGGTAGCATTTTCTCCAGGCTCTTGACCTTCCACTTTGCTTTTAAATAGAGGGAATAAGTTCACATGTTCTTGATTAATATCATTATAGGTTTCATCTTCTATAGCCTGTGTAGTGTAGTCACCTAGTTCAACATTATCCCAGGAACTTTCATCTTCTGTTTCATAGCTATCTTTCTTTTCAGCAGAATTAAGTTTTTGCAAAACAACAACAGTCATTTTGTGCAAGAAATCTGGATAGCTGTCCAAGTCTTCTCCTCCAACAGAACTTTCCTTCTTAGATTCCTTAACTACTCTCTTTACAGCTACACGCCTGTGGTCTTTGAAGCTTTCTGGCCTTTTGGTGTCAGAGTTTTGAGAGTCTGAAATAAAACTATTGTGAGAATTACTCGATGATGAAAACAGATGTAAAGTATTTAATGAACTAGCTTCCTCTTTTTTGAAATGCAGAGGATACGATTCACCTGATTTTTTGATCATCCTGTAGTTTTCATATTTGTGTCTGTATAAATAGTTGCTATTTGCCTTGGCATTAGACTTTTCTTTTGCTGCTTGATGGAAATACTTAGGTTTTTGGTCAATGCTGCTTTTAATTGTAACAGTCTTTTGAGAACTGTTTTGATTGCACACATTTACACTTGTCTGGGTGATGCTTTTCCGAGCTTTTTGTATTCTGTGTGGTCGTTTATGGAATTTTGAAATATTACTTGATTGTGAATTTGATCCATATGTTCGCTTTACATCTTGTTTTAAAGCTGAGTTCTTTGGAAATGTGGTTGACTGTTGTTTAACTAATGGTTTCATGCTATCAGTATCTATAGGTTCTTCAAGGACATCACTTTTTCTTTTATCAAGTCCAAGAGGACTGCCAAATGAATCAACACATGATGATGAGTGCAGATACTCCATGTGTTTTTTTAAAATACTTCTGGCTGAAGTAGTGAAAGGACATATCTTACATACGTAAGAAGCTGATTTTTTGGATGATCCTATAACAGAGTCTTTCATGAAAGTCTTTCTTTGCGTTTTTCTCTGGGCTACATCAGAACTGGCAATTGGGCATTTTACCACTGCTCCATGGGCAATGCCTCGATGGCATTCCAATTCATTTTCCGTCACTGCCATGAAGTTACACTCTTCACAGCAGTAGTACCTTTTATCTTTTTCATGGGTTTTAGCATGTTGCACAAATGTTTTAGGGCAATTGGTACCAAACACACACTGAGGGCACTGTAATCGTGCACTTCTCCCTTCATCCTGAAGTTCTTTCAATTCACGAATTTCCTCCATCAACTTCTGTCTTCTTTCTTGGTGAATAATCATATGCTTTAGGAGTGAGTTACGATCTCGAAATGTCCGTCCACATTCTCTACAAGCATATGGCCTTGGGACATTAAGATGGCGAAAGTGACTATTCCCATCTAGATGATACATCATGTGCCTGTGGAGGTGCTTTTTCTCCCTAAAATTCACATTGCACTTTGTACAGGGGTAGAATGATGGCTCTTCGGTGCTAAAAGTAGCAGGTGATTCGGAATCACTTTCTTCACATTTCTTTTTTAAGGTATTTGAAAGAAAAGTGCTAGTATGAACAGGTGAACTGTCTTCTCCACACTTATCTGGGTTATAAATTAGATGTTGAAAAGCATCCACAGATTCCAAGTCTTCATCAGTTGATTCAGGCTTCACTTTTGATAATGCATATTTCTGTGAGTCTATTGCTTGTAGTTCTTCGTTCTGTTCCAGAAAGTCTACTTCTAGCATTTTTGACTTATTGGGTATACAATTAGAATCACTAAAGCAATCCTCAGTGAAACGAGTTATCTTGCTTACATCCATTTTTCGCTTTCTCTTTTTTTCTAGACCTACTTTAGAGTGAACTGGAGCTTTATCCACTGCATCTTCATTAGTCATAAGAAACTGAATAAACTCTTTTTGGGGATCCCAGTTTGTATCATTTTCTGACCTAAATTCATCTGTACCTGAGGAAATTCCTGTTAATGAATCAACACAATCTTCTTTTACTAATACATCTTCACTATCTTCACCCACCTCTACTTGATTTATTAAAGTGCTATCAGATTTTATACTACTCCCTACTGAATTCTGAATGTCGCAACCAACTGAAGCAGAGGTAGGTAGTTTTTTAATGGAATGGGCTGGATTCTTAGCATGTGCTACATCTGATAACAAAAATAAAACTTGGTGTTGACTTGCTTTCTGTGGTGGAGACAGCTGAAGATCAGCTGCCACCTTCAAAGTTGAACAAGATTCTGTTGCTGGCTGATCCACAGGCTGTCCAGTGGTTAAGGAAACACTGCCTTTATTCATATTGGAAGTCTTAGTTAAGGAGGAGTGTGAAACTGGTCCATTAACAGCAGCTCCTTTAGGCAAGATAAAGTTTTCACTAGAAACAGTCGGAGCACCAGCATGTATAAATAGAGTAGACTGGCCTCCACTTAAGGCTTTTTCAGATTTGTCCTTTGACAGTTCTTCAGGCAGAGTGAATGTATTATTTTTCTGAAATGATGTTTGACAATCTTTTGGTTTATGAACTCCACTCTCTTTGTCTGAGATAAAATTGTCATCATCTAGGAGTTCTTCTTTAGCACCAGTAATATCGGTGTTTATCTTCAAATCATCCATATTGTTGGCAAGCCCATTTAACACATTTAGTCTAGAAAATGGAAAAAAAACATTTAGGTTTGTACGAAAGAAAAAATACTACTAGAATGTATAGAGAGTTCAAAGTACACATTTTTATTAGCTTAATTCTACTCTTTATATTGAACTCCTAATCATTTTTCAAGAATGAGGAAGCACTTTAAAAAATTTAAAGACTTTAAAGGTACTTCAAAGGTGAAGTTTTTCTTTGTGCTAGGCAAAAACAACAACCCAATACTGCATATATACAAAATGTCTAGGGAAAAGCAACATAAACACAAACACACAGATATAACATGATATAAATGATTATGCTACAAACTGAAAAAAAAAACCTTTAGATTCTCATATAAATACTAATAAAAAGGAAATTATCTTACTTATATAGATTTATTAGGGACAGTCACTCTATATTAGAGAACAATGTAAACCGTTAAAGTTGCAAAGAAGTAAAAGTTTTGTCTGAACTTCAAGGTCCATTTCCAAAGAAAGGTACCAAAATACACTCAGTAAAGAGCCTTACTTGAATGAACTTATTTGTATGAAACAGTACTTGTTTCTTTAAAAAAATTGAAAAACTGCTTTGCAGTCAATGTTCTATATTCTTATAAAATTCTACCAAGATAAAAAATATTTTCACAGGATTTCATTCACTTCTTATATAAATTACCCTTACTTCTAAACTAGTAAAGTTAAAATTAATCAAATTTTATAGTAGTTTGAATTTTCATAACCTGGGCCCCCAAATTCTAGGCCTTCCCTAAGGCAGTTATCCTATTTATGATATGATGCTCTACTGCAATGGCCTAAAATTTTTTACTCTGAAATATATGTTTTTAGTTTACTTTATATGAAATGCAGATTAAAAATTTCAGGCATTTTTGATAATATATTTAATTATTAGGGAAGAGAGTAGAAGAAAGGAGACTGAAAATGTTGGGAGACATACAGACCATGGCTATATTACTGCCAACTATGAAGAGTTCCCTGGCACCCTGTTCTTATCCTGCTCTTAGAAATAGCCACAGTATACAGGAATTGCCTGTTTCCTTGGAAGAATGTAAGTTCTTTGAGGGCAGGGACTATGTGTTACCTTCATATCTCTAGAACCAAGCACAGTGCTTGGCATAAGTGCTCAGGCAGTATTTGGTGCATGAAATAAAAACAAAATTGCAAAACCAAAGCAAAGGTTCCTATTTAAGTAGAAAAACAGTTTTCTTCCGATGAAATTTGGATACCCCATTCAAATAATGCAAATCCCATCATGATTCTGATTTCTTGACTCAGCAATTGTAGGAAGGCCTTCAAATTATCTAATAATTTTTACATACAATTTAAAGAATGTGCTAGTTGGCAACCACAGGTATTAATATGTGAAATACTGGTATAAAATTCCCTATTTCTTTTCCTTTTGTACATAGCAGTTTATTCACTCTCCAATTATTTATTGAGTCCTTCCTAATGTGCCAGGCATTGCTCTAGTATTAGGTATACAGTAGAAAATAAACAAGACAGACTAGGATCCTGATCACAGATAAAGATAAAGTCTTCGGCTTTTCTTTTATAGTATAATTGATTTGAATATGAGTAGTACTACCCTAGGATAGCAGGAGCTTACAATCAAATATTCAGAAATTAAAGCATTTTCAATAAATTCATTATTTCTGTCTGCTATGTACTAATTACATACTTTGTAAAACACTGTATCTAGTTCAAGAATAAAAGAATCATTTCAAATTACCTTCCTACTTCACAACTTAGAACAAGCACTTATAAATATGAGTTTATTCTTTCCACAAGATGTGCTCTTTAATATGACAAACATTACAAATAAATACTACAAATAGCTTTCTTTGGCATTATTATTTATACCAACAGCCATTTGATCACCCCTCACAGCTCTTAGAATTATTCTGAGATTGGCAAATTTCCACAGTAATAAAAACAGACTTCCAATAAGATCATACTCAATGATATCACCCCAAAATGGTGCTAATGCAGCACCAGCAGGAGTCTCCACATCACAGCCACAGACGTTAAGACGGGCAGCACATAAATGTGTTAGGAAGGAGTGTGCAAATGTCAAGGAAAAGAAAAGCAAACCTTGATGTTATACTATTACCCATTCCTGGTTATTTCTCATTAGGTAGCAAAAAGAAAATGCCCAAATAGGAACAATCTAAAAAATCTGAAATGGATGGCAGAGTTTTTAAGAAACTGGCCTGAAAGACACTTTCTGCTCCTACTTATAATCACAGAGGTAGACAAATATATGCTCAGTCAATTTGAAAGCCTATATTAGCTTTTCTCAACAGGAAGCAATGTTGCTAACGAAGTGGTAAATTCAGTGTTAATGAGTGGCTTCACTGTTACCACCTCAGAGGTAAAATCTTCCATGTTCCATGTTCCACCCATCTGTTCTAGTGTTAGAGGTTCAGAGATGGAACAGACGCTTCCCATTTAAAGCAACTTCATTGGTACCCCCTGAACAGCAGGGTGACAAACTATGAGAATATCACGTCGGCTTGGAGACCGCATCCTCATTACCAGAATGGCTTTGTAAGACTTCCTAAGTTCATATTCTGAAGATAGCAAACTGTTTTGCTCAAAAACACTGAAACATTCTGTAACAGATCTCTTATCTACAAAACATATCATGCAATAAGAAAAACAAAACATCAATATAGTTAAAATATATATAAAGTGAGGTCTTAAACCATCAAAGTTTTCTTTCACGCCTACATAGTGAAATATGCTTTACTTGCCACCAAATTAATGGTATCTACTAAGTTCTTTTTCAGAAAAAAATGTATTAGCACATATTAAAAATCCAATCCTTCAGTTTAAAAATATGCTGTAAGAAACTGACTCAGTACGCTAATATTTTAGCAACAATGAAAAATTTTCCTGGTTTAATTTTCAGAGTATATTTGAACTGAAAAATGTTCAAAATACTCTTAAGTATTTTGACTCATATTAAGCATTTTGACTCAGTATTAGGACTCATAGTTATTACATTGCAATGCAATGTGGAACAATGGATCATCAAAATCTGTTGCACTAATAATGGACCTAGAATTTTTACATCAAAAATTATTTCCTTACACTCACAGATGGCTGTGTGGCATCCAGGCAGGAAAGCATTTGACCTATAAGCTAATTTCAGTGTCTCAAATAGTTTTTCCAACTACCTTTATATAGTCAAATGTATGTCATAGAGCCATCAATACCAGTTTGTTAATATAACTAAACAGGGGAGATATTTCAAGGTAAGCATTACTCATTAAGTTTAAAAACAGGAAACTAATAAATTTAGATAAATAATGTTACACTGCTGACTCCTGAAATTTCAATGAATTTTGCTGTATCAATTAGGATCTTTTACTAAAATGTTTAGACACAATTACTAGGTCCTCTTTCATGTAATTCTATAGCCACAGAATTTTTCTTTTAACTGAATTTTAAAATGTTCCTTGAAAAAGTCACACACTTTGTAAAAAGCTGCAAATGGAACTTTAAATCTACATGAAACATATTTCAATTTCTAAAAAATTATAATTAGTTCTACAGCTATAACTGCCTGTAGTTATATACTGTGAGCATTAAAAAAAAAGTACAAAGGTCAGATCTGTCTTCAAGATGACAGATCATCACTTATATGCCTCAAGCTAGACTTATTGTCTTAGAAATTTCAAACATCAGTATTTTTGCAAACTATCAGCACTTGCTATAACACCCTCACTACACTACATCTTGAGGTTACTACAGAAGAAATGAGGTGATAATTGCATATTAACATAATTATTCTGTAATCCCTCTGAGCAAGCTTCCTAGGTCACTCAGTAATTCAGATTAGATACAACCTTCCTGTCATCAAATCTATGCTGTCCACTTTCTGTTCATGAATAATTCTTTTCTGATAGAAAATTAGCTTAATTTCATTCTTTTATGTACATTATTAATTGTATTTATTGCAAGTAGGTTAATTTTTGTGGGTACTTATTACATAATGCCAACCTTTGTCATGTAGTATAATTTCACACAAAAATATAGTACAATTTGCCCTCATTCTACATTACTTCACTAATAACTATATTATACAGCTATAAATAAATAATGTTGCCTACTAGCTGAGTTACTGTTAGGATCTGTCAGATTTTCACAAACCCCATATTCATTTAAATCATCCTTGAGAACACATGACAAGTTCAGTTAGTCATATATGAGATTGAGACAAGAAAAGAAAAACATTCACAACTGTCATTCTAATTGCAAAATAAGTCTTAATTAACTGAAATACTACATCTAAAAGTATTGCAGTATTTAAGCCTATATATACTATATACAATATAAAAATATATATACCCTAGTCTCACCCAGTGTACAATGCAAGTGAAGACAGAGTATACTACATAACCGTATCATCCAGGTAGTATCCTACTCTGAATGTCATATTGAGAGGAAACACTAAAAAAAAACACAGAACATTGGTAAGGGTATCCACCATGCCCCAAAATGACATGAAGAGAAACCTTTGTAGGTTTAGTCTAACAATTATCCAATACAATTAACAATCTCCAAATGTCTGAAGGTTTGGCATATAGAAGAACATACAATCAAATGTATCATAAAGATGTGCATACAATCTCAAGATTAATTAGAAATAGTATGTGCATTTAATCTCAAGAAAAATTAGAAAGAAACAGGAATCATTCCAAATTGCAAAGGGTTGTCTTACATAACAGTGAATTGAATAGCTTGGCAAGTTGGACTAATTTTCAGGAACACTAAAGAAGCAAATAAAACACTGGAGATTGGTAAGAAGATTTCTAAGATCCTTTCTCATATGTATCTTGTGTTTAATGTTTGGTTATATAACATTTAACATTATTTGAAATAATGAGCTAAAAACAGAAAGGAAATCACGCTACTGGACTTTAAAAACATTCTCTAAATTCAAAACTCCATTAAATAATCCCCTGGTAAACATGTAACGTGTTGATAAGTTGATTCTTGAACAATGAAGGATGGCCCCAAATGACAAACACCCAGAGGTCAGTTACCTACATCATGAAAATTCTACATATAGTCAAAGAGGTTTTTTTCTACTGGTAACACCAAAAAAACATTGTCACTGAGTTTGAACATCTAGAAAACACACAGATAATGAACAGAAAAATAAAAAATAAAATACACTGGGCACATAATGCTTTCTTGTCAGCAGCATGTGGCAATGCTATGACAAACTAATGATCTACATGTGATTTTACCACCTACCACCAAATTACACTGAACTTGTTGAATGATTCTGTTCCTGATGGCATGAAATATCCTCATTATTTAATAGGAAGAAGTTACAAATAGTAAGATACGAGCACATAAATAACACAAAGTGATTCTTACTGCAAAGTAATCTAAATACTAAACGTAATCTGACACATCTCGAGAGGCTGCTATGGGTAAACTGAAGGAGGTAACTGTAAGGAGAACAACGGTGGGGATGAGGGCTACAAAGGCCTAACTTTAACCTGGGAAAATTATCATGAAAAGCAATGGTAGTAGAAAAACAAACAGATATCCAGTAATCAAAGGTTAATCTCCTAATGAATAATTTTGCTATTGCAAGAGGCAAGGCAGTTACTTAGTTGCAACCAAAGGAGAGAGCTAAGTCATATTCAATATGGAATGACTGCTTGTTGTGTTGTTTACAAGACTTACAGATGCATGATTTTCAATTTACCCAGTCCAAAAACCAAAATACTATCAATAGTATATTTCTCTTTTATAGAAGGTGACTAAAGCATATTTAAAATTGAGATCATTTCATGGAAAATTTTAATTATTCTTAACACTAGTGAAATAGCTTTGCTGGTAGCGCTTTGTAAAAATTTTTTTGCTGAACTGCTATACGAGGAAGACTACATAAGATACACATGTATAAAAACTGCTACCAATAAACAGCAATATATTTTATCTCCAGTGAGCAATACAGAATATACAGTTCAGAGGAAGTCCTATAAAAAACCATGGCTAAGAAAAGCCTCACAGAAAAGAAAGGGTTTTAGCTAAGTTTTATAATGCAGTGCCAAGAGAATCACTCTTTGGAGGCAGGCATGTCTGGATTTGAAGACTGGCTTCACAACTAGCTTGGGGCAAAGTTATTCCACCACTTCCCTTAAATTTCAGTTGCTTTATCAATAAAATAAGGATGAAACCTTATAGGACTGTGAAGATTAAGTGAAACAATGTACATAAAACATGCAGCATGGAGCCTGGCACTTAATAATTACTCATTATGTGTTAATTTCCTATGATCCATGCCATTAACTTGTTTCATTCATGGAATGATGACACTGAATTTGTATACTGCTCCTAGTGATGGAGGCCTTTAAAGCAGGAATTTATTCTGAGGAGGTATCTGGGATCTTATATCACTCCCAGGGTATATTAAAGAGGATAAATGGGCAGAAGCTAAAGAATCAGAAGAAGCAGTGTATTTAAGGGTTGCTGGAGCTAAAACTCTAACACTCTTGTGGGGACAAAGCAGGGCTTGAGTGAAATAATATTCAATAAGCAATAAAGAGGGGAGAGTTACAGTGCTTGACCCAGTGCTCCAAGGAAAAAGAACATGAAGTGGCCACTCAGGATTTAAGAGTTTCTGATTCCTTAGGGTCTATTGAGGACATGAATTTGTATTTCCACTCATAAAATGCCAATGAAATAAAAGCAGATGGACTAGAAGAGAGAGACACACCAAGATAGATTAAAACATAAATTAGAACAGTCATAGACAACAGCCACTGGAAAGAATGGAGATAACAATCTCAAATAAACTAAGAGCAGGTTTTATATTTAAAAAATACGAATCAGTATAGCATCAGACTTTTCACTGTCAAGATTGTGTTTAGTCAATACAGCAATAATTTCAAAGTCGGGTAAAAATTAAAATTATTTTGACTATAGAATCCTATACAGAGACAAATTACATAATATTCAAGGTGAATGCACTCAACTACATCTCAAAAAATTTTCCAAAACATTGTAGTATGGGGGATCTTAAAATGGCTGAAATTGCTGTGCTAAGTGTATTTTTATTAATTTATGCAAGATTATAGATGCTTATTAATGGTAATTGAATATATAAATTTAAATGTTAAAACGATAAGACTAATCACTAGAAGTATCTAAAGAGGTAGTAATCATATTATTTATTTAATATCCCTAGAGTCTATAAACTATTGTGTAAATTACTATAAACCCCCACAAAAAACAAAAACAACCTTCAGTAGGTGAGTTGGAAAGCAGAGTGGACACAGCTGATGAAAGGAAGTATTCTTCCAGAACAAGGACTTTTTTAAAAGGATAAATAAAAGAGAAGTTAAGAGTGATGAAGTCTAAGTCCACAAATTATGCTAAGTAAGAATTATAGAAGACAAAACCAGGGAAATGGAGAAGAGGACATAATAGAAAAAAATTTTAGAGCTCAAGAAACACAGAATCTTCAGACTAAAAGGGCTCAGTGAATGCTCTGCGGGATGAAGACAAAAATCTCTGGGGAACCAACTATAAAGAAGCTTGGGAATACCGTTTTCCTCAGAGAACAGGCCATGGCAGCACAGTAACAAAATGGGAAGGCTACATAATCTTAGTTCATTTAAACAACTCAAAGCAAGATTCCAGCGTCTGCCTCTCTCTCTCTCTTCCTCTCCGTACCTACTTTCCCCTCTCTTTTACTCATCTCCTTACTCTCCTTACTTCCCAGTCTTAGACTTAATTCAGAAATGATAAGGTTGTCAACAGTAACATGTACAAAACTTGAATTTAAAAAGTGAAGCCACGTTTTTACTGACAAAGGTCACTTTGATTTAGCTGTGAAGACTGGCTTTGTTACATTGCACGTATTTTCTGCAAACGGAATGAATTAAAACTACAGTGCCAATATTTTTTAAAAATTATATTTAAAACATGTATATAGTATATGAACACTGATAATTATTTTCATTTGTAACAAAATTACAACGGCCAACTTAAAAATGCCAAAGTTTTTCAAAATTCTTTTTGCAGATATACAAAGAAAATGTTTAAAGTCCAAAGATCAAATATATAGAGAGCTCGCTATACAACAAGAAGTAGACATTCTTATTTCAAAATATTAGTGGAACACTAGTGGGACACTTGACTATATATTATAATGACCACAGAGAAATTTCCAACAGACAGAAATCATGTAAACCCTATTCTCTGGCCACCATGCAACAAAACTAAATTAGGTACAATTAAAAACAATCGAAGAGTTATCAGAATGTCAATTATATCTTAATAAAACTGGGGGGAAAAAGACTATTAAAAAAAAAGTTAATTTGCAAACTAGAAAAAGGTCAGAACACAGTATCTAGAATGAAGTAAGGAGAGACAAAAGGATGGAAAACGGAGAAAACTGAACCACAAAAAGGTTACAGTGAAAAGAGCTAGCATACATTTAATAGAAATCCCAGAAGCAGAGAGAAAGAATAGGACAGATGCAATACTGAAGAGACAATGGTGCATAATTTTCTAAAACCGACAAAAGACATCAAGCTGCAGTTTTTGGGAAGTACTGGAAACTCTTAAGGTGGAAAAATAGTAAGAAAATTACACTTTATTTCAGACATCCAAGAACGGTTAATTTGATGCTTTCAACTAAATCATATTGCTTTCCTGTTGAACATAAAAATATCTCACACAATATTCACTTTAGACAAGGTCATTGTACAAAACAAAGTATGAAACATCCTTTTCTCTCACTGAGTTGATTGCTACCTTCTTTACCAATTATAAATTTATCCCAGCTTCAGTCTGCCTTCCCTACAGATGAAATTTATTAAGATGGAAATCTTGAGATGAATGAAACAAAATAAAAACATATCAAAACTTATGGAATGTAGCAAAATCAGAATTTGGATGGAAATTTGTATCTCTAAATGCCTACATTAAAAAGATCTTAAATCAATAACTTAACTTTATATCTTAAGGACTAGAAAAAGAAAAGCAAACTAAACCCAAAGTCAGCAGAGGGAAGGAAATAATAAATAGTAGAACATGGTAAGACAATGTAAAAAACTGAGAATCAATCAAATCAAACATTGGTTCTTTTAAAAGATAAAAAAATTGACAAATAAATTAACTAAGAAAAAAAGAGATAAAATACAAATAGCTACAATCAGAAATAAAACAGGGACATTACTACAAACTTCAGAGAAATTAAAAGGATTTGTGATAGAATACTATGAACAAGTGGACACCAACAAATTAGATAATCTAGATGAAATGGAAAATTCCTAAAAACACACAAATTACTAAACCTGACTCAAAAATAAAGAATCTGAACAGATCTACAACAGGTAATGAGAACATATCAGTAATCAAAAACCTCCCAAAAAGGAAAAGTCCAGGACCTGATGGTAAATTCTACGATTTAGAAAATTAACACCCATCCTTCACAAACTCTTCCAAAAATACAAGAGGGAACAATTCCTAACATATCCTATGAGGCCAGCATTACACTAAAACCAAAACCAGACAAATATACCAAAAGAAAACTACAGACCTTTACAAATACAGATGTAAAAATCCTCAAGAAAATACTACCAAACTGAATCCAATAGCACTTTAAGGGGATTATACAACATAACCTAGTGGGATTTATTCCAGGAAAGCAAGGTGATTCAATATAAGAAAAGCAATAAATTTAATATATTAACAGAACAAAGGAAAAATATATATCATCATCTCAATAGATGTAGAAAGAGCACTTCACAAAATCCATCACTGTTTCATGATAAAAACAACCTCCCCCCCACCCGAGCAAACTAGGAAAAGAAGGGAATTTTCTTACCACAGTAAAAGACATCCATGAAAAATCCAAAGTTAACATCATACTCATCAATGGCAAAAGACAAAATTTTCCCCCTAGGACAAGTAACAGGACAAGTCTGTGCTTTTGCTACTGCTATTCAACACTGTGCTGGAAATCCTAGGCATAGCAATTATACAAGAAAAATACATAAAAGGCATCCACACTAGCAACAAAGAGGTCAAAATATCTCCATTTGCTGATAACATGGTTCTATATATAGAAAACCCCATAAACTCTACAGAAAATCCTACTAGAGCTAACATAATAAACAAATTCAGCAAACTTGCAGGTGTAACATCAATGTACAAAAATCAGTGGTTTCTCATGCCAGCAATGAATGATACAGAAAGAAATTAAGAAAATAATTGCTTTTACAAAAGCATCCAAAATAAAGTACCTAGGAACAAATGTAATCAAGGAGGTAAAAGACTTATATACTGAAAGCTACAAAACATGGCTAAAAAAAGTTAAGCAAGTCCTAAATAAATGAACAGACATCCCATGTTCATGGATTCAAGATGAAATACTGTTAAGATGGCAAAACTTCCCAAAGTGATTTCAGATTCAAATCAATCCCTACCAAAATTCTAATGGCCTTTTTTTGCAGAATAAATAAACTAATCCTCAAATTCATATGGAACTGCAAGGAGTCCTGAAGATCAACAACAATATTGAAAAAGAAAGTAGGACTTAACACTGATAATCAGTGTGATACTGCCATAAGGGAAGACATATAGGCCAGTGGAATAGATTTGGGAAACCAGAAACAAACCCAAACATCTGTGGTCAAATGATTTTTAGCAAAGGTGCCAAAAACATTCAATAAAATGTGAAAAGATGAGTCTCTTCAACAAATGGCATTGGACAACTGGATAATCACATGAAAAAGAATAAAACTGGATCCCTGCCTCATATTACATACAGAAATTAAATCAAAGTGGATCAATAAAACGAAGAACTGCAACTGTTAAGCTCTTAGAAAAGAAGAATGCTTAGGGATCAATCTTTATTATGTCAGATTTGGCAATGGATTCTTAGATTTGACACCAAAAGCATCATGAACAAAAGAAAAAGTAGATAAGTTGTACTCATCAAAATAAAAAGCTCTGTGTAACAAATAACATTACTAAAATATATTTGATAAGGGTTTAACAGCATATATAAAAAATTCAACAACAAAAAGACAAACAACCTAATTTTAAAAATGGTCAAAGGACTTGAGTAGACATTTCTCAAAATACATGCAAATGGCCAACAAGCTCAGGAAAAGATGGTCATCCTGGTCAATTATAAAATGCTAATGAAAACTACAAGGTGATACCACTTCACACCCACTAACTTTAATTTTTAAAAAATCTGGAAAATAGTAAGTGTTAATAAGAATGTAGAGAAATAGAGATCCTTATATACTGCTGGTGAGAATGTAAAATAGCACATCAGCTGCAGAAAACATTTTGGTATTTCCTAAAAAAAATTAACATAGAATTACCATTTGACCCAGTTATTCAAATCCTAGATATACATCCAAGAGAAATGAAAACTTATGTACACACCAAAATTATGTACGTGAGTGCTTACATTATCATTATTCATAATAGCCAAAAAAGGAAATGTAGTACACGCTACAACTTGGATGAATTTTGAAAACATGCTTAGTGAAAGAAGCCAGACACAGAGGTTCATATATTATATGATTCCTTTCATATGAAATATTGAGAATAGGCAAATCCACAGACACAGAAAGTAAAGGGTACTAGGTGATAGTGGAACAGTGAAATAAGAATGATTGCTTAATGGATACAAAGATGCTAAACAGTTTTGAAATGAGAGAATTTTGCATAGTTGGTGAATATACTGCATGCCACTGGCTTGTATACTTAAAATGATTAATTATGTTATGTGAATTTCACCTCAATTAAAAAAAATGGCAATCATAAAACTCCCCTATGTTCTGACAATACCCAAATTTAAAGCAAACTTCTACTTCCTTAGTCCCCCTAAAAAATTACACAACCCAAGTCCAAATCCTATAATAGGTTCTCTCTAATACCTTCTTAAAAATACACCCAGAGGTTCCCTATAGTATGTGGAATCCTTCACTGCAACAAATAAAAACTTGTTCAACTACAGGTATGCTTGTTGGTCTTTTTGCTGGAAGGCATTGACAAGACTAACAACTAATATGTCAACAGAAACAACAGAAGCCAGAAAACAAAGGGGTAATACCCTAGTTAAAACAAATTAACTGCCAACCCAGAATTATAACCAGTAAAAAAAAACTCTCATTCAAAAGTGAAGGTGAAACACAGATCATGACTACAACAAAAAAGTGACACAATTTCTCAGCACAGGTAACTGAAGATGCAGGAAGGAATAGAAGTTAAATATGTTAACTGTGGATAAATCTAAAATAATGACATAAACAATAATACTGTCTTTTGGGGATTAAAATATACATGGAGTTAAAAATAGATGAGTGTTATAGCAAATAAACTGAGTAAGGGGTATGTGTCTCTGTGTGATAGGGGGTTCATTAATGGAATTAAAGTGTTTTAGATTCCTTGAACTGTCAGGAAAGACAAACTAATTCCGACTCCTATGGCTCAAGGACGCATGTTGCAATCTCTACAGCAGCGGTTCCCAGTAGTGTGGTTTGTAGACCTCTGGGGGTCCCTAAGGCCCTAGGAGAGGATCCTCAAAATCACAACTATTTGCATAAAAAGAATGGAGACCTTATTTTCATTTTTTGCTCTCATTCTCTCACATGTATAATAGAACTGTCCAGAATCTGTATGGCTTGTGGTATTCAACAGAGTTAATGTAGAAAGCAGCAGGTATGAGAACCCAGCATGTCTTCCATTAAGCTAGACATTAAAGAGATGTGCAAAAATGTAAAACAATGCTACTTTTCTCACTCAATTTTGGTTTGAAAAGTATGTTTTTCACAAAAATTATGTTATTTATGTTAACATGTAATGGGATAATCTTGTTCACCAAACAACAAATTATCTGGCCCCAAATGGCAACTGCATGAAGGTTGAGTAAAACTGATATAACCAAATAAAAGTTCTTTTTTAAGAGTTTAAATGGATTTTGAAACAACAGAGTTAGAGATTCACTGGATTAAATAAAAGAAAGGATAATAAAACATTCATGGCTTAGAAGACAATATCATAAAGACTGAACTCTATCTCAAATTAGTGAATAGATTACATTTTTGGAAAACTGACAATGTGTGTAAAAATTATACGGAGTGCTGAGTCAAGAAGAACAAGGTGGGAAAACTTGCCTTATTAAATATAAAGACTTCTTATAATGCCATGTACAAGTGTAGATAAAGTAAACCAATGTTAAAAAAACAAAGCCCAGAAATAGGCCAATGTGTATGTGGTCACTTGATCTGTGACAAAGATGATACTGCAGAACAGTGGGGAGACAATCTTTTCAGTAAATACTAAAATGCATATCCATAAAAAAAAAGGTGATCTCCATACTTCACATAATATACAGAATCAGTTCTAGGTTAGAAGGCAAATATAAATACATAATAAACAATATACAAAATAATATACAGTAACCAGTTCTAGGTACAAAGTAGAAAGCAAAATAATAAAGCCTCTAGGACAGTATCTCACAACCTAAGCACTACTAGTGACACTTGGGCTAGGTAACACTGTTCTAGAAGATAACATAAGGGGTTATCTTCATGTCCTTGGAGCAGGAAAAGACTTCTTACACAGGACACAAGAAGCATTGACTGTAAAGGAAAACAATGATAAATAAGACTGTTAAAAGTAAGACCTTCCTTTTCTCCTTTCATCAAAAGATAATATTAATAGGGTGAAAAAAAAGCCAGAGTGGAATGTATTTTTCCAACAAATATAACTAAATAAAGTGCTTCTATCTAGCACATACAAAAACTCCTAAAAACAAGAGGAAAAGGAAATTCCATTAAGAAAAAAAAGCTCCTATCTGTAAAATATGTAACTCCTGTAAATAGGTAACATAGAAAGCTCAACAGTAATAACTTTTTAAAAAGGTAGGTGTGGGGGGAAGAAACTTCATGAAAGATGATATCCAAGCAGTGCATAAATTTATGAAAAAGCAATTCAATCTTATTTAGAATCCAGGAAATGCATCTTCCAAAAGGACAAAAATTAAAGAGCTATTAATACAAAATATTTGTGAGAATAAGGCAACAGGAAGCCTCATATTCAGTTGATGGGTTAGGTACTACCCCAGTGAAACAGTGAAAACAATTTTTGCATTATCTTTTAAATTTGAACATATATAGACCAATGACCCAGCTATTCTATTCTTGGTATATACTCAAAAAAAATGCTGTACATGTGCCCCAAGAAATACATACAGTAATGTCCATGACAGCATTATACAAACCAAATGTTCAAAAGTAAGAAGACAGTGATAAAACAGTGCCAGTACAAGTGAGCTACAGCTGTATCTGAAAACATCCATGAATGTCCCAAACATTATGTTAAGCAAAATAAGCACAGCCATACTACCACTACTATATATTCTATTTTCATAATCCAAAAGCAAGTTAAAAACAAAGCTATATTCTTGGAAGCCAGGCCAGTGGTTACTCCAAAAACAGGAAAGGCAGAGTGATTAGGAAAGGAAAACACAGGGAATTTGGGGTTGCTGACAGTATTATACTTCTTGATCTGTGGTGGTCCTGGGACATTTATTTTGTGGTGATCTACTGAGCTGTATACTTACATTTTGTGTACTTTCCTGTATGTGGTGTAGTTCAATTTTAAAAAAGATATGGAGCACTATCTTTTATATGCTATGTATGCAACTGAAGAAACAATAATTATACAAATACTTTCACTATTATGGTATTAGATATCAATAGGGGTAAAAGTCATGTCTGGGACATAACTTTCTTCATGTTACACTTTAGGATCCTTTGTTTAATTAAATAAAATAAATAAAAATTCTTAATAAGGACCGTCTGAGTTTTCAGTACACTGCAGGTAGGCAAAAATACATTTAAATTTTCTGTTTTCCTATATGTTTCATTTACCTTGATCACCTGAAAAATATCCTAATTCTTAGCTTTATCTAAAACTAAATAAAGTACACATTTTGGAAAATACTAACATAAAAGAGAAGGTGAAGATGTTTGTTTCCATTAAAAATATTTTTTCTGGCATTTAGACAAAGAGGATTAAAGCAGAATACAGATGACATCCGAACAAAAAGAGGTTTCTGTCAAAAATTTGTATGCTTCCCAAGCCTTGACTTGTATTTTCATATTTCATATAACATTTTAATAAAACTCAGTTTTATAACACCAATTAATTTATTTACAAAATAAGAATCAAATATTTATATTGTTGTTTAATATCAAATAAATCTCTGAATTTAATAATTTATGTAGAACATATACTTAATAACAGACAATCTGATTTGTTTTTAAGCCAAGTAGTGCCACCAAGTGGTAGCAAATTTTTTTTCCAAAATACCACTCCGAAGGAATAGAAAAAATTATACTGCAATATAATACTGCAACAGAAAAAAAAAACCCCTATCTTACAGTAAATTTTAAGTAAGATTGTGAAATATCTTGGTACAAAAGTTTAAAAACAAACAAAAGGGTCCATCTTTTTGGAGAAAAGTTGTAAGTATTATTGTGATGGACTTACAAGTTTCAAAGTAAGGAACTATAACTATGATGCTACAGTGTTTACTTTTTGTTTCTTGTTTTTAATTTCATATTTTTTTAAAAGACTTAAACTGCTTTAGAAAGTGATGAAGAAGGCTAATAGCATAAACAGTATTATAACAATGTTACCTTTGTTAAATAGGGAGAGAGTGAGGAGAGCAGGAAAGGACCTGGTTCCAGACCTCACCATCTTCCTACGTCTCTTCAACTTGTTTTCCTTCTATGACTGTCTCTGTGCCCAAATTTCCCCTTTTCATAAGGACACCAGTCACACTGGATTAGGGCCCACCCTAAAGAACCTACTTTTACCTCTGTAAAGACCCTGTCTCCAAATAAGGCGCTAGTCTGAGGTACTACTTGTGGTCATATTTTGAGGTGCTGGCAATTAGGACTTCAGCAAGTGAATTTGGAGTTGGGGAAGGGGGACTACAATCTAAGCAATAACACTATCCTTCTCTATATGAGTATTTTTGATAAGACTGTATTTTTTTATTTAGCAGGAAAACAAGAATAGCTCTTACAAGTTGTTAGATGACAAAATACCTGTGGTACTGTGATTTATAAGCAGCATATTATTTGGTCTTCCCTTTTCCTAAGTGATGAGAAGCACAAAGGTGGCTTTTGTTAAAGTGTTAATAACTTTTGGAAAGCACCTAAGGATGGGGGCTGGCTGCCAGAAAAGCCAACTATGTGATTAGAGGGCTGGAACTTAGTCCCACCTGCCTGACATCCAAGAAAGGAAGAGGGGATGGAGGTTGGATCTATCACCAATGGTCAATGGCTTAATCAACCATGCCTATGTAATAAACCCTCCATAAAAACCGAAAAGGATAGGGTTCAGAGAGCTTCTGGGTTGGTTAACAAGTGGAAGTGCTACAAAAGGGGCATGCCTGGAGAGAGAATGGAAGCTCCATGACATTTCCCCATACCTTGACTTAGCATCTTTTCCACCTGGCTCTTCTTGACTTATGTTCTTTTATAAAGAACCAGTAATCTAGTGAGTAAACAGGTTTTCTGAGTTCTGTAGCAAATCAATCAAACCCAAGGAAGGGATTGGGAACCTCTGATTTACAGTCTGTCAGAAATACAGTAACAACCTGGACTTCCAATTGGCAACTAAAATTCAGGGAAAGGGTCACGGGAACCTTCAATCTGTAGCCTCCAATCTGTGATGACCTGGGCTTGCCAACTGGCATCTCAAGTGTGTGTGTCGGGGCCAGTCTTGTAAGACTGAACCCTTAACCTGTCTCTGGATAGTGTCAGAACTGTGTTGAATTGCAAGACACCTAGCTGATGTCTGGAGAATTGCTTGGTAGTCTGGGAGGAAGTCCCCTCCACACACTGGAAGTGGGTCCTGAATCCAAATAATACTATTTTAATTTCATGAACAACTACCAGCAAAACAAATGACTAAATTTTAGAACAAAGATAAATACATAAAATATTGAAGTAATAAGCATCATATACTTCATGTCCAACCCAATTATATTTTTAGCCCTACACTTCATCTCCTAATACTCTTCTCTCCTCACTATAATCTAGCCATAGAGCCCTTATTCCTTGACCAGGCCCCACATACTCTGTTCTTAATCATCTCTGTTGGAGTTTTTCCTCCATATGTATGTATAGATCAGTTCCTTTAGTTCCAGTTATCTCCTTCTCACTTCCTCTTAGAAGATCCTAAATAAAAGAGCAATCTTAGTCACTCTTTATCCTCTTCTCTGGTTTTATTTTTCTTCACAGTATCTACAGACAATATATCTGACAGACTATATAGGTATTTAGTTGTCTGTTTTCTCTCCCCACTACAAAGAAGCTTCTTGAGGACAGAGACTAATGTTTTTTCACTGACACACCCATGGCATCTTATACAGTACCTAACGTAACTGCTTTTTTTGTGTATTATCATAAGCAGAAGGGATTTAAAAAAATTAATTTTGTCTTTGCTTTGCAAATGCATCTATTAGTTCCTCTCTGAAAAGTTCTTCATACATACAGGCAGAGTTATCTTTTCAACTTCATGACTCCTCTGTGGAGCACGTTTTCCCCTCTCAGGACTTAGTCCCAAACTTTAACATAGCCAGGCTAAGACATCACAAAAAAAGAAAATTGCAGACCAATATCCCTGATGAACATAAAAGCACAAATAAGCAGCAAAATATTAGCAAACCAAATTCAAAAATCCATCAAAAAGATCATCATGATCAAGCAGGATTTATTCCAGGGATCCAAGGACGGTACAATATTCAAAAATCCATCCATCAACATCATCCACCACATCAACAAAAAGGACAAAAATCACACGATCATCTCAAAAGATGCTGAAAAAGCATTTGAAAAAATTCAACATCCATTCGGGATAAAAAAAGTTCAACAAAATGGGTATAGAGGGTAAGTACCTCAACATAGGTATGAGGTAGTATATCAGGATATATGAAGTCCATATACAACAAACCTACAGCCAACATCATACTTAACAGCAAAAAGCTGAAAGCTTTTCCTCTAAGATCAGGAACAATACAAGGATGCCCACCCTCACCACGTTTATTTAACATAGTACTTGAGGTCCTAGCCACTGCAATCAGAAAACACAAATAAATAAAAGGCATCCAGATTGGCAAGGAAGAAGTGAAACTGTCCCTGTTTGCAGATGACATGATATTGTACATAAAAACCCAAAAGAATCCACTCCAAAACTACTAATAACAGAATTCGGCAAAGTTGTAGAATACAAAATTAATACACAGAAATCTGTTGCATTCCTATACACTAATGATGAACTAGCAAAAAAAAGAAATCAGGAAAACCACTCCATTTACAATTGCATCAAAAAGAGTAAGATATCTAGGAATAAACTTAACCAAGGAAGTGAAAGACCTATACCTTGAAAACTACAAGATGATCATGAAAGAAATTAAAGAAGACACCAATAAATGGAAATCTATCCTGTGCTCATGGATAGGAAGAATTAATATTGTCAAAATGGCCATCATGCCTAAAGCAATCTACAGATTCAGTGCAATCCCTAGCAAAATACCAACAGCATTCTTGAATGAACTGGAACAAACAGTTCTAAAATTCACATGGAACCACAAAAGACCCTGAAAAGCCAAAGCAACCCTAAAAGGAAGAATAAAGCTGGGGGGATTATGCTCCCCACCTTCAAGTTCTACTACAGTAATCAAAACAATTTGGTACTGGCACAAGAACAAACCTGCGTATCAATGGAACAGAATAGACAGCCCAGGTATAACCCATACATATATGGCCAATTAATGTACAATAAAGGAGCCATGGATATACAATGGGGAAATGATACCCTCTTCAACAACGGGTGTTGGCAAAACTGGACAGCTACATGTAAGAGAATGAAACTGGATTACTGTCTAACTCCATACACAAAAGTAAACTCGAAATGGATCAAAGACCTGAATGTAAGTCATGAAACCATAAAACTCATAGAAGAAAACATAGGCAAAAATATCTTGAAATCAAACACGAGCAACTTTTTCCTGAACACATCTCCTTGGGCAAGGGAAACCAAAGCAAAAACGAACAAATGGGACTACATCATGCTAAAAAGCTCTGTACAGCAAAAGACACCATCAGCAGAACAAAAGGCATCCTACAGTATGGGAGAATATATTCGTAAATGACATATCCGATAAGGGGTTAACATCCAAAATATATAAAGAGTTCAGATACCTCAAGACCCAAAACCAAAAAAAAAAAACAATTAAAAAATGAGTGGATCTGAAAAGACACTTCTCCAAATAAGAAATTCAGATGGCCAACAGGCACATTAAAAGATGCTCCACATCACTAATTATCAGCAAAATGCAAATTAAAACCACAATGAAATATCACCTCACACCAGTTAGAATGGCCAATGTCCGGAAGACAAGGAACAACAAATGCTGGTGAGGATGTGGAGAAAGGGGAACCCTCCTACACTGCTAGTGGGAATGTAAATTCGTTCAACCACTGAGGAAAACAATATGGAGGTTGTTCAAAAAACTAAAAATAGAAATATCATTTAATCCAGGAATTCCACTCCTAGGAATTTACCCTAAGAATGCCGGAGCCCAGTTTGAAAAAGACATATACACCCCTATGTTTATTGTAGCACTATTTACAATAGCCAAGAAATGGTAGCAACCTAAGTGTCCATCAGTAGATGAATGGATAAAGAAGAGGTGGTACATATACACAATGGAATATTATTCAGCCATAAGAAGAAAACAAATCCTACCATTTGCAACAACATGGATGGAGCTAGAGGATATTATGCTCAGGAAAATAAGCCAGGTGGCGAAAGACAAGTACCAAATGATTTCCCTCATTTGTGGGATATAACAACTGAAGGAACAAAACAGCAGCAGGCACACAGACTCCAAGAAGGGACTAGTGGTTTCCAAATGGAAGGGGCAGGGGAAGGTGGGTGGGAAGGGAGAGAGAAGGGGATTAAGGGGTATTATGATTAGCATACATAATATAGGTAGGTCACGGGGAAGGCATTATATAGCATGAAGACAAGTAATGACTCTATAGCATTTTACTATGCTGATTGACAGTGACTGCAAATGGGGTGTGTGTGTGTGGGGACTTGATAATATGGGTGAATGTTGTAGCCACAATGTTGCTCATGTGAAACCTTCATAAGATTGTGTATCGATGATATCTGAATAAAAAAAAAGAAATACTCCCATTTGCAAATCACTGACAGACCCTGAAGGCATTAGGCTAAGTGAAATAAGTAAGAGACAAACAAAGGCTGTGTGATCTCACTTAAATGTGGAATCTAAAAAAAAAAACTGAACTCATAGATAGAACAAACTGGTGGCTGCCTGAGACAGGGGCTGGGGCTTGGCAAAATGGGTGAAGGTGGTCAAAAGGTAAAAACTTCCAGTTATAAGATTAAGTCCTGGGGACATAATGCACATCATAATGACTATAATTAACACCTCTGTAAGATGTACATGAAAGTTGTTAAGATAGTAAATCCTAAGAGTTGTCTGCCATCACAAGAAAAATACGTTTGTCTCTTTTTTTTTTTTTGCTTATTCTTTTTATTATATGTATAGAGAGATAAGAGATGCTAACTGACTGTGGTAATCATTTCACAATATATGTAAACCAAACCATTATGCCATACACCTTGAACTTATACAGGGTGTATGTGAATTATATAACAATAAACTAGAAGAAAATACAGTAACAGAAAAAAATGAATGTGCAAAAGTCAACTGCATATCCATACACATACTATGACCAATCCAAAAAAAAAGAAAGAAATCAATACCATTTATAAAAGCATCAAAAAGAATGAAATACTTAGAAATAAACTTAACCAAGGCTAAAAACTTGTACACTAGAAACTGCAAACATTGCCAAAAAAACTGCAGATGACAAAAATAAATGGAAAGACATCTGGTGTTCATGGATTAAAATGTCAGTACTACCCAAGGCAGATTTAATGCACTCCTTATCAAAATCCCAACAGCATTTTTTGTAGATACAGAAAAATTCATCCTAAAATTCATATGGAATTTCAAAGGACCACATACAGTCAAAAGTAATTTTGAAAAAGGATGAAGTTGTAGGTATCACACTTTCTGATTTCAAAACTTACTACAAAGCCACAGTTATCAAAACAGTATGATACTGGCAAAAATAGACATACAGACTAATGGAACAACAGTAGAAAGCCCAATAATACATTCTTCATACATAAGATCAAATGATTTTCGACAAAGGTACCAACACCATTCAACATTTTGAAATGGACAGACAGTGTGGGGAAAACTGGATAAATGCATGTGAAAGAATGAAGTTGGGTTCTTCCCTTACATCATGCTATGGTCTGAATGTTTGTGTCCCTACAATATTCTATGCTGAAATCTAGAGAGCATTGGGTCATGAGGGCAGAGTCCTCATGAATGAGATAAATATTTTTATAAAAGAAGCTCTAGAGAGCTCCCTTGCCTCTTCTGCCATGAGGACACAAGAAGTCAACAACCTGGAAGAAAGCCCTCACTCATCCATGCTGCACTGTGATCTTTGACTTCCAATCCCCATAATTATGGAATAACTTTTTGTTATCTATGAGCTACCCAGTCTGTGGTAGTTTGTTACATCAATCCTAATGTACTAAGACACACCGTATACAAAAATTAACTCAAAATGGATCAATAAGTTAAATGTAAGGGCTGAAACTATAAACTCATAGAATAAGATGGGTAAAGTCTCATGACACTGGATTTGACAATGATTTCTTGGATTTGACACTAAAAGAACATGCAACAAAAGTAAAAACAGATAAATGGGACATCAAAACTTAAAAACTTCTATGAGTCAAAGGACGTTAGGAGTGAAAAGGCAACCTGTGGAATTGGAGAATATATTAGCAAATCATATATCTGACAGATTAATATACAAAGTATATAAAAAACTCTATGACATAATGTTTATTTGGTTTCTGCTCCTGGCTCATAGCAAAGAGCTCCTAAATCCCTTGAAAATTCTTGAGTGATACGAGTGTCTTTTGTTCTAATGAGATGATTCTTGATAGGCTCCTGGGTAGGGACTGGGACTGGTCACCATAAAGACCAAGCCAGGATTAGAAGCATTTAACTTTCAGTTCTACCTCCATTCTCTTGCAAGGGAGTAGGGGGCCTAAACACTGACTGAGGTGATAATCAATCATACCTATGTCATGAAGACTCCATAAAACTTCCTAAAGGATAGGGTTTGGAGAGCTTCCAGGCTGCTAAACACACCCCCACAGGGAGGGTAATGCACCCTAACCCCACAGGAACAGAAGCGCCTGCACCTGAAACCCTTTCAGACCTTGCCCTATGTTCTTCATCTGGCTGTTCATCTGTATCCTTTAACGTATCCTTTATAATAAACTGGCAAACAGAAGTGTTTCCTTAGTTCTTTGAGCTGCTATACCAAATTACCAAGCCCGAGGAGCAGGTCATGGGAACCCAATTTGTAGCCAAGCTGGACAGAAGTGTGGGTAAGCTGGGTACCCACTACTTAAGATTGGCACCTGAGGTGGGGACAGTCTGTGGGGCTGAACACTAAACCTGCACTAACCCCCAAGGTAGCTAGTTTCATAAATGACCTGTAGGGCACCTAGTTGGTATCTAGACAGTTGGAGAAGTAATTGGTGTGGGAACCTCCTTCCTGATAAAAAAAATTCAACACCAAATAATGAAGCAACATGATGAAAAAGGTGGGAAAGTGACCTGAATAGAAACTTTTTCAAAGATGACATACAAATGGCCCACAAAGCACATGAAAAGATACCCAACATCACTAATCATTATGGAAATGTAAATCAAACCACAATGAGACACCACCTCACATCCATTAGGATGACTACTACTACGGGGGAAAAAAAAAACAAAATATTAAGCGTTAGTGAGGATGCTAAGAAATTTAAATTCTTGTGCACTGTTGGTGAGAATGGTTATGCAGTGTGAGAAATGGTGTAGCCATTTTAAAATAGAATGTAAAATTTGAAAACAGTATGGTTTTTCCTCAAAGAATTAAAAATAGAATTACCATATGATCTAGTATTTCTACTTCTAGGTATATACCCCAAAAAACTGAAAGTAAGGTCTTTAAGAGATATTGGTATACACCCATGTTCATAGCAGCATTATCCACAAAAGCCAAAAGGTAGAAGCCACCCAAGTGTCCACTGATTGGATAAATGGATAAACAAAATATAGCATGTATATGCAATGGGGTATTATTCATCTTAAAAAGGAAGGAAATTCTGACATATTCTACAACATGGATGAACACTGAGGACATTGTGTTAAATGAGATAAGCCATAAAAGGACAAATACTGTAACATTCCACTTATATAAGATACCTAGAGCAGTTAAATTCAAAGAAACAAAGTATAATGGTGGTTGCCAAGAACTTGGTGAAGGGTGAATGGGAAACTCATTGAGCATACAGTTTCAGTTGGTCGCATAACAATGCAACTACTTAATACTACTGTACTGTACATTTAAAAATGGTCAAGATGGTAATTTTATGTTATGTGTTATTTTACCACAATTAAACATTTTTAAAAAAAAGAAAATTAGGAATAAACAGGGCAAAATAATGGAAGCAGGGAATTTTCTCAAAAAAACAAAGATTGAGAGCTTCATATCTAGAAGGTTAGAAAGGGGACACATCAACCACTCATTCCTCTAAAGCCTAGAGACTTAAGATTCTCTAAAGTACACTTCTGTATTGTGTCAAATCATCAGAAAGCTAAACTTCATGACTACATACACATAAAATTGTCTGAAGAGAAAAACAAAAAAATTTCACATCTTTTTATATAAAACTTTCCTTAAAAGCACTATCCATTATGTAGTTCAATGCCCCTCAACATAATAAAGATCCTATGATAAATTCTCCAGTTTAATACAAGGAAAATCTATTTTCTAATTCTTCCCTTTTAGGTGACAATGAGGGCAAATACATAGGTCTCTTTTTTCCAATGAGAAATGGAGCATTACAGTCTGCTTAGTTGTACAAGTTGTCCTTTAGCTAAAATTTTCTAATTTAACCATTTCCCTTTGCCCTTCTTTAACACTCATTAATTAGTTTATTCTCTCACCCTTCTTTGCAACTAAATAGTGTATGTGTACAGTTCTGGATTTTCAAGGACAATTTTTTAAGCAACCTATTTCACACCCCTCAAATAAGTGGTAATGTTCCAGAAATTCTAGTATTTCATTGACCAAACATCCCTCCAGACCACATATGTACCTAGAAACAAAATTTTTAAAAATCCTTGTCAAACACCATCACTGTACTTATAAATCATAGGCAGTGAACTGCAGGGATACTACTAAAGGAAGTATCTTCAAAGAAAGCCAATGGTAGAAATATTTTCAACCTGCAGATTAAATGCACCTGTTTACCTGTGGCAGGTTTGACTGTGTGAGAAGAGCCACTCGAAAAACAACTGTTTCACAGTCATTTTGGCATAAATAAGAATTGAGTAGTGTAGAATTCTCTTCCAGGCATTTTGTTCTTTCTTCCATCTCCTAATAATTTATTTAAAACTAGTTAGGCATATTCTAAGAGATTGAAAGGAATGAACAAGACAGGTAAATATAACAGTTAAGGTTTAACCTCTTTATTATTGCTCTATATAAAAAGATTAAAGTTATTGTAATTATAAATTTAATTACATCTTTTCAAAGCATTATCATAAAATGACAGGCAAATTATTCATTTAAGTCACCTTGTCATTTAGAACATTTGAAATCTATCACTCCAGAACAGATACTGTATTCATGGAATAACAACTAATTTCATATGCTATTTTTTTTAAAGGCATTATTACTTCAAGATTTTAAACCTAATGATTTTTATGAAAATAATCTCATATAGGATAAATAAAATACAGTAATTAACATGGATTGTAATCATAGCACTTTTGGTCTAGATGAGATGGAGTAGACTCCCCTCTCCCTGCTTGTCCTTGCTTGGTACAACTATAAAATCCAAGAACAACAGAATAGACAGCCAAAGGAGAAATCTGAAACACGGCAAGAGGAAAATGAACTGGTTAGGGATCTTAGGACTGGAGGAGAGCAACAAGGTATCTTATGACCCTGCACCCAACAGAAGAAGGCAACCCAGGCTGTTTCCCAATAAAGCACCAGAAGGAGCTAAGGTTGGTTCATTCCTTCCCTGGACCAAACAGGTGCCCCAGTCACATAAGCTTGGCAGGAGCAAGGGGTATGAATTAGAAGCTCTGCTGATAATATAAAAGTACTATTCTCATTGCCAGGTGAGAGACTACCTTCCCCCACCCAGAAGTAGTGTGTAGATGGGGAGCATCAGGAAGAGGGATTCCACTTCAATAAGCACCAAATCCAGAAAACATTCTTTGTCCCCACCAGAGACTATCTTCCCTAACCTAAAGGCAGCAGGTCCCCAGTCTGGGGAAGCATCTTACACTACCTACAGCAGCACCACAGGAACCAGTGGGAGCCCCAGAGGCATGAAATAAAATCAAGTAAATAAAAACAGTACTTAAATAATTAGACTGCCATTGAACCCAAAGCCCACAAAAGTACGCTAAGACCTACAGACTATATCTGAATAGATATATACCTGTTAAAACAAAGTAATTTAAAGGAGTCTGCCAGAATCTCTGACAACAGACAAAAAAGAGATGAAATAGAAAAATCAACTGCCATACCAAGAATCATGAAAATCACAACTTTATTGAGAAAAGACAAATGACAGCAACAGGAGAAATCAAATGTCAGAAAAATGTGACAAATGTTTTAAACAATCATTGTAAAAATAATTCAGTAAGCAAATACAACTTCTCTTGAAACAAATGAAAAATTGAAAGTCTAAGCAAATACATAGAAGCTATTAAAAAAGCAAATGGATATTATTTAAATGAAATATACAGCAACAAATTTTAAAAATTTGTGGGAAGGGCTTGATAGTAGAATGAAGATGACAAGAGGTCAGAATTAGTATACCTGAAAAACAAATAATAAAATTCACTCAATCTATAAACAACAAAGAGAAACTAAAAAAAGTACAGAGACTTAGGGAGCTGTGAGAAAATAGCAAAAACATGTATCACTGGAGTTTCATAAGTAAAGGAGAAAGAAAAGTGAGGCTGACAGAATATTTGAGGAAATTATGGCTCAAAACTTCCCAATTTGGTGAAAGACACAAACCTACAAACTAAGAAGCTGAGTGAATTCTATACAGAACAAACCTAAATAAAATCTACACTAAGACTCATAATTTAAAAATTTGAAAGCTTAAAACAAAGAAGAAATCTTCAAACTAACCAGACAGAAACGACAAATTAGCTATGGAGGAAAAAAAATGTAAATAACAGATTTCCCATCTGAAATAAAAAAGAAGTTACACAGTTATTTTTCAAGTGATGAAAGAAAAGAACTATCATCCTTGATTTATACAGCCACTGAGACAATCCTTCAGAAATGAAGAGTTAATAAAAACATTCTCATAGAAAAAAAAAACTACTAAAAAATTTGTCATTAGCAGATCTACCCCTAAAGAATGTAAAGAGTACTCTTCAAGCATGAAATAGTAGAAGAAAAAATCTTGTGATATAAGAAAAGAAACAATAAAAAGAACATAAGTATTGATAACATAACAGACTAAGCACTTCACTACAAATTTTATAAATTATCTTTGATGACTGAAACAAAATGTTATCACTAATACTTAACACAATATTTAAAAGTGAGAAAGGTAAAAAGGAAGGTAAATAGAAGTGAGGTCTAGACTTTACACTTAGTGGTAAAAATGTTGACAATGGCAGACTGCTAGTAAATTATGTATCTGTATTTTAATAGCCAGAGGAACCACTATAAAAATTATACAAAGAAAAAACTATAAACAATAACAGGAAAATCTCTATCAATCAAAAATTAAACAACACACTTTAAATAATCCATGGCTCAAAAATTTTCAAAGAAAAATAAAAAAATAGAACTTAATGAAAAGACAACATATTAGAATATAAGGGATGCAGCTAAAATAATGACAGGGAAATTTATATATTAAATGTTACATCTTTAAAGAGAAAGGTTTCATATGAATAGAAAAAGAACAAAATAAATTTATAGCAAGCAGAAAGAAGGAATAAGCAGAAATAAATGAAACTGAAAAGAGGAAAATAACTGAAACCAAAAGCTAACTGTATGAAAAAAAATCAAAATTAATAAAGTTCTAACAAGACTGACAAAGATACAAAGAATAACAGATACAAAAACAAACAGGCCACTGCTACAGACCCTATCAACATCATAAGGATAACAAGAGCATCCTATAAACAACTTTACAGACACAAACTTAACAATTTGGATGAAGCGGCTCAGTATCTTGAAAAACACAACCAACCACAATTCACTTATATTAATTAATTACTAATATTTAATTAATCTTTAATAGTCCAGTAACTACTAAGGGTGTTGAATTTAGAATTATTAAACTCCCAAAAAAGAAATCTCTTGGTCAAGGCAGTCTCACTAGGGAATTCCAAATTGGCGAATTACTTTAAATAATTTTAAAAAGAATTGGGGCTCTCTTGTCCCGTCCTGGCATGAGCCAGGAGCTCTTTCCTCTCACTTTATTTCTAAATAAAAGCCTGTACCTTGCTCTCCTACCTTAAAAAAAAAAAAAAGAATTAACACCAATTCTATCTAACAGTTTCCAGAAGAGAAGGGGAGATAACATTTTCAAACTCATATTATGAGGCTAGTACTACACTGACACCATACATAACCAGACAGAGAGCACAAAAAAAAATTTTTTTGTCTATCTGATTAACTTGCACATAAAATTTCTCAATAAAATATTAGCAAACTGAATCAAAACAATGCATAAAAAGGATTATACACCACAACCAGGTGGGATTTACTTGTGGAATGTGAGGTTGATTCAACTTTCGGAAAACGTCAATGTAATCTGCTATTATCAATAGGCTAAAGAAAAAATATCATACGACCATATTAATTGAAAACCAAACAGCCATTCTTAATAAAACTGTTAGCATTTGGAATAAAGGGAAATGACTTCAATTTGAAACAGGGTACCAACAAAATACCTACAACTAAAAATACTGAATAGTAAAAAAAAAATAATGAATACTTCCCTCTAGAACTGGGAACAAGGCAAGGATGTCCAACCTCACCACTCTAACTCAACATATTACTGGAACTTCTAGCCACTGCAAAAATGCAAGAAAAAAAAATGACAGGCATACACAATGGAAAGGAAAAAATAAAACTACCTCCATCTGCACACATGACAGATCATTGCCTATATAATAATTCCAAGGAATCTGACAAAAATCCTTCTAGAATTAAATGAGTTTAGTAAGGACATAGGATAAAGATAAACACATATAAATCAACTGCAGGGTGTATTAAAATGGCAGAGTAGGTTTGATGGTTAATTTTATGTCAACTTGGCAGGCCATGGTATCCAGATATGTCAAACACTATTCTGGGAAGTTCCAGTGAATGTTTCTGGATGAAACTGATAGGCTCTAAGTAGACTGCTCTCCATAATGGGGTAGGTTCATCCAATCACATGAAGGCCTGGATAGAAAAAAAGACTTATCTCCCTTAGGCAAGAGGGAATTCTAGAGCAGGATGGCCTTCTCATGTGAACTCCAATATTGGCTTTTTCCTGAGTCTTTAGCCTGACAGCTTTTAGACTTAAACGACAGTATCAGCTCTTTCCTGGTCTCCAGCTTGCCATCCCACCCTACAGATTTTGAACCTGTCGGCCTCGATTTTTGCATGAGCCAATAACTTTAAATAAATCCCTTTCCAGGTACATACAACCTAATGGTTCTACTTTTCTGGAGAACACTTATACACTTGTATCACATGAATACACTGTGAAAATTCCTTGGAGAAACAGGCCCTTGAAAGACTGGAAAAAAGAGCAAAAGTTTCAGAAGCAACTTCATTGAAACTTTGGAAAAGAGTAAACAGTTTACAAAAAACTAAATGCTGAACCAAGAAAAAAGCAACGTAAAAATGTTAGGAAAAGAGAGACTCAAGATGGTGGTGGGAGAGGTGACACAGAGAACTCCTCCCAAAACCACGAATAATACAAAAATATAGTTAATACAACTAACCCTAGAACAGCAACAAGAAAGAAGGCTGAACTGACTGCATAGAGACCTCACAAACACAGCAGACCTCACGAAAGAGGGTAACATATGAAATTGTTTCATCCGGTGGGACCCAGGCCGTTCCCCCACCCCAGCTCACTGACAGGAGGAAGAGAAATGGAGCAGGGAGGGGGTGGGAAGCTTGGGACTGCTGAGCGCTAAGCCCTGGAGATTTGCTTTGTGAGCAGAGGCCTATATAGTGTGGTGCTCTGGACACTTGGGGAGCTTGGAAGGGCAGAGGGCTTGGGAGACTGACATTCCGGCCGTTTGTAGAGGTGGGGGAATCCACATCTGGCTGCTCTGTGTCAGACGAGGCGCGGGTGGTCTGAGACATTTCCTAGCAGCGAGGGGGCTGCTGAAGGGGCGCGGTTTGCACAGAGCTTGCTGCAAGGAAGAAGAGAGAGCTAGAAAAGGTAGTCTGGGCGTGCTCTGCCCAGCTGGTTGGGAACCTTGAGGAGCTTGAGGAGCTCCATACCCCTGGCGGCCTCCTCAGCTCCGAGGCCCCCCACTGACACACAGCCTGCTGCACCTTCCTCCTAAACTGCCAGCACCATTTCACAAACTGGCAGTCACTGTGCTGTCAACAGGCCAACCAGAGGGAGGCCCCGCCTACAACAGCTAGAGACACAAAGCACAGAGGCTTATACCTGTGTGCTTGGCCCACTGACTCTGACGCTGGAGACAGGCACCGCAGCCAGAAATCAGGAAACAGATCTTTACTCCCCCCAGGCACCAGATCCACTCTCCTACAATCCCCAACCTCACTCGATGAGCTGAGCAGCTCCAGAGCCTGGAGTTTCTGCACACTGGTAGGCACCACACAGAAATATGAAACGTCAAAAGAACATGGTTCAGATCAAAATCTCACAAACCCCAGAAAAAGGGCCAAATGAAACTGAACACACCAACCTTCCCGAAAGAGAGTTCAAAATAAAAATTATAAACATGCTTATGGAGCTACAGAAAGATATTCAAGAACTCAGGAACGAATTTAAGTCGGAGATTCAATTATTAAGAAATTCCATACTGAAATAAAACATATAATGGAGGGATTTAAAAGCAGATTAGATTAGTAGAAGAGACGGTAAATGGAATAGAAATTGGAGAAGAGGAATACAAAGAAGCTGAGGCACACAGAAAAAAAAGAATCTCTAAGAATGAAAGAATATTGACAGAACTGTGTGACCAATCCAAATATTTGCATTATAGGGGTACCAGAAGAAGAGAGAGACAAGGGATAGAAAGTGTCTTTGAGGAGGTAATTGCTGAAAACTTCCCCAATCTGGGGAAGGAGATAGTCTCTCAAGCCATGGAGGTGCACAGATCTCCCAACACGAGGGACCCAAGAAAGACAACATCAAGACATATAATAATTAAAATGGCAAAGATCAAGGATAAAGACAGACTTTTAAAAGCAGCTAGAGAGATAAAAAAGATCACATATAAAGGAAAACCCATCAGGCTATCATCAGACTTCTCAACAGAAACCTTACAGGCCAGAAGGGAGTGGCATGATATATTTAATGCAATGAAGAAGAAGGGCCTTGAAACAAGAATACTCTACCCATTAAGGTTATCATTTAAATTTGAAGGAGGGATTAAACAATTTTCAGATAAGCAAAAGCTGAGAGAATTTACCTCTCACAAACCATCTCTACAGTGCATTTTGGAGGGACTCCTATAGATGGAAGTATTCCTAAGACTAAATAGATGTCACCCAAGGGAAGACAAAGAGTACAGAATATGATTCATAACATACAAAGAATGGAGGAGGAAGAAAAAGGAGGAAAAAAGAAAAAGAACCCTTAGGTTCTGTTTGTAATACCATACGAAGTAAGTTAAATTAGACTGTTAGATTGGAAGGGAATGGCCCTTGAACCTTTGGTAACAACAAATCTAAAGCCTGCAATGGCAATAAATACATACCTATCAATAATAACCCTAAATGTAAATGGTCTGAATGCACCAATCAAAAGACATAGTTACTCATTGGATTAAAAAAAAAGATCCATCTATATGCTGCCTACAAGAGACTCACTTCAAACCCAAAGACAAGCACACACTGAAAGTAATGGGATGGAAAAAGATATTTCATGCAACGAATAGGGAGAAAAAAGCAGGAGTTGCAGTACTTGTATCAGACAAAATAGACTTCAAAACAAAGAAAGTCAGAAGAAACAAAGAAGGACATTACATAACGATAAAAGGGTCAGTCCAACAAGAGGATATAACTATTATAAATATCTATGCACCCAACACAGGATCACCTACATATGTGAAACAAATACTAAAAGAATTAAAAGGGGAAATAGAATGCAATGCATTCATTCTAGGAGACTTCAACACACCACTCACTACATAGGACAGATCAACCAGACAGAAAATAAATAGACAAAGGCACTGAACAACATATTACAACAGATGGACCTAATGGACATCTACAGAACACACCATACAAAAGCAACAGGATACATATTCTTCTCAAGTGCACATGGAACATTTTAAAGAATTGATCGTGTATTAGGCCACAAAAAGAACCTCTGTAAATTTTAAAAGATTGAGATTGTACCAACCAGCTTCTCAGATCACAAAGGAATGAAACTAGAAATAAATTACACAAAGAAAATGAAAAAGTCCACCAACACATGGTGGCTTAAGAACATGCTCCTAAGTAATCAATGGATCAATGACCAAATAAAAACAGAGATCAAGAAATATATGGAGACAAATGACAAAATTCAACACCACAAAATCTGCAGGTTGCAGCGAAGGCCGTGCTAAGGGGGAAATATATTGCAGTACGGGCCTACCTCCGGAAAGAAGAACAATCCCAATTGAACAGTCCAAACTCACAATTAATGAAACTACAAAAGAATAACAAATGAGACCCAAAGTCAGGATAGGGGGTACATAATAAAGATTAAAGCAGAAATAAATAAAATTGAGAAGAATAAAACAATAGAAAGAATAATGAAAGCAAGAGCTGCTTCTTTGAAAAATTAAAAAAATAGATAAACCCCTAGCCAGACTTACCAAGAAAAAAAGAGAGTCTACACACATAAACAGAATCAAATATGAGAAAGGAAAAATCATAACAGACACCAAAGAAATACAAAGAATTATGAGAGAATACTATGAAAAATTTATGGTAACAAACTGGATAACCGAGAAGAAATGGACAACCTTCTAGAAAATTACAACCTTCCAAGGCTGACCCAGGAAGAAACAGAAAATCTGAAAAGACCAATTACCAGCAAAGAAATTGAGTTGGTAATCAAAAACCTACCTCAAAACAAACCTCCTGTTTTCACTGGTTTCACTGTCTTAGGAATACTTCCATCTATAGGAGTCCCTCCAAAATGCACTGTAGAGATGGTTTGTGGGAGGTAAATTCTCTCAGCTTTTGCTTATCTGAAAATTGTTTAATCCCTCCTTCAAATTTAAATGATAACCTTAATGGGCAGAGTATTCTTGTTTCAAGGCCCTTCTTCTTCATTGCATTAAATATATCATGCCACTCCCTTCTGGCCTGTAAGGTTTCTGTTGAGAAGTCTGATGATAGCCTGATGGGTTTTCCTTTATATGTGATCTTTTTTTCCATGGTTTCACTGCTGAATTTTTTCAAACATTTAGTGAAGACCGAATAACCATCCTCCTTAAAGATTTCCAAAATGTAGAAGAGGAGGGAACACTCCCAAACTCATTCTACAAGACCAATATCACTCTAATACCAAACCTAGGCAAAGACACCACAAAAAAAAAAAAAAATTACACACCAATATCGCTGATGAACATAGATGCAAAAATACTCAACAAAATATTAGCAAACCAAATTCAAAAATACATCAAAAAGATCATCCATCATGATCAAGTGGGATTCATCACAAGGATGCAAGGATGGTACAACATTCGAAAATCCATCAACATCATTCACTACATCAACAAAAAGGACAAAAACAACATGATCATCTTCATAGATGCTGAAAAAGCATTTGACAAAATATAACATTCATTCGTGATAAAAACTCTCAACAAAATGGGTATAGAGGGCAAGTACCTCAACATAATAAAGGCCATATATGACAAACCCACAGCCAACATTATACTTAACAGCGAGAAGCTGAAAGCTTTTCCTTTAAGATCGGGAACAAGACAAGGATGCCCACTCTCCCCACTTTTATTCAACATATTTCTGGAGTTCCTAGCCACAGCAATCAGAGAACAGAAAGAAATACAAGGCATTCAGACTGGCACAGAGGAACTCAAACTGTCCCTGTTTGCAGATGACATGATATCGTACATAAAAAACCCTAAAGAATTCACTCCAAAACTACTAGATCTAATATCGGGATTCAGCAAAGTTGCGGGATACAAAATTAATACACAGAAAACTGTTGCATTCCTGTGCACAAATGATGAACTAGCAGAAAGAGAAATCAGGAAAACCATTCCATTCACAATCGCATCCAAACAAATAAAATACCTAAGAATAAAACTAACCAAGGAAATGATAGACCTAAACCCGGAAAACTACAAGACACGCTAAAGAGACATTAAGGAGGACACTAATAAATGGAAATTCATCCAATGCTCTTGGTAAGGAAGAATTAATATTGTCCAAATGGCCACCCTGCTTAAAACAATCTACAGATTCAAGCAATCCTTATTAAATTACCTATAGCATTCTTCAATGAACTAGAGCAAATAGTTCTAAAATTCATATGGAACCACAAAAGACCCCAAATAGCCAAAAAAATCCTGAAAAGGAAGAATAAAGCAGGCGGAACTACACTCCCTGACTTCAAGCTCAACTACAAAGCTACAGAATCAAGACAATTTGGTACTGGCACAAGAATAGACCCATAGACCAGTGGAACAGACTAGATAGCCCAGATATAAAACCCAAGAATATATGGTCAATTAATATACAACAAAGGAGCCATGGATATACAATGGGGAAATGACAGCCTCTTCAACAGCTGGTGTTGGCAAAACTTGACAGCTACATGTAAGAGAACGAAACTGGGCTACTGTCTAACCCCATACACAAAAGTAAACTCAAAATGGATCAAAGACCTGAATGTAACTCAGGAAACCATAAAACTCTTAGAAAAAAACATAGGCAAAAATCTCTTGGACATAAACATGAGCAACTTCTTCATGAACCTATTTCCCCAGGCAAGGGAAACCACAGCAAAAATGAACAAATGGGACTATATCAAACTAAAAACCTTCTGTACAGCAAAGGATACTATCAGTATAACAAAAAGACATCCTACAATATGGGAGAATATATTCATATTTATATGGTCTATTCTGGAAAATGTTCCATGTGCACTTGAGAAGAATGTGTATCCTGTTGCTTTTGGGTATGGAGTTCTGTAGATATCTGTTAGGTCCACCTGTTCTAGTGTGTTGTTCAGTGCCTCTGTGTCTTTACTTATCCTCTGCCTGGTTGATCTATCCTTTGGAGTGAGTGGCGTGTTAAAGTCTCCTAGAATAATTGCATTGCTGTCTATTTCCTCCTTCACTTCTGTTAGTATTTGTTTCACATATGCCAGCACTCCTGTGTTGGGTACATATATATTTATAATGGTTATATCCTCTTGTTGGACAGACCCCTTTATCATTATGTAATGTCCTTCTTTATCTCTTGCTACTGTCTTAATTTTGAAGTCTATTTTGTCTGATATAAGTACTGCGACACCTCCTTTTTTTTCCTTGTTGTTTGCATGAAATATCTTTTTCCATCCCTTCACCTTTAGTCTGTGTATATCTTTGGGCTTGAGGTGAGTCTCTTGTAAGCAGCGTATAGATGGGTCTTGGTTTTCTATCCATTCTGTTACTCTGTGTCTCTTGATTGATGCATTCAGTTCGTTTACATTTAGAGTGATTATCGATAGATATGTATTTATTGCCATTGCTAGCTTTAGATTCATGGTTACAAAGGTTCAAGGGTAGCTTCTTTACTATCTAACAGTCTAACTTAACTTTCTTAAGTTAGTATAAACACAGTCTGATGATTCTTTCTCTCCCTTCTTATTCTTCCTCCTCCATTCTTTATATACTAGGTGTTCTATTTTGTACTCTTTTACATTTTCTTTAACTGTTTTTGTGGATAGTTGATTTTACTTTTTGCCTTTAGTTAGTATTTCGATTGTCTGCTTTCTTTGCTATGATTTTATTTTCTCTGGTGACATCTTTTTAGCCTTAGGAGTGCTTCCATCTAGAGCAGTCCCTTTAAGATATCCTGAAGAGGTGGTTTATGGGAGGCAAATTCCCTCAGTTTTCGCTTGTCTGGAAATTGTTTAATCCCTCCGTCATATTTAAATGATAATCATGCTGGATACAATATTCTTGGTTCAAGGCCCTTCTGTATCATTACATTAAATATATCATGCCATTCTCTTCTGGCCTGTAAGGTTTCTGTTGAGAAGTCTGATGATAGTCTGATGGGTTTTCCCTTGTAGGTGATCTTTTTTCTCTCTCTAGCTGCCTTTAATACTCTGTCCTTATCTTTGATCTTTGCCATTTTAATTATTATGTGTCTTGGTGTTGTCTTCCTTGGGTCCCTTGTGTTGGGAGATCTGTGGGCTTCCATGGTCTGAGAGACTATTTCCTTCCCCAGCATGGGGAAGTTTTCAGCAATTATTTCTTCAAAGACACTTTCTATCCCTTTTTCTCTCTTTTCTTCCTCTGGTACTCCTATAATGCAAATATTGTTCCGTTTGGATTGGTCACACAGTTCTCTTAATATTCTTTCCTTCCTAGAGATCCTTTTATCTCTCTCTGCCTCAGCTTCTCTGTATTTCTGTTCTCTGATTTCTATTCTATTAACAGTCTCTTGCATCTCGTCCAGTCTGCTCCTAACCACGTCGATCGCTTGTCTCATTTCTGTATTGTCTTTCCTCTTCCTCCCTTAGCTCTTGCATATTTCTCTGTAGATCCATCAGCATGGTTATGACTTTTATTCTGAATACATTTTCAGGAATATTGTATAAGTCTATCCTATCAGGCCCCTTCTCTGGGGTTGTCTGGGTAATCTTTGTACCATATTCCTCTGTCTTTTCATGAAGATAGAAGTCGTTGCTGGTAGTCACCATGTGTCAGCTGGGAGAACAAAGCCCCTTCCTGCTTGTTGTTCTCCTTGCCCTTCTCAGGGGCCTGAGCTGTTTTCCAGCACACCGGGAGGCAGTCTCTGGGATAATCCCCTAAGCTGCCTGTGTGCGGGCCGCCTCAGCTTAGCCTCTAGCACTGCAGGGGTTTTCAGTCTCATTGGGTGTGTTCTGGTCCCGGGTCTCTTCCCGCTTAGCTGCATGCCAGCCTAGAGTAGATTCTGTGAGGTTGGTGTGGGTGGAGCCACTCTTCTGCTGTTCCACATCAGTGGCTGCTCCACTGGACCCTTTGCAGCTCTGGCCGGTGGGGGGAACAAATGGTAGTCTGATCTCTGCGGGAAGCCTCGGCGCAGCTGCTTTACCCAGCCGCCGGCCAGGGGGTCCCAAACTCCCGAAGACTCGTAGCCTGCTGGACCGAGTGTGCTGGGACAATTTTGTTCCACTGTTGGGCCCTTGTCTCTTTAAGACTTTTAAAAAAAAGCACATGCTTTTCTTTTGTCCCGGGGAGCCAGCTGAGAGGACCTGCTTGCAGTCTCCGTCTCTGATCCTGCACTTCTGTTTTTCTAATCTCCGATACACTATGCTATGTATGTCAGTGCTCCCAGCGGAGATCACCAGGGCTGGTTATTTAGCAGTCCTGTGCTTCCACTCCCTCCCCACTCTGATTCTTTTCCTTCAGTCACTGAGCTGAGGTAGGGGAGTGCTCGGGTCCCGCCGGGTCGTGGCTTTGTATCTTACCCGCTTCATGAGGCACTGAGTTCTTGCAGATGTAGCTGTAGCCTGGCTGTTGTATTGTATCTTCTGGTCTCTCTTTTAGGAATAGTTTTATTTGTTGTGTTTTCACAAATATATATGGTTTTGGGAGGAGATTTCTGCTGCCCTGCTCATGCCACCATCTTCCCAGAAGTTCTCATTTTTGTTCTTTGAAGTATAAAATATAAAGTTATTGATAAGGGGCTGGATGCTGAACCAGCCAATGCCAATAATTTAGTCAATCATGACTATGCAATAAAGCCCTCACAGAAACATCTGAGAAGAGCTTTTTCTCTGCACTCCGCTCTGCTCTTTTGCATCCTGCTTCTTGGTCACAGAGAGCTTCTATGCTTGGGGAACCGGAATGCCTCCACATGCCAACAGCCAGGCCTCAAAGTCCAAGAGAATAGAAGCTCCTTTATTTCAGACCTTGCCCTATGTCTCTCTTCATGTGGCTGTTAATTTGTATCTTTATGTTATCCTTTATAAAACCCGTAAACATAAGTATTTTCCTGAGTTCTGTGAGCCACTCTAGCAAATTAATCAAAACTAAGGGGGAGGTTGTAGGAACCTCCAATCTGTAGCTGGTATGTCAGAAGCACAGGTAACTGCTGGAGCTTGTGACCAGCGTCTGGAGTGGGGGTGGAGGGCAGTCCTGTAGGACAGAGCCCTTAACCTGGGAATCTGGTGCTGTCTCCGAGCACACTGCCTCAGAATTGGGTTGAGTTCTCCAACACCCTGTGGGTGTTCAAGAACTGCTTGGTGTAAGTATGTGTAGGAAGACCCATACACACATATTTACACACATTGGAATTGGGTCCAGATACATGAATGAAGTTATACTACTATTACTGCTGTATATAATATTGTTACTGTTTTACATATATGTAGGGAAGAAATACACCATTGAACTTGGTGTTGGATGAGTAGGAATAGCACCAGCATTACACTGATGTCAAAGACATCACAAGAAATGAAAACTATGGACCAGTACTTCTTATTAGTATAAATGAAAAAAATCCTCAACAGAATACTAGCAAACAAATCTGTAACCTACTAAAATGACTATGCACCATAATCAAGTGGGATTTATTCCAGAATTTAAGGGTAGTTCAATATAAGAAAATCAACCAATGTAATACATCACATTAACCAAACAAAAACCAACTGAACATGTCAATATATGCAGAAAAATCATCTGATAAAATTCTGTATCCTTCACTATAAAAATACTTAATAAAGTATGACTAGAAGTTCCATACACTGACAAAGGCATGTATGAAAAACCCAAAGCTAATATCACATTTGATGGGGAAAACCTGAAAGCATTCCCTCTAAGATCAGGAACGAGACAAGGATATGTGCTTTCACCATTTCTATTCAACATTTTATCAGATGCTGCATTCAGGACAAACATGCAAGAAAAAGAAATAAAAAGCATCTAGGCTGAAAAGAAAGAAGTCAACTACCTCTATTTGTATCTGACATGACCTTATATACAGAAAACCTAATTCACAAACACACAAAAACAAACCTATAAAGCTAATAAATAAGTTCAGCAAATTGCAGGAGACAGTATCAACACAGAAAAATCAGTTGCAATAAAAACTCTGAAGATAAAATTTAAAGAACAATTCCATTTGCAATAGCTTCAAAAAGAAGAAAATACTTACGAAAAAATTTAACCAAAGAAGCAAATTAGTACATTAAAAATTAAAAGCTATAGTTGAAGAAAATTAAAGAAGACCTAAATAAATGAAAAGATATCTATGTTCAGAGTCTGGAACACTTTATATTGTTTCGATGGCTATACTCCCCTAACCATCTTCAGAGTAAGTGCAATCCCTGCAATATTCCATTTTTGGCAGATAGAAAAATTCCTATCCTAAATCTCGTAAAATTGCAAAGGATCCCAAATAGTCAATACAATCTTGAAAAAGAAGAAAAAAGTTGGAAGACTCACTTCCCAAATCAAAACTTACTTCAAAGCTAGAGTAATAAAAACAATGAGGTATTGACATAAGGACACACTAACGGAACAGAATTGAAAGTACAGAAATAAATCCATTTATCAATGGACAACTGATTTTCAATAAGGACACTAAGACCACTGAATGGGGAAAGAATTGTCTCTTCAACAGATGATGCTGGAGTAACTGGATATCCAAATCCAAAAGAATTAAGTTGGACCTCTATCTCACACTGTAACACAGAAATTAATTCATAATAGATCAAAGATCTAAATCTAAGAGAATAAACTTTTAATGAAACATGTAAAGCACCTGTATGCTGAAATTACAAATACTGATGATATAAGTCAAAGACCTAAATAAATGGAGAGACGTAAAGACTGGAAAACTGAACACAGAAAAGATTTCATTCTTCTGAAATCAATCTCTAGGGTTTGTTGCAAATCTAATCAAAACCCAGGATGGATTTTGACAGACATACGCAAATTTAAACTTTATATGAAAGATACAGGCCTTAGAATAGCTAAAACAATCTTGAAAAGAAAAATAAAATAGGAAGAATCATTCCACCCTAAATCAGGGCATATTATACAGCTATATAGCAGTCAAAACAGCATGGTATTGGATAGACACATCAAAAGAACAGAAAAGAGGACCCAGATATAGAGCCATACAAATATACCCAAGTGATTTTTGATGAAGATCCAAAATCAGTTCTACAGAGGAAACACAGTCTTTACAACAAAATGGTGCTAGAACAATTAGACATTTATAGGCAAAAAGAAATTTACTAAAAATATTAATTCATAATGGACCACAATGGAAGAAATACAAATAAAAAGCATTATCAATAAAACTTCTAGAAAAAAAAAATATAAGGAAAAGTGTTCAGGCTCTAGGGTAAAGAGCTCATAAACATGACACCAAAAGCACAATTCAAAAAGGGGAAAACTGAATTGATGAAGTGGGCCAGGCCTCATCAAAATTTAAAAATTTGGTCTGCAAAAGACCATATTAAGAGAATAAAAACACAAACTATACAATGGGGGAGTGTATTTACAAACTCCACATCTGACAAAGGACTAGTGTAGCTATAATATATAACTCTTAAAACTCACAGTAGAAGAACAAACAGTCCAATTAGAAAACAGACAAAAGACATGAACAGACATTTTACCTAAAAGGAAATAAAAATGCAAATGAGCCCATGAAATGATGTTAAGTATCATTAACAATTAAGGAAATATAAGTTAAGAACACAATGAGTTATCACTAAACATCTCTTGGAACAGCTAAAGTAAAAAAATAAAAAGAGACATCCACCACCTAATGCTGGCAAGGATATGGAGAAACTGGATCACTAATACATTGCTGGGAAACAATATGGCCATTTCTGTAAAACTAAACATGTAACTAGCATACAATTCAGCAATTGCACTCTTGGCTATTTATTCCAGAGAAATGAAAAGTAATGTTTACAGATAAACCTGTACACAAATGTTTGTTGATATTAGCTTTATTCCCCAAACTGGAAATGACCCAGATGTTCTTCAATGGGTAAATAGTTAAACCTTGGTACACTGGCACCATGGAATACTACTTAGCAATAAAAAGAAATGAACTACTTGATGAACATAACTATTGAGATGAATCTTGATGGAACTATGCTGATAAAAAAAGGCAATAACAAAAATTTACCTACTATATGTTTCTATTTATATAACATACATGAAACAACAAAATTATAGAAATTATAGAAATGGTGAACAGATTATTGGTTATAAGGGATTAAGGATTGGGGATGGGATGGGAGTTGACTATATCATTAGGGATTCTTATGAGGGAACTGTTCTAAACCTTAACTATACCAATATCAATATCCTGGTTATGATATTGTACTGTAGTTTTACAAGATGTTACCATTAGGTAAAGGGTAAAATGGGTATTGATTCTCTCTTATAACTGCATGTAAAACTACAATTATATCAAAATAAAAAGTATAACTTAAAAGGTCTGCCCTCTTCAAAAATACCAAGATCATTTAAGACAAAGAAAAGATGATAAAAAGGATATTATTGAAACAATCGGTGAAATTTTAATATGAGTTATAGATTAAATAGATGATAATATGCTGTCAATGTTACACTTCCTGGAATTAACTGAATGGTTATGTAAGACAAACTCCTTATTCTTAGGAAACAGACACTGAAATATTTACATATTAATGGACATACGTCTGCAGATTAGTCTCAAATAGTTCAGTAGGAAAATGACAAATGGATATGTATATAGATACTGTAGATACAGACATATAGCAAATGATATATAAATACAGAAAGAAAATAGCAAATGTGAAAAAACGTTAACTGGTGAATCTGCATAGGTATGGAGTCCTTTACGTGTCTGTGTGTGTACGTGTGTATCTTGTAGCTTTTCTGTTCAAGTGAGAAAGTATATCAACATTAAGTAGTTTTGGTTTTGAGGGGTTTTTTTCACATAAATTTTAAAAACTAATATACAACCTTATATTAGTTTCAAGTATACAGCATAGTGGTTGAACATTTACTCGTATTATTAAATCCTCATCCCACTAGCACAGTTACTATCTGTCAACATAGGAAGATGTTACAGAATCTGGCTATATTCTCCATGCTGTACTACTATCCCCATGACCAACCTACATTATGATTGAGAATTTTTTTGGCCCTTTATCCCCCTCAAGCTCTCATCTACCCACTCTAATCCCTCCCCCATGGTAACCACCAGTCCCTTCTGAGTGTCTATGAGTCTACTGCTGTTTTGTTCATTCTGTTCTGCTTTTTATTTATATTTCAAAAATAAAGTCATATGGTATTCATATTTCTCTGCCTGGCTTATTTCACTGAGCATAATATTCTCTAGATCCATCCATGGTGTTGTAAATGGCAGGATTTCTTTCTTTATGGCCAAATAATATTCCATCATGTATATGTACCACCTCTTCTTTGTCCGTTCAACTGTTTAAGGTTGCTTCCAGATAATAGCTATTGTAAATAACATGGCAATAAAAATAGGGGTGCATATATCATTTCAAATCAGTGATTTGGTTTCTTTTGATAAAACTCCTAGAAGTAGAATTATTGGGTTGAATGGTATTTCTATTTTCAGGTTTTTGAGGAACCCCCACACCGCTCTCCACAGTGGCTGTACCAACAGACATTCCCACCAACAGTGTAGGAGGGTTCCCATTTCTCCACATCCTCACCAACATTTACTATTTCTTGTCTTTTGGACAGTGGCCATCCTAACTGGTGTTAGGTGGTATCTCATTGTGGTTTTAATTTGTATTTCCCAGATGTTTAGCGATGTGGAGCACCTTTTCAAGTGCCTACTGGCCATCTGTATTTCTTTGGAGAAATGTCTGTTCAGGTCTTCTGCCCATTTTTTAATCAGGTTATTTGTCTTTTTGGTGTTGAGGTATATGAGCTCTTTATTCCCTTTTTGGATGTTAACCTTTTATTGGATAAATCGTTTACGAATATACTTTCCCATCCTGTAGGCTGCCTTTTTGTTCTGCTCGTGTCCTTTGCTGTACAGAAGCTTTTCAGTTTGGTATAGTCCCACTTGTTCATTGTTTATTTTGCTTCTCCTGCCCAAGGAGATGTGTCCAGGAAACAACTGCTCATACTTATGTTCAAGAGATTTTTGCCTGTGTTTTTATCTTAGAGTTTTATGGGTTCATGTCTTACATTCAGGTCTTTGATCCATTTTAATTTTACTTTTCTGTATGGATAGGCAGTAATTCAGTTTCATTCTCTTGCATGAAGCTATCCAGTTTTCCCAACACCAGTTATTGAAGAGGCTATCTTTTCCCCACTGTATACTTATGGCTCCTTTGCCATATATTAACTGACCATATATGTATGTGCTTATATCTGGGCTCTGTATTCTCCTCCACTGATCTATGGGTCAGTCTTCTGCCCATACCATACTGTTTTGATTACTGTAGTTTTGTAGTACAGTTTTATGTAAGGGAGTGTAATACGCCCAAGCTGTATTCTTTTTTCTCAGGATTGCTCTTGCTATTCAGGGTCTTTTTGTGGTTCTACTGTACTAGTTCACTGAAAAATGCTGTTGGAATTTTGACATGGATTGCATTAAATCTGTTAACTGCTTTAGGCAGGATTGTCATTTTGACAATATTCTATCAGCACGGGATAGATTTTCACTTATTTGTGTCTTCTTTAATTTCTCTCATGAGGGTCTTATAGCTTTCAGAGTACAGGTCTTTCGCTTCCTTGGTTAGACTTATTCCTAGGTATTTTATTCTTTCTAATTTAATTGTAAGTGGAGTTGTTTTCCTGATTTCTCTTTCTGCTAGTTTGTTGTTGTTATATAGGGATACAACAGATTTCTATGTATTAATTTTGCATCCTACAACTTTGCTTAATCCAGTTATTCTAACAGGTATTTTTTGTGAAGTCTTTAGAGTTTTTTATGTATAATATCATGTCATCTGCAAATAGTGTCAACTGCAAACAGTTTAACTTCTTCCTTACCAATTCAGATGCCTTTAATCTCTTTGTCTTGTCTGACTGCCATGGGCTAGGAAGCCCAGTACTATGTTGAATAAAAGTGGTGAGAGTGGACATCCTTGTCTTGCTCCTGATCTTAGAGGAAAAGCTTTCAATTTTTCACTATTAAGTCTTTTTTCTTTCCTAATTTTTTAAAAGTATTATTGATATACACTTTCGCATACTATTACAAACACAACCTAAAGGGGTTTTTTTCCTCCTTTTTCTTCCTCCTCCATTCTTTGTATGTTATGAATCATATTCTGTACTCTTTGTCTTCCCTTGGGTGACATCTATTTAGCCTTAGGAATACTTCCATCTATAGGAGTCCCTCCAAAATGCACTGTAGAGGTGGTTTGTGGGAGGTAAACTCCCTCAGCTTTTGCTTACCTGAAAATTGTTTAATCCCTCCTTCAAATTTAAATGATAACCTTAATGGGTAGAGTATTCTTGTTTCAAGGCCCTTCTTCTTCATTGCATTAAATATATCATGCCACTCCCTTCTGGCCTGTAAGGTTTCTGTTGAGAAGTCTGATGATAGCCTGATGGGTTTTCCTTTATATGTGATCTTTTTTCTCTCTCTAGTTGCTTTTAAAAGTCTGTCTTTATCCTTGATCTTTGCCATTTTAATTATTATATGTCTTGATGTTGTCTTCCTTGGGTCCCTTGTGTTGGGAGATCTGTGCACCTCCATGGCTTGAGAGACTATCTCCTTCCCCAGATTGGGGAAGTTTTCAGCAATTACCTCCTCAATGACATTTTCTATCCCTTTTCTGGAACCCCTATTATGTGAACATTGTTCCGTTTGGATTGGTCACACAGTTCTGGTCAATATTCTTTCGTTCTTAGAGATTCTTTTTTTTCTCTGTGCTTCAGCTTCTTTGTATTCCTCTTCTCTAATTTCTATTCCATTTACCGTCTCTTCTACTAATCTAATCTGCTTTTAAATCCCTCTATTGTATGTTTCATTTCAGATATGGAATTTCTTAATGATTGAATCTCCAACTTAAATTCGTTCCTGAGTTCTTGACTATTTTTCTGTACCTCCATGAGCATGTTTGTAATTTTTTTTTGAACTCTCCTTCAGGAAGATTGTTGGGTTCGGTTTCACTTGCCCTCTTTCTGGAGTTTGTGAGATTTTGGTCTGAACCATGTTCTTTTGACGTTTCATATTTCTGTGTGGTGCCCACTAGTGCGCAGAAGCTCCAGTCTCTGGAGCTGCTCAGCCCCTAGAGTGAGGCTGGGGGTCATAGGGGAGCAGAGCTGGTGCCCAGGGAGATAGAATATCTGTTTCCTGATTCCCATCTGCGGTGCCTGTCTCCAGTGTCAGAGCCAGTGGGCCAAGCACACAGGTGTAAGGCTTTGTGCTTTGCATCTCTAGCTGTTGTAGACGGGGCCTCTCTCTGGCTGGCCTGATGCCAGTACAGTGACTGCCAGTTTGCAAACCAGTGCCGGCAGGTTAGGAGGAAGGTGCAACAGGCTGCGTGTCTCAGTGGGGGACTCAGAGCTGAGTAGGCAGCCAGGGGGATGGAGCACCTGAAGCTCCCCAAAGTTCCCAACCAGGTGGGCAGAGCACGCACAGACAACCTTAACCTCGTCCAGCTCTCCCTTCTCCCGTGCAGCAAGCTTCACCCAAACCCCGCCCCTTCATCAGCCCTCTGGCTGCTAGGGAGCCTCTCACTGCCTGCCTTTCCTCTGACACAGAGTGGAGCAGCCAGGTGTGGATCCTGTCCTTCACAAATGGCAGAAGTTTCTCAAGCACTCCGCCTGTCCGAGCTCCCCAACGTCCAGAGCACCACACACTATAGGTTTCTGATCACAATGCAGATCTCCAGGGCTAGGTGTTCAGCTGTACCAGTCTTCCAACCCCTCCCCTGCTACATTTCTCTTCCTCCCACAGGTGAGATGGGGTGGGGGAAGGGTTTGGGTCCCGCAGGATTAAGGCTTTCGTATGTTATCCTGTTTCGTGAGGTCTGCTCTGTTCATGAGGTGTGTATGCAGTCTAGTTCAGCCTTCTTTCTTGTTGCTTTTTTAAGGTTTAGTTCTATTAACTATATTTTTGTACTGTTTGTGGTTTGGGAGGAGCTCTCCATCTCACCTCTCACGCAGCCATCTTGAGTTCCTCTCGCCATCAAGTTTTATGTAACTGTGGGTATGTCACTTATGGCCTTTATTATATTGAAGTACATACCCTCTATACCCATTTTGTTGAGTTTTTATCATGAATGGATGTTGAATTTTGTCAAATGCTTTTTCAGCATCTACTGAGATGATCATGTGGTTTTATCCTTTTGTTAATGTGGTGTGTGGTACTGACTGATTTATGCAATCTGTATCATCCTTGCATCCCTGGAAATTTCTCACTTGGTTATGATAGATGGTCCTTTTGATGTATTTTTGAATTTGGTTTGCTAATATTTTGTTGAGGATTGTTGCATCTGTGCCCATCAGGGATATTAGTCTACAACTTTTTTTTTCTGGAGTGGCTTTGCCTTGTTTTGGTATTAGAGTGATGCTGTCCTCATAGAATAAGTTTCAAAGTATTTCCTCCTCTTCTACTTTTTGGAATACTTTAAGAAGGGTGGGTATTAGCTCTGCTTTAAATATTTGGTAGAGTTCAGCTGTAAGGCTATCTGGTATTGGATTTTGGTTTTGTGGAACTTTTGATTCCAATTCAATTTCATTCCTGATGATTGGTCCTTCATGTTTTCTGTTTCTTTTGGCTCAATCTTGGGAGGTTATATTTTTCTAGGAATTGTCCAATTCTTCTACATTGTCCAGTTTACTGGCATATAACTTTTCATAATATTCTCTAATAATTCTTTGTATTTATGTGGTTGTCCATAGTGATTTTTCCTTTCTCATTTCTGATTCTGTTTATTGTGTAGACTCTTTTTTTCTTGATTAGTCTAGCTTTGGGTTTATCTATTTTGCTTACCTTCTCAAAGAACCAAGTCTTGGTTTCATTAAATTTTCTGTTATTTTATTCTTCTCTATGTTATTTATTTCTGCTCTGGTCTTTATTATGTTCCTCCTTCTACTAACTCTGGGTTTCATTTATTCTTCACTTCCTAGTTACTTTAATTGTAAGTTTAGACTTTTATTTGGGACTGTTCTTGTTTCTAGAGGTAGGCCTGTGTTGCTCTGTACTTCCCTCTTAGAACTACTTTTGCAGCATCCCACAAATTCTGGACTCTTTTATTTTTGTTGTCATATGTCTCTATGTATTGCTTGATTTGTTTTAATTTGTTCACTGATCCACTGATTATTTAAAAGCAGGTTGTTTAGCCTCCATGTGTTTGTAGACTTTTTTTTCTTTGGACTATAATTTATTTCTAGTGTCATACCATTGTAGTTTGATGGTATGCTTGATACAATTTCAATCTTTTTGAATTTAATGAAGCACTTTTTGCAGCCTAGTATATAATCTCTTATGGAGAACAGTCCATGTACACTTGAGAAAAATGTGTATCCTGCTGCTCTGGAGTGGAGTGTTATGTAGATATGTGTTAAGTCCATCTGATCTAATCTGCATTCAGTGCCTCTGTATCCTTATTTTTTTCCAGTCTGGTTGATCTATTGATGTGGGTGGTGTGTTAAAGTCTCCTAAAATGAATGTGTTGTGATCTATTCCCCCCTTCAACTGTTAGTATTTGTTTTATATATTTAGGTGTTCCTATGTTGGGTGCATAGATACCAGTAAGTTGGTCAAACCCCTTTATTATTATATAATGTTGTTACTTTGTTTTGAAATCTATTTTGTCTGATATAAGAACTGATAAAACTGCTTTTTTCTTCCTATTTGCATGAAATATCTTCTTCATCCCTTCACTTTTAGTCTGTGTATGTCTTTGGGTCTGAAATGAGTCCCCTGTAGACAGCATACAGAGGGTTCTTATTTCTTTATCCATTCTGCCATTGTGTCTTTTGATTGGTGCATTCAGTCCATTACATTTAAAGTAGTTCCTGGTTGTTTTTATAGGTCCTCTCTGTTCCTCTTCTCTTGTTATTTAATGTTTTTCTTTGGTGGTGTGGATGGATTTCTCTTTTTAAATTTTTTGTGTATCTATTGTGGGCTTTAGTTTTGTGGTTACCAAAGGTTCAAGGATAGCTTCCTGACTATGTAACAGTCTTTATAAGGTTGACTACTCTATTTCAAAGGCCATCTAAAAAAACTTTTTTCTTCTTCTTCCTCCACATTTTACATATTAGATGTCATAATTGGCACTTTTTTTTAGATCCCTTGATTGATTTTGTATTCGGTTGGCTTCACTACTTTTCTTTTAATTTCATACTTGCTAGGTAATTACTTGGTCTACTACCTTTACTGTGGGTTTAATTTCACCAGTGAAAACTATTTAGCCTTAGGAACATTTCCAACTACAGCAGTTCCTTTAACATATCCTGTAATGCTGGCTTAGTTATAAATTCTTTGAGCCTTTATTTATCTAGAAAATGTTTAATCCCTGCTTTAACTCTGAATAATAATCTTCCAGGATAGAGCATTCTCGGTTGAAAGTCCTTTGTTTTCAGTACAGTGAATATTTCATGCCACTCCCTTCTGGTCTATAAAGTTTCTGCTGAGAATTCTGCTGATGGTCTGATGGGGTTTCCCTTGTATGTAATCTTTTTTCTTTCTCTGGCTGCTTTCAATACTTTCTCCTTACCTTTAATCTTTGCCATTTTAATTATTATATGTCTTGTTGTTGTCTTCCTGAAGTTCCTTTTGTTAGGGACTCTCTGAACTTCCATGATCTGAGTGTCTATTTCCTTCCCCAGAATGGGGAAGTTTTCAACAATTATTTCCTCAAAGAGACGTCCTATCCCTTTGCCTCTCTCTTCTTCTTCTGGTACCTCTATTATGCGAATATTGTTTCATTTGGATTGGTCACACAGCTCTCATCATTTCTTCATTCCTAGAGATATTTTTTCTCTGTTTCTCAGCTTGTTTCTGTTCTCATTTCCATGTCATTGACTGTCTCCTCTACTTGCAGCTATTATTCATTCCCTCCATTGTATGTTTGTTTTGAGGTTTTTAAAAAATTACTAAGGGGATTGGTTTAGGACAAAAATGTGTCTAGATTTGCTCCAAAATAACCTGAGGAGGAAGTGAGAGTCTAAATGAGATAAGACTATATATTTGAATATAGCTTTTTCTGTATGACTTCTTATCAGTGATAAACTACAGCTCAAATGAGAAGCAGAAAAATAGTCTTTAGGAGCACAGACTCTGAGGCTAGACTACCTGATTCAAATCCTAGCTCTTCCACTGCTAAATCAATTAAGCTCATTAAATCTGTTTCCTTATCTGAAAGCTGAGGACTGAGTTAATATCTACAAAATACTTCTAACAATGCCCAGCATATAGTAAGTTAATATCTATAAAATACTTCTAACAATGCCCAGCATATAGTAAGCACTATATAAATGTTAACCAAAATCAATCTGGACTTATCATGGTTTTGGTTTTTAATCAATCAGGCAAAAAATATCTAATTGTCAATTAAAACAGAGAGTGTAGAGCACGTAGAGAGAGTAAACACTATATGAACTTCTGTTTAAAAAATAGATATACCTAAGGTTTTCACAGTCTTAGTCTTTAATCAGTCAGTCAAAAAAACATAAGAGCTGTCAACTGCAGAGGGTACAGTAGGTGAGATTAATATTTAGTATCTTACCTTGTCATGCTTTTAAGTCATTCAATCAATAAATGCTGATGACTCTCAGATGTCTTTCGTAAGTTATATAGGTCCCCTGTATCTGCCATCTGACATTTCTACTTAACTGTCTTGATCTACTTCAAGATCAGTATATCTAAATTAAGCTCTTGTCTACAAACCTGTTTTTTCTCCACAGTTCCTATCTGTGAATATAGTACTACTGATCCAGCCAGAAACATGAATACCATCTTTAACTCCCTCCTTATTCTCCTACCCCCAGTTCCATTACAGTTAATCACCAAAGCTGATCTATTTTGTTATCTGAATCTCTCTCAAATACGACCACATCTTTTTATCCCCTCTACTACCACTCTAGAGTCAGGTCAGCATCTTCCTGCTACTAGTCATCCTGAATCCAATCAAACTTCTCCTCTGATCTGTCTTCCACATTATAATTAGGGACCTTTTCTAAAATACAGATCTGATCACATCACTTCCTCACATTTAAACTCCTTCAATGTTGTCTCATTACTCTGTTAATAGACACTTTTGTAAAGTGGTTTATAAAACCCCCAGTTAAATTGCTCAAACCTTAACTGTGTTATCTCTTGATTTTAGCCACTCCCCCATCCTTACTTCCTGTACAATTCTACACTCAAAACATGCTATTTTTGTTTCAGTTCCCCCAATCTTCCCTTTCTTAGATTTCATCCTTTCCACATGCTATTTCTTCTGCTAACAATAGTCCTTCCCCAACTTTTATCTAGATAAATCACAAATACTACCTCCAATATTTAGTTTAGATGTCACTTCTTCTAGGAGGACTTGCCATATTTCCATTCAGTCATTCAGCAAATTTTTATTAAATACCTACTAAGAGTACATGCTGTACTAAGTGCTTATATATTAACAAATAAAACAGACATGGTCCTTGCCATCTAAGAACACACACTATCACACCACTAATCACATTTTATTACAATTACATAGTCGTCTTTCCTCCTGAGACTAGTAGCTAGTATCAAGTATGAGCTAAAACCAATTTAACTACAATAACCAATTCCTAAAACATTGACTGAATCAATATAACATTAAACAAATATTAACAGAGCACTGAGCATCTGACAGGTAGGCCCACAGCCTTCAGCCTAGCTAGAAGACCCTTAAAAGTTTCTAGATACCTGCTTTGATGGTCTTCTCAAAAAGAATAGTAGATCAGGTCAGAAGACTTTGGTTCTAATTCTGTGTCGTCAATTATCTTCCTAACCTCACACCAGTCTTTTATTATTTACAAACCTCAGACCCTTAAGTGTGATATCAAATTACTTAAATTAATGAGCAGCATAGAGCCTTTCACAGTATAATTTATTTCTTGGTGGGTTCAAAATGAGACTTGTTAAAAAAAGTTTGAAAAAAGAGGACAAGGAAACATTTCAAACAGTGAGTTCCTAAGCTATAGTAAATTATAGAGTTCCATACACTTAGTAAAGTGCCAGTAACCTTGACACCATGGGTATCCAGTTAAATGAAACTGTTTTACACAGTAATTTCTGGAAACTAAAGTAAGACCATTATCACATCCCTTCTGCCTGCATTTCCCCAACATCATCCTACAATCAAAATTCTATTCTTTCTTTCAGGGCCCAACGTCAATATTCCCTTCTCTTTATGAAGCCTCTCTCGATCTCTTCCTTCAAAATTCCCTCCTTAGTCTTACTATACTCTCCTACACATACCTAACAGTATTCTGTTCATGACTTTTACCATAATTAGCTATATGGCACTGAGAATTCTAATAATTACCAATGCATACTTAACATATGGCATAGTGCCTAGAACATTAGGTTTCAATAAAGCTTACTGAATGCCTTGTTTTATCTAACAGTTTAGCCCTATCACAGATGGTTAAACTATAGCAATAGCAAGATTCCTGGGTCTCACAGGGCAGTTTTATGGTTTCCTGTTTACATGCTGGAATGACATTTGCCACTTAGCCTTTAACTGTTAAGTTGAAAACCACTTCAGATTTGGATAGAAACGTTTATAATAAATACAGGCCTGGTAAGACTTTCTTTCAAGAACAGATAGACAGCTTAGCTTTAAAACAGATCAATGCAGCCTACTTAATCCTTTAAACAACAACAACAGAAAAAACACAACACAGTGATACCAAAGATGAGTTTTAAGAGCTGTAGACCAAAAGAGATATAAACATATTCAGGAGTAAAGGAATCATACTGGAAAATATTGCACACACAAAAAAAAAAGAAGCCCAAAAGAAGGCAATACATCTTTAATAATAACCCAGGGAAAATCATCATAACAATGTTAAGGATTTTCTCAGCCTCCATTTCTTTTTTTTTGGTTTTAAATCTACCAGTTTCTACAACTAAAGAAGTCAAAAATAGGACTTAACTTTAAAGCTGGATCTGAGACCAACAATTATAATAACTTGTTATATTATACATGTTAAGGGCAGTAAAAATAAAAAAAACACGCAAAGAAGTAAAATTTTCTAATGCTTGAATTGCAAGAGACAACAGATTTTGAGCAGCATGCTATTAATCTAGATGTAATTCATCTAACGCTTAGTAATGGCTTTTATTTTCCTTTTACTCAGACTATGCTAACATCAGCTTTACATATATATGTAAAACCATATATAGTTTATAAAACATATAAAACTATGTTTTATCACAAAATATAAAATGTATTGTATAAAAATAAATAAAACTATATGTATATTATTTATCCTAAATAAATAGTATGAAGGGAACAACAAAAACAAACTATTGGCTATTCAATATTAAAATATGAAGGTGTATTAATTTGTGGACTTAACAATGGAGGAGAAAAACCTTTGCAAATTACATATTCGCCAAAGGAATTAAGTTATGATGAAGGTGACATTTCAAGTCTTTGAGAAACCTCACAATTAATGAAATGCACAGTACCACTTTTCACTGGTTAGACTTGCAAGGATTAAAACACAACTTAATATTTTGCAGTGTGGGGAAACACATATTCTCAAAGCTGCTAATAAGAACTTTAAAAGGTACCAACCATCTGAATGCAATTTTTCAGTATGTATCAGAAATTAAAGTGCATATACACTGACACCACAATAATTGCTACAAACTATTGTACAGACACTCTCACACAACCCCAATGGTTGCAGCCAAGAATATTTACTGCAGCATTGCTTATACAAGCAAAAACACCTGAGATTTACCCAAGTAAGAAAACAGTTATAGTAAATGTACTACACATATTAAAAAATGTCCAAGCTATATTAGTAAAGAGAAAGATGCAGAATACATAACAGCTATTTTGGTAATCTATGGGAATTACAGTGGTGGGCGAGAGGACAGTTTTACTTCTTATTTTAAACATTTCTGCACTATTTGCTCACATACATAAGCACATGTGACTTTTATTAAAAAATAAAATGTCAAAAATACTAAATGTTACTTGACAATATACTTGAAAAGGTTGAATGTACATTGTGTAATCTCATCTAGAATGAAGAACAAATAATTTTAACTAAAAAGTTTTCTTTTCCACATTACACGGGCAGCACATCCATGGTGCTACTGAAGAAATTGAAGCAGAAAGAGATTAACTTGTAAATTAAGGAAATTAATCTAATATAAGACAAACATTCCTAAAGAACTTCAATCCTTGGATTCAGGATTCCACAATATGAAAAAGCTTAGCAGCAGCTAACACTATAAGATATTGAAGCACAAAATGAAAAAGAGTCTGAAACTGAGGTATACCTATTAGCCTCTGAGAAGAAAAATTATCTAAATTCTTTTAAATACATATAAGTCAAGAGATTGCAAGGTTAAACTTCTCTGAACACTCCAATTTTATCAACGAGAAAACTAAACATATTTTACATCCTGGATGAAATAAAAGAAATAACCAAGGTTCTACATTTGATAACAATCTGTCTCTAAGAAAATCCTTGTAGGGAGATACAAGCAATAGCATGAGATGGGGTCAGTATTCAACTCTGTGTTCAACCTTTATGGCAGAAGCTACAGAGGGAAAGCAACAAATTGATCCCAATGGGGAAGAACCTTTCTTTGCTTTGGACTTGCTAGAAAGCATAAAAATCCCCCAGGAATGATGACAGCCAAACAACTAACCAAATTTCAAATATGGAAGAAAAAAAACTATAGTGTAAATGCTTCAAAATTTTTTTAAAGTTCCATTTCTTAAGAAAGTATATTGCATATATGTATTACAGATCTATAATAATAAAACAACATTTTTCAAAATACTTTTCAGCAAACAGCAAGCTTCCCAAGCTTTAGGTATTAAAAATGTTATCACAATTCCAGACTATGATTCAATTTCTTCCTCCATTCCAACAGTTTTTTACCCTCAGGAAAATGAGGAAAAGTTTTCTTCCCTTCTTACAGATGTGACCAGTCCTCCTAATCTTCTATTTGTATTAGTCTAATACATTTTTGAATATCTTTAAAGAAGTAACTAGTACAAACTCACAAAATGACTGCTATTAGTATCAAACACTCTGATTTCCATAAAATAGATTTATGACTTCATTTGTAAAGAGTAATCAAAATCAACAAGACTCAGTCTTCCTTAAGATCTGAACTAAGAAGATTCCTACCTATTTTGTTCCAACTGGATTGAAAAACTTAGGGAATACTTCATTTCTTTCTAAAATGCCTATCATTCTACCTCTGTATTGTCCTCATTGGCTCCTTCCTAAAGCCCAACAGCAACTGAAGTAACAGGGCCCCCAAACAAAATTATGATGAGAATACATAAAAAAATTGTGGTGTGTTCATACAATGGAATATTACTCAGCAATAAAAAAAGAAATACTGTTACAAGAACATGGAAGAAACTCAAAAATATATTGAATGAAAAAGCCAGATATGAGAGTACATTTTATAATTCTAAATAAAGTTTAAGGATACCTAAAACTAAGCTATGCTGATAGAATTCAGAAAGATGCTCACCTCAGGGGAAAATCTATTGCATTGGAAAGGGAAGACCACAAGGAACTTTGTTCTACATCTTGGTGTAAATGGTAGTTACACATGTGAACATATATGTAAAAACTCATTCAGTTCTCTCCTATAAATTGTACACATTTTACCATAGATAAAACTAACAAAAATGTAAATTATATATTAATAAAAAAAGAAAAAAATGCATATATAATTGTGGTGGAATAAGATCAGAATATGCTAAACCAATGTCATCCCGGGAGCAGTATCTAACTTATAAGAAATCAGAATAAAGGTTCTAGTAAACACTGTATATTTAACTAGTAAACCAAATCCCTATAAGACTTTAAATACAAGAAGTCTAGCTTCTTCTCCCCTTCAGGAAATATATAAGCAAGCGTTCTTTATAATAAATGCTGCAAAAATGAAGTAACTTTCCTAAAGAAAAAGAAATAGCTCAACTATTAACAAAAAAAACACAAGAATTTTCTACACAGCAGTACCTATCTTATAGGAGGTACTATAAAGATTAATTAATAAGTCATGAGAACTTACAATATAGAACACAGTAAATACTCTTTATACTACCACTGCTATTATTACATAATTAAAAATAAAAAGGACACACTGCTTCAAATTATGCCTAAACCACTCATTCAGAATACATTATTTAACTACACATTACTCAACTGCAGCACTTCTCATCAGAAGATTTTTTTTTTTAACTTCGAGATCAGCAAGTTTCTGACAGCTGAAACATCTGGTTAGGTTAGAGAAAGACCAAGTTAACTGCAATTCTGTCCAAGCCTTTGTTTTAATCTGTTTATATCCTTAAGTCATGTTCACTTACCAATAGATGGTAAATGTATCTTTTTAACATTTCAACAGTTTGTATTACTAAAAGTCATTCTTTCACATGCCAGACCAAAAGTACATGATCACAATTCAATTTTCTGAAAGTCAAGTGTTAAAAAATTAAAGCAAAACAGAATGCTAAATTAGAAGTCATTCAGTCATACCTAAATGAAAAATATTAAAACAATCATTTATAATTCTGTACGTTATGTTAACATAAGTCACAATTTGGCAAATTTAACCTATTTGCAGAAGTGCTTCATTAATGGAAATAAGAAAGTAAAATTCACAAAAGCAGACTATTCAATTACTGTAATCCACTAAATACAGAACACTGAAAGCAATCTAGCAAATCTCTTACTGAATTGGCTACGGAGTGGCTAACCCAAACACCAAACTGACTTTCTAATATGTTTAATAGTCACTGGAAATAGCAAATTTAAGTTAAACTCAATAAAAGAAGGAAAACTAAGAATTTAGCTCTGTAATTTGAGAGTTGTATTTTTACTCCCACCAAATCAACTGAACCAAGTGTATCAAAGTCAATTCTTCATATTTCAAGATTTTATTTAAAAACTCTGATTCTTGACTTGAAGGCACATTTTAAAAATGTAAGTTTTTTGCATCACTCCTATTTTGACATGTAACACTTAACAAAGTAGTCTTCTACTTACCTAGATTTTGTCTTATTAACATCTCGCTGCAAGAACAATCTCATTCGAAATTAAATCAAACCTGAAAGAATACATGTAAAGACCATTTAGTTTTTTGCTTCAGATCTGAAAAATCCATCTATGATACACTATTAAATTAAAACTGCAAGTCATATTATTTTCTTGATATAAAATCTATCCAAAAGTATCCAACTAAAATATGATCACTTTAACCTTCAAGAAACTTGCTAAATACCCTTTTTTTGAGGAACAATAATTTATTCAAATGAGAAACTTAAAACTTTCCAGATCTCTTTGAAAAAAATTTATAACTTCCATTTGTTTTAGCAGTATGGCAATAGCAATAAACTCAGTATTTGTTAGTAAAATACACACTTCTATCTACATCAATGTTTATCTAAAAGTATTATGTGCATACCAAAAAGTATGCCAAAACTGAAAAAGTACAGTATGAGATGACCTACTATACATGCTAAAGTGGCCATAATAATGGTTAACACTGATTAAGTACTTACTAAATGCCAGGGACCATTATTCTAGAGAATAGCATACATTGATACTCTCCTGCTTCTTCAATCTAGTATAATGACCTTCACCCCAACATTCTGCTGAAAATTTACTTGTCAACAATCTACCTACCCCTAATTTTATCATATTCCACAAATTTCTGAAAACTTAACTGTATCCTACCTTGAACTCTAAACATCTCCTTCCCCTATCTGAAACTGATTTGTTATTCTTCTGAATTCTTATTTTCAAAAATTGGCACCACCATACCTACTGCTGTTCTCACCTGGGTTACCATAATTGTTCTATTTCCAGGCTCACTATTATCTCCAAGTCATTCCTCCCTAAACTATGTAAGTAATCATTTCGCAATTGCTATTCTGAAGATGTCACATCTATGCTTCAAGTTCACTAGAGGTCATCAGTGATCTCAGCCTTTCCTATCTATCCCCAATCTTTACTTTCCCTTTCTTTCTGTTTCTACCATACTAAACACATCAACTCCCAAAACAGTACCCATGCTTTCCACCTTCATGCCTTTTTACAAAGTGAACTATACCTACCTTCTATCTCTAATTTTGCTAACATCTTTTTACTGGTTTTACTGGTTTTTCTGTATTTAGCTCAGTTACCCTGGCAGAGCCATCTTTAATTTCTTCAGCTGGTAAAGTTGTTTTTCTCAATTGCTATAGTAACCAGTGACAGCTCTGTATCAACCTTAACTGTTTACTTGTGTATTTTCTGAACTACACACATGTGGACACACTGAGGACAAGAATTCATTTATCTCATTTCAGCACTTTCACTGGATGGCACACAGTAAAAGCAAAACAATTTTGTGCTGTATCCCAAAATGTACATGGGGAAATAGAAGATAAACAAATGAAATTGTGGCTACTGTGTTTAATTCTTTTTTAAGGATGAAAGAAAAAAAATTCATTATCATCTGGATCCAGTAATGTTACTTTATGACATTATCTACATCTAAGCAAAAACACAACTGACAAAAATCAGCCCATTGCAACCTTTTAGTGACTGAATTAACTAATTTTACTGATTATCAGTACAAAGATGTTGGTACTAGATGTTTGCATGCATACAGAAAATAAAGTTTGTGGACCAGAAGCCCTAGATTAACTGAAATACTAGCTTTAGCAGAAAGGAGCTGGAAAAGCAAATATATTCTTAATACTAATAACATCAATAATCTAGAAAAGTGGTTCTCAAGCTTCAGTGTCCATTAGAATCACCCAGAGGGCTTGTTACAGAGACTCCTAGGCCCCACCCACCCTCACAATTCCTGGTCTAATTGGTCTAAGATTAGAGCCTGAAAATGTACATTTCCAGTAAATTCCTAAAGTGATGCTGATGCTCATACTTCCTTCCAGGACCACAAACTGAGACCTAGTTTTTTGCATAATGTCCAGAAGAGGCAAGAATATTCTCTCTGCCACCCACTGCCACCAAACTTACCCCACCCAGAGGTGGATATGGGGAACAATTAAAAGTAAACTATAAATCAAAGTGTGAACATTAAAAATCTACTATGGGTTGTTGACTGTGATGGGCTGAAAAACTGTCCTGCAAAAGACATCCACACCCTATCTCTGAAACCCGTAACTGTTTCCTTATATGGCAATATATGTCCTTGTATCCTTGCAGATGCGATTAAAGGTTTTGAGATGAGATTAACCTAGATTACCTTGGTAAACCCTAAATACAAGCACATTCATCCTTATAAAGAGGAAGATGGGAAGATCGGACTACACACAGAAAAGGCAAAGAAAGAGCAGAGAAAGATTTGAGAACACCTGGCCTTAAAGATTGCACCCATAGCCAGGAATGCCAGCAGCCAACAGAACTGGGAAGGACAGATTCTCCTCCACTGCCTCCAGAGAGGTAAGAATCCTGCCAGTACCTTGTTCTATCCAGTGATACCGATTTCAGACTTCAGGCCTGCAGAACCATAAGACAATAAGTTTCTACTGTTTTAAGCCATCTTTATAGTAATTTGTTAGAGCAGCCAAAGGAAACTAACATACTAAGGATGGCAGGTTCTCTAGGAAATAAATTAGAAGCACTACTTAAAAGGTATCATGGACTAATTGTGTGCCCATAAAACTCCTACGTTGAAGCCCTAATAAACATACAAATGTTCATCTTTATTTGTAACAGCCAAAAGCTAAGGGAAATGTCCAACAACATATGAATCTTTTACATTGTATCTTTACAATGGAGTAAGTAGGACTGAATTAATGATACATCCAACATGGGCAAGTCTGGAAATAATGATGCAGAGAAAAAAAATGTAGACAAAAATATTACACACTGCATAAGGGAAGGAGCAATAAATAGGAAATGATTACAAAAGGTACAAGGGAACTTATCAGGGTAAAGGATATTTTTATTATTCTTGATTGTGGTGATGATTTCATGGGTTTATACAGACATCAAATCTATTCAAATTGTACATGTGGTTTATATGCCAATTATAATTCAATAAATCTGTTTTTAAAAATCACAATATGCAAATAATAAGCTTGGGGGGAAAAAAGTCAAACCTCAAATTTAAAAGTTAGAAAGATAATAATCAACACAGAGAGAACATTGTCATTTATAACCGAAAGAGTAAAAGTAAAAAAAAGAATGAATCCTCTTTCAACACCTAACAACTGGTACTACAATTGCCCTAAAATTGGTAATTCAGCACATGAACAATGCTTCCAAAATCTCATCAGATATATCCTATGAAATAAGTATAACCAGAGTCATCTTGACTACTGAACAGATTGAGGTAAATTTACACTTGCCCCACCTTCAATATTCAAGCACAATTCCTGCTGTAAAACAATGGGGCTCAACTTAGAACTAAACAAACATTGAAAAAGCAACTTTACAGCATAAATCAAAAAGTTTGTCTGCAAAAACAGCCCAAATCTGTACCACCCAATTATTCACACATTCATCAATGAAGCATTGCAGTTTCTCCCATTCAGAGGTGCAGTTTTCCCCACCTTTTTAAACTCTGGGCTTGACCTTAGAAGGAAGACAGGTAAGAATGCAGCAGATGTCAGTTTGCCAGTTCTGAGCTAGGCCTCAAGAGACCTTGCATGCTTCTGCTCTCTCTTGGAAATCTGCCACCATCAAGAGAACAAGTCCACTCTAACCTACAGTAGGATGAGAGGACAGCTCAGATGTCCTACCCCAGGCCATCTTAGAGAAACCAACCAAGCACAGCAAAGCCACCTTTCTGATCTGCTGCTGAATGCAGACTCATAGATGAGCCCAATCAAGAACAGAAATACTGCTAGCTGACTCACAGATCTGTTCTAATAGTAAACTATTTCAAACCACCAAGTTTTAGAATTTGTTATGTATTTGACTGATACAGCAACTCTACCTTAAAGATACTATATAAATTATTCTTATCCCTAGAAGAGTTATTTTAAGTTAACAATTGATCTAGAGCGCTTAACTTTTGAAAGCATGGGAAAAAAGAAATGGAAAAAAATCTTACTCTTTTTTTTTAGCAGTGACTCTACATTTGTCAGTTTGTCAATCTCAGAGATACATAAACTGAGCAAAATCATTTTTACAAGTAATGTTACCAGTCAACTATAACTTTATGAAATTTTGTTGCTAGGCAGCTTTACTGGATTCAACCATACAATGATAATTTTCAAGATAACTCTAAAAATCTATGAAAACTGTTACAGAGCAATCTGCTATCATTCCTAACATTTCTTTTCCTACTTATGTTAACGACACCCTGACTGTCCTTTAAGGAAACACTCTTACTCAACTGTTAAAATGGTGCCAATCCTAGGCAGCTAGAACAAGGGATGAACAAGTGACACCAGGCTGACCAGAGTACCTTGTCCTCCTGGCCACACTAATCTGTTCATGGATGAGAATGTAGCCCAAACTGGGAAACTTGGAATCCTTCTCAGGATGTCTGCAAGTACTGGGAAAGGTACACTCTTCAGTGGAAAGAACAGCTATGATGATGTAGGTCAGAGCAGCCAGCGGCCACCGTTGGCATCTTGTGGAGATAACATTTAGGAATGAAGCCACCACAGAAAAATTCAAAGTCAAGAGATAGAGACATCATCCTAATGATATCATATGCATCCATCAATCCACACATGCCTGAAATAATTGTAGCATAATAGGTAACATATATCAACCCTTCTACCAAGACCTACAAGAGAAACTGAATAAAAGCATTAAAAATCATGAATTTGAAGGTGCTGAAAAGCCACACAGCTATGAAGAATGACCAGGCCAAAATCTAAGAAAAGGTGGAGACCCTGCAGATATAACCCAGCACTAGGGGATGCTTTTGCCTTGGGGTTATTTGCCAATCTGAATGAGGCAGCTGAGAAACCGATCATTATTTCTGAGATTGTTGTATACCTAGGGGACCAAAAGGGGAGTGCAAGGTTCAAAAATGGTGGGAACCATACTAAATGCTGCCCACTATTTGAGTTGGGACCCTAAAGGATTAATCTCTAGTGAGCCAGAAGTAAACAAGTCCTTGCAAGTACTGCAGTTCTACCTGAAGACATCTAGGTGGCCAAATAAAAAATTTCAATCACTAAAATACAAGGTAAGCCCAGACTGCTGGAGACCCCAAGTGTGGTACAAGCCAACAAAAATTATCTCTGGAAACAGATAATATGATCGTTGTGCTCAGAGTTTAGGACTGGAAAAGCAGCTGGAAATTCAAATTAAGATAGCATGGCAGTGAGACCAGAAAAGAAGTGAAACAAAAATTCTCAGTACAAACTTTGCCCAAACCACTGGGTAACTGATAAACTAGTATGCAACAGTGGAGAACTGAGAAGATGGCAGAGGCCAGAGAGAAAGCTATGTTTGGAAAATAGAGCTATACTGAGAGTTTAATGCTTTTCCAACAGGGCACATTCCTCTACTGTGCAATTTGGGGAGCAAGAAGATAAAACCCTACAAGGGCGAAATCTCAGAGAATAGAACCCAAACTCCGCAGAACAGCTTGGAATTAGTGCAATTACCCAGAAGCAAGAAAACCACCAGGAAAGCTTCACAATCTGACGATAAACCCAACAATTCTCAGAACACTGACAGAATCCAGAGCCACTAACACATATTCATAATGTTCAGTTTTCAAGCAAAAATTCCATTATGTACAAAGAAACAAGAAACCCTGATCCACACTCAGGAAAAAAAAAAGGAGTTAATAGACATTGATTGAGTTCCCTGAATGTTGGAGTTAGATATAAAGAATTCAAAACAGGTATCCTAAGAACATTACAAAAATTAAAATACCTTCAAAGTTAGGAGAAACTATAAAAAAAGAAAAAGCTGAAAAATAAAATAACTGAAATGAAAGATTCACTCAAAGGGTGTTTAGAGATGGCAGAAGAAAAAAACTGGTGAGCTTGATACAGAGCAAAAAACTGCCCAGTCCAAAGAACAGAAAGTAAAATGACTTAAGAAAAATGAACAGCATCTCAGAGACCAATAGGGCAACATCAGGCAGTCCAACATAGATGCAATTCAGCAACAAAGATGTATAATAAGATGGAGCAGGAGACAAGAATGAAAATGGTAGAAAATAATTTCTGTCAAAGAAACAATAACCAAAAACATCTCAAATTTGATAGAAAACATTGACTTACAGATCCAAGTATCTCAACAAATCCAAGCAAGATAAACTCAAAGACCACACTACACACATACCACAGTCAAGCTCATAAAGGCCAAGGAGAAAACCTTAAAAGCATCCAGAGAAAAATGAGTGGTTATATATGGGCAACGACAACACAAGTAACAGCTAACATCAAATAAAAGAGGGGGAGATAATGGAATAGCATCTGACACTATCATTCAAAAATATAGGTAAAAAAAGCTATTTTTCATATAAACAAAAATTAGACTTTTGGCCAGCAGACAAAACCAAGAGTTTTTTTTTTAAATAAGGTGAAGGAAGGGAGAAGTAATAAAAATGCTTAACCAACAAATGTCAAGAAAGGCAAGAAAAAGAACATAGCAGTCAGAATAAAAAGTACTTAATAAGATGATACATTTTAGCCTCAATATATCAGTAATTAAACAAAATTCAAACAAACTGTATAACTAAAAGAAAGTGTTAGATGGGACTGAAAGGAAAACAAAAATATGTGTACACATGAAACATCTCTAAAACAAAAGGCACAGAAAAAATTTAAATGAAAGGTATGGGGAGGAAAATGAACCACACAAATACGAGCTACAAGAACACTAGTGTAGCTATGTTATTATCTATCAAGTAGACTCAAAGCAAAAAGTATTTCAAAAGATATTAAGAAACAATAATGATAAAAGGTTCAACTCATCAGAAACATAGTACAATTCTGAATTTGTGCCCCTAACAACACGGATTCCAATATATAGAGCAAAAAGAAAAGTAACACAAGAAAGACTAATCCACAATCTAGTAGATTTTAACAAATCTAAATGAATATGCAGACACTAAATCAGTGGGAATTTTTGAACATGATTAACAAAACTGAACTTAAAGGATACATAATACTGCACCCAAAAAACTGCAGAATACACTTTTCAAATACACACAAAATATTTACAAAATCTGGCCAATAAACACAATAAAAAGGTACAATCACATTTGGAATCAGGGAAATGGAAAATAAAGCCACTATGAGATACAACTACACACCCTCTAGAATGGCTACAATTAAAGATTAACAATACAAAGTGCTGGAGAAGATGAAGTGCAAAGTAACTTTGTGGATGAGATTGTAAACTGTTAACAAACATTTTGGCAAAAGAAGTTTTGAGTATCTTCTGAACTCCAAGACAAATACACTCTAAAACTAAACTATTAAACTCCTAGGCATTTACTAAATATAAATGCATGAATGTGTGCACTAAGAGACATGTACAGGAAAGTAAAAACAACCCAAGCTTCCATCAATAATGAAACTAAACTGTGGGATATTCATATAATATATTGTACAGCAATGAAAATGAATGAACCCATTAATTACAACAGTGCTAAATCTCACAAACAATTCAGGAAAAGGCAGGATCCATTTACATAAATTATATTAAGAAAAAATATACAGTTAAAAAATGTATTTTTAAATGGTAAAAATAAAAAGCAAAAAGTGACTACCATACAAGGTAGGATGTTAGTTTCCTAAGGAAAGGAGAGGTTTGGCTGGGAGGGGGCAGAGTGAAGGATCTGGCAATGTTTTAATTCTTCAACTACAGGTTGATTAAGCAGAGATGTACTTTTGAATACTTCAGTTAATAATTTTTTTCCATGCACTCTTGTATTTTTTTCACAGTAAAGATGTTTCAAAACTAAAAATACAGATACCTAAGGCTTTAAATTTTACACTAAGTAAGGGACTGACAGTATTACAGTAAGTAGCCTGTAGTATTTTTCACTTTGATTAAAGTTATAGAAATGTACATTTTAAAAACCAAATAAAGCTTGTTATGAAAAACAGCACTACTAACCACGCCTTCCCTAGGCCTCCCCCATTTTTAAACAGTACATCTATACAGTTATCTTGATTTTTCATTTTGGATCTGATGGCCTCCTATATACGAGATAACTTCACTCTCTTATATCCCTCTGTAACCTCCCAAAATGATACCATACCCCTACTTGAGGATGGCTAGTTGATTTTTTTGACAGAAGTGCAAAAGCAATTCAATAGAGAAAAAGTATTTTCAGCAACTGGTGCTAGAGCAACTGGATATATATGGGATGGGGGGAGGGGGAGTAAGGGAAGAACACCCTAAATCTCACATGCTATACCAATGCTAATTCAAAATAGATCACAGATCTAAATGTAAAATTACTAATCTTGTAGAGGACAGAAGAAAAATCATCAGAATCTACAGCTAGGAAAAAAGTTCTTAGAAAACTAAAAATATGACCCATAAAAGGAAAAATTTAATAAACTGGACTTTATCAAAATGAAAATCTTGTACTCTGTGAACGATCCTGTTAAGAGGATTAAAAATCAAATGACAGATTTGGAGAAAATATTTGTAAATTATATATTAACAAAAACTCGTATCTAAGAGAACTGTCAAGTAAACAGTAAGAAATCGGCAAAAATATCAAAATAAGGACAGCTGAAAATCATCTCTTCCCATAAAAGTAACAAGAATGCTGGACATTTAAAAATCATCTCCTCCATAAAATCAACAAGAATGCTGGCAAAAACAAGCCAACATTTTCGAAGCTAAAGAAATTGACCAAAGGTTTGTACCAATCTTGGGAGAGTATATTTTAAAAGGTGGCTATATCTTAATACGACCAGAAAACTTTTCAGCATTTAATTTTTGCCTTATTCACATTCTCCCACCCCAGCTCCACAGTAGCTTTGAAAGCCAACAGTCCACAAGCCAGGTGAAAACCAGCAGCCAGGCAGCTACCTGAGAGGGCAGAGCAGAGTGGGAGCTCTTTCACAACCACATGCCAAGAGGGCTATCATTGTTTGACCTGTCTGGTCTCCAGAAGACCCCACTCCCAAAACTATCTTAACTTGAACTGGCTCAGCTCACCCAGTGCAAAGAAAGTCTTCCCACATGGCATTGGTCAAAAACAATCAAAGGCAATTGTTTTATATTGCAGCTGGCTGAGACAGTGGTTAAGAGTTTAGACAACAGGCTAACCAAAATGCTTAAAAAGAAAAATTGGGCTTAGAAAAGCTCCAATATATTCCTGAGAATCTAGATGGTCACATGTATACACAGGGCTGTGCACATACTCAGGAAAAGCCTGAGAAGGCCCTAAAAGCCCACCTCTGGCTAACCAGGAAGCTCTGTACAAGCAGAAGTAAAAGGCAAGGCAAAGTTACAAACTTCCTGGCTGAGTGCTGTAGGTGTGCCCCAACACACAGAGAACCTCTCAGCAAATACTGGGAGACTTTCTGCTTCCTGGCATTTAAGGAACCTCTGTCCAATTATTAGCTGAACACTAAGCTTGAGTGGAGAAACTTCAGTGGCCACACATGACAAAGAATACAGACTTAACAGAATGAGTACACAAAAACCACTAACCAAATAAATACAGGAGAGGAGAATATCGGACTATCAGATCTGCCACATTACTTAAAATGTACAGTTTTCTACCAAAAAAAAAAATCTGACAAGATGTTAAAAAAAAATGTATGGCTCCTACACATGGCGGGGAAAAGCAGTCAACAGAAACTGTCCCTGAGGAAACTCAGACATTGAACTTACTAGACAAAGTTCATAAATCAGTTGCACTAAACATGTTTAAAGAATTAAAGGAAATCCATGTCTAAAGAACTAAAGGAAAATATGAGATGGGTGTCTAAACAAATAGAAAGTATCAATAATTAGACAGAACTCATGACAAAGAACAAAAGAGAAATCCTGGAATTGAAAAGTACAATAACTAAAATGAAAAATTCACAAGGTTTCAGCAGCAGATTCGAGCAGGCAGAACAATCAGTCAGTGAATCTGAAGTTAAGTCAATTGAAAGTATCCACTCTGAGGGAAAAAAAGCAAAAAGAAAAACCCAAAACACGAGAGACACCATTAAGAATGCCAATATAAACACAACGGGAGTCCCAAAAGGAGAGAGCAGAGCAAGGGGAAAGAATACTTAAATAATGACTAAAAATTCCCCCAAATTTAATGAAAAATATTAATCTATCTAAACACTCACAAAGTTCAAGGAACTACAAGCAGTATAAACTCAGAGACCCACGCCAACACACATCATAATCAAACTGTCAAAAAACAAAGATAATCCCCCAAAAAGTCAAGATACAAGTAATTTGTCACATATAGACATCTTCAATGTAATAGCTAATTTCTCATCAGAAACCATGGATGCCAGAAGGCAACAGTAAGAAATATACAAAGTATTGCAAAAGTAAGACTGTCAACCAAGAATTCTACCACTATTTTTCAAGACATTCACAATAAAAACTGAGAGAACTGGTTGCTAGCAGACCTGTTATACAAGAAATAATTAAAGGTGCTCTTGTGGGTGAAATGAAAGGACACTAGACAGTAACTTAAATCTATCTGAAGAAATAAAGGGGATGGAAAAGGTACCTAGATAGGTAAATATAAAAGACAGTATAATTTTTAAATTTGTGACTTTTTCTTCTATCTGATTTAAAAGACATATTAAGATATAATTTGTATGACAATAACAGCACAAAAGAAGGTAAAGGAATTGAGCAATAAAGCGGCAAAAATTTTTTTATATAATTGAAATTAAACTATTATTACTCTAACTAGGTTGATAAGTTGTTCATTGTAATTCCCCGGGCAACCATTAAGAAAATGAAAATACATATATATACTGAAAAAACCCACAAGAAATTGAAATGGTACTAGAGGGATAGAGGAACAATAACTGAAAAAAATCTTAAGACACACAGAAAAAAATGACAAAATGGCGAACATAAAATACTCCTTTATCAAGTAATTACATTAAAGCAAATTAATTAGCCATTTCAATCAAAAAGCAGAGATGGGCAGAATAGGTCAAAAAATTCTTACTATATGTTATCTACAAGAGACTCATTTGAAGTTCAAATTAAGTTGAAAGTAAAAGGATGGAAAATGATATACTATGTAAACAATAACCCAAAGAAAGCTGGAGTGGCTATACTCTTATCAGACACAATAAACATAAACAAAAATATTGTTACTAGAGAACATTCTATAATACAAGGGTCAATCCATCAAAAATTATATACCAATTATAAACATATATATCTTTAACCACAAAGACGTAAAATATATGAAACAGAAACTCACGGAACTGAAAATAGAAATAAACAAAAACAAAAATTATTGGAGACTTTATACCACACTTCCAGTAATGGAAAGAACTAGACAAAAGACCAACAATGAAACAGAACACTTGAACACTATAAACTAACTAGACTTAACAGACATCTACAGAACACTACATTAATCGACAGCAGAATATTTTCTTCTCAAATGTACCTGGAATATTCTCCAGGATAGACCATATATTGGGCCATAAAACAAGTCTCAGTAAATTTAAAAGGAATGAAATCATACAGAGTATGTTCTCCAAACACAATGGAATGAAACTAGAAATCAATGACAAAAGGAAATTTGGGAAATTAACAAATATGTGGAAATAAAGTAACTCCTAAATAACCAATAGGTAAAATAAATCACATGAGAAATTATAAAATATGTTGAGTTGAAATAAAAAACACAATATACCAAAACTTGTGGGAGGAAGTGAAAGCGCTGTTTAAGGGAACTTTATAGCTAAAAAGGCCTACATTAAAAAAGATCTCAAGTCAGTAACCTAACCTTCCACATTAAGAAGCCAGAAAAAGAGCAAACTAAACCCAAAGCAGAAAATAATAAAGATTACAGCAAAAATAAATGAAACAGAGAAGAGAAAAACAGTAAGAGAAAAATTAATGAAACCAATATTTGAAAGCTTTCTTTGAAAACACTGAAAAACCTTCAGCTAGGCTGACCACCAACAAAAAATTACTAGTCAGGAATGAAAACGCAGCCATTACTATCCACCTTATAGTAAGAAAGAAAACGAATTACAAGAAAACAATAGGAACAACTATAGCAACAAATTAAGTAATCTAGGTGAAATGGACAAATTTGTAGGAAAAAGCAAACTATAAAAACTGATTTAAAAAGACAAAGGATATCTGAATAGACCTATAACAAGAGATTGAGTAATGGAAAAACTTCCCTGAAGGAAACCCAGAACCAGAGGGCTTCTCTGATGAAATCTACCTTTAAACCAAATGTTTAAATAATTGACACTAATCCTTTTCAATCTATTCCAAACAGTAGAAGAGGAAGGCATACTTCCTAACTCAGTCTATGAGGCCATTATTAACCTCATGCCAGAACCAGACAATATCACAGGAAAAGGAAACTACAGATAAATATCCCTATGAATAAAGTCACAAAAATCCCCTCTATTACTTTTGTGTTTTTCTGAAGACATAACATCTAGATCCATGTCCTCCTATCTCTCTGAACTGATTATTCTTCAGATCTGATGCACCTTCTTGGGATCTCTCTTCACCATCATCTTAGGTATTCGCTTTACTTCTTCCTCTCATACTCTTTCCTCCTTTTAATTTACCCCATCATTTTGATGAAGCCCTCTAGTAACTTCCTGAGATAAAGCACATGTGAAGTAAATATTCTAACAACCTCATGTTTCATAACTTTAGCCTATTCCCACACTTGACAGTTTGTCAAGGTATAGAATTAGTAGTTTGGAAACAAGTTTCCTTCAGGATTTTGAAGGCGACGGTCCATTATCAATTACTTTCCAATGTTACTGATTCCTCGTCTTTTATATGCTCCACACCTAAAAGCTATTAGAGCTCCTTTATTTCTGGTGTCTGAAATTTCACCAGATGTACTCAGATGTGGTTCTTTTTTTACAATTACTATGGTGAGCATTCTGTGAGCCATTTCAATATAGAAACTCATTTTTTTGTTCAATTATTCCTAAGTTCCTTCACCCAATTCCTCCCATTCCATAATTCTTATTTTTCACAGGTTCAACTTGCCAACCATGAACCTCTTAATTCCTTATTTTCTATCTCTTTGTCCTGCTTTGTGATTTTCTCAATTTTTATCTTTCAATTTTCTACTAAGAATTTAATATTCTAAATTTGTAACTCAATTATTTCATAGTCTACACTTCCAATCCTTCTATTAACTATTGCATATTCTGTCTTAAGAGCTCCTTTGTTTTCTGAGGATTGCTCTATAGCATCCTTTCTTGTTTCAGAAATACAAATATCCCTTTACTTCCAAAGTATCAGTAACTTTTTAAAAAAACATTCTTCTTCTTGAATTGTTGCTATTTCCTTTTCCTCTTTCATATTAGGGTTATCCTCAAATGTTTAATGATCCTTAAGCTCACATTTTAAAATGAAACATTCAAGTTTCCTAGAAATTCTGTTAATAGAATGTGTGGGTAGGTGTCACCGTAAGATGCTCAGTCCTGACCATTTCCCTGGCAGATCCCACGTGTTACTATCTGTTGGTCTTTTTTCCTGATCATTAGTTTGCAGTAACAGGGTGCATCTTCCTATCTCACATCTGGGGTTGGAAGCCTGACACCCAGTATTCTCAGAACTAGGAGAGGAAAAGTGGTAGGATAATTCCTAGTTCAACATGCAGATTTCTACTCAATTTTGTTTTTCAGTGTGATACCCTTAACCGTAGCTGTGCCCGGTATTCTCAAGTATAGAAATTCCCTTCTTGAATAGCAGAGAAGAAACCTGAATAAGAGAGGAGACCCTGTCCTGGCACCATGAGTGTTGCTTACTTGTTATTATAGACTTTAAGACAATTCTTTCAGGGTACCTGTGGCCAGGCCCCAATTCCTGCAGCGCCCCAGAGCTCCTAGAGCACCAGTTCTAGGCCTTCCCCATAACAGCAGAAAATGAAGTTTTCTCAGATCTAGGAAGTTACTGACCACTGATTGCTTTTCAGCTTCCAAAGTTTTACTTCTGGGATCAACTTCTCAGTTCTCCTTTTCCTTGACATCCTATACCTTCTTTTATTAAATCATTATTATAATTCTAATAGAAAACAAAGTAAATGGTTGTTTAATCTACCATGTTTAAATGAACATCTCCTCAGCTCTGATGAGATGTCATGTCCTCACTGTTGTTCATTTCTAAATAGTATGAAATTTAAATTCAAGTTACAATAGGACAGACTTTTCATCATCAAAGTAGTTACAATTATTTTGGCTTGAACATCTAGTTTTACTATACTGTCATCAAAAAAATAATTGGCCTACATAATTGCTCACTTAAAATTTCAAATTCTCTTTGAGGCCAAGACAATTAAAACAAAAATTCACAGGACTTTAAAAAGAATACGCATTCTCTACTGGGAACAAAGTTTGACACTGATTAAATAAAGCATATTGTTATTTAAATCTTTATACCTTTAATTTTTGTTCACCTGATCTACTAAATTCTGAGAGGTAAATTAAAATCTAAAAAGACTGGTGTTACCATTTCCTGTTAAAGAACCTCTGTTTCCCATGTTTCAATGCTATTTGTCTGAGCTTATCACGCAAAAGTTCAAGCCTGATATTTAGCAGTCCTTTTTATTAATTAAATTATTTTCACTTAAATGTCTGGGCCTAAAGGATTTTGCTCTTTGCTAAGCATCGATTACACTTGCAAGTTTTATTATTATTTTTGCCGTTCCTTTATTTTAAACATTTGTGTCATTTTGACTTCGATAAAACTCATAAAACCACATGGCAAGAATTTTTAATCCAATTTGTACAGGGGTGGGGGATCAATTCCAGCTAAATTAAGAAAAAGCTTTTGGAAAGGTATTGCGTAATCAAACTTGACAGGAAAGTTGGTGAATAAGACTTGGAAAGTAAGTTGCGCCAGGAGATCAGACAGCATTATCACACTAACAGACATCTATTTAGGATGCCATTTGTTTCACTGTTAGTGGCACTGCCACCATTAAGACACTCATTGACATAACATTAAGACTTTTGTTCCACCACAGCCACTGAAAATTACATTTATCTCCTCCACCTCTTTCCTGTTTCAGTAGGATAAATGTACATGGAATAGTCAAATTTGGTTTCTTAGCCCCATCCATTTCAAACTGCTGCTTCTTCTGAGGCATGTAGTGATTCTTCAAGAAATTGCTTTCCACTTTCAGAGACCCACGGTAGCATACACAGGTGGGGATGGATCTCCTTCCAAAGAAGTCTGCAGCTGCAAACAGGTATAAACTGGGAACTACTTAAGAGGTTCAGGGCTGGGCTTTCAGGTAAGCCTATTATTCCCATAACACTAGTTCATCAGGATTATAATGAAATTGATAATCTACTGTCCCCTTCTCACCCATACTATCTATACAGAAAATCCCACACTTCTGAGGTGTAGATTATATTTCGATTTCCCAGTGATAGTAGGGAACAACCTATTCTCCTTTAGCTTATTACCTCAACAGGACAGAGTCAAATGTACCTCCCTAATTTGCCATGTTGTCAGAAACTTAACTTGTTTACTGAGGTTAAGCCTATCTTAGCTGTTGGAATGGTTAAAATGTAAAGCTGTTTTAATAAGATTAACATACTATCTTATAAAACTGTGGACTCCATTAACTTTCAAACTGTTCTATTTACTATCTCTAAAAAAGGGAGAAAAAGATTTTTTAATTATATTACTTCTATAATATTCTCATATCTTTCTAGTTCTTCTATATTAAGAATAATCTCACTATAAGACACAGTATACATTCAATCCAAAAGCTCTTAAAAACTCCAGTGAAGAAAACATTTTACATTTTAAGTATCGAAAAATACTATTACTCAGAGGGCTACATTTTAGGGATTTTTTCCCCCCTATAAAAGCAGTGTATTGGTAACTGTTCCTTAATTTTAAAACAAGTATCTATTTTGAAACAAATGTAAACATTGATAGTCCAGATTATTTTTATTATCTCCTGTTTTCCGAACTCCTATACCAATTAGAATGTCTCTTACGCCACAGCTAAAATGTACTATAACTCAAAAGATAGCATTATAATTACAAGCTCTTACTATTCATCTCAAATTTTTTTAGTCAAAAGTACTAGCAACTCAGAAATACCACTACAGCATAACTTTCTTGGGTTTTACTTAGTTTTCAAATTAAACTTTAAAACCTCATCGGTTTTTTTATAGAAAGAAACAGAGTACCTCAATTAGTTAATAACTTATTTGCAAACCACATGTTCAATTAAATTTATTTTCAATACCAGAAAAGAATTTAATTGTTCCATTCGTCTTCTAACTTTGCACTACAAATTCAGGAGACACATAGTTTACCTACTTTATTTTTAAACTACCTATCCTTCCTCTTAATATACGGTCCCCCAGTAACCACCAAGAGAATTTCTAACTGACCTTCATCACTTCAATCTCTTCTCTCATCACGTTATATCTAACTCCTAATCTTTCTTTTCTTCATGTAGTACTGTTCAATGGCCTTTAGAACATATTTCTAATTCAAACTCTCTTAATTCTTCCAACTCAGGCCACAACTTATCAACTTTATTTTTCATTACATTCATTTAAAATAGACGCTCCTTCAAGGAAAATGCTTGCATTCCACAATTCCTTCTCTGTGATTTTTAACATGACTTTCCCCCAGCTGGTAATTCCTTCCCTCTCCACCAATCTATACATACTCTTCAAAATCTAGATAAAAAGTTTTTGTCAAGAAGCCTTATTAATTTATCCAGTCTTACTATATACCATTCATATTATTTTGTATCAGCTCAGTAATTCAAATGTTTCATTATTAAATGCTCTTTGTGTCTTAGATCATGAGTTTTTTGGAACAGGAACCATAGACTTCATTCTTACCTCTAGTGAGGTATTAAATCAATTTTGTATAACTAACGGAATTAAAACAAGCACTGGTTAGGGAAAGCACAAGAACACAAACAAGGTTTTTCTGAATACAAAATATCAAATCTCCCAAAGCTAAACTTAAATGTAACTTTCACTTTTGTCAAAACAACACAAAAATAGAGAACATACCCTTAAATGTATTTTTTCTACACACAGAAATCAGCTCTTAAAGTTCCTAAAGCTGTTAATAACCTTCTAATTGTCTTGTGATTTTCTTAATCTAGCCCCAAAAAGATACTCTATAAAGTCTTACTATTTTATAGTTGATAAATATGTTTCCAATGTATAATTTTGCTTTAGCCTTCTATACTTCACAAATACAAAACCTACATAAGAAATGTTGACAGATAAGGTTTTATTTCTTCAAGATAACTATTAAGATTCTTGGAGCAAGAGTATATTAAGCAAACTTATTACAAATTAAAAAAACAGAACTTTATATACTTTCATTTATAAGCACAAAAGCATTCATAATTCAAACATAAGAATGTATTTTCAGGTCAATTTCTACACAATTAACAAACATCTATTCCTCAAAGCTATATAAAATATGAAGATACATATTTTCATTCTTCTGTATTTTACAACTTTATTACAAGTAATACATATTTCAAGAAAAAAACTTTCTCCCAAAAGGACCAATTGATACACTACAATAGGTCTTCACTGTTCATTATTTATGAAAAACAATGCTGTTACCATTAATTTCATTTGAAAAATAAAAGAAATTCAAGAACTAGAAGTAAAAAATCATGATCAATAATTCCATTTTGGTTCTTTTTATAAATTGGCCTTTACTGATTTTAACAATTGAAACTTTTGTGGAGCTGTTTAAGGTAACATTTTAGTTCTTTACACATAAATAAATGTCAAAATCTGACTGAGAGTGGATATTTACCTGTAAACGAAAGTATATCAATTTATTTCTACCCATATAATCACAATCAGAAATATCCAAATACCTTCTTAAGTAACCTGAAATGCCTGAAAGCTAACTTACATAATGCCTAGAAGCTACAATTAAAGAGGTTCCAAAAGGGATCTATATAAGGAGGCAATCCAAGACCTCTTCTACCTTCTTGGCTATATGCCTAGAGAATACTGTAATGAAGCAAGCCAGACAAATATGTTATCTGTGGAAGCAATTCAAATCTCTGCATTCTAAACAAATTTTCTTGCCATAAAACTTCTCAAAGATTACTATTAGTGAAAACTAAGAAAATTCTCTCTCATGTTGGCATAAACCACACTGGAAAACAACAGATGGGCAACAGTACCAACTACCTATCATCTGATATACCTTCAAATTCACACAACAGTGCCAAACAAGGACAGAAAAGAGAGTCAGATTCAAGCATCAATTCTTACTACTCTTGGAAAGGAGGACATAAATGCCAAGTTAATTCAAAAGTAAGCTAAACTCCTTTATGGTGACAGAGGTCAAAATAGTAGTTACTTCTGTGAGGGAGAATTCATAGAAAGGGGCACAGTACAGATAATGTTTACCTTAATCTGGGTAGAACTTGCCTTGGTGTATTTATATGTAAAATTTCACTGAGTTGTACTGGTTAAGATTAATGCATCTCACTGCATGTAAGTTATATTTAAATAAAACATTTAAAAGAAAGTCACCAATAATGAGCAAATCTATAAACCCTTTCTCAGTTCTTATCCTTTTTAATAATTATCCATCATATGGCCTAATCACAGAAGATCAATCTTCCCTAAATGCAACTCTCTCCCCTTTAGAAGACCCACAAAGCATTTGTCAGTACTCTTCCAGCATCTTTCTTATTCTGCCTCATATTAATTCATTTAAACATTAAGTGAACATGCATCAAGTGCTCATGTACAAGACATGGATCAGGCACCCTCCCATATGTACCTCTCACACACACACACACAAACCATACAAAGCAAATTCCCTAATCTGGATTTAAACTACTCAATTACCTAGTTTCAAATTGTATTTCTTATTTTAATCCCCATCTCTTCTTTTCAGAATGTTCTCCTTCAGGATACTCTTTTATCAGCTGTCTTTTAAGGCTCAGTTCAACTTCTGCTTTATCCTTTCTTCATTCATATACAGTACTATCTATATCTGCACTGTCTAATACAGCAGACCATATGTGGCTAGAGAGCACTTGGAAGTCTGGCTAATCTGAACTGAGATGTGCATTAAGTTCATTAACAACACTGGGTTTTGAAGACTGGGTGTGAAAATAAAGTAAAATATCTCAATCATGCTTACACATTGAAATGATAATGTTTTGGATATAATGGATTAAATACATTAATAAAATTAATTTTACCTATTATTTTTACTTTTTAACATGGCTATAAAAAATTTTAAATCACATTTGTGACTCAATATATTTCCAGTGGGCAGTGCTGACCTTATACAATCTATTTATAAATGTTCTGCAAGTCTTTTAATATATGCCACTCACCCAGCAAAAGCATAAGAATTCAATATTGTTTTTTCTTTTATAAATTAAATATTATTGCATTAGGAATCAATAATAGTAATTAAACAGGATCTAAGTGCCTATTTAATTTTAACATCACTTTTTAAAGAATTTTAATAAGGAAGCTTAAAGTTTACACTTCAAAGTATAACAATCTAAGAAAAGTTGTATTTGGATGGCTATAAATTGGTAACATAAACTACATTTTACATATAAGAAATTTTGAGTTACTAAATGTCATACCAGACAATATTAAGCCCATAGCATTTCTAATCCCAGAGTTATCAATCTTATTAAACGAGATTATTTTTCATCTTAGTCACTCAGCAAAGAAAAAGGCAGCTTGCATTCTGGCCAATGTTGCTGTACCAATGTTCAGCAGCCAAGACAACGAGCCTTTATATGGCGGTATCAATAAACAATGTGGGCAATAAGACAGCACTTGAAATAAGGGTAGGCAGGAAAATGCTTTTATAACATTAAGTTTTATAACTAGGAGATAAAACTTACAAATTATATAATTGAGTTAAAGGACTGACATATAGAAAGAACAGGAAGGCAGAATAAAAAGGTCTTATCTACAGAATCAAGATACATCTAAATTTTAAACTTGGCTGCTCTATTATTTACTATCTATGTGATCTGAGTTTGTTTCCTTGCAGGTAAAATGGAACATACACATTACAGTATTATTGTGAGGAACACTCGTAGATGCTTTATTAACGTTGTCTCATCTCCCTTTCCTTTCCTACTAAGTTACATAACAGTGATAAGATTATGGGTGACTTCCCCCTTGATTTTCCAAACTGCTGAAAATATTTTTAAGCATATATGAAACTTCTAAATTTTTATGCTCACACCTTTCCTCATGTCAACTTAAAATTACTTTTACTGGGCTGCCTTTTTCAATTTTTTTTTTAATTGTTTTGGTGGTGCGAGAGGTAGATGGTAGAAGAAAAATTAAAGGGGGGAGTTTAAGACCATACCAGCACAAACATACAAAAGTGTGGCAAGGAAAACAACAAAAGGAAATGTTGTTTGAGGAAATTCCCCTGACTCAGACTAAGTAATGAGAAAATAGGCCCCTCTTCATTCTAGCTACTGTTGAAACCACTTCTCACTCTCACCTGGAGTTTATTACAAATACACATAGCCACTCACCCTTTTCTCTCTACTAATGGTCATCACCAGCTTCATGGAAAAATATTAAGAGAGAGTGAAGAAATTCAGGATGTTGTAACAAAGACAAACCAACACACTTGTTGGGAAATAACTTCACTAAAATGTACTCATTCCTAAGTGCATTTATTCATCGGCTGACAGTCATAAAAGGGTATGTGTTCCTGAAATACTGAACCTGGTTGTAGCTTTTGCTGCTATAAACTGGAGAAGGCACACTTTGATGCCTGCCTCTGACTTCTTTTATAACAACCTTGCCTTTGTAGACATGAGTCTAAAAAGTACACTACTCCAAATCACTTTCAGGTGAAAACTTCAAGTTACTATAGAAAAAAAAACTTAACAATGGTAATAATAGTAATTACTATTAAAGCTAACACTCAGCATTCATTGTGTACCAGAAAGCTAAGGACTTTATAAGAATTATGGAATGTAAACCTTAAGCCCCTATGAAGATGACATTATTGTAAAATTTACTTGCTCAGTGCTTACACAGCTAGGTTTTTTAACCCCACAAGTTTACTTCAAGGCTTACCCTTTCAAACCTTATCTCATCTTGCCTCTTTACATACACATAATTACAAACATAAATATGTTTTTCTGCATGGTGTGTGTGTGTGTATATATATATATATAAATATATATACACATATATGTGTGTGTGTGCAATTCAGTAAGTCAACAGTAAGCATGGGGCAATTAAATGCAACTCTGCCAAGGTTTTCATCCATCCACACAAACCATTCAATAATTGGGATTTCCTCCCTCCCCAATAAATGGTGTTTTGAAAGTACTAGTTATATTTAACATCTTTCTCGAGAAATGGATGAAAAAAAATAGGCATTAAGCTTTTAAGTAACAGGATAAACACCATGGAAAAGATAAAAATGCTAATCTTTTATAAAAACTATAGATAATTGATATAATACAGATAAATATGCTTTGTAAACTGTAAAGTACTTTAATCCCAACACTTTATTAGTTTTTTTTTTAATTATCCATTTGACTCATAACATATTTTAGTTTCTGGACTTTGTACCAAGTCTAGTAAAAGTATTTTCAACTTCAATGAATGGTACATATCATATAAGTCTTAATACCTAAAATCTGTATTTATCACTTTAACCAACTTCAACTGTACCACAATCTAGACTAATAGAATTTACATTTCAAGGCACAATCATTTATCTATACTTTTAACAAAGTTACTTACAAGATCACAGTTTCAAGAAATGGAATGGGAAGGTTGCAGACAAAATGTAAGGCAAAAATCAGCAGAGGGAGACTACAAAGGACACCTCTTAGAAACACAAACCTTAAGTCTCACTTTCCCCCATCCAAGAGAAATGTGCATTGTTGCTGCTTCAGCTCTGGCATGCTTCTCTCCTCTTCCTCTTGAAATCCTCTGCTTTGCTCTTCTTAGAAAATTAACTTACAGGACTTTTTGTTTTTTTCTTGCTAACATCTCACAACTGCCAAAGGATGTCTTATTTGAACTTAAAAGAACAAAATTATACTAACTCCCCATAATCGCATAGTTCCCAGTAAATGCGAAGAGGACAGTTAACTCCATAGTTCAATTTTGGCAGATCTATGATAAAATTAAACTAAACTGTAAAGCAACTCAGAAGGCTCCAGACATGAGAAGACATCTTTTTCGTGGAGACTCCATCTCCCTGAAGAAAGACTATCAATTGAATTTGGTGCTCTTACTTTCAAGGTCTCAAGTGATTTTTATGCTTGTATTTTTAAGAGGGGTAAGGAGAAATACTTTAGCCAACCAGCAGGGTGAGCAAATGCTAGAATCAGTTTGATTATTTTCAAGTCTTTCAAAATTCAAAGGTGTAAATGGTTTGCACTATTAAAAGCAGTTTATTTCCCTCTAATAAACCTAAATTAAAAGACTTCCTGAACTGCTTCAGTCAGTGCTACATCTCATAACTTTGTCAATATTTACAGATTCTCTATTTACAAAAGACATTCTCTATACCACAGGGATTAATGAAACAACTATAAAAACTAAGAGCTCATTTGAATATCCAAAATATTACAATAGCTATCATGTATTCTCATGTCTTATTTTATAGAGCTATCAATTGTTTTATAAAATTTAAAACACTTTTTTTTAAAAAGCTGCAAAATCAGTGTTTCTTAAAACTAGAACTGGATAATTTAACATACCAATTTCTGCATTCAATGCAAACTACAGCTGCCTTAAGATCTGCCTGAAAAACATTCCTACGAGGATAAGTTCCACTCTTTTCCTTTGGAATCAGACCCCGAGAAAAGAGTCTAAATAAGTAACCTTAAACATTGTGTATTTGGCATGAGAGAATTTTCTCTAAACTGCAGGTATCCCCACTATTGCTAGTGACTGTTTCTTGAATCTTTATTTTCTCCCCCTGCCAGTAACCGTCTCAATTCAACCACAACCAAAATGTTGCTTCTTATAACTTCAATAACACAACTTGCAAAATGTTTCAGGTTTTGACTCACTTTGTAATTACAAATAATCTGGAAGTAATCCTAACTATCACAAGACTGAAGTGTGATTTAATCCACTCATAGTTTTAAAAATTAAGAAACTTATCAACTTTCTTAGAAAAATTAGTAATTTAAGTACACCTTAAAAGACCCACAAAAGCTTTAAAATGTCAAGACAATTTCTGTTGCAACTTCCAAAGAATTTAAAAATAATTGTAGGATCCTACTATAAATGATTTCATTACTTATTGAGTCTCCTAATATCTTACAGATCTACTTACTGCTCATAGTAGTAGCAGTCAGTTTTAAGTTGTTTTAAGGGCCAGTCTAAGTGGCATGTCCATTTATCCAACTAATAAAATGCTATTACAAAATGAAAGGCACTACCATCATTGTTTCCAGCATCTATCTCATTTCCTTTGTAATAACTGATAGTAATAGCAATTATTTCACACCATCCAAGTTAATCAAGATACCTGTTTTTGTTTTTAATTCTGGGTCAAAATTCCTTTCTGAAAATCTCAAAACTGAAAAGCAACATTGCTCTGAATTTATCTTGTGTGTATGTATTTTGAATCTGAGTTTGTTTCAGTGAAAGTCAATTTAAGAACTGACCATATCATGTCAGACAAGTTTTTCATTTACTGCCACAGAAGTTCTCAATATATTATTATTATCAAACACATTCTCTAGTCTATTTTTAGCCATTACTAGTTGCAGATAGTCACCATCTCATCTCAGCAATGTGACCAATGAAAAGAACAATGGAAGAAGTTTAGAATTTTCATTTTACTACTAACTCAATCATCTCTGGCCCTTAATGTATCATAGAAGAAGGAAAGACGAGCTGTTCTCTGAGATTGCCTCCACTCTAAAACTGTATGACTCAGTAATACATTTTACCAATGTTGGCATCTCTCTTATTCATTAATACATGGATGATTGATCTCTATCAGGAGAAAAACTAAAAGGGGAAAAATGTTTATCTGTATAAATCAAGGAAAATGAAACTTTAAAGTTGAGAAGTGCAACCTTCAATTTGTACAGAGAAGTTTGTGATCTAAGTGTGTAAATATCCCTTCAAGTAATTTGTTATGACTTGGCCAAATCATTAGCTACCTCCAAATTTTGTACTTCAAATATTAGTTAATACCAGTATAGAAAGTATGTAGCTAGCTTTTAAGTGCAGTGTAACTTAAAATTTTTAGAAATTCTGAAACTTACACTGCTATGGTTTTAAAAGCAGAATACTTATCACTGTATCGACACTAGTCAAACCTACATGATTCACCTATAAAATGACTAAATTATAACTTCTTTATTAAGCTAATGTTTTTCTTACCAAGCCTATCGATGAAATATTGCTGCCATCAAGTTCCCTAGATACTCACACGTCACTGAAGGTAAACAGGTTTCCTTTCTTTGAGTAACTTGAGTTGTCTATCTTTTGAAATGCTTTCCTTCAGGTGGAATCAAAAAAATGTAACTGAACTGCAGAGAGGCAATATTAAGGCCAATCTAATCTGTCATCCAGATGCAACGAGCCTGGCATTAATCAAAACTGGCCAGAATAGATAGAGGACACCGTTTTGGTATTTGCTGAAATTATTAACTTGTAGACAAAACAGGACCATCATTTAGGCCCCCAGTTGTGTTTACCCCCTCGTTGAGTACTTCTTAATAATCACACAAAATATGAAGACTAAACATGAAAGTTTTATAACAACTAAATTTATGTCAATGTTACTTAAACAGTTCAAGAAAAGTTTTCAACTAATGTTGCTAAACCATGGATGGATCCCAACTCGAGAGTCGTCTGCGGAAGTCTGGTAACAAGAAACCTTTAGCTCCACCACCTAAGTTTCCAATCACTGAGAAGGGTCTGGGACAACTCATCTTCAGGTTCACGGGAGCAGTGGAGCACACCTGCTTTCCTCTGGCAGAGATTAAGCTCCCAGGGACACAAAGGCCAGGGAATCAGACCTGGAGAAGCAAAAAGCTTTAGCTGGACACCCACCAAGCCCCTGGCAACCCAAACACTTTGAACGATTTACCTCTTGCTGTTAACTTCCCAGGCACCTAGCGGCATTAAGATGTTGTAGAACGGGGCGGCGGGGACAGAGGTGGGAGGGCTATGCGGTCCTGATCTCCCTTAGGGGAGGAGTGTACACAGTTAATACCAGAGCAGGCGCTTCTGGCCAAGACTGAGCAGCCCCGGCGAGAGGGGTTGGCGACTGCTCTCGGACCGCCCCGTTACTCAGTGCGTTGCAATGGCGACCGCCAGGCTCCCCAAGCCGCCTGATCTCGGCCCCTTCCCCCTACTGCTCACTGGCTGCTCCGCTTCATGTGACTAAACAAAACCCCCAAGTCTAGTGCCCAGATCACCCCTTTGTGTCCGCTACCGGGTCCTCCGACGCCGCCGTAAAAAGGTCCCCCCGCCACCGCTGAGTCCCGCCCCGCGGCGGCGGCCGCCGCTCACCTCTGGCTCTGCCGCCCCCCCGCGGCGGCCGCCGCGGCCGCCTCCCCGAACCCGGGTCCCGGGCTCCTTGTGCAGCACCAACTCCGCCTCCTCGGCCGCCGCCGCCATCTTAGCCTGTGCGGCAAAATGCGTCCTTTTGGATGGTTGGGACCCAGCCTAGGGCGTAGTTCCCCGGGCCCGAGCGCCGAAGGCCGGGTCCCCAACTTCTCTCGCCACCCTCAATCCCGCCGCCGCCACAGCCCAGAAGCCCGAACCCACTTGAGTCCCGACGAATCCGACCAAATAACCCCTGAAACTCACAGTTTGGTGCCGTGTGCGTCAAACCGGGGCGACGTTGGGAGCGCGCGGCGTCCCCGCGTCACACGCTGCTCTGTACGCTACTCGGCTCCAGCGGCCCCCCTCCGTTCCCCGCTTTTCGCCTTCGGCCCCGGTTCCCACGGCGCAGGCGCGCTGCTTTCCCGCCTCTACCGGGCCGCGGGCCGCGGGGGTGGTCAGCGAGGAGTGCTTGGGCGGCTTCGCTCTGGCGGAGCGTCCGGGCCCATTACCCAAGTGGGGGCAGCAGAAACAGTGCAGCACTGTTTCGGGTGCCAGAACCCAAACAAGGTCACCTCCCCCGGCGCTGACCTAATCACTCTCGAGGAGGTTCCCGCCCCAAAGTAGGCACGCTCCAAATATGGTGGTGCCCAAACTCTGCAAGACCCACTTAGGCAAGCCTGGGCTCTTTAAGGTGGAACAGGCCCGTGTTTGATTTCCATAGTCACTAGCGTGCCAAAATTCCTGTCCTTTTCCTACTGTTGAGGAAACAGCTAAAAAAAAAAAACCCTCAAGATTGCCGGTTACAACTGTAGGGCAATGGCAGAAGAAGGGTTTGGGATCTTAAGGGGACCAGTCGGGAGATGATGTTCGATGGCCAAAGCATCAAATGTGGCATCTCAGTTAGTGGAACAGCCTACCCTAAAAGGTGCCCTAGATTTGGTCTAATTTGATTCTATGAAGATACTTTTTCTCTACTTTTTTGAATTTGTCATGGGTCTCCAAATTAGTTACATTAGAAGCACCTAAGATACTGGTTAACCCTTTGAGAATCAGTAAGTCCCAAGAGAGTTCTGGAACTCTTCCTTTTTAAAAGCACCCACCACAGGAGACTGAGGGCAGGGTTTCACACACCGCACCTGGAGAAACACTGATTAGAGGCTATTCTCTTTTCTTTTTGAACTGAGCAAACAAATTACAAGCATGTTTGACATTAAACCAAAAGTTTGAGGAATCTGCTAGTCCTGTCTTAATAAATTCTTTGGCTTTTCTGATTCTGTTTTATCACTAAATAAATTTTCATTAGCTATCAGAAGCTGTGCTCCTCCAACCTCTCAAGATGTTAACGGCATCCAGAGGAATACACTATAATTGTACTTATTTGACAAGAATGAGAAACATTCTCCTTCCTATAGGTTGGTGACTTCATAATCGTTATCAGCAAACAGATTCCCAACAACAGATATTTACTCTTGCTGCATTAGTTAACAATAATAGCTAACACTTTTGAGTGCCTACTATGCATGAAGCATTGTTCTAACGAATTTAATTTCACTATAACCTAATGAAACAAAAACTGGATAGGTAATTTTCTCAGTCACCCAGCTTTCTGGGATCTTTCAAAATGCAAATTTTCCTTCTTAATTTATACAAACGGGTAAAAAGTAAAATATAAATGTATATGTATTTTCAGCAAATGTGTGTCGAAGGGCATAATTTTGGGTCATTTCATCTGAAGAACCCATTAAAATTGGACATACTCAGTTTACTATTGTACTTAAAATAAATAAAAAATGTGTACTATGGAAGTTCTCAAAATATTCTATTACTACAAAAGCAATTATCAACAAAAATCAAAACTCTGCTGTGAATGTACAGCACTGACTGACTGATTTGCAGGCAGATTCTACCACAAGCAAATGGAGCTACTTAGATCTCAGCTATGATCAGGAACTTGTCTCACCAATGAAACTGTTTATTTATACTAGAATTCAGTAACAAAACTGTAGTACTAGAGAAATAGTAACAGTAGTTTAAGTAATAGTCATAATTGTAATAGTAAAAGTAGCAATAGTTGGTGAAACTCTTTATAAATAAGATAGATGTAAAAAAACTTTCTATGAGTGGGAGAAAACTTGATCAGGATAGACAGCTTGAATAAGGCAATGCAAAAAGAAAACAAATGCAGGCAATTGGAAAAGCCTAAGGACCAGTTATGTGCTCAATGCCAAAATATCTAGACATTAAAAGGAAATAGCAGTTGAGAATGAAAACCAAGATGCGAAAACCAGTCTGACCTGGAGGAAATTCACAAAGCACATCTACTCACTGTAATAAAGCAAGGCTCTAATGAATACACCTGAGGAAGAATCTTTAAAAACAACAACAAAAAAACAGAAAGGAAAAGCAAGACCTGGCTATTGTTAGTATGTTAAAATCTGACAATATTAGCACAATATCTGAATCCATTAGTTATGCCAGGGAATGGAATCACCCAATAAAAGATACAAAGTAAGCTATGATCTCAAATGCTCTAAACAAGAAGAAAATGCAGTTTAAAGTTAGATGAAAGGTAATTCTCCACATTCCAATAATTCCAAATATCAGGCAAAAAGAAAAAATAAAGCATTGATTAATTTCTCATAATAAAGTCAAATTTTGGATTTATCTTAGATCTCACTAATTCTGCACCCACCTCTGAGTATCAAACTGTAAAGTAGTCTCATTTGTGGAACTGCAAATATAACAATATGTTTGTTAATTGGGATGGGGTAGGAGGACATTTGGCATAGAGCAAGGTGAAGAAACAAACATAGATTCTTATTATTTTTGACCCACATTCACCCCAGCACAGAGCCTTACTTATAGTACATATGCAAGACATAATTCTAATGCATTAAGCCAACATTCAACAATTGTTACTCTATGCAACCATACTTACTCTATGCAAGGCACTGTATTAGGCAAAAAGAGGAATAAGACAGTTCCTTACAGGTATCCAATAAATAGTAGTTGAATGAGTAAGTAGCTTTTTTAGTATACTAAAAGAACTAGACAAAAAGATACAATCAACTCTCAATTTACCATGGAATGGGGGAGATGAGGAAATAGTAAAGATTTCAAGATCATAGCTAAAATAAAACCTCATAAAAAATGATACAAAATAGGTTTGGTTGTGTGTGTGTGTACATATATATATATATACTGAATTATACTAGAATTACCTATTCTAGTTAGTATATGTAAATTCCCATACTAGAAATACATATACATATACATACATGTAGTAAAAATATGTCTAATAATTAGGAACACATTTAGTACTCTAACTCATCCTCATATCAGAAGTAAATCATGAGAATATATCAGCGTGTTCACAGAGCACATGTAGAGAAAGAAAACAGTGGGCCATGGAAATGTAGATAAAAAATATCTAAGGAATGAGTAGAAGAGAAGTCCAAGAAAATAAGAATTGGAACCACAGATGGATAACAGGAGATTTAAGCAGAGTGTAACAACACAGAAGCCAAGGAAGTGGTAACAGCTTACAACAATGACTTAACATGGTGAAATTTCATTTCTTATTCATGTCACATACCACTGCAGCAAGGGGAGTGGAGGCCTTGGAGCAGTTTTTCAGGTACTAAAGTTCCTTCCATCATACAGCTTTGTCATTCCCTAATGTCTTAGAGTCTTCTACTGGAACCTCTGCAAAGAGAGAGAGAGTACACGTGGAGAATCAAGAGTACAGTACATTAAAGTGGCCAAGCCCCAAAGTGGAACACATTACTTCTCACTTTCCACTAGTCAGCAGACTAGTCACATTGGCCTGGTTTAACTGCAGACAGAGTCTGGGAAATGTAGTTAGGCTGTGCGCCCTGGAGGAAAAGGAAATGGGACTGATGAGCATAATGCAGGGTCTCTGCGCATCCTGAGTAAATGTAGCAGAGAGGTTATAAAAGGTAAGTGTTTCCATTGGGTGTACAAGATCATTGGTGACCGTGGTGAGAGTGAAATCAGGGGAGTGGCTCAGCCCACTACAGTGGGGTCAGGAGTGAATGAAAAGGAAAGAAAAGGAGGAAATAACAACTGAGTCTGATCAACTGTGGAAACATGAAAAGATCAAGAAACTGGACTCACAAGGATGAGAGACTAATCTGAAGGCACAGATAAATGCCACTGCTCAAGGATTCTTGGTAACTAACCAGCCAGCCTTCTCCTGGCAAGAGGAAAGCCCTCACTAGGCCTTCATCAAACTTCCACACACATTAAGCTTGAGAAATGCTGTTATCATTTATTTTTTTCCAGAGCGAAAGATTCCAGATGTTCCAGCATATTTGGTTGAGATCCATCCAAGGAAAAAGGGCATCTGTAATTTCAGCCTCCCATGTGATTTACTAAAGAAAAGGAACATGAAAGAGTAAGCCAATATTTTGCACTATATGTATTAATTTCCTTTGTAATGCATAATTGGGAGATATAATTGTACTAATGTGTTCCTTTAACTTCATAGCAATAATTAGAAATTGGACTGTGATATCTCTAGTTCAATTATAAATGAAATTAAATGTTTTCAAAATGAACCTTAAAATGTCTACTATATATTATTTACTTAAATTGTCTAAATATATTGTAAGAAGGACCAGAATGGTGGTTGCAACCTTTAAGTAACAGATTTAGAAGACAGCCTAAAATAGAAATACAGGTTTAAAAATAGAACATAATGTCATCTTTATTATTATTCTCCATTTCTCTTTTTGTTCCAGGACATTAAGATTTCTGTTACAAACTCTCTGTCAATTTCCTTCCTGATTGTCATACTTTACCCTCAGCATAGAACAGCTATGTTCTCCAAGCAGCAGGTGAATTTAATCCTTTTCCACCCAGACTTGAAAGATGCACTGAAAATATGAAACCATCCTTTCTTCTAATATTCATATGGTGCCTACAAGCTTCAAGTGTCATACTTAGAAGATGTGAAGATAAATAGAACACACTCAGCTCTCAAATATTTTGTGGTCATTAGATCAAAAGCCCCATGCTCAAAGTGCTATTTGCATTTTGAAGTTGACAAAGAGATCCGCTTATTGTTCAACCAGTGCCTTGGGTGATTATAATGCTGTGGAATCATTTTCCCATAGGACTTGGCTCTTAGCTTTGCAGGTTAAGAAGTCAGAATTGATCATGCTCAGACTCATGAAACGTATAAGAAACTAATGTATAAATCACATGTTAAAATATTAATTTAAAGTAAAAGTTTCGACTGCAAAACATAATGGAATACTCAGGCAGGTTGGTCAACACATTCCCTCCCCTGTAGAGACGGGTGCCAGGAACACCAAATTACTTGCTCAATGAGCATGGAATATGATAATGATCATAACAGATGGTGTCATGAAACTTTGATAGCAGACTGCACTCTGCCATGAAGATGTACCTATCAAGGGAATTTGAACTATTAGTCTGCTCTCACCAGGAAAATAACTCATATTTTCCTTAAAGATGTATATATATATATATATATATATATATATATATATATATATAAATATATTAAAACCACAAAAAGATGGAGTATTTTATAATCCATGTTTCATCAACTCTGTAACACTTTTAAAAAATATTGTAAGTTCTCTGAAATCAAGATGTTTTACAAATCATAATTTGTAATTGGCATTTTTTTCTTTCTTAAGTGTTCATAAAATAGTGGCATCTCAATCAGCGACATCTTAGAATAACATCTTGACATTTTTATAAACTCCCCCAATTCTGCTTTGGTAAATTGACTTTCATAAACTTAGTCGTTGTCCCAGTATATCATTGCTGACTTTCTAAGTTCAAAAACTGTGTCAAGTTTTTTTCTCCCCAATTCATATTCGGATCAGGCTATTATAATTGAGCTAAATTCAAAAGGGATACAGAACATCGGAGTATAGTTCATATACAAGTGCCTTCTGTGCTGTTTGCCTAAAGAAACCCAGGAGTAACCTTCCCTAGGTTTTGTCACCAGTTTGTACTGCAATACCCTTGAAAGCCTTGCAGAGCTCCTGGAGGGAGTCTCTGTGTCCTCAGGATCAGGTCCTACTTGCTATCTCATTATTGCCCTGATAAGACAAGCTTTCTTCAGTGACTACTGTAAACCTTCTGCAGGACACTACTGCCTGCCGCATGGCACCACCAGTTTTTGCTAGGCACCTACCTGCATAGCCATATCTGACAATCTGCAGTACACAGGGTACTCAGGCAGCAGTGGGATTCGGAGTCTAAGCTTTTATTTCTAAGGATTGTTTTTAAAACATTTACTTACTATGTGTCAAGCCCTTTACTAGTCACTGCAGAGACTGTAGTGAAAAATCCATAGTGTCACTATGTATCGTTATGGAGTTTGTGCACTACATAAAGTCACTCTTCCAAGCAGTGAATGGAGGCTAAAATCCACGCTACTCTCCACTCACCAAATCTTTTCCCTTAGTGCAGGGCTGAATCTTTATTCAGGAAAGGATGCCATCTTCTTTCCACAAAAGTGACTTTCCTTATGGAGCAATCTTTGTGTCGGTGGGCCTGTATCAGCCTATTTCTAATTCCTCTGCAAAGAGCATTACCTTTTTCAGTCCCTCTGCCCAGAGAGGGCCTTTCTCTAATTCTTTTCTCCTGTTTCACACACAGGGAGTTGACAGGCTATTGGGTTCTAAATCCTCAGTCCCTGCCCTGAAGGACCTTACAGTCTAATGGATGTAAATAAACAAAGAAAAAAACCATTGTGATATGCGTGATAAGTGTAAATAGGAGTAAGCATCCAGTAGGGCCTTGGAAACACCAAGGAGGACCTAAGCTCTAGCCTTGGGAACCAGGGTAGGCTTCCTGGGGGAGGCTTTGTCTGCCTAGAGCCATCTTCCTTCCCCTTCACCTGCATTAATTCTAATTCATTCTTCAAATGTCAGTTAAATAGCCTTCTCCCAGGTTTTCCCCTACCCCCTTACCTCATACCAAATAGCACACTATGCTTTCCTTCATTTTACAATTCTCTTATATGTTCAATAAACCCCATTATAACTGAATAAATGGGGCCCAAAAATTAAATTTCATATATTAGAAGATCACATTACTATGAGGCTAATGAAATGACTGGAGAAAACCCACATAGTTTGCTAACTAGAATTCCAGGGGTCGACTGTGTGATCAAAATCCACCCTGGTCTCACCTAGAGTTTGGAGCAATCTGCTCATATTTGACTTCTCCTGCTTAAGGGTACTCGGCATGTTTCTAGATCCCATAACTAGCTAGGAATTCCAGGATCACAACACTGACCCCAGCAATATCCCAGTTACCTGGTACCCACTTCATTTACCTGATCAGGAAGATTGCTTTGGGAAAATACTGGCAATGGAGAATTCCAGTTGTCCAAATCAATCTTACCTCTCCCCATCCCAAATTAAGAACTTTAGCCCATCGCATCTAAAAATGGGACCTGGGCAGAAGACAGGATTAATGGTGAGAAATACTGTAGTTTTTCTTTTTTTTAATTTTTTATTAAGGTATTATTGCTATTCACTCTTATGAAGGTTTCACATGAAAAAACAATGTGGTTACTACATTTACTCATATTATCAAGTCCCCACCCATACCCCAATGCAGTCACCGTCCATCAGTGTAGTAAGATGACACAGATTCACTATTTGCCTTCTCTGTGCTACACTGTTTTCCCTGTGACCCCCCCCCCCACTATGTGTACTAAACATAATACCCCTCAATTCCCTTCTCCCTCCCTCCCCAATTGCCTACCCACACCCCTCCCCTTTGGAAACTGCTAGTTCCTTCTTGGAGTCTCCGAGTCTGCTGCTATTTTGTTCCTTCAGTTTTCCTTCATCATTATACTCCACAAATGAGGGAAAACATTTGGCACTTGTCTTTCTCCACCTGGCTTATTTCACTGAGCATAATATCCTCCAGCTCCATCCATGTTGTTGCAAATGGTAGGATTTGTTTCTTTCTTATGGCTGAATACTATTTCATTGTGTATATGTACCACTTCTTCTTTATCCATTCATCTACTGATGGACACTTAGGTTGCTTCCATACCTTGGCTTTGGTAAAAAGTGTGGCGATAAACATAGGGGTGCATATGTCTTTTTGAATCAAGAAGTTGTATTCTTTGGGTAAATTCCAAGGAGTGGGATTCCTGGGCCAAATGGTATTTGTATTTCTAGTTTTTTGAGGAACCTCCATATTGCTTTCCACAATGGTTGAAATAGCTTACATTCCCACCAGCAATGTGGGAGGATTCCCCTTTCTCCATATCCTCACCAGCATTTGTTGTTCTTAGTCTTCTGGATGCTGGCCATCCATACTGGTGTGAGGTGATATCACATTGTGGTTTTAATTTGCATTTCCCTGATAATTAGTGATGTGGAGCATCTTTTCATATGTCTGTTGGCCATCTGAATTTCTTCTTTGGACAACTGTTTCTTCATATCCTCTGCCCATTTTTTAATCGGGTTATTTGTTTTTTGGGTGTTGAGGTGTATAAGTTCTTTATATGTTTGGATGTTAACCCCTTGTCGGATATGTCATTTGCAAATACATTCTCCCATATTGTTGGATACCTTTTGTTCTGTTGATGGTGTCCTTTGCTATACAGAAACATTTTAGTTTGATGTAGTCCCATGAGTTCATTTTCCTTTGTTTCCTTTGCTAAAGGAGATGCGTTCAGGAAGAAGTTGCTCATGCTTATACTCAGGAGACTTTTGCCTATGTTGTCTTCTAAGAGTTTTATGGTTTCATGACATATTCAGGTCTTTGATCCATTTAGAGTTTACTTTTGTGTATGGTTAAACAATAATCCAGTTTTATTCTCTTCATGTAGCTGTCATTGTTTGCCAACACCAGCTGTTGAAGAGGCTGTCATTTCCTCGTTGTATGTCCATGGCTCCTTTATCATATATAATTGACCATATATGGTTGGGTTTATATCAGGGCTCTCTAGTCTGTTCCATTGGTCTATGGGTCTGTTCTTGTGCTAGTACCAAATTGTCTGGATTACTGTGACTTTGTAGTAGAGCTTGAAGTTGGGGAGTGTAATCCCCCCCAGCTTTATTCTTCCTTCTCAGGATTGCTTTGGCTATTCGGGGTCTTTTGTGGTTCCATATGAATTTTAGAATGATTTGTTCTAGTTCTTTGAAGAATGCTGTTGCTATTTTGATAGGAATTGCATTGGATCTGTAGATTGCTTTAGGCAGGATGACCATTTTGACAATATTAATTCTTCCTATCCATGAGCACGGAATGTGTTTCCATTTATTGGTATTATCTTTAGTTTTCAGAGTATAAGTCTCTCACTTCCTTGGTTAGGTTTATTCCTAGGTATTTTATTCTTTTTGATGCAACTGTGAATGGAATTGTTTCCCTGATTTCTCTCTCTGCTAGTTCATCATTAGTGTATAGGAATGCCACAGATTTCTGCATATTAATTTTGTATCCCGCAACTTTGCTGAATGATGATATTAATTCTAGTAGTTTTGGCATGGATTCTTTAGGGATTTTTATGTACAATATCATGTCATCTGCAATCAGGGACAGTATAACTTCTTCCTTGCCAATATAGATACCTTTTATTTCTTTGTGTTGTCTGATTGCCATGGCTAGGACTTCCAGTACCATGTTGAATAGAAGTGGGGAGAGTGGGCATCCTTGTCTTGTTCACGATCTCAAAGAGAAAGCTTTCAGTTTCTCGCTGTTAAGTGTAATGTTGGCTGTGGGTTTGTCATATGTGGCCTTTATTATGTTGAGGTACTTGCCCTCTATACCCATTTTGTTGAGAGTTTTTATCATGAATGGATGTTGAATTTTGTCAAATGCTTTTTCAGCATCTTTACAGATGATCATGTGGTTTTTGTCCTTCTTTTTGTTGATGTGGTGGATGATGTTGATGGATTTTCGAATGTTGTACCATCCTTGCCTTGCTGGAATAAATCCTATTAGATCATGATGGATGATCCTTTTGATGTATTTTTGAATTCGGTTTGCTAATATTTTGTTGAGTATGTTTACATCTATGTTCATCAGAGATATTGGTCTGTAATTTTCTTTTTTTGCGGTGTCTTTGCCCGGTTTTGGTATTAGAGTGATGCTGGCCTCATAGAATGAGTTTGGAAGTATTCCCTCTTCTACTCCTTGGAAAACTTTAAGGAGGATGGGTATTAGGTCTTCACTAAATGTTTGATAAAATTCAACAGTGAAGCTGTCTGTTTCCAGGGGTTTTGTTCTTAGGTGGGTTTTTGATTACCAGTTCAATTTCATTGCTGGTAATTGGTCTGCTCAGATGTTCTGTTTCCTTCTGTGACAGCCTTGGAAGATTGTATTTTTCTAGAAAGTTGTCCATTTCTTCTAGATTATCCAGTTTGTTAGCAGATAATTTTTCATAGTATACTCTAATAGTTCTTTGTATTTCTGTGGTGTCTGTAGTGATTTTTCCTTTCCCATTTCTGATTCTGTTTATGTGAGTAGAATCTCTTTTTTTCTTGATTAAGTCTGGCTAGGGGTTTATCTATTTTGTTTATTTTCTCGAAGAACCAGCTATTGCTTTCATTGATGCTTTCTTCTGTTTTATTCTCAATTTTATTTATTTATGCTCTAATCTTTATTATGTTCCTCCTACTCACTTTGAGTCTCATTTTTTGTTCTTTTCCTACTTTCATTAATTGTGAGTTTAGACTGCTTATATGGGATTGTTCTTCTTTCCTGAGGTAGGCCTGTGTTGCAGTATACTTTCCTCTTAGCATGGCCTTCTCTTTGTCCCACAGATATTGTGGTGTTGAATTATTGTTGTCATTTGTCTCCATATATTGCTTGATCTCTGTTTTTATTTGGTCATTGATCCATTGGTTATTTAGGAGCATGTTGTGAAGCCTTCATGTGTTGTGGGATTTTTCATTTTCTTTGAATAATTTATTTCTAGTTTCATACCTTTGTGGTCTGAGAAACTGCTGGGTACGATTTCAGTATTTTTGAATTTACTGAGGCTCTTTTTGTGGCCTAGTATATGATCTATTCTTGAAAATGTTCCATGTGCACTTGAGAAGAATGTGCATTCTGCTGCTTTTGGGTGTAGACTTCTGTAGATGTCTGTTAGGTCCATCTGTTCTAATGTGTTGTTCAGTGCCTCAGTATCTTTACTTATTTTCTGCCTGGTTGATCTGTCCTTCAGAGTGAGGGGTGTGTTGAAGTCTCCTAGAATGAATGCATTGCTTTCTATTTCTCCTTTTAATTCTGTTAGTATTTGTTTCACATATGTAGGAGCTCCTGTGTTGGGTGCATGGATATTTATAATGGTTTTACCTTCTTGTTCGATTGACCCTTTTATCATTATGTAATGCCCTTCTTTGTATCTTGTGACTTTCTTTGTTTTGAAGTCTATTTTGTCTGATACAAGTACTGCAACTCCTGCTTTTTTCACCCCAGTAGTTGCAAGAAATATCTTTTCCATCCCTTTACTTTTAGTCTGTGTATGTCTTTGGGTTTAAAGTGAGTCTCTTGTAGGCAGCATATAGATGGGTCTCGTTTTTTTATTCATTCAATGACTCTATGTGTTTTGATTGCTGCATTCAGTCCATTTACACTTAGGGTGATTATGGATAGGTATGTACTTATTGGCATTGCAGGCTTTAGATTCGTGGTTACCAAAGGTTCAAGGTAACTTCCTTACTATCTAAGAGTCTAAGTTAATCTCTTAATACGCTATTACAAACACAATCTTAAAGTTATTTTTTGTTTTCTCCTCCTTTTTCTTCTCTTCCTCCTACATTCTTTCATATTCTGTACTCTTTGTCTATCCCTTGATTGACTTTGGGGATAGTTAATTTAGTTTTGCATTTGCTTAGTAATTAGCTGTTCTACTTTCTTTACTGTGGTTTTATTACCTCTGGTGACAGCTATTAAACCATTGGAACACTTCCATCTATAGCAGTCCCTCCAAAATACACTGTAGAGATGGTTTGTGGGAGGTAAATTCTCTCAGCTTTTGCTTATCTGGGAATTGTTTAGTCCCTCCTTCAAATTTAAATGATAATCTTGCCAGATAAAGTAATCTTGGTTCAAGGCCCTTCTGCTTCATTGCATTAAATACATCATGCCACTCCCTTCTGGCCTGTAAGGTTTCTGCTGAGAAGTCTGATGATAGCCTGATGGGCTTTCCTTTGTATGTGATCTTATTTTTCTCTCTGGCTGCTTTTAATAGTCTGTCCATATCCTTGATCTTTGCCATTTTAATTACTGTATGTCTTGGTGTTTTCTTCCTGGGGTCCCTTGTGTTGGGAGATCTGCGCATCTCCATGGCCTGAGAGACTACCTCCTTCCCCAGAAGTTTTTAGCAATCACCTCCTCAAAGACACTTTCTATCCCTTTTTCTCTCTCTTCTTCTTCTGTTATCCCTACAATGCGAATATTGTTCCGTTTGGATTGGTCACCCAGTTCTCTCAATATTCTTTCATTCTTAAAGAGCCTTTTTTCTCTCTGTGCCTCAGCTTCTTTGTATTCCTCTTCTCTAATTTCAATTTCATTTATCGTCTCCTCCACCATATCTAATCTGCTTTTAATACCCTCCATTGTACTCTACAATGATTGGATCTCCGACTGGAGTTCATTCCTCAGTTCTTGAATATCTTTCCATACCTCCATGAGCATGTTGATTTTTATTTTGAACTCCCTTTCAGGGAGTGTCATGAGGTCGATATCATTTAAATCTTTCTCAGGAGTTGTATTAATCATTTTACTCTGAACCAGGTTCCTTTGGCATTTCATATTTGTGTATGGTGCCCTCTATTGCCCAGAAGCTTTACTCTCTGGAGCTGCTCAGCCCCTGAAGCAATGTCGGGGGTCCTAGGAGAGTGATATTGGTGCCTGGGGAGAGGAAAGGGCTGTTTCCTGCTTCCCGGCTGCTATGGCTGTCTCCACTGCCTGAACCAGTGGGCTGAGCACACAGGTATAAGCCTCTATGCTTTGCGTTTGTAGTTGCTGTAGACAGATCTTCCCTCTGGCTGGCCTAACACCAGGGTAGGGTTTGCTGGTTTGTGATCCAGGTGGGGCTGACTAGGAGAAAGGCGCAGTAGGCTGCCTATCAGGGAGGGGGTTCTTGGAGCTGTGTAGGCAGTCATGGAGCTGGAGCACCTGAAGATCCTGAAAGCTCCCAACCTGCTGGGCAGAGTGCACCCATACAATTTTGTCTACCTGTCCTTTCTCCTGAGCAGTAAGCTCGGTGCAATCCTTGCCCCTTTAGCAGCCCTCTTGCTAAGGACTTCCTTGTTAGGAAGTCTCTCAGACTGCCTGCCTTTATTTTGTCCCAAAGCAGCCAGATATGGATCCCTGCTTTCCACAAGCAGCTGGAATCTCAGTTTCTCCAGGAATTCTGCCTATCTTAGCTTTCCAACCCCCTAATTACAAGAGTATCATGCAAGCACCATGAAATGTAGGTTTGTGCTCCTGGAGAAGGTCTCCAGAGTTAGGTATTCAGCAGTCCCAGGTCTCCACTACCTCCCTGATCCATTTCTCTTCCTCCCACCAGTGAGCTGGGGTTGGAGAAGGGCTTGGGTCCTGCCGGGCCACAGCTTTTAGTATGTTACCCTGTTCTGTGAGGTCTGCTCTTGTCTCCAGGTGTATGCAGTCTGGCACAGTCCTCTTTCCTGTTGCTCTTTTAGGAGTAGTTGTATCAGTTATATTTTCATATCATATGTGGTTTTAGGAGGAAGCCTCTGTCTCACCTCTCACACCGCCATCTTTAATCTCTCGCCTGTAGTTGTTTTTATATTATCAGGGAACACGATTGACCAATTTCATTTTCTATATCATTATAGTTATGGATTTTGGTACAATCCCTGGTTAATGTCCACCTCCTCCTCTAGACTATATATTATATGGGGATATTTTACATGTTCATAGCATAGCTCTTAACTCATATTAGTTGCTTAATAAATATTTGCTGAACTGAGCTGATGTTATGTCCAAGCTGAGACCAGAAGACTTTTAAAAGCTAGCTGGAGCAAAAGAGTAGGGCGGGGGGAGTATTCTGTGTAGAAGGAGCAACATGGAAAAGGCTAAGAAATGCAAGTGAGTGTGGCATGTTTGTGGAATGGCAAGTCATTCACATGGCTGGGGTGCAGCACTGTAATGGAGAGTGAGGAGTGGAGAGCAGTAAGAATTGAAGCTGAAAGGGAAAGCAGAAATCAGATCTCAAAGGCCAAGAAACTTGGACTTTACCCTAAAGGCGATGGAAAACCATTGATGGATTTTTAAAAGGAAATTATATGATCAGATTTGCGTTTCAGAAATGTCTACAATGTGAAAACTTTATTAAAGGTGGAAAAACTGCATGCAGAGAGAGAGAGGAATATTTTCAAAATACAGGTTGGTCCCTATATAACCATAGTATATGCTTAAGGAAACTGCCCAGTCCTCAGCCCACGTGGAGAGATAATCCTCAAAGTCTTGCTTGTGTTTTGCAAGCCTGCTCCATGTTAATTCTTGGCGGCAGCTGGCTGGACCATAAATGGGAACCTATAAAAAAACAATTCATAGGCGGGCAAGTGGTTTATGACATAGCTAGCATGGAAAATAGTAGTCAAGACAGTATGGCATTATCATAGACAAATAGATCGATGGAGGAGATTAAAGGGTCCAGATATAGGCCACAAATACATGGTCAATTAATTTTCAGCAAAGGGGAAAAGGCAATTCAGAGGAGAAAAATAGTCTTTTCAACAAATGATACTGGAAAAACTCAATATCCATATGCAAAAAATTGAACTTTGATCCATACATAAAAATTAACTCAAAATGAATCATAGACCTAATGTAAAACCTAAACCATAAAACTTCTAGGAGAAAATATTTGTGGGCTTGAGTTAAGCAAAGATTTCTGAAGTATGAGAAGCTGAAAACACAAGTCATTAAAGAAAAAATTTGATAAAATGGACTTAATCAAAATTAAGAACTTTTGCTCTTCATAAGACTCGGTTAAGGAATGAAAAGACAACCCACAGCATTGGAGAAATTTTTTGCGAGTCACTTAATTGGTAAAGGACTTACATCCATAATGTATAAAAATCCTCAAAAATCAGTAAGTAAACAAATAACCTGATACAAAAGGGACAAAAGAACTAACAGTTACTTCACCAAAAAAGACATACTGACATCAAATAAGCACTGGAAAAAATTTCCACCAATCATTAGGAAAATGCAAATTAAAACCATAATGACATATCACCATAGACCTCTGAGAATGGCTGAAATTAACAAGACTGGCCATGCCAAGTGTCATCCAGGATGCATAGCAACTGGGCCTCGACTACACTGCTTATGGAAATGTAAAATGGTACAACCACCTTGGGAAAAACTTGGCAGTCTCTTTAAGAAGTTAATCACACCATATAGTGAATATGATTCATCCCTTTCACTCCTGGGTGTTTAACCGAGGTAAAAGAAATAAATATCCACACAAAGACCTGTACAAGAATATTCATCATTTTATTTTAATAGTTCCAAACTGGAAACAACACAAATATCCATCAGGAGGTGAATTTATACAGCCAGCCCCCAAAAAGAATACTCACTACATGATTCTTTTTATGTACAACTCTAGAAAAGGCAAACTAATTTACAGTGACAGAAAACAGATCAGTGTTTTGCCTGTTGTGGAGGAGGGGCCAGGAGTGGGGATAGGGAATTAGAGATGGATGCGAGGATGTGTTTGGGGGTAATGGATATGTTCACTATTTTGACTGTAATCATGGCTTCAGAGGTGTAGATGTGTGTCAAAACTTAACAGACTGTACACTTTAAGTAAGTACAGTTTGTTGTTTGTAAAAGAGTTTCAGTAAAACTCTTAAAATTTTCTAAAAGAGATCATGGAAAGAGCAAGTTCCTTGAAGTGATGGAAGAGCCGGGTATTAAGATTAACCTTGGACAGGAAGAGATAACGATCTGATTTGAAACATTTCTGTGTGTGGTGTTGGGCAGATAAGATTATTTCTTTTGGTAGATGTTGTCTATTTTCTCTGTAAAATTGGCAACGAGCCTTTCTGCACAAAATGACCTGAAGGAGGCAGGTAGAAAGCTCAAGCAGAGTGGAGCAAGTTTGAAACAGCGGCTATGGAGAGTGGGTGAGCAGAGACCTTAGCATTTGGGTGGCATTAGGGTTTCTGCTGACATTAGAGACCAAGAACTATAGTGAGACCAGTTCTGTATCATTATGTAATTTTCTCTAGTACGAGTTGGCAATGCAAGTAAAGAAACAGGCCTCTCACTTCTCTAAACATGTCTTATCTTTCAGAAGCTTCTTTAATCTTTTGAACACTTAGATTTCTATGGCATCTGCTCCACCATTTCACCAAACATGTCAAGACATTTTTTGTTCATTCATTCATCCAATAAATATCTATTGAGTCCCTTTAATTCAGGTGTGAGGTGTTTAGTAGTCTAAATATACATGATCCCTGCTTTCAGGTTCATGCCTAAATAAACAATTTCCTAACCCAGGCTCTACCCTGGTCCCTTGCAGATCTCAGGGGATGAGACGCTTCCCTAGTGTAGATCACCCCTAGGCCTCAGGCCAGCTACACCCCATATGGCCACCCATAATCAATGTGGCTCCAACATTGTCCCCATCTTCAAACTGGCCCCATGTTATGTTCCTCCTTTCTAGTGTGGGTGTTGTGAGCTGGGAGAAGTATGTGGCTAACCTGAAATTCCTAGGATCTGCAACTAAAGACCCAAGGGCAAAAGGGAATGTGCACAACCATCTAGGACTTTCAGTGAGATCTTCAGGTATTTGTTTCCCTTGAAATTCAATAAACCTTCACAATGACTCCTATTAAAGATGAATGCTAACAGGCAGTCTCACCCAGTTTGGATAACAAATTATTAAGAAATCTTTACATGTTAAATAATGTGGCACTACTGCATCAAATGGAAGTGACATATTATTTCTTTATCCTCTTAAAAGAGAGATATCAGATGCATAATAGTCAAGTACATATGAATGTATATTCATGCATGTGGAATGTTGAGTTAGGATTCACATTACATTTGCTTTGAGGGGAAATAGAAAAGTAAGAGTTTCTTTCTACCTTTGTAAGTCTATTTGGAGTAGAGTAAGAAATCCCATATGAGATTATGATTCTTAGCCAGAATCCTGTGTATTTTGGTCATCTAGCTGACTGTCAATATCTGTCTGTTAGGTCACATTCAGAAGAGACAGCTAAGTAGTAATAAAAGAAAAAATAGGTATAAAAAGATACATGGATGTTCTTTTCTCTACTGTTGCTGAGAACCAAAAAATTAAAAATATACACAGATGCATAGGAGATGTTTCTTTTGGTTAAAGGGGGAAAACGAATCCATAAAAATTGGGAATAGAAATTGATGAGTTTGGCAAAAGGCCTTGGAAAAGAGCAGTGATAGACAATCTGACTAATAAGAAAAAAATGCTGCAAGTAGCACCAGGACCGAAAAAGCAACAATTTTTTTAATTGTACAGGAAAACAAAGTGGTCTTGTAATAGCTCCTGAGGGAAGCTTTCTTATGACTATGAAATTTTCCTAAGGAACAAAATTTCATATGACTATGAAATTTTCCTAAGGAAAAAGGGGACTCTGCCTGCAATATCCCTAAAGAGATAAAGTATTAATCTTTCTATCCCTATTGGTAATAAGGAATTTTTTAATAGGGAAAGTATCATATGCCAGCTATTTCCCTAAGTCAGGTCAGTGCACAGATTCCCCATGTGTCCTAGATGGCAAGGAATCTGACTGGAGATGCCAAGATGTTCACCATCCATACTTAAGTGTAAAGGCTACATCTGGCCAACTATTAATATTTTGTCTGCAATCATACTTGCCAGAGGAAGTTGCTGAAATCTTAACAGAAAACAGGAGAAGATCCATGAATTTACTGAAGTTTAATCAGTCCCCACCCCCCAAATGACAAAGATTTGTGCTGGAATTCATAATTTGCTTCAGCTCTTTGGAACCTTAACCGTTGAGATAGGGAATTATTAGAGCTTACTATAAAAAGTGTCCTCTCAGTCTTTTTTCTTTAAGTAAATAATCAAAGATAATTATAAAAATATTTCTAAATTATTCTTAAGACAGATCAGAGTGTGAATTATCTTTGGTGACTTATGAAGAATTCTCCCTCTTCCAAAAACAACTTACTTTGTCTCCCCTAACTCCCTCGTTGGTTTGTGTCTAGAAGGATTGGCCTGAAGAGCCTTCAGGCAAACCTCATGAAATGTTTTTTCTTAGCTGAACTTTTGATAGGTACTTGGCATCCATGAATTTAGGATTTTGTGCAGTACCAGAGCACAGTATGTCTATGTTGCTCTGATAGTCAGCCTAGTTTGGGGCTGCATCACTGTCAGACTGATTCAATCAAAATTATCTGTCATGTGCATACTGGGTGCTGGGAATCACACCATTTGTAATATTAGGCATAATTCTATGAAAAATATTGCAAGATCCCTGCCCTCATGAAGCTTACACTCTAGAATGTTCACTGTAGTTTGACTCAAGGAGTTGATACGTAAGTTGATACTGGACACCTCAAGAAAAGGATTCTTAGATAATCAAGTGGGATAAGAACTATTAGGAAAGGAAGAGTGAAGTTGAGGTACTGAACGGAGCAAAGAACTCCTGCTTGGAGTCGCCTGAGGCCACAGGCTCAGGTGAGGGAATGAGGAAAAACCTTTTGTTTTGTAATTAGGGAGGGCAGTTCAGTGGGCGCTCACTTAGACCCAGAGCAGAGCATTCTTAGAGCAAGAGCAGGCTGTTGCTTATGTGCTATGATTTGAGATGAACTGGGAAAGCTGCCAGTTCAAAATGTCTCTTCCACAGATGTCTGGAAAATGTGAATGTTTACTTCTCTTGGGAGAGGTGGTGGATAAAAAAGTGGACTTTGGAATCAGGCCCGCTTGTTTGTGAACTGCAGCTGTGCAACTTACTGTGTATAAGTTACTTTTCTCTCTTAGCCTCAGTTTCTTCACCTGTAAGGTGGGGATGACCGTGCCTGCTCATAAGGTTCTTATAAGGCTTAAAAGTGAGTGTGACTGTAAATCAAGCACTAGCACAAGTGCTCAGAAACAAAAAATATTCAATAAATGATAGATATTCTTAATGTTATTTATACTGATTTATTCACTTATTCATTTACTTAACATTTACTGAACTCCCACTGTGTGTCAGGTATTGTGTTCCTCATGATGAAACAGCCCTGGAAGCAACCAACTATAGTAAATGTGAAAGGTGCCCTAAGAAACAGAGTGCATTTCTTTTTCTCTTTCCCAAAGCAGAGGAAGGAGAGAGGACATTGCAGGAAGATGGAACAAAATAGGCTCAGTCAATGAAAAATGTCTTAGATCAGTTTCTTCCTAGAAATTGGACTGTTAATATAAGAGGCTGTTTCCTCCAAAAACCACAGTATTCCCTTGACTTCTGCAACACCGCTCCCTCCTGGTTTTTGCGCAGTCTCTGGTAGATCTGTCTCAGTCTCCTTTGTGGGGTCTTTCTCCTTTACCATTAGATGTTGGAATTCCTCAGGACTGTCTGAGATTCTTTTCTCATGCCATATACTCTCCTAAGCCATCTCCTCCATTACCGATCATTTCCAAGGAATTCCATTACCATCTAAATGTTAACTCCCACATTTTTGTATCTGCGTCACATCTCTTTTATGAACCTTCCTATCTCCACCTGACTCATATTCCCAATTATTTAGTGCATATCTTCACTTGGTTACCTTAAGAACACCTCAAAATTAGAATGCCCCAAGCTAACTTACCTTCTTTCCAAAGCCCCTCTCAGTGTTACCTGTCTCAGTTAGTGCACCGCCATCCACCCAAGTGCCGTCCAAATTAAAAACCTGGCATTCATTCCTGATTCCACCCTCTCCCTCAGTCATCACACTTAATCAGTCATCAAGTCTATTCCCTCAACCTCTTAGGTATGGATATCATATTGTCTCCCCACATTGGGTCCATTTTGCCCCCCACCCGATCCTGTCTCTACACAACACCCATAAAATGCAAATCTAACTGTGTCACTACCTAGTTTAAACCCTTCAAAGGCTTCCCATTGCCCTTAGGATAAATTCCAAACTCTTTATCAAGCTGTCTGCTCACCACTCTCCTAGATCCACTCATTCTGAAACTTTTGAGAATATTTCCTGGGACACACTATCCAGGCTATTGCTTGCCTCATAGGTTTTCCTACTCATTGTTCCCTCTGGCTGGAATGCTTTGCTGTCCTGTCCTTCTTTTCATCTGACTACTGAGATGTTGCGCAGGTCTCACTTAAAGGTCACTTCCTTATTGAAACCTTCGCAACTCCTCACTCTAAGTCTAACTCCCCTCTTACCCTGGTGTTTCGATTACAGACATTTACCAAGAATCTACTAGGGGCCAAGTATGTGTCTGAAACTAGGGATATATATTAGTGAGGAAAAGCAACATAGTATCTTCCTTACATAGCATAGAGCCTTATGGGAAAAAAGTTATCAAATAATCACACACATAAATGTAAAATTATAACTATGAAAAGTGCTATGAAGTAGAAGTGCACGATGCTTTGAAAGGATTGGTTGGACAGAAAAGTTCCCCAAGGATATGATGATTGATCTAGACCTGAAAATTGAGTAGGAGTCAATAGTGAGCTGTGATGAGCAAGTGTGTTTCCCATGGGGACAGCAAATCATAGGCCCTGTGGCAGGAGAGATGGAGACGCGCTCAAGAACAGAAAGAACAGAGGGACTGCAGAGCAAAGAGCGAGGGGACACAGAGACAAGCTCCCTCAGCAGAAAATGGGGCCAAATTGCACTGTCTTTGTACTAAGAGCTGTGGATAAGGGACAAAGTGGGAGGGGTGGCTAGAAGAAAATGATCAGATTTACATTGTGAAACTATCACTGTCAATGATGTGTGGAGAATAGATAGGCTGTAGGTGAGAATGGGCGTTTCCAATAGTTAAAATGGTGAGAAGGCTATTGCAGAGGCCGAGGTGAGCATAGTGTTAGCTTGGATCAGGGAGGTGGTAATAGAGATGGAGAGATGGTAATGTCAGTGATGTTTTGGACATGAAATTAATTGGCTTTGGTACTGCATGGTGCTCCCCTGGTTTCCATGAAGAGGGAATTAGAATTTCAGGGCTTTTTGCCTGATCTCAGCAATTGATGAGTTTGAGAGAGTAATGGGGCTTGCAAGTCTCAAGCCTTGCCTTCTCTTTAGGACTGGCCTGTCTGTGCAGGGAGCATGTGCTTTGGGGCTGCAAAGAGGTCAGGTTTTTTGATGAAGAGCTTGTCCTTCTGAGGAGCCTTATGGCACAGTGACTTCAGTGGTCTGGTCCTACCAGGGACAGGGTAACCTTTTGAAAGCTGGGGTTCAGAGTTACGAAACCCATTTTAGCCACATACTTAAGTCACAGTCTTCCACATGCTTTTATCAATAACAAAGTTGACACATTGATCTCTGTCTTCCTGACACTCAATCTACTGCTTAATTTATTCAGATCTCAGATAGGGCTTGGGGAGGAGGAGACAATGAACAGTGATGACTCCCGGGTTTCTAGCTTATACAACTGTATAGACTATGGTGCCTTTCCTTTCCTTTCCTTTCCTTTCTTGTCCTGTCCTGTCTTGTCCTTCTTTTCTCTTCTCTTTTTCAGATGGTGCAGTCAGAACCCACAAGTTCAAAGTTTGGGACATGCTGAGTTTGAGATAACTAGACAATTGTATGTACTGGGGCACAGGGCTGCAATTTGACTTGGAGATAGAAAATTGGGAATTTTCTGCATATAAATCTCATTAATGGGCATAGATGCACTCACCTGGGGAGAGATTATAGAGTAAGGAAGGAGGTTAGGCCTGAGCTTCCATGAACTACAATATTAAAGCCAGTTTGAGGAGGAAGAGTCTGAGAATGCGGGCCAGTTGGTGATACCGGAGCAGTTCCAGAGGTCAGAGGAGCTTTAGACAATGACACTGGGGGAAGGGCTGAACAAGGGGCAAGGAGATCCAGTGCCATATGGGGATGACGGAACACAGAAGATACAAGGCCTAGGGTGGCCTTATACACTGGGCATTGACTAATGAACACAGGTTTAAATTTAGTCTCAAAGCTTGTAATAATTTAATAACTTATACTTATATGTATAATGCCTGGCTTCCCTTGCAGAAAGAGACTTTGAAAGATTGTCATTTCCTGGTCATTGCTGAATCCTCAGCGACATGAATCAGCACAATTCCTAGAACAAAACAGAGATTCAATATCCTTTCACTTCCTACCTCTATTAATGATAAGAAGGCCTGAAAAAGAGAAGCCTGTCAGTATTTCTTAGGTTAAGCACTAGTTGTAGGTACAAAGAGAGACGGGTGGTGGTAAAAAGAAATACATACTGGTCACTCAACACTGTGCTCCATTCTGATGAGCTGTATATTCTTACGGGTTATTATTAGTCCAAATGCTTCTCCTTTCGTGCTATAATTATTTGATTGCATGGAACTCCTCATAAAATAATTCAAAAAAATTCTTCAGGCTTCCCAAAATATATCTGGCTCACAAAATTATAAATCCAACAACATGAAAATATGCATTAAAACAAAGACTGGAAAGAAATGTGATGACATGTTCATGGGAGTATAACTGTTGATGGACATTTGGGTTATCCCCAATTTTTGGCTATTATGAGTAATGCCATTATGAAAAGAGTTTTGTGAGGACACATGTTTTCATTTATTTTGGGTAGATACATAGGAGTAGATATTCTGGCTTATATAGTAACTTTCCCCCAAAATGCTAAATTGTCCAAAAGTGTTGTCAGCCTTAGATTTTAGTCATTCTAGTGGGTATGTAGTGGTATCTCATAATTTTAATTTGCACTTGCTAATGACTGATGACACTGGGAGTCTTTTCATGTGCCTGTTGCCATGTGTGTATATTGAATGAAGTGATTAAACAAATCTTTTGTCCATGTCTTTATTGGGCTGTTTGTCTTTATTGTTGAGGTCCAATAATATTCTGGATGCAACTCCTTTATGAAATACCTGTCTTGCAAATATTTCCTCTCAGTCTGTGTCTTGCCTTTTAATTTTTAAAATGTTTTTCTTAAACAGAAATATTTAATTTTGATAAAGTTAAATTTATCAATTTTTAAATGTCATTGTGCTTTTTGTGTAATATCCAAGAAATCTTTGCTTACTCAAGATCACAAGGATTTTCCCCATGTGGCTGAATAATGTTCCATTGTGTATATGTACCACATCTTCTTTATCCATGCATCTATTGATGGACACTTACGTTGCTTCCGTATCTTGGCTATTGTAAATAATGGGCAATAAACATAGAAGTGAATATATCTTTTAGAATCGGGGATTTTGTTTTCTTCAGGTAAATTCCTAGAAGTGGAATTACTAGGTCGAATGGTATTTCTATTTTTTGTTTTTTGAGGAACCGCCATACTGCTTTCCACAGTGACTGTACCAGTTGACATTCCCACCAATAGTGTAGGGGCGTTCCCTTTACTCCACATCCTTGTCAGCACTTGTTATTTCTTGTCTTTTCGATGGTGGCCATTCTGACTGACAGGTGTGAGGTAATACCTCATTGTGGTTTTTTTTCTTAATTTATTTTTATTTTGGTATTATTAATGTACAATTACATGAGCAACATTATGGTTACTAGACTCCTCATATTATCAAGTTCCCACCACATACCCCATTACAGTCACTGTCCATCAGTGCAGTGAGATGCTATAGAATCACTACTTGTCTTCTCTGTGTTATACTGCCTTCCCCATGTCCACCCTGCTCACGTTCTATGTGCTAATCATAATACCCCTTTTCCCTCTTATCCCTCCCTTCCAACCCATCTTCCCCAGTCTCTTTCCCTTTGGTAACTGTTAGTCCATTCTTGGGTTCTGTGAGTCTGCTGCTGTTTTGTTCCTTCAGTTTTTCCTTTGTTCTTACATTCCACAGATGAGTGAAATCATTTGATACTTGTCTTTCTCCACCTGGCTTATTTCACTAAGCATAATACCCTCTAGCTACATCCATGTTGTTGCAAATGGTAGGATTTGTTTTCTTTTTATGGCTGAATAATATTCCATTGCGTATATGTACCACCTCTTCTTTATCCATTCATCTACTGATGGACACTTAGGTTGTTTGCATTTCTCAACTATTGTAAAAAGTGTTGCGATAAACATAGGGGTGCATCTGTCTTTTTGAAACTGGGCTGCTACATTCTAAGAGTAAATTCCTAGAAGTGGAATTCCTGGGTCAAATGGTATTTCTATTTTGAGTTTTTTAGGAACCTCCATACTGCTTTCCACAATGGTTGAACTAATTTACATTCCCACCAGCAGTGTAGGAGGGTTCCCCTTTCTCCACATCCTCGTCAGCATTTTTTGTTGTTTGTCTTTTGGATGGTGGCCATCCTAACTGGTGTGAGGTGATATAATTTGCCTTTCTCTGATGATTAGTGATGTGGAGCATCTTTTCATGTGCCTGTTGGCCATCTGAATTTCCCCTTTGGAGAAGTTTCTGTTCAGCTCCTCTGCCCATTTTTTAATTGGCTTATTGTTTTAATTGTTTTTTGAGGTGCGTGATCTCTTTATATAATTCGGATGTCAACCCCTTATTGGATATGTCATATATGAATATATTCTCTCATACTGTAGGAGATCTTTTTGTTCTATTGATGTTATCCTTTGCTGTACAGAAGCTTTTGAGTTTGATATAGTCCCACTTGTTCATTTTGGCTTTTGTTTACCTTGCCAGGGGAGATATGTTCATGAAGAAGTTGCTCATGTTTATATCCAAGAGATTTTTGCCTATGTTTTTTTCTAAGACTTTTATGGTTTCATGACTTACATTCAGGTCTTTCACCCATTTCGAGATTACTTTTGTGTATGGGGTTAGACAATAATCCAGTTTCACTCTCTGACATGTAGCTGTCCAGTTTTGCCAACACCAGCTGTTGAAGAGGCTTTCATTTCCCCATTGTATATCCATGGCTCCTTTATCGTATATTAATTGACCATATATGCTTGGGTTTATATCAGGGTTCTCTAGTCTGTTCCATTGGTCTATGGGTCTGTTTTATGCCAGTATCAAATGGTCTTGATTACTGTGGCTTTGTAGTAGAGCTTGAAGTCAGGGAGCAATTCCCCCACTTTATTCTTCCTTCCCAGGATTGCTTTGGCTATTCAGGGTTTTCTGTGGTTCCATATGAATTTTAGAACTATTTGCTCTAGTTCGTTGAAGAATGCTGTTGGTATTTTAATAGGAATTGCATTGAATCGGTAGATTGCTTTACGCAGTATGGATATTTGGACAATATTAATTCTTCATGAGTACTGAATGTGTTTTCATTTATTGGTATCTTCTTTAATTTCTCTCATGAGCATCTTGTAGTTTTCAGAGTATAATCTTTCATTTCCTTGGTTAGGTTTATTCCTAGCATTTTATTCTTTTTGATGCAATTGTGAATGGAATTGTTTTCCTGATTTCTCTTTCTGCTAGTGTATAGGAACGCAACAGATTTCTGTGTATTAATTTTGTATCCTGCAACTTTACTGAATTCTGATATTGCATCTAGTAGTTTTGGAGTGGATTCTTTAGGGATTTTTATGTACAATATCATGTCATCTGCAAACAGGGACAGTTTGACTTCTTCCTTACCAATCCCGATGCCTTTCATTTCTTTGTGCTGTCTGATTGCCGTGGCCAGGACCTCAGTAACTATTTTGAGTAAAAGAGGGGAGAGTGGACATCCTGGTCTTGTTCCTGATCTTAAAGGAAAAGCTTTCAGCTTCTCACTGTCAAGTTGGCTGTGGGTTTGTCATATATGCCCTTTATTATGTTGAGGTACTTGCCCTCTATACCCATTTTGTTGAGAGTTTTTATCATGAATGGATGTTGAATTTTGTTGAATGCTTTTTCAGCATCTATGGAGATGATCATGTGGTTTTTGTCCTTCTTTTTGTTGATGTAGTGGATGATTGATGGATTTTTGAATGTGGTCCCATCCTTGCATCCCTGGGGTGAATCCCACTTGATCATGATGGATGATCTTTTTGATGTATTTTTGAATTCGGTTCGCTAATATTTTGTTGAGTATGTTTGCATCTATGTTCATCAGAGATATTGGTCTGTAATTTTTTTGTGTGGTGTCTTTGCCTACTGTTGTTATTAGAGTGATGTTTGCCTCGTAGAATGAATTTGGGAGTATTCCCTCCTCTTCTACTTTTTAGAACTGCCTTTGCTGCATCCCACAGAAGTTGTGGCTTTGTGTTGTTGTTGTCATTAGTCTCCATAAATTCTTTAATTTCTGTTTTGATTTGGTCGTTAACCCATTGATTCATTAGGAGAATGTTCTTAAGTCTCCACGTATTTGTGAGACTTTTGTTTTCTTTCTACAATTTCTAGTTTTATACCTTTGTGATCTGAGAAGTTGGTTGGTAGAATTTCAATATTTTTTAATTTACTGAGGTTCTTTTTGTGTCCTCGTATGTGGTCTATTCTGGAAAATGTTCCATGTGCACTTGAGGAGAATGTGTATCCTGTTGTTTTTGGGTGTAGAGTTCTGTAGATGTCTGTTAGGTCCTTCTGTTCTAGTGTGTTGTTCAGTGCCTCTGTGTCTTTACTTATTTTCTGACTGGTTGATCTGTCCTTTGGAGTGAGTGGTGTGTTGAAGTCTCCTAAAACGAATGCCCTGATTTCTATTTCCTCCTTTAATTCTGTTAGTGTTTGTTTCACATATGCCAGCGCTCGTGTGTTGGGTGCATATATATTTAAAATGGTTTTATCCTCTTGTTGGATTGACCCCTTCATCATTATGTAATGTCCTTCTTTATCTCTTGCTACTTTCTTCATTTTGAAGTCTATTTTGTCTGATACAAGTACTGCAACACCTGCTTTTTTCTCTTTGTTGTTTGCATGAAATATCTTTTTCCATCCATTCACCTTTAGTCTGTGTATTTCTTTGGGTTTGAAGCGAGTCTCCTGTAAGCAGCATATAGATGGGTGTTGCTTTTTTATCCATTCTGTTACTCTGTGTCTTTTGATTGGTGCATTCAGTCCATTTACATTTAGGGTGATTATCGATAGATATGTACTTATTGCCATTGCCGGCTTTAGATTCGTGGTTACCAAAGGTTCAAGGGTTGCTTCTTTACTGTCTAACAGTCTAACTTAACTTTCTTGTCAAGTTATTGTAAACACAGTCTGATGATTCTTTATTTCTCTCCCTTCTTATTCTTCTTCCTCCATTCTTTATTTACTTGGTGTTTTATTCTTTGCCTTTAGTTAGTATTTGGATGATCTGCTTTCTTTGCTATGATTTTATTTTCTCTGATGACATCTTTTTAGCCTTAGGAGTGCTTCCATCTAGAGCAGTCCCTTTAAGATATCCTGAAGAGGTGGTTTATGGGAGGCAAATTCCCTCAGTTTTCACTTGTCTGGAAATTGTTTAATCCCTCCCTCAAATTTTAATGAAAATCATGCTGGATACAATACTCTTGGTTCGAGGCCCTTCTGTTTCATTATGTTAAATAAATCATGCCATTCTCTTCTGGCTTGTAAGGTTTCTCTTGAGAAGTCTGATGATAGTCTGATGAATTTTCCTTTGTAGGTGATATTTCTTCTCTGTCTAGCTGCCTTTAATACTCTGTCCTTGTCTTTGATCTTTGCCATTTTAATTATTATGTGTCTTGGTGTTGTCTTCCTTGGGTCCCTTGTGTTGGGAGATCTGTGGGCTTCCATGGTCTGAGAGACTATTTCCTTTCCCAGCTTGGAGAAGTTTTCAGCAATTATTCTTCAAAGACACTTTCTATCCCTTTTTCTCTCTCTTCTTCCTTTGGTACTCCTATAATGCGAATATTGTTCCATTTGGATTGGTCACACAGTTCTCTTAAAATTCTTTCATTCCTAGAGATCCTTTTATCTCTCTCTGCCTCAGCTTCTCTGTATTCATGTTCTCTGATTTCTATTCCATTAAGAGTCTCTTGCATCTCATCCAGTCTGCTGCTAAGCCTGTCGATTGCTTGTCTCATCTCTGCATTGTCTTTCCTCACTTCCCTCACTTCCTCCCTTAGCTCTTGCATATTTCTCTGTAGATCCATCAGTATGGTTATGACTTTTATTCTGAATTCTTTTTCAGGAAGATTGTGTATGTCCATCCCTTCAGACTCCCTCTCTGGGGTAGTCTGTTCTGGGGTTTTCTGGATAAGTTTTGTTTGTATCATATTTCTCTGTCTTTTCCTGGTGATGAAGTGGTCAGAAAAAGAAAAAAAGAAGAAAGGGAAAATAGAGAAAACAAGAAAAACGCCTGCCACGTGTAGTTTCTGTTAGGATCCTGTAGGTGGCGCTGTTGCTCCACTATTCCGCTGCCACACCACTCCGCCGGGCCCTTTGTGACTCTGGCCAGGGAGGGAATGAATGGGAGGCTGCTGATTTCTGTGGGAAGTCTCTGTGTTACTGTTTTTCCAAGCCACAGTCCAAGGGGACCAAAATTCCCCATGGCTTCCAGCCTGCTTGGCTGAGTGCGCTTGGACGATCCTGCTCCTCCATTGGGCACCTGTCTCTTTAAGACCCCTAAAAAAGTACGTGCTTTTCTTTTGTCCCGGGGAACCGGCTGGGTGGACCTGCTGTCTTGGAATCTCCACCTCTGTCTCTCCAGTCTCCAATACACCATGCGAACTGTGTCAGTGCTCCTGGCGCAGATCACCAGGACTGGTTATTCAGCAGGCCTGTGCTTCCACTCCCTCCCTGCTCTGAATCCTCTCCTCCTGCCGGTGCACTGGGGTGGGGGAGTGCTTGGGTCCCGCCGGGTCGCAGCTCCATATCTTACCCGCCTCGCGGTGTGCCGAGTCCTCTCAGGTGTGGCTGCAGGCTGGTGTCGTCCTGTATCTTCTGATCTCTCTTTTAGGAATAGTTGTATTTGCTGTATTTTCATAAATATATTTGGTTTGGGGAGGAGATTTCCGGCACCCTGCTCACGCCGCCATCTTCACAGAAGTCAGATATGGAATTTCTTAATGATTGAATTTCCATCTTAAATTCATTTCTGAGTTCTTGAATATTTTTCTGTACCTCAATAAGCATGTTTATGATTTTTATTTTGAACTCTCTTTCAGGAAGATTGGTGAGTTCAGTTTCATTTGGCCCTTTTTGGGGGGTTTGTGAGATTTTGGTCTGATCCATGTTCTTTTAACATTTCATATTTCTGTATGGTGTCCTCTAGTGCCCAGACACTCCAGTCTCTGGAGCTGCTCAGCCCCTAGAGTGGGGTTGGGGGTCATAGGGGAGCAAAGCTTGTGTCTGGGGGGAGGACAGATCTGTTTCATGATTCGCATCTGCCATGCCTGTCTCCTGTATCACAGCCAGTGGGCCAAGCACACACGTGTAAGCCTCTGTGCTTTGCATCTCTAGATGTTGTAGGCGGGGCCTCCCTCTGACTGGCCTGATGCCTGTGCAGTGACTGCTGGTTTGAGAGCTGGTGCCATCAGGCCAGGAGGAAGGCTCAGCAGGTTGCGTATCCCAGTGGGGGGCCTCAGAGCTGGGTAGCCAGCCAGGGGGATGGAGCTTCTAAAGCTCCTCAAAGTTCACAATCTGCTAGGCAGAGTGTACCCAGACAACCTTGTCCCCCTATTCCTTCTACCGTGCACCAAGCTCCATGCAAATCCTGCCCCTTCAGCAGCCCTCTCACTGCTACGAAGCCTCTCAGACTGCCTGCCTTTCCCTTGTCCAAGAGCAGCCGGGTGTGGATCCCATCCTCCACAAATGGCCGGATTCTGTCTCTCAAGCACTCCGCCTGTCCCAGCTCTCCATCCTCCAGAGCACCACACAATGTAGGCTTCTACTCACAAAGCAGATCTCCAGGGCTAGGTGTTCAGCAGTCCCAGGCTTCCACCCCCTCCCAACTCCATTCCTCTTCCTCCTGCTGGTGAGCTGGGGTGGGCGAAGGGCCTGTGTCCCACCGGATCATGTCTTTGGTACGTTACCCTGGTTCATGAGGTCTGCTCTATTCGTGAGGTCTGTATGCACTCTGGTGCAGCCTTCTTTCCTGTTGTTGTTTTAGGGTTAGTTGCATTAACTATATTTTCACACTATCTGTGGTTTTGGGAGGAGTTCTCTGTCTCACCTCTCACACCGCATCTTCAGTCTCCTCTCATTGTGGTTTTGATTTGCATTTCCCTGATGATTAGAGATGTGTGCATCTTTCATGTGCCTGTTGGCCATCCATATTTCTTCTCTGGAGCAATGTCTGTTCAAGTCCTCTGCCCATTTTTTAATCAGGTTATTTGTCTTTTTGGTGTTGAGGTGTATGAGTTATTTATATATTTTGGATGTTAACCCCTTATTGGATAAATTGTTTATGAATATATTCTCCCATAGGTTGCCTTTTTATTCTGCTGATGTCCTTTGTTGTACAGAAGCTTTTTAGTTTGATGTAGTCCCACTTGCTCAATTTTTATTTTGTTTTCCTTTGGTCAAGGAGATGTGTCCAGGAAAAAATTGCTCACGCTAATGTTCAAGAGATTTTTGCCTATGTTTTCTTCTAAGAGTTTTATGGTTTCATGCCTTTCATTCAGGTCTTTGATCCATTTGAGTTTACATTTGTGTATGGAGTTAGACAGTAATCCAGTTTTCATTCTCTTGAATGCAGTTGTCCAGTTTTCCCATCACCAATGGTTGAAGAGAGTGTCTTTTCTCCATTGTGTATTCATGGTTGTTTTACCATATATGCATTGACCATATATGTGTGGGTTTATATTTGGGCTCTCAATTCTGTTCCATTGATCTATGAATCTGTTCCTTTGCCAATACCATGCTGTTTTGATTACTGTAGCTTTGTAGCAGAGCTTGAAGTCAGGGCATGTAATACCTCCACGCTTTATTCTTCTTTCTCAGAATTGCTTTGGCTATTCAGGGTCTTTTGTGGTTCCATTCAAATTTTAGGATTATTTGCACAAGTTCCTTAAAAAATGCCTTTGGTATTTTGATAGGGATTGCATTGAATCTGTAAATTGCTTTTGGCAGATGACCATTTGACATTATTAATTATTCTTATCCATGAGCATTGGATCTATTTCCATTTATTTGTGTCTTCTTTAATTTTTCTCATGAGTGTCTTATAGTTTTCAGAGTACAAGTCTTTCACTTCCCTTGTTAGGTTTATTCCTAGGTATTTTATTCTTTATGGTGTAATTGTAAACAGAATTGTTTTTCTGATTTCTCTTTCTGCTAATTCATTGTTAATAGTAACACAATAGATTTCTGTGTATTAATTTTGTATACTGAAACTTTGCTGAATCCAGTTATTAGTCCTAACAGTTTTTTGGTGGAGTCTATCTATATATAATATCTATACATAATACCATGTCATCTGAAAATAGTGACAATTCAACTTCTTCCTTACCAATTTGGATGCCTTTTATCTCTTTGTGTGGGCTGATTGTCATGGCTAGGACATCCAGTACTATGTTGAATAAAAGTGGTGAGAGTGGGCATCCTTGTCTTGTTCCTGATCTTAGAAGAAAAGTTTTCAGCTTTTCACCATTCAGTATGATGTTAGCTATGCATTTGTTGAGGTGCATACCCTCTATACCCATTTGTTGAGAGTTTTTAGCATGAATGGATGTTGAAGTTTGTCACATGCTTTTTCAGCAACTATTGAGATGATCATGTGGTTTCTATCCTCAGTTTTGTTAATATGGTGTATGATAATCATTATACCATCCTTGCACCCCTGGAATAAATTCCACTTGGTCATGACGGATGATCCTTTGATGTATTTTTGAATTTGGTTTGCTAATATCTTGTTGAAAATTTTTGCATCTGTGCTCATCAGGGATATTGGTGTAAAAATTTCTTTTTTGCAGTGTCTTTGTCTGGTTTTGGTATTAGAGTGATGCTGGCCTCATAGAATGAGTTTGCAAGTAATCTCTACTCTTCTACTTCTTGGAATACTTTAAGAAGGATGGATATTAGCTCTTCTTTAAATGTTGGGTAGGATTCACCTATGGATCATCTGGCCTTGGACTTTTGTTGGGAGTTTTTGATTAACAATTCAATCTTGTTACTAGCAATTGGTCTGTTCATATTTTATGTTTCTTCCAGGATGAGTCTTGGGAAGCTGTATTTTTCTAGGAATTTGTCCATTTCTTATAGGTTGTCCAATTTATTGGCATATAATTTTTCATAGAATTCTCATAATTCTTTGTATTTCTGTGATATCCATTGTGACTAGTCTTTTTTCTTTCTGATTTTGTTTGTGTTCTGTTTCTTTTTTTCTGGATAAGTCTGGCTAGGGATTTGTCTATTTTGTTTATTTTATCAAATAGTTTTTTTGACAATACCATGTATTATTAAATAAGAATGTATTTCTCCTATAGCTACTAGTCACAGTTGAATGTGAAGCTGTTCTCAGGGAAGTCATTTAAGATATTCAGAATATCACTGGCAATGGAAAAAGATATGCAGTGAAAGGGTGCTGAATGGGCTACAGAAGTCAATGGGTAAAAATCATTCTTTACTGTGTATCTTACAAGTAAGATACTTGTAAGAAAGGGTCATTAAATTTGTTCATCTTCATCAATACTAAATAGAGAATCTTACAGAAAATAAATACTCAAGTACTGAGTAGTTTTCAGTTATTGAAATATCATTAGAAAAATCTAGAAGAATTGTTATATCAGTTTTAATACATAAAGACTAACAGGTAAAAAAACTAAATTGTCTTGAAATGAGTATTCTTATCAAAACCAGACAACTTATATACATTAAAGAACGTCTATCCGAATATTAGTATATTAGTATATTGTCAATACAGCTGACCCTTGAACAACTAAGGTTTTAACTGTGTGGGTCTACTTATATGCAGATTTTTTTCAATAAACATACTGGAAAATTTTTTGGAGATTTGCTATATATTAAAAATTTTCCTGATGAACTTCATAGCCTAGAAATATTGACAATATTAAGAAAAAGTTAGGTATGTCATGAATGCATAAAACATAGGTAGATACTAGACTATTTTATCATTTCCTAACAAAATCAACAGCAGGCTATTAGCAGATAAGTATTTGGAGAGTCAAAATTCACATGCAAACTTTTGAGTGTGCAGGGTATTGGTGTCCCTAATCCTTGCACTATTGAAGAGACAACTGCACAGTGAACCTACTGAAAGGTTTTTTAAAATGCTATTTATTATGTCAATATATTAAAAAAACTAGATGTATAAATTAGCTTTAATAAATGAAATAGCAATGACAGAAAACCTTCCTTTACATAGAGTGAAAAAAGGCTTTTTCTTTACAATTTCTCTATTTGAGAGTGTAAAACACATTTGCACTAAGAGTAAACCAAAGAAAAAGAGCAAGCAGCAACCTTAAGAAAACAAAATGTAACACTCTGTAGCTCCAATTACAGAACCACTGAATAGGAAACAAATGAGACACAACAATATAAACACTTTCTATCTCTTATATTCAGTGCTTCATGTTATCAGCTTCAATTACCAAGAAAACATAAAAAGAGTTCGCAGTTAAAAAGAAAAAGATATAAAGCTAACCCAACTGTATTCATAAATCTATAAAATTTCCTCAAATATAAAAGGGCACATTTCAAAAAAATCAACTGTGATAATACTACTAATAGTAGATCACATTAGGAATCAAATATTTCTGTATATTTAATAATTTACTCAACAGTAAAGAATTTAATAGCCCGGTGGCAATGAACAATTATAGGTGAAAAAAATGTTATACATAGAAAGGAGATAGATACCTAGATGGACAGATATAAACAGTGATAAACATATATAACACTTCTACTAGATATATATATCTTCACTGTATTTTGTCTCTCTGAAGGGAACTGCAGATCATTCTGTAGGCCCATGAGAATATTTTTGAATGGATGAATGAATTAATCTGTCTCGGTTTCTTCATTTTATGGATGACAGATTGGTTGTGCAGAGAAGTTAAATGGCATTTACTCATTCATTCATTCATGCATATGTTTATTGAACAAAGAGTTTTTGAGCACCTACCATCTGCTAAGCCCTGAGCTAAGAAGTGGGAATTTGAAGGTAAACCAAAAGTCACGAGGTACCTAATCTATGGAATTTTTGTCTAGTTGGAGGAGATAGACAATAATTACACAAGTGAATTACAACTGTAGAGAAGTGCCCAAAATGCTGTATATGTGGAAGTACACAGAGGCAGAAGGAAACAATGTAGTCAGGTAGATCAAGGAAGAGTCCCCAAGGTGAAGTCAAATAAATGGTAGTTTGGAAAGTATCATTTCTCCCTGGGTTTCCAAGAATGAGAACCTGGAGCTCTGTGTAAAGAGCATGAAGTTTGGAATCAAACAGTCCTGGGTTTGAATTCTACCTCTATTACTTCCTAACTATGCGAATTAGACAAGTTATGTAACCTTCTTTAGGCTTAGTTTCCTTTTCTGGAGCATAGGAATAATCCCTACTTCTGTTTTATTACAAGGATTAAGTGAGATATTGTTAAGAGTGAATATTCAAAAAATGTAGCTATTCTTAAAAACAAGCAAATATGTGCTAGGACTTACAGGTCCTAATATTCCAGACAAGTGTCACTTCCATATCAAGCAACCATCCTTTCCTGGATTGCTTTTCCCTTAAAATATTGTGACCACAAAACAAATGTCAGTGGAGGAGATTAAAGATGGCGGTGTGAGAGGTGAGACAGAGGCTTCCTCCTAAAACCACATATAATATGAAAATATAATTGATATAACTACTCCTGAAAGACCAACAGGAAAGAGGACTGCGCCAAACTGCATGCACCTGGAGACAAGAGCCTAACTCACAGAACAGGGTAACGTACTAAAGCTGTGGTCCTGGGGGATCCAAGCCCTTCCCCCACCCCAACTCAACGGCAGGAGGAAGAGAAACGGAGCAGGGAGGGAGTGGAGACCTGGGACTGCTGGATACCTTAACTCTGGAGATCTCCTCTGGGAGCACAAACCTACATTTCATGGTGCTTGCATGATACTCTCCTAATTAGGGGGTAGGAAAGCTAAGACAGGAAGAATTCCTGGAGAGACTAAGATTCGAGCTGCTTGTAGAAAGCAGGGATCCATATCTGGCTGCTCTGGGACAAAAGAGAGGCAGGTAGCCTGAGAGACTTCCTAACAAGGAGCCCCTTAGCAAGAGGGCTGCTAAAGGGGCAAGGATTGCATAGAGCTTACTGCTCAGGAGAAAGGATGGGGACACAAAATTGTCCAGGTGCACTCGGCCCAGCAGGTTGGGAGCTTTCAGGATCTTCAGGTGCTCCAGCTCCCTGGCTGCCTACACAGCTCCAAGAACCCCTTCCATGATAGGCAGCCTACTGCACCTTTCTCCTGGCCAGCCCCACCTGGATCACAAACCAGCAAACCCTACCCTGGTGTTAGGCCAGCCAAAGGGAAGATCTGTCTACAGCAACTACAAATGCAAAACATAGAGGCTTATACCTGTGTGCTCAGCCCACTGGTTCAGACAGTGGAGACAGCCATAGAAGCCGGAAAGCAGGAAACAGCTCTTTTGTCCCCCCAGGCACCAATACCACTCCCCTGTGACCTCTTACATTGCATCAGGGGCTGAGCAGCTCCAGAGAGTAAAGCTTCTGGGCAATAGAGGGTGCCATACAGAAATATGAAATGCCAAAGGAACCTGGTTCAGAGTAAAATGATTAATACAACTCCTGAGAAAGATTTAAATGATATCGACTTCATGACACTCCCTGAAAGGGAGTTCAAAATAAAAATCATTAACATGCTCATGGAGGTATGGAAAGATATTCAAGAACTCAGGAATGAACACTGGTCAGAGATCAAATCGTTGAAGAGCACAATGGAAGGTATTAAAAGCAGATTGGATATGGTGGAGGAGCTGAGAAATGAAATAGAAACTAGGGAAGAGGAATACAAAGAAGCTGAGGCACAGAGAGAAATAAGGATCTCTAAGAATGAAAGAATATTGAGAGAACTGGGTGACCAATCAACATGGAACAATATTCACCTTATAGCAGTAGCAGAGGAAGAAGACAGAGAACAAGGCATAGAAAGTGTCTTTGAGGAGGTAATTGCTGAAAACTTCCCCAATCTGGGGAAGGAGACAGTCTCTCAGGCCATGGAGATGCACAGATCTCCCAACACAAGGGGCCCAAGGAAGACAAGACCAAGACGTATAGTAATTAAAATGGCAAAGATCAAGGATAAGGACAGACTATTAAAAGCAGCCACAGAGAGAAATAAGATCACATACAAAGGAAAGCCCATCAGGCTATCATCAGACTTCTCAACAGAAACCTTACAGGCCAGAAGGGAGTGGCATGATGTATTTAATGCAATGAAGCAGAAGGGCCTTGAACCAAGATTACTTTATCTGGCAAGATTATCATTTAAATTTGAAGGAGGGATTAAACAATTCCCAGATAAGCAAAAGCTGAGAGAATTTACCTCCCACAAACCATCTCTACAGTGTATTTCAGAGGGACTGCTATAGATGGAAGTGTTCCAATGGTTTAGTAGCTGTCACCAGAGGTAATAAAACCACAGTAAAGAAAGTAGAACAGCTAATTACTAAGCAAATGCAAAACTAAATTAACTATCCCCAAAGTCAATCAAGGGATAGACAAAGAGTACAGAATATGAAAGAATGTAGGAGGAAGAGAAGAAAAAGGAGGAGAAAACAAAAAATAACTTTAAGATTGTGTTTGTAATAGCATATTAAGAGATTAACTTAGACTCTTAGATAGTAAGGAAGTTAACCTTGAACCTTTGGTAACCACGAATCTAAAGCCTGCAATACCAATAAGTACATACCTATCCATAATCACCATAAATGTAAATGGACTGAATGCAGCAATCAAAACACATAGAGTCATTGAATGAATAAAAAAACGAGACCCACCTATATGCTGCCTACAAGAGACTCACTTTAAACCCAAAGACATACACAGACTAAAAGTAAAGGGATGGAAAAGATATTTCTTGCAACTGCTGGGGTGAAAAAAGCAGGAGTTGCAGTACTTGTATCAGACAAAATAGACTTCAAAACAAAGAAAGTCACAAGATACAAAGAAGGGAATTACATAATGATAAAAGGGTCAATCGAACAAGAAGGTAAAACCATTATAAATATCCATGCGCCCAACACAGGAGCTCCTACATATGTGAAACAAATACTAACAGAATTAAAAGGAGAAATAGAATGCAATGCATTCATTCTAGGAGACTTCAACACACCACTCACTCTGAAGGACAGATCAACCAGACAGAAAATAAGTAAGGATACTGAGGCACTGAACAACACACTAGAACAGATGGACCTAACAGACATCTACAGAAGTCTACACCCAAAAGCAGCAGAATACACATTCTTCTCAAGTGCACATGGAACATTTTCAAGAATAGATCATATACTAGGCCACAAAAAGAGCCTCAGTAAATTCAAAAATACTGAAATAGTACCAAGCAGTTTCTCAGACCACAAAGGTATGAAACTAGAAATAAATTATGCAAAGAAAATGAAAAATCCCACAAACACATGAAGGCTTAAGAACATGTTCCTAAATAACCAGTGGATCAATGACCAAATAAAAACAGAGATCAAGCAATATATGGAGACAAATGACAACAATAATTCACCACCACAATATCTGTGGGACAAAGAGAAGGCCATGCTAAGAGGAAAGTATACTGCAACACAGGCCTACCTCAGGAAAGAACAATCCCATATAAGCAGTCTAAACTCACAATTAATGAAAGTAGGAAAAGAACAAAAAATGAGACTCAAAGTGAGTAGGAGGAACATAATAAAGATTAGAGCATAAATAAATAAAATCGAGAATAAAACAGAAGAAAGGATCAATGAAAGCAATAGCTGGTTCTTCGAGAAAAATAAACAAAATAGATAAATCCCTAGCCAGACTTATCAAGAAAAAAAGAGATTCTACTCACATAAACAGAATCAGAAATAGGAAAGGAAAAATAACTACAGACGCCACAGAAATACAAAGAACTATTAGAGAATACTATGAAAAATTATCTGCTAACAAACTGGATAACCTAGAAGAAATGGACAACTTTCTAGAAAAATACAATCTTCCAAGGCTGTCACAGAAGGAAACAGAACATCTGAGCAGACCAATTACCAGCAACGAAATTGAACTGATAATCAAAAAACCTACCTAAGAACAAAACTCCTGGAAACAGACGGCTTCACTGTTGAATTTTATCAAACATTTAGTGAAGACCTAATACCCATCCTCCTTAAAGTTTTCCAAGGAGTAGAAGAGGGCATACTTCCAAACTCATTCTATGAGGCCAGCATCACTCTAATACCAAAACCGGGCAAAGACACCGCAAAAAAAGAAAATTACAGACCAATATCTCTGATGAACATAGATGTAAACATACTCAACAAAATATTAGCAAACCGAATTCAAAAATACATCAAAAGGATCATCCATCATGATCTAATAGGATTTATTCCAGCAAGGCAAGGATGGTACAACATTAGAAATCCATCAACATCATCCACCACATCAACAAAAAGAAGGGCAAAAACCACATGATCATCTGTATAGATGCTGAAAAAGCATTTGACAACATTCAACATCCATTCATGATAAAAACTCTCAACAAAATGGGTATAGAGGGCAAGTACCTCAACACAATAAAGGCCATATATGACAAACCCACAGCTAACATCATACTTAACAGCGAGAAACTGAAAGCTTTTTCTTTGAGATCGTGAACAAGACAAGGATGCCCACTCTCCCCACTTCTATTCAACATAGTACTGGAAGTTCTAGCCATGGCAATCAGACAACACAAAGAAATAAAAGGCATCCAGATTGGTAAATAAGAAGTCAAATTGTCACTATTTGTAGATGACATGATATTGTACATTAAAATCCCTAAAGAATCCACACCAAAACTACTAGGTCTAATATCATCATTCAGCAAAGTTGCGGGATACAAAATTAATACACAGAAATCTGTGGCATTCCTATACACTAATGATGAACTAGCACAGAGAGAAATCAGGGAAAACAATTCCATTCACAGTTGCATCAAAAAGAATAAAATACCTAGGAATAAACCTAACCAAGGAAGTGAAAGGCCTATACTCTGAAAACTACAGGACACTCATGAGAGAAATTAAAGATGATACCAATAAATGGAAACACATCCCGTGCTCATGGATAGGAAGAATTAATATTGTCCAACTGGCCATTCTGCCTAAAGCAATCTACAGATTCAATGCAATTCCTATCAAAATACCAACAGCATTCTTCAACGAACTAGAGCAAATCATTCTAAAATTCATATGGAACCACAAAAGACCCTGAATAGCCAAAGTAATCCTGAGAAGGAAGAATAAAGCTAGGGGGATTATACTCCCCAACTTCGAGCTCCACTACAAAGCCACAGTAATCAAGTCAAGTTGGTACTGGCACAAGAACAGACCCATAGACCAATAGAATAGACGAGAGAACCCTGATATAAACCCAATCATATATGCTCAATTAATATATGATAAAGGAACCATGGACATACAATGGAGAAATGACAGCCTCTTCAACAGCTGGTGTTGGCAATACTGGACAGCTAAATGCAAGAGAATAAAGCTGGATTATTGTTTAACCCCATACACAAAAGTAAACTCTAAATGGATCAAAGACCTGAATATAAGTCATGAAACTGTAAAACTCTTAGAAGACAACATAGGCAAAAATCTCCTGAATATAAGCATGAGCAACTTCTTCCTGAACCCATCTCCTTTAGCAAGGGAAACAAAAGCAAAAATGAACTCATGGGACTACATCAAACTAAAAAGTTTCTGTACAGTAAAGGACACCATCAACAGAACAAAAAGGCATCCTATAGTATGAGAGAATATATTTGTAAATGACATATCCAACAAGGGGTTAACATCCAAAATATATAAAGAACTTACACACCTCAACACCCAAAAAACAAATAACCCGATTAAAAAATGGGCAGAGGATATGAAGAGACAGTTCTCCAAAGAAGAAATTCAGATGGCCAACAGACACACGAAAAGATGCTCCACATCACTAATCATCAGGGAAATGCAAATTAAAACCACAATGAGATATCACCTCCCACCAGTTAGGATGGCCACCATCCAAAAGACTAAGAACAACAAATGCTGGTGAGGATGTGAAGAAAGGGGAACCCTCCTACACTGCTGGTGAGAATGTAAGCTAGTTCAACCATTGTGGAAAGCAATATCGAGGTTCCTCAAAAAACTAAAAATACAAATACCATTTGACCCAGGAATCCCACTCCTTGGAATTTACCCAAAGAATACAACTTCTTAGATTCAAAAATATATATGCACCCCTATGTTTATCACAGCACTATTTACAATAGCCAAGATATGGAAGCAACCTAAGTGTTCATCCGTAGATGAATGGATAAAGAAGAAGTGGTACATATACACAATGGAATAGTATTCAGCCATAAGAAAGAAACAAATCCTACCATTTGCAACAACATGGATGGAGCTGGATTATATTATGCTCAGTTAAATAAGCCAGGTGGAGAAAGACAATTGCCAAATGAATTCCCTCATTTGTGGAGTATAACGACGAAGCAAAAGTGAAGGAGCAAAATAGTATCAGACTCAGAGACTCCAAGAAGGAACTAGTGGTTACCAAAGGGAGGGGTGTGGGAGGGCGGTTGGGAGGGAGGGAGAAGGGGATTGTGGGGTATTATGTTTAGTACACATGGTGTGGGTGATAAAGGGGAAACCAGTGTAGCACAGAGAAGGCAAATAGTGAATCTGTGGCATCTTACTACACTGATGGACAGTGACTGCAATGGGGTATGGGTGGGGACTTGATAATATGGGTAAATGTAGTAACCACACTGTTTTTTCATGTGAAACCTTCATAAGAGTGTATATCAACAATACCTTAATAAAAAATTTAAAAAATATATTGTGACCAGATTTAAGTATGTTCTGATTAATCAGCTATGGTATAATACAAACCTGTAATGCCCCTCAAAGACCAGCATAAAGACCAAGGCCAGGAAGGACTATGCCTTTTTCTCTTGTATCACCTATGGTGCCCTTTAGTAATTTTTGTGGTATTGCGATTATTTTTCCTCTTGAATAGAGTTTAGAAGTAAAACATACAGCACCATTTACAAATATCTAGAAAAAAAGGATTTTATAAGGCTTTATGCGAAGAAAAACTTAGGGTTGTTATATCACATGTTTGTTATTGTTTGGAAAGAGTGAGTAACTATTTTTTTTTTTTTACAATTTATTTTGGTATCATTAACCTACAATTACATGTGCAACATTATGGTGTTAAACTACCCCCTTCATCAGGTCCCCCACACCAACCCCATTACAGTCACTGTCCATCAGCGTGGTGAGATGCTATAGAGTCACTACTTGTCTTCTCTGAGTTGTACAGCCCTCCCCATGCCCCCCCTACCTTACGTCTAGAACGGACTAATAGTTACCAAAGGGAAAGGGACTGGGGAAGATGGGTGGGAAGGGAGGGATAAGGGGGTAAAGGGGTATTACAATTAGCAGAGTGAGTAACTATTGTTAACTGTATTTTAATATAATATCCTCAATATGCTAAGAATACCTATAAAGGATACTATGTTGAAAAAAATCCACATAACCATTTGAGTAATTTGCTAATCATGAATGACTCATCAGCAAAATGTGGGAGTGTCTACAAAGCTTCAGGAAATCTATCATCTTCTTCTCAGCCTTGTCTTCTACCTTATCCCACCAAATGACTGCCTGGCCACAGCCCCTACATCTGATCAGTTACCAAGCCTGGCAATAAAATCTGTTAAATACTCCTGAGTTCCAGCTCTTTTTATTTTTTTCAGTCTTTCATCATAGCCACTGGAATAGCCACTCAATTACGAGTCTTACCCCCTTCTATTCCAGTTAGATTACCTTATACAACCTGCTGAGTAATCTAACAAGAAAATGTGATCACAATCCCTGGAACTCTGAATGTGTTGCACTACCTAGTGAAGTAATCAAGTTTTTAAACCTTGACATAGGGAGATTGTCCTGGAATATCCATGTGGGGCCAATCTAATCACATGAGCCCTTAAAAATAGAGAACTTTCTCCAACTGGAGTCAGAGAGATACGGTGAAGAGGGAAAAGAGGTATGACCAAAGAGGAAGTCAGAGAGATACCAAGTGAGAAAAAGATTTGACGGTGCTGTTACTGGCTCTGAAAGTAGCAGCCTATGTACACAGACCAGAGAGAGGCTTTTAGAGGCTAAGGACAGCCCCCAGGTGACAGCAAAAAGAAATGAAGACCTTAGTCCTACAACCTTAAAGGACTGGATTCTGCCAACAATATGAACAACAAGAATTGGGGGAGCAGATTCTTTCCTGAAACCTCCAATAAGAAAGAGCCCTGCTGACATCTTTATTTTAGATGAAACCTATGTTGGACTTCTAACCTACAGGTGTCATTTTAAGTTGTGGCGATTTGTTATGGCATCACCAGGAAACAAATACACAAAGTTTTGCTGCTCAAAATGAATGAGGGGCTCCAATCACACAAATGATAAAATCTAAGCTCCTTAGCATAGTAAAAAATTGTAAGCATTCTCTGTTCCCAACCTACCTGTCTAGCTTGCTCTCCTGACACTACCTCTCTCCCCACTCCTCTCCTCCTTCTACCCCAGTTCTCTGGGTGCATGTTATTCACTTACTTTCTGAACACATCGACCTGGAGGGCTATTCATGTCCTAACCAGGAGCTACATCGCTACATCCTGTGAAGACCTCATTGACTCTCCCCAACGGTTTCTCTTTTACTCACTCAATAAATATTTATTTAGTACCTATTATGTGCCAGGCACTATTCCATGTAGGTGCTATAAAAAGACATGCAAAGTCCAGTCTTTCATGGAGCTTCCATTCCAGTTGAGAGGAGAGGAAGGAGAATATAAAAATAAATAAGCAATCAAATACATATTAAGATAAGTTCACATTGTGATGAGTGCTTTGAATGGAATGAATAGATTTACATGAAAGGAGTGACCTTAGGTAGAGTTTAAAGGCTTTGAATACACCTCTGTAGGATGCAATGAGCCGGCCATGTAGATAAGCCATGGAAGGGCAGTCCAAACAGAGGAACCTCAAGTGAAAAGGTCCTAGAATTTGGCATGTTCCAAGAAAAGAAAAGATGGCTGTAGTGGGAGAGCAGTACTGAGGGGAACTGTGGACCAACACGAGGCCAGAGAGATCATGCAGGGCCTTGTAGGCTATGGAAAGGAGTTTGGCTTTTATGCTAAATGCAATGGGGAGCCATTAGGAGGGTTTTGAGCAGGACAGTGTCATGATCTGATTGACATGTAAAGGCTTCACTCTTGCTCTGTGGAGAACAGAGTGTAGAAGCATAAGCACAGGAGCAGGGAAGGCCATTAGAAGGTCATGTCAGCAGTTGAGTGGGATATCATGGAGGCCTGACTGAGAGTGGCCCCTGGAGCAAAGGAGCAAAGCAGACAGACTGGAAATGAAATCAAGAGCATTTGCTGACACATCAGCCTGGAGATAAAATCTGTTAAATATTCCTTAGATCTAGCCCTTCTTGATTTCGTAATTCCTTGACTCCTTTCCTTGGAGCTGACTCCAAGGGTTTAGCTTGGATGGTGGGTGGTGCATTTACTAAGACAGTGAAGCCAAGAGGTAAAAAATCAAGAATTCTGTTTATATTGTGTTATATTTGTTTGTTTGATTAATGAATCACTTGATTTAATTTTAAAGGCATATTAGTAATTCACATTAGAGCATTAGACATCCAAGGGGAAATGCTGAATAGCTTTCTGTATGTGCCTAAGCAGGCAAGAGATCAAGGTTAGAAATGGGAGACTTGAAGTCGTAGGCTTATAGATGGTATTTAGACTTTGGCACTTTTTCCCACATACAAACTCACTTTGTGGGGACCACTGAGTTAATAGTTATCATACTGTCTTATAACTGTATCTAAGCATGAGTGTCTTCCCAATAGATTGTGAACCTTTGAGGCAAGGAATTGTGCTGTGTCTGTATTTTCCTTTGTATATACCCAGTGCCTGTTAAGGACAGTTTGAGATAGGTAGGTAGATAGATGGAGAGAGATAGACAGAGATAGACAGGTGATATATGGGTAGATAGATAGAGATTGGATAGGTATATATAGATATATATATACTCATTTAATCCTCACAAGAAACCTCATGGAATAGATACTATCAGCATCTTGGTTTTCTTGATTTTACAGAAGAGGATACTGAGGTACAGGAAGGCAAATAACTTGCTCAAGATCACATAGATAATAAGTGATAGAGGAGGCATCTAAACTCAGCACACTGGCTTCTAGGGTCCCAACTATTAACTAGTCAGCTATGACTGCCTCTCCACAGTTTTGTTGAATGATGTTCAAAGCACAACATAATCTTTCAGAACAAAACATGAAAACATTATTGCAATTTTAGAAATCTCACCAATGGCCATTGTGACATACAACCCCAGACATACTTCACAAAGAAAAGACTGTGAATGGTATGCTTTCCAGAATTGTGCATAGGGGTAGACCCTCCTGTCTAATAATTAAATTAGCTGTTTCTACATAGGTTTGGGTTTGGGTAAGAATTCAAAAGAATTTCATTTAGGGTGAAAATTCTTGGTGTCCAGGTTATTCTAACTTTTCAGCTTGGATTACATTTTTACATTTAACCTGGGCATTTTGTCATCATGTAAAAAAATAAGCAATTGCTGAAACATATGTATTGGATAATCCTCAAATCCCTAAGTACACAGGGAATGGAGAAATCAAACAGAACCAGTGGAACATGTAGCACTAGCAAACATTGTTTACCGTTTATTGAGCACTAAGTATGCGCCAAGCACAACACTCATTTCATCTTCCACCAGACATATAGTTAGGAGAAAAGGGGCAAATGACTTATCCCAGGTTTATAGTTGTAACTATCAGAGACAGGATAACCCAGATCCTTTGTCTTTCCAATATATCTTTAGTCGATTGGTCCAAAGCACTTAGTACAAAACCTAAAGGATAACTCAGGAAAGAAAAACACACAATTTTTAATTCAGAGGGTATTAGTATATTTTCCTGTTACATAAATAAATTAGGTATACATATACAACCCTTTAAAGAGCACTTAATTCCTAAAAATCAGATACATGGACTATTTAGTAAATGTTGCTAGATAAATTGACAATTCTTCTGGCAAAAGTAGATTTTTATATATCATATAAAAATCAATTCCATTGGACTTAAAGATCTAAATACATTTACATTTTTACAAAACTTAAAAGTATTAGAAGAAAATATTGTTTTTCAGAAGTATTGGGGATTGTACGACCTTAAAGAAGAAACAAAATTCAGATGCTGTAAAGAAAGATTGACAAGTTTGACTATATAAAACTTAAATACCTAGGCAGCAGAGAAAATTTTCTCTCTCCCCCCCACAGACACATACAAACACACACACCACCACCACCATACAATTATATCCATAGTATATAAAGAGCTCTTGTAAATCAATAAATAAAAGACAAACAACCCAACTGAAAAATGGGCAAAGGAATGTGGCAGGAAGACTCCAAGGTCTCCAGTGATTCCCATCCCCTGATATTCATACCTCTTGTGTGATCTCTTAGTGTGGGCAGACTAAAAAAGTACAGCAATGGTGATGAGCTATCACTTCTGTGATGAGGTTACATAAGATTGTGACTTCCATCTTGCTAGCTGACTCTCTTTATTGCCTCTGAGCTTACACACAGTGATGAATCGAACAGCCACGTTGGAAAGGCCCACATGGAAAGGAATTGTGAATGGCTTCTGGCCAACAGCCAGTAAGGAACTGAGGCCCTCAGACCAGTAGCCCTCAAGGAACTGAATTCTTCCATCATTGGCATGAGCTTCCACATATTAACCTTCAGATGAAACCATAGCCTTGTGAGAGAACCTGAAGGAGAGGACTCAGCCAGGCTGTGCCCAGACTCTGACCCACAGAAACTGTGAGATGATAAATTCATATGTTTTAAAACATTAAATTTATGGTAATTTGTTATGGAGCAACAGATAACTAACACAGAATATAAACAGACAATTTATAGAGGAAAAAATACAAATGAGCAACAGACTTTTTAAAAAATGCTTAATCTATGACAATACAGGGAAAATTACAACGAGATATCAATTTGTGCATGTCAGGTTAATGAAAATGTTAAAGATTAACCATTTCTAATGAAAGCAAGAGTAGACGGAGAAGAGTTCTATCACACACTATTGGAGGCAGTGTAAATTGGTATGACTTCCTCTTCGGAGAGCAATTTGGCATCACCTTTAAAAGGTTTAAATACATAGACTGTTAACTCAGTTAATTCCATCTCTTGGAATCTATACTACAGAAGAAATAGAGATATGTATCTCAGTGTCCATTGCTGCATTTGATACTGTAGCAAAATATTGGAAATTATCTAAATCTCCATCAATGTGGGGGGATAATTGAATAAATTATACCACCTTCACACAAAGGAAATCAATAAAATAGATCTGTGTATACTAATCTGGAAATATATTCATGATTCATTAATGGGTTAAAAACCGGGTTACGTAACAATCTGTTTAGTATGATCCCATTTCTAATGATAGAATGCTCATATGTGCACATATATGTATGGGCATAGGAAGAGGTCTGGAACGATGCTCACGAGCTATTATCAGTGGTTACCCACAGGGAATAGGAACTGGGCAGATGATAGAGGAGCTTCACTTTGTACTTCCTACTGTTTGCATTTTTTCCAGCAGCTGTTCATCCTTTTTGTACAATATTTATAATTCTTAAGACAGTGAAAATAAATAAAAGGAAAAAAAACTAAAGCATTCTTTCTTTGTTGAAGAAAGAGAACTTTTATATTCTACTTTGTCATGTAACAAAAGACACTGAAAACAGAAACAGATGTCCTTCATTCAAACATAGAGAAGGAAGCAAAAATAGGAGAACTCTTTAAGAAAGAAAGGTTTTTAAACAAAAGTAATCTCTTATAATTTGTTCTGCCGAAGCACATATGCCTTACATTAAAAAAAAATCATTTTATAAATGTAAAGGAAACACAGGAATAACTTATCATTTTACCATTATGAACAAAAAATATGTAAGATAGCCAGGAACATTTTACCAAATAGAAAGACTCCAAGAAAAGTCAGATAAAACAAAAAAATGGAAAGTATTTCGCAAACAGACTAGATTTTATGTGATTCAATGAGGAAATTTTAGTTTGAACAACATGAAATTGCCATTTTTATGAGTCAAAAACAGCAGACAATCGGTTTCCAATTGTTCAATCATATATACAGGAGGATTTCTACATTATACATGCCTTTGGGAAAACTGCAAAAATAAAAATATTTTAAAATCTCAAGTTTTGTTTGCTGTTACTTTTTTATACCCCATAAAAATTTATGGGACAAACATGAGACCCACTTTATTTTCCAGACAAGGAAACTCTGTTTCATAATAAAAGAATATAAAGGTTTATATTTGAGGGGATCATTCAGATTCCTTTGGGCCTAATTAGTTTTCAAAGCAGAAAAGAAGAAAACAATTTTAAAAGTTATCTTTCATGACAAAATCCCTGATTTGAAAAGACAGATGCACCCCTCTGTTTATTGCTGCACTATTTGCAATAGCCAAGATATGGGAGCAACCTAGGGTCCATTAATAGATGAATGGATAAAGAAGATGTGGTACATAAACACAATGGAATATTATTCAGCCATAAAAAGAAAATAAATCCTCCCATATGCAACAACATGGATGGTTCTAGGGGCATTATGCTCAGTGAAATAAGCCAGGTGGAGAAAGACAAATACCATGTGATTTCACTTATTTGTGAAATATAAAAACAAAGCAAAACAGAAGGAACAAAACAGCAGTAGACTCACAGACACTGAGAAGGGACTAGTGGCTACCAAAGGGGAGGGGTCAGGACAAGGGGGGGTGGCAGGACTGTAAGGGGAAAAAAGAGGCTCAGTAATTCATAATCACAATATAAGCTGGTCATGGGGACAGTAGTACAGCATGGAGAATATAGTCAATGATTCTGTAACATATTATTACATTGATAGATAGTAACTGCACTAGAGGGGGTGAGAACTTAATAATGTGGGTAACTGTTGAACCACTGTGTTTTATATTTGAAACTAACATAAGATTGTATATCAAGGATATTTTAATTTAAAAAAGTTATCTTTCATGAAGCTCTGGTGTGCAAAATAAAGAGATAAAATTTAGAGAAAGCACCTGCATTGAGAACTGAACTGAAACAGTATCTAGATAAAGGGAAAATTGCAAAATTCAGATTGTTCCAAATCTAAATTCATTTTTTTAAGAGCAAAGGAAAACAAAAACTCACTTAACTGTAGACAAATGGATTGTTTTAACAGCATAACCTGTAGGTAATTATTAATTATTTTAGAAAACCATGGTATCAGAAGATGAAAGAAAAGTAAAAATAGAGAAAATGTTTTCCTATAAGTTGGGATCCTTACCTTATCCCTCAAGTATGCAATTCTACTTAGAAATTCATTATAAAAAAGCCTTATCCTAAAAAAAAAACTTCAAATATGTATTAGTTTGTTTCATTAAAGCTAAGATCCCACCTATAAGAAATTTCAACATTTTGAAGCATAAATCCACAACCACTGTCCCTGTTCTTAAATCAGAATAGTGTGCAACACTAAAGATTTTAGCCTGTCTTAATACAGAATGTTTTCACTGCAAATAACAGATATAAATTCAAAATAGCTGAAGCAAGAAATAAAAAGGACAAAAGAAAGAAGAAAAGAGGAAGGTGGAGGGAAGTGCATGACTACAGGCTTACCCCAAGAAACCAGTGAGCAGGGTGTGCTCTTGGGCTTCACCGTGAACCAGAACCTGAAAAGAACGCAGAGCCTTGTGCTCTCTCCACTTTCTCTATGGAACGACGTGTCTTCTCATCTTTCCCCTGTACATTTGATGTTTCGTCTGTCACTGTAGACCACTTCTCTCTGATTTTTCATATGTATGGCAAAAGAGTGCTACCTGAATTCAGGTGCTAGCTAAGACTGGTTAGCAACAGTGTCTCTGAATTCTTAAGAAGAAAGAATCTGATTGGCACCGCTTGATATTCCTTGTCCAATCAACCGTGGGTGGAATCCCACAGACTAAATATGACTACAGGGTCTGCTACTGTGAGTGGGAGGGCAGTACTGTAGTGTGTGTGTACTGGCCGTGGGTGGCTGGGGGCAGTGACGGGGAGTCACAGCCTAATGTACACTCCCATCTTCGTATTCTGTCTGCATTTCCAGGCTCATAATATTCCCATTTACAAAATATTCTGAAATATATGTATGTCCATTTGATCCAGTCCGCATATGTATTGTTTGTATTATTACTTGTCCATGTTGCAAATACATGTACAAAAAATAAATATTGGAAACTAAGCATGTTGTAAACTTTTAGGCAACTAAGCATGTTGTAAACTTTTAGAATAAAGCAGTCATGCCTGCATTTTTAATTTTTACAGAAAATCTACGTGGTAGGCTGACTACAGAAATCCAAGTACTAATCCCCAAAACCTGTGAATGTTACCTTATATGGGAGTTTGTACATATAATAATTAAGTACTTTGAGATCGAAAGATTCACTTGGATTATGTGTGTGGGCCCTAAATATCATAATCATAAGTGTCCTCATCAGAGGAAGATCTTACTACACAGAGGAGAAGGCAGTGTGGTTCTGGAAGCAGAGACTGAAGTGGTGCATCTGGGAAATGGAGAAAGGGCCCCCAGGCCCGGGAAGAGGGGACCACTAGAGGCTGCAAATGGCAAGGCCAGGGTCCTGTGCTGGATCTTCCAGAAGGAACCAGCTCTGCCAACGCCCTGACTGTGACTCAGTGGAACTGATTTTGGACTGTAAGAGAATAGATGTCTGTTGGTTTAGGCAACACGAATGTGCTACTTTGTTACAGCAGCCTCAGGAAACTAGTATAGTCAGCACGTAAAAGTGATTGCTTTGGAACTTAGAATTTATATGCCCATCATAGTGCTTGAATCAAAACTGATCCCAGTATCTGGTTTCCTTTCCTTTAACACAGGATAGTCTTTGTTTTGATGAAGTTGAATAAACATGTCCTTTGTTTTACAAAGCTTTAAAAAATATATATGGATGAGCGTTGTGTGGGCTTTGTCATTCACTTTCTTGTCTAATCTTCTTTTGAGAGCAGCATTCAATCAGTGGTTCATGAACAAATGTTTACAGAGCATCTACTCTGTGCTAAACATTCAATTCACAGATATTCTATGGACTATGAACTCTGTGGTGTGCTTCATGTTCAGATATCATGGTTGAATAGCAGGCGTGGCCCATGGTCTCACGGGCTTATAGTCTGGCAGGGAAGAAGGATAATTAAACCAAGGATTACAATAAAGTGTGAGGTGTATTAAGATTCAAAGAAATACAGAATGTGTTATGAAAGTACATGGCAACTCACCTAGAGTGGGACAAGAAAGGACAGCATCACAGAGGAGATCATAGTTGGGTTGAGACCTAGTCTAGACCCTGGGAATACAGGGATGAAATGACACAGGCCCTGCCATCAGGAAGCTTAGTTAAATAGGGATCTAGGCCATGTAAATGAACAGTCTCAGCTCAGTGTGAGAAGACCTACAAACGTAGGGTGTATAAGGTGCAGTACTGAAGAAAGAGGCCATGACCAGGTCTGTGTTGGGGTAGGGGGATGAGAAAAGTCCTGATCTTTAAATTGAGTCCAGAAGGAAGTGCAGACTTTAGTCAGGTGGGCGGAGGAGGGGAAGGATGCCTGTGGGTGAGGGAGCAGCGTGGCCCTGCAGGGCGGGTGGCAGAGCTGCTGACCGACATACAGGGATTAGCTCAGTGTGGCTATTGATCCCTTTGGTCATAAAAATTTTGGTCATGAATATTTTCAAATATAAAACAAAGTTGAAATAATATTACAGTGAACACCCATATACTGCTTCAACCATTAATATTTCTGTGCTATTTTATCATATATCTGTCCATACGAATTTCCAAATTCTAAGAAAAAAGTATGTATGAATAAGGATACTTGTAAGCTATAATAAATTACCATTTTTTATAGTTCTTTGCAAAGTCAGATTTCTGTGAGGCTATGTAAATATAGTTTTTTTATTAGACCTCAAATAAAGGAATTAAGGGTATACTTGTATTAAATAAACAAAGGAAAATACTTTTATTAAAAAATAATGCATAGACTATGTAATGTATTCATCTATCAAGAAAATGCCTTTGTGTTATTTTGTTTTTGTTTTATTCTGTTGCAATTGTAGAAGGGTTTATACTGATTAGTATACTGTTTGTGATTTAAATTACCGTTGGTGGTCTAAATTTCCCATTCATTTGACAATTGGATTTCCAGTTTCTAGATATTTATGAAGGTTACACTGTCAAGCATTCTTAAGATTTTAAGAGTTTTATACATAGCTTATGGTAATTTAAGTTTGCTTCTAAGAGTCTATTATGAATATGTATTGTGAAGAAAATGAAAAGATGTGATGAGAAATAATATCTCCCTTATAACTGAATGCTTTGCTAATACATATTCCAGGTAAGAAGCTTTAGAAAAGAGGCATTTCTGGGAATGTATGAAATCTGATTTGAAACCATGTCTTAGTTCAATTGTTCTAAACTTCAGTGCACATATGAATTACCTGCAGAGCTTATAAAAATGTAGATCTGATTTGATGCTCCAAATTCTAATCAGCAGGCCTAGCATAGGGTCCAAAATCTGTATTTCTGGCCAGGGATGCAGACAGTACAAAAACACACTTTCAGAGACATTTTCGAGCAAGTCCCAATTCTGTAGCACTCAGCTTTGACTGAGCATATCTTAGTAAATCTCCTGAGTCCATTTGGACAAGATATTAGTGACTTTTTATTGAACACTTATTATACGTTATGTTAATAAAATGAGGACAGGTTATTTGAACAGATCCTCATGCTAAAAACAACTGAAAATGCTAAGTGAAATATGTTTTTAGAATATCTTCTTAAAAACATCTTACCATTAGGTAAGTGTGGGGAAGTTGGGGTTCCTATGGCCAGGATCCTCACTGAACTTAAACCACCTGATGATGTAACTGGCCTGTTGCTAGGCTACCACTTCCACACCTTTAGGCAATAAGCTATTGCACTATATAGAGAGCTCGGCCCAGTGCTCTGGGTGGAGGCAGAGACACTAGTGCTCGACCTACAGCCGGGAGAACAAGGAGGGTAATAAACCCTTTCACCACAAAGAACGTTTTGCTGTCAATTTCTTTGGTCACATTGAATCCATAGGGAACTTGTCCGGGGCTGAAACCCATTGGCAAGACAGTAAGAAATTATCAGGCCAAAATCTGAGTGCAGCTGAGAACCACAGCTGCTTCTGTTCTGAGGGTGTTTGCTGAAAGGGGAAAAAATGCAGGGCAGTTTTCATAGTTTTAGCTTATGGGACACTCAAGCTACAGAACGTAATGGAAATTTCTTCCGCACTAATGCTGGAACTCAGAAGGTCTAGACCCCAGGGTAGGATGACCCAGAAGTATCTCCCTCAAACCTTAACACTAGAGTAAAAATTGCCCTGGTGCTGAGGTTGAGGAGGTGAAGAGGAACTCCAGTGGCAACTTGTAGCCCTGAGCTGGCATTTGTACTCTTTTTCAGCCCAAATTTGTATCGCCTGAGTGGTATAAAACTATTACATAATGTAAGCAGAAGGGGCATGAATGGTCAACTGGAGGCTCATAAAGTGGGAACTTGCCAGGGAGTCTTCAGCCTAAACCAGGGTAAAGGATACCTGACATTTATTTCTCCGTTCTCCCTTCTGTTAGCAAGATGATAGTTCGATTTCTGCAGCAAGAAAGATAATCAATATAACTCACCTGGCTCTGGTTTCTGACTTAGTAACCTGCTGATTAAAAATTTACTTCTCATAGATATATTTCCAAAGACTCAGAATACATTAGTAAGTGGATACCAGAATTTTGAAAGTTATGTAAATTGGCATTTTGCTTTATATGCCAGTCTTTTGAGTTCAGTGGTATGAATCTGTATGCTAGACACTATTTCTGGGTGCCCTGGGAGGAACAGTTTCTCTGCCTGCAGGGAACCTGCCTGTGAAGTTCTTTGTGAGTTACAGCTGTGCTGGAAAGTCAAACCAACAACCCATGGCTTCCTAAGAGCTACAGGTAATTTCTTCCCAGTGTTAGCACAAAGAAGCATCTAATTGCTTTCCACAGAATCCCTATAAACTAAGAGCAGATCAGATAAGATATGCTATTTCTGGAAAGAGTACTGTCTTTGGAGTCAGAAGTGGGCTTAAATTCCACCTCTGCAATTTACTAGATTGGTGATTGTGGGCTGTTTGAACAACTTCATCATCTGTGAAATGATGGCTTCATTCATAAAAGGATGGCTTCTGTTTTCTCTGTGAAGTAGGAATTTAAGTTGTCTTCTGAGAGGAGGAGGAAGGAGAGTTCAATGAGAGAGGGAAGTAGAGAAGGTAAGAAAGACAAACGTCTGGAGTATGGAGGGGAAAACTGACCAGGGGAACATAAGATGGCAGAACAGCGCTGAAGGCCCACCTGATTGATCAGTCTGAATTTACCGAAGTGGTAAATTTATCAATATGGTACCAGTGGAGGGCCCTGGGGTTTCCTTCAGGCACTGTGGAGGGCATAGCTGGGTTTTTCTGTTGTGCTGCTCACTGATGCCCTGGTAAATACTTCACAAATGCCTTAGGGCATGCCGTCGGAGGAACCCTGATTTGTGTAGTGGTGTAGATATTCCCAGCATGAGAGACTGCAAGCTACCAATGTGATGTCACTGAACTCAGACTTGGGAAGAGATGTCTAGTGACACTAGTATATAGTATTCCCACCGTACAGATATATATAAAGACATAAGTAACCTTAAGTGCATAGAACATAGTAAAATGTAGTAAAATAATTAAGAAGTGATGAGTTTTGATTGCTTATGACTTTCGTTTTTGTGTAATTTTCTTAATTGTAAGTTTATATAATTTATTTTTTAATAACAACCATTTTAATTACTGGCTTACAAAATTCCTGAAAATGTTACAGTCATTTTGTAACATTTTCAGGAACATGAGAGAGCCTGAGCTGGCTCCGGCATGCCATTGGTCGTAGGAAACCACTCCTATACTAAGGGGTTGGGTGGGATTGGGGGTGAGGAAGGTGCTGAGACATAAATGGCAAGATTGTTTTCATTGGAGCCAGGCAACGCTGCCCTGGACTTGGCAAAGGAAGCCTGAGCTCACTGGGCAAGGGGACTGGAAATGATTGAAAGCTTGACTCTGGGGGAGGGAAGGGTGTTAGATTGGACATGAATCAAGAGTCAAACAAGTCGATATTGGAGTAGCTGCCAAGTTTGTATCTTTTTTGTGACCCTGCAATTTCTCTCGTTGTACTGTAAATAGCCTATGAAGGTTTCACGGAATAGGTTACACAGAGTGGGGGAAGGGCGCAGCATGAAAAGAGCAGGGAGAGAGACTGTGAGCCCAGGACCAGGGAACCGGGCCCCCTGGATAATGTCAGAACAAAGTCACCTCTGCAAAGGCAGAATCAGCTGGAGTCTTGCTGTTCGCAGTTTCTTTGAGCTGTGCTTTGTTATAGGTTGGCAGAGAGCTACTTGGAGGGTGGAAGCTCTTTCTGGTTCTAAAATTACACTATAGAAATGAATGCCTGTATCTAAGTTTCTTCTTTCAAGTAGCTTACTAAATAAACTTAGACAAAATCTTTCTTTGCTTGAAGGTCTTTGGATAAGGGATGGGAATAATTTCCCTTCAGTTCTGTTCAGTACATGTTTTAGGTATTGGAAAGGCATTTTCCACAAAAGAGCTAAACACATTAATGGCATCTGTTTGGCTTTTATATTCATGACTGGGTGTAATTCAGAATCGTGTTTGGTGTGAGATACCTCAGCAGGCAGCATTTTCACTTTTTCAGAGAAAATATTTCAAACAGTAGCTGTATTGTCAACATTGCCCTGTTTGCAAAACTCCTGCCTGTTCAGGCTACAGTAGCAACTACAAAATAATTTAGAGATTTCATTATATTTTATTGGGTTTTGGAAGCAGTAACAAGAAGAAAAGGAGGACCTAGGAGAAATACAGGCAAATTTATTAAAAAGGCATATGTTAGTACATCAGTTCCCAAAATAGTAAAGTTATGAGGGGAGGTGGGAAGGTGGTGGGGATAAGGAGAGCAAATATATGGTTGCCAAGTCAGGACATTAAAAGAAAATTAGCTGTTACTGTCATTATGATTTCACAAAAGAAAGATTTTCTTAATATCAGATAAATAGTAAGGAAATCTTCGAATAAAAAGAATACATTTAGTTTATGGGAAAACCCAGCACATTATTTTAATTTTTCTCATTTAGGGCTTAGCAATGAAAGCATCTTCATAAGCCATTATAAGACACTGATATATATATTTTTTTTTAATTCAGTGATTTTTTTCTTCTACCATTTTTATAAATCCTTATTATTCTGCTACAAAAGAAAAAGAAATACAAGGGACAGTGTGATTTTTGTAGTTTAAAAAGGCAATTTTTTTGAAAAGTAAAAAAAATACAGGCATTTCCCATGGTTCTGATAATAAGAAGGATGTGATTAGAAGAAAAGTTATGATTATATGTGGTCTGGCATAATGGGGAGAGCATGGCTTTCAGAACTAGGCCAGCCTAAACAATGAAACATCTGAAAAGGAAATAAAATGATCCCATTCACAAAAGCATCAAAAACAATAAAATACATAGGAATAAATTTAATCAAGGAAGTGAAAGACCTGTACTCTGAAAACTATAGAACTTTGAAGAAAGAAACTGAAAAAGACACAAATGGAAAGATATCTCATGATCATGGATCAGAAGAATTAATATTATTAAATGTTTATATTACCCAAAGTTGTCTATAGATTCAATACAATCCCTATCAAAATTGAAATGGCATTTTTTCACAGAAATAGAAAATCAATCCTAAAATTTATATGGAACCACAAAAGACCCACATAGCCAAAGTAATCTTGAGAAAGCCAGAGATGGCACACTTCCTGATCACAAGTTGTACTACAAAGCTATAGTAATTAAAACAGTATGGTACTGGCATAAAACTAGACACATAGGACTATGGAACAGAATAGAGGGCCCAGAAATACACTCCTGCATATATGGTCAAATAATATCTGACAAGGGGGCCAAGTCAAGAACACTCAAGAGGGAAAGAATAGTCTCTCTAACAAATGATGCTGGGAAAACCAGGTACCCACATGAAGAAAAATGAAACTGGACGCTTCTCTTACACCACTCAAAAAATTAACTCAAAATAGATTCAAGACTTAGACGTAAGATCTGACACAATAAAACTCCTAGAAGAAAATATAGGGAAGAAGCTCTTTGATGTTGGTCTTGAAATGATTTTAGGGTATGATGCCAAAGTACAAGCGACAAAAGCAAAAATATACAAATGGGACAGGAAACGCAAATCAAAACCACAATGAATATCCCCTAACACATGTTAGAATGGCTGTCATCAAGAAGACAAGAGATAACAAATGTTGGAATAGGATATGGAAAAAAGAGAACCTTTGTGCATTGTCGGTGGGGATGTAAATTGGTTCAGCCACTATGGAAAATGGTACAGAGGGTCCTTAAAAACTTAAAACTACACCTACCATATGCTCTAGCAATCCCACTTCTGAGTGTATATCCAAAGGAAATGAAAACAGGATATTGAAAAAGTTTCTGCAGCATTATTCACAATTGTCAAGATATGGAAACAACCTAAGTGTCCATCAATGAATGAATGGATAAAGATATGGTGTATATATACAATGGATTGTTTATCATCCACAAGAAGGAAGGCAATCCTGCAATTTAGGACACCATGGATGGACCTTGAGGGCATTATGCTAAGTGAAGTAAGTCAGATTGAGAATGACAAATTCTGTATGATATCACTTATAAGTGGAATCTAAAAAAGCCCAACTCATAGGCACAGAGAGTAGTAGAATGGTGGTTACTAGCGCTGGTAAGTGGGGGAATTGGGGATATGTTTAAGGTTACAAACTTACAACCAGAAGATAAATAAGTTCTGGAGATCTAGTGCACAGCACAGCGATTATAAAGTTCAAAGTTGCTAAGAGATTAGATCTTAATAGTTCTCACCACAAAAAAAGAAATGATGGGGGGATGGGTGAAATGGGTAAAGGGGATAAAGAAGTGCAAACTTCAAATTGTAAAATAATTTAGTTATAGGAATGGCAGTATAGCATGGGGGATAGCTCATAATACTGTAATATTTTTGTTTCGTGACAGATGGTAACTACACTTACCATGGTGAGCATTTAGTAATGTATGTAACTGATGATATGATACAGGTGTTAGCAAATGCTACAGAGGTAATTGTATTGCAATATATAAATGTATCAAGACAACATGTATACCTTAACCTTACACAGTTATATGTCAATTATATCGCAAAAACAAACAAACAAAAAACTGGGCCAGGCCGAGGTTCAAATCCCAGCCCTGACACTAACAAACTGGGAGACCTTGGACAAGTCACTGAACCCCACTGAATCTCATTTTTCTTCTCTTCAAAAGTAGGACAATGATGGGTACGTAATCAGGTAGTCATGATGATTTAAAGAAATGAACTATAAATATAATATAGAACTCAGAAATATGCCTAGCATTCAACAATTATTTGCTTTCATCTTCTCTTGTCCCACATCTTACTTTTTAAACTGATGATAGAAACTAGTTATAATTTCTGTTTAATGTCCTGAACTTGACTTTATACCCTCTTTATTTATTTATTTATTTATTTATTTATTTATTTATTTTGGTATCCTTAATCTAAAATTACATGTGCAATTTATGGTTATTAAGCTACTACCTTCATCAGGTCCCCCCCCACCAACCCCATTACATTTACGGTCCATCAGCGTAGTGAGATGCTATAGAATCACTACTTGTCTTCTCTGAGTTGTACAGCCCTCCCCATGCCCCCGCTACCTTACGTCTGCTAATCCTAATGCCCCTTTTTCCCCCTAATCACTCCCTTCCCACCCATCCTCCCCAGTCCCTTTCCCTTTGGTAACTATTAGTCCATTCTTGGGTTCTGTGAGTCTGCTGCTGTTTTGTTCTTTCAGTTTTTTCTTTCTTTTATACTCCACATATGAGTAAAATCATTTGATACTTGTCTTTTTTGGCTTGGCTTATTTCACTGAGCATAATACCCTCTAGCTCCATCCATGTTGTTGCAAATGGTAGGATTTGTTTTCTTCTTATGGCTGAATAATATTCCATTCTGTATATGTACCACCTCTTCTTTATACATTCATCTACTGATGGACACTTAGGTTGCTTTCATTTCTTGGCTATTGTAAATAGTGCTGCAATAAACATAGGGGTGCATCTGTCTTTCTCAAACTGGGCTGCTGCATTCTTAGGGTAAATTCCTAGGAGAGGGATTCCTGGGTCAAATGGTATTTCTATTTTGAGTTTTTTGAGGAACCTCCACACTGCTTCCCACAATGGTTGAAGTAATTTGCATTCCCACCAGCAGTGTAGGAGGGTTCCCTTTTCTCCACATCCTAGCCAACATTTGTTGTTGTTTGTGTTTTGGATGTTGGCCATCCTCACTGATGTGAGGTGATATCTCATTGTGGTTTTAATCTGCATTTCTCTGATGATTAGCGATGTGGAGCATCTTTTCATGTGCCTGTTGGCCATCTGAATTTCTTCTTTGGAGAAGTGTCTATTCATGTCCTCTGCCCATTTCTTAATTGGATTATTTGCTTTTTTCTTTGTTGAGGTGACTGAGTTCTTTATATATTTTGGATGTCAACTCCTTATCGGATACGTCATTTATAAATATATTCTCCCATACTGTAGGATGTCTTTTTGTTCTACTGATGGTGTCCTTTGCTGTACAGAAGCTTTTCAGCTTGATATAGTCCCACTTGTTCATTTTTACCTTTGTTTCCCTTGCCCGGGGAGATATGTTCATGAAGAAGTCGCTCATGTTTATGTCCAAGAGATTTTTGCCTATGTTTTTTTCTAAGAGTTTTATGGTTTCATGACTTACATTCAGGTCTTTGATCCATTTTGAGTTGACTTTTGTGTGTGGGGTTAAGCAGTAGTACAGTTTCATTCTCTTACATGTAGCTGTCCAGTTTTGCCAACACCAGCTGCTGAAGAGGCTGTCATCTCCCCATTGTATATCCAAGGCTCCTTTATCAAATATTAATTGACTGTATATGTTTGGGTTAATGTTTGGATTTTCTATTCTGTTCCACTGGTCTGTGGGTCTGTTTTTGTGGCAATACCAAATTGTCTTGATTACTGTGGCTTTGTAGTAGAGCTTGAAGTCAGGGAGCGTAATTCCCCCTGTTTTATTCCTCCTTCTCAGGATTGCTTTGGCTATTTGGGGTCTTTTGTGGTTCCATATGACTTTAAGAATTATTTGTTCCAGTTCATTGAAGAAAGCGGTTGGTATTTTGATAGGGATTGCATTGAATCTGTAGATTGCTTTAGGTAGTATAGCCATTTTGACAATATTTATTCTTCCTAGCCAAGAGCATGGGATGAATTTCCATTTGTTAGTGTCCTCTTTAATTTCTCTCAGGAGCATTTTGTAGTTTTCAGGGTATAGGTCTTTCACTTCCTTCGTTAGGTTTATTCCTAGGTGTTTTATTCTTTTTGATGCAATTGTGAATGAAATTGTTTTCCTGATTTCTGTTTCTGTTAGCTCATTGTTAGTGTATAGGAAAGCAACAGATTTCTGTGTGTAAATTTTGTATCCTGCAACTTTGCTGAATTCAGATATTTGTTCTGGTAGTTTTGGAATGGAGTCTTTAGGGTTTTTTATGTATAATATCATGTCATTTGCAAATAGTGACAATTTGACTTCTTCTTTACCAATCTGGATGCCTTGTATTTCTTTGTTTTGTCTGATTGCCATGGCTAGGACCTCGAGTACTATGTTGAATAACAGTGGAGAGAGTGGGCATCCCTGTTTTGTTCCCAATCTTAGATGAAAAGCTTTCAGCTTCCCACTGAAAAAGTATGTTGTTAAGTATGATGTTAGCTGCGGGTTTGTCATATATGGCCTTGATGATGTTGAGGTACTTGCCGTCTATACCCATTTTGTTGAGTTTTAATCATGAATGGATGATGAATTTTGTCAAATGCTTTTTCAGCATCTATGGAGATGATCATGTGGTTTTTGTTCTTCTCTCTGTTGATGTGGTGGATGATGTTGATGGATTTTCAAATGTTGTACCATCCTTGCATCCCTGAAATGAATCCCACTTGATTATCGTGTATGATCCTCTTGATGTATTTTTGAATTCGGTTTGCTAATATTTTGTTGAGTATTTTTGCATCTACGTTCATCAGGGATATTGGTCTGTAATTTTCTTTTTGGTGAGGTCTTTGCCCGGTTTTGGTATTAGAGTGATGCTGGCTTCATCAAGTATTCTCATTGGAAGTATTCTCTCCTATTCGTTTTTTTGGAAAACTTTAAGGAGAATGGTTGTTATTTCTTCTCTATATGTCTGGTAGAATTCAGAGGTGAATCCATCTGGTGCGGGGGTTTTGTTCCTGGGTAATTTTTTGATTACCAATTCAATTTTGTTGCTGGTGATTGGTCTGTTTAGTTTTTCTGTTTCTTGTTTGGTCAGTCTTGGAAGGTTGTATTTTTCTAAGAAGTTGTCCATTTCTTCTAGGTTTTTCAGCTTGTTAGCATATAGATTCTCATAATATTCTCTTATAATTCTTTGTATTTCTGTGGGGTCTGTCGTGATTTTTCCTTTCTCATCTGATTCTGTTTATGTGTTTAGATTCTCTTTTTCTCTTAATAAGTCTGGCTAGGGGTTTATCTATTTTGTTTATTTTTTCAAAGAACCAGCTCTTGGTTTTATTGATTTTTTTCTATTGCCTTATTATTCTCAATTTTATTTATTTCCTCTCTGATATATATTATGTCCCTCCTTCTGGTGACTTTGAGCCTCATTTGTTCTTCTTTTTCCAATTTCAGTAATTGTGTCTTTAGACTATTCATTTGGGATTGTTCTTCCTTCTTTAAATAGGCCCAGATTGCAATATACTTTCCTCTTAGGACTGCCTTTGCTGTGTCCCACAGAATTTGTGGCTTTGTGTTATTGTTGTCATTGGTCTCCAAATATTCTTTGATCTCTGTTTTGATTTGGTCGTTGACCCATTGATTATCTGGGAGAATGTTGTTAAGTCTCCATGTATTTATGAGCCTTTTTCTTTTCTTTCTAAAATTTATTTCTAGTTTTATACCTTTGTGATCTGAGAAGTTGGTTGGTAGGATTTCAATATTTTTGACTTTACTGAGGTTCTTTTTGTGGCCTAGTATGTGGTCTATTCTGGAAAATGTTCCATGTGCACTTGAGAAGAATGTGTATCCTGATGCTTTTGGGTGTAGAGTTCTGTAGATGTCTGTTAGGTCCTTCTGTTCTAGTGTGTTGTTCAGTGCCTCTGTGTCTTTACTTACTTTCTGTCTGGTTGATCTGTCCTTTGGAGTGAGTGGTGTGTTGAAGTCTCCTAAAATGAATGCATTGCTTTCTATTTCCTCCTTTAATTCTGTTAGTATTTTTTTCACATATGCTGGTGCTCCTGTGTTGGGTGAATATATATTTGTTATGATTATATCCTCTTGTTGGACTGGCCCCTTTATCATTATGTAATGTCCTTCTTTATCTCTTGCTACTTTCTTTGTTTTGAAGTCTATTTTGTCTGATACAAGTACTGCAACACCTGCTTTTTTCTCTTTGTTGTTTACATGAAATATCTTTTTCCATCCCTTCACTTTTAGTCTGTGTATATCTTTGGGTTTGAGGTGAGTCTCTTGTAAGCAGCATATAGACGGGTCTTGATTTTTTATCCATTCTATTAGTCTGTGTCTTTTTATTGGTGCATTTAGTCCATTTACATTTAGGGTGATTATCGATAGATATGTACTTATTGCCATTGCTGGCTTTAGATCCATGGTTACCAAAGGTTCAAGGGTTGCTTCTTTACTATCTAACAATCTAACTTAACTTTCTTATTACGTTATTGTAAATGTAGTCTGATGTTTCTTTATTTCTCTCCCTTCTTAGTCTTCCTCCTCCATTCTTTATATACTAGGTGTTTTATTCTTTGCCTTTAGTTAGTATTTGGATGGTCTGCTTTCTTTGCTATGATTTTATTTTCTCTGGTGACATCTTTTTAGCTTTAGGAGTGCTACCCTCTAGAGCAGTTCCCTTAAGATATTCTGTAGAGGTGGTTTATGGGAGGCAAACTCTCTCAGCTTTCGCTTGTCTGGAAATTGTTTAATCCCTCCGTCATATTTAAATGATAATCGTGCTGGATACAATATTCTTGGTTCAAGGCCCTTCTGTTTCATTACATTAAATATATCATGCCATTCTCTTCTGGCCTGTAAGGTTTCTGTTGAGAACTCTGATGATAGTCTGATGGGTTTTCCTTTGTAGGTGATCTTTTTTCTCTCTCTAGCTGCCTTTAATACTCTGTCCTTATCTTTGATCTTTGCCATCTTAATTATTATGTGTCTTGGTGTTGTCTTCCTTGGGTCCCTTGTGTTGGGAGATCTGTGTGCTTCCATGGACTGTGAGACTATTTCCTTCCCCAGCATGGGAAATTTTTCAGCAATTATCTCTTCAAATACACTTTCTATCCCTTTTTCTCTCTCTTCTTCCTCTGGTACTCCTATAATGCAAATATTGTTCCATTTGGGTTGGTAACACAGTTCTCTTAATATTCTTTCATTCCTAGAGATCCTTTTATCTCTCTCTGTCTCAGCTTCTCTGTGTTCCTGTTCTCTGATTTCTATTCCATTAACAGTCTCTTGCATATCATCCAGTCTGCTGCTAAGCCCGTCAATCGCTTGTCTCATTTCTGCATTGTCTTTCCTCACTTCCCTCACTTCTTCCCTCAGCTCTTGCATATTTCTCTGTAGATCCATCAGTATGGTTATGACTTTTATTCTGAATTCTTTTTCAGGAAGATTGTGCATTTCCATCAGTTCAGGCTCCCTCTCTGGTGTTGTCTGGGTCTGGGTAAGCTTTGTTTGTACCATATTTCTCTGTTTTTTCATGGTGATAGAAGTGGTCGCTGGTAGATGCCATATATGTCAGCTGGGCTCATTAAGACTTTAAAAAAGAAAAAAAATAAAAAGAAAGGAAGAAAGAAAAGAAAAGAAAAGCCCACCAGGAGTAGATTCTGTGAGGATGCTGTAGATGGTTCTGTTGCTCCACTATTCCACAGCCACAGCTTTGCCGCTCCGCCGGGCCCTTTGTATCTCTGGCCGGGGCGGGAATGAATGGGAGGCTGCTGATCTCTGTAGGAAGTCTCAGAGCGGCTACTTTTTCCCAGTCGCCAGCCAAGGGGTCCAAAATTCCCAGGACTCCCAGCCTGCTGGGCTGAGTGTGCTGGGACGATCCTGCTCCTCCGTTGGGCCCCTGTCTCTTTAAGACCGCTAAGAAAACGCACGCTTTTCTTTTGTCCCAGGGAGCCTGCTGTGAGGACCCGCGTGCATTCCCCGGGTCAGACCCTGCTCCGTCTGTCTCTCCAATCTCCGATACACCGTCCGATATGTGTCAGTGCTCCTGGCACAGATCACCAGGGCTTGTTATTTCGCAGGCCTGTACTTCCACTCCCTCCCCGCTCAGTATCCTCTCCTTCCACCAGTGAGCTGGGGTCGGGGAGTGCTCGGGTCCCACCAGGTTATGGTTTTGTATCTTACCCGTTTTGCTAGGTGCTGAGTCCTCTCAGGTGCAGATGCAGGCTGAGTGCTGTCCTGTATCTTCTGGTCTCTCTTTTAGGAATAGTTGTATTTGTTGTATTTTCATAAATATGTATGGTTTGGGGAGGAGATTTCTGCCACCCTGCTCACACCGCCATCTTCCTGGAAGTCTATGCCCTCTTTAGAAACACATACACATACCTTCCCCACTGACACCAATTTTTCTGATTTGGGAACTTAAGAAATAGTAAACCCCTAATACATAAGAATCTCCCAGTAAATATGGGCTGTTATGGTTCCTTATACATTACTATTTTCCTTTTCCATTTTAAAATAAATTTCTCATGCTTAAAAATTGGTCTTACACTCTTATGAATACTTGGCATTTCCCAAATTTGATAGTGTGTACCACTCTGAGCCACTGAACGCACTCACAATAATTAAGTAGGTGAGTATCCAAAAGCCAAGCCCTCTCCTATTGGTCCCAGTTGCTAACCCAACACTTTCCATTCCCGTGGAATTCAAGCTTGCCCCTGGCTCGTTTGTGTTTCCATACCTCTAATGATTTATTGCATTACAGAACAAATAAAAAGTTGAATATCAGTTAAGTAGAATGTAACACAGCAAAGTAAAGCATCTCTAGGTCATTTATTTCATTAATATTGTCAATAGAAGTGCATTGTCTGAGTTAGATGCTGGGGTTATGTTCAAATATAGAAACAAGAAACAGTTCCTGCCCTCAGAAACTTAGGGGAGGGACGGTGACAGCCACATGAACAATCAGACATTTAGAAAAGAGGGTTTGTAGGGGTCTTCATGGAGATGTGTTTGCTCCTGCTACCACAGGGCAGGGATGTCACGAGCCTCCCCTGAGAGCCTCGGCTTGGCTTCAGTCCTACTGGCAGAGTAAAGGGAAGCCAGATGGAAGGTGGGTATTCAAACAGAGGGGACAGCATGCACCAAGGCACAGGAGCTAGAAACAGCTTGGTGTGTGTGAGTGTGTATGTGTGAAAAGTTACAAACAGCTGTTTGGCTGAAATACAAAGCGCCTTCCAGAGAGGAAGGAGCAGGGGTGGGAGTGAGTCTGTGCCACAGGCAGGGGCCAAAGCTGGGAAGCCCCTGGAAGTCCTGCCCCAGCTACAAATGGATGGCAGGGTCCGGTGTGCCACCTCTGTGCTCGGTGCTCACGTGATTTCCCCCTGCCCAAAATGCCTGCTTACTCAAACCTTAGGGACACAGCCCTTCTAGCTCAAATCCACTTTTCCTCTGACTCTCTCGGCTCACAGCAATTTCTGCTCCTTCTAAACTCACAACATTCAGTATGTAAATCTTATGGAGGAGGTAAATAGTCATGGCCCTGTACTGTGAATTATTTCTGCATGAAAATATTTCTCAACTCTTCTGCAAGATAGGGAGTTCCTTGAGCATAAGACCTTTGTCTACCTCTTTCTGTCCTCCAGAGCTTTGCAGAGGCCATACCAGAACTTCAACATACTAATTGCTCAATCAGTATTTGTTGTTCAATTGTTGCATCTCTGAGTTTTTGGGAGGAGTAGAACCAGATCTAGAAGTCTGACACAGACATGCTATATTTAGGGGAGCTTCTGACTTGCCAGGCCACAAGAAAGGAAACAAAGTAATATTCTTGAAGTCTCTTTTCTGTTGGTTCCCAAATTACCACATCCTCCTGGTTTCCTCCCAACTCTGGCTGTTTCTCCTCAATCCCCTTTGCTGGTTTCTCTTCTTCTACTTTAAAATTAGTTGCTGGAGAGCCTCCTTTCTCTCTTTGGAGTTCTCTCTCTCTCTGGAAGATTTCAACTCGCTCCCGAGGCTTCAAGTCACCATCTTTATACCATCAGCTTTCAGACTGGGACCCCTGGCTCAGTCTCTCCCTCTCAGCCTCGGCCACCCCCCACCCCCCCGCCCTGCCGTGACTCCTCAAAATCTCTGCTTGGATGTCTCATAGCACCTAAAATTCAGGGTGCCCCAAACGGAACTCATCCTCATAACCCCTACTGTGAAATAAACAAACAAGAACAAAACAGAAACCTGCCATTCCTACAGTGTTGTCCTGCCTCATAAATGGCCCCAGCCCCTCAGGTGCTGAAGTCGAAAACCTGAGAACTCTTCGCGCCTCCTTCCCCTTCACTCCCATGTTAAATTATCACCCATTGCCAAATATTCCTCCCTTTCTCCCCCACTGGCATTCATGGAACCCTAGTCAGCTTTCTGCCTTACTTCAGTGGGTTCCCTGAATATAATCATGACCCTCTCATGGCTAGTCTCCATCCTGCAGCTAGAAAAAACTTATAAAACTGTAGATGTCATTGTGTGATTTCCTCACTTACTCTTCTGTGGCGTCCCACTGCCCTGGGAATGAAGCAAAACCCCTACAGACTTTGTCCCTTACTTCTCCATAGGCTGTCCCTCTCCTTACTCTTCTGCTTGGTTTACACGTGCCGGCTGTCCCAGAAATACTTACTTCCACAGTTTCCATGCTCTCCCTCATACCTAGGTCTCCATGTACGCTGGTCTGTCTTCCTGGAATGCTCCACTCTCCCACCTCATCTGGCAAACAAGGAAATTAAATTCCGAGTCACTTGCTGCCACCCCGATTGGAAACACAGACAAGGAAAGGAGGTGGCAGGGGAGTGAATGGCTAAATGCCAGCCTAGCCAAATTCCATGTCTCCTATTTTACAAAAGTTATCAATATGTCAGCATGCTCGTATCCTGCTTTCTGGCGTATGTAGACTCCCTGGGCCTGTAATTGAGTGGGGTAGCTGGTGTCATGGGTTTGTACTAAGCTATCTTCCAAGTACAGTTTGGAGACCCGGGCTGGACCTCGCACTAGTGTATAGGTGTTTTAACATATGTAATGCTCATGAGTGTTCCATTTTTTCTAGAGACTGTGTACCTCAGGGATGAGTTACAATGATAGGAAATACATGGCCCAAGAAAATAAATATCACATGCTACATGTTTTTAAAAATGAGGGTTGCTGCTTAGGTCTAGGCCATCTTGTATTAATTCCTCCAAGAAACTCATTAAGCCTGGGTATCAATTTACTTACCAGTACTGTACTTCACTAACAATTGAACTGGAGCCCTGTAAGACCATTAAAATGAAATGAATAACCTAATCTCCTCTGCAAAATCAGCACAGGATTCTAATTTATACTCACACACACAAAAAAATCATTTCTCTCCAAGTTAACCAATCAGTAATGTAATGTTAAACCAATTATATTAAACAATGCTTCCAAGACAATGAATACATCAAATTAATTCCATGTTGGCTTAGATCTCCAGGCCAGGTATTTTCCATGGCCCATGTGTTATGAATATTTGTGTTGCTTCTGGGTTTCTGCGGGCCAAAAGGGGTACTCAAAACCATAACATGCATTAAATATATATACACAAGCCACACTACAAAATCAATAGTAAAATATTTTGGAGAAGTCAATTAGAAAAGGTTAAAGAGGCTAATACCAGGGTTGGGAAAGTGAGAAATTCAATTGCCAGCAGTGAAACATTGAAAAATTATTTCTAAGACAAGTGGTAAATTATACATGAAAGAACAAATGAATATATGTAACAGCAATGTGTCCAGAGTGACTTTCAAAGCACATGATTGTTCTAGCTCAGTAGTTGAGTATCTTCACCAACATCATATCACATGCACACATATAAATTCAAATTTTTTAAATGTTTTTTTCTCACTAGGCACAATTCAATATATTTGAAAATGATCATTTGGCAGCTTGGTAGAAACAGGGAGAAGCTCACTCCGTCTGTCTAAGAAAAAGGCAATGAAGAACAGCATGCTGTCCTCTTGAGTCAGAAGCTGCTGTTTTAACCATATCATGTCGAAAGTGTCAGGGGATGCACAGACTCTCATTGGGTACTGGTGTGCTGAGGTCTGGCATTTCTTCCAGAAAGGAAAGGAATTCCATTATTTCAGTACTAAAAATGAGTTCGTTTGTTAGCTATATGCTATCTAATTTAATCCCCCTCCAACAGCTTCTTTAGTAGGGAGGTATTGTTAGTATCCCAAGTTCGCCCAGAGCCTGAAAGAATTTGCCTGAAGTTTCCTGGCTAATTTCAGCACACAGCTCAGGCTCTCTCTCCCGGCTTGAAGCCCGTGCTAGGAGGAACTCCCGTAACATGCGATTCCACTGACGGTCCAACTGCGACCAGACCAAGCCCAAATTAACAGGGACTGGTTGCTGTTTGGAAGGACCACCGCACTAAATGCCAACCCAAGAGAAAAACCTCTCTATTTTCAAGGAATATTTGCTTTTAAATCCAGCAGACATTTATTGAGTACCTTGTATGACCAGACCTGTGCAATGTACTTTCACATATGCCTTCTAATTGTCACAACAAATGATTTTATTGATATGCTCTAAGGTAACAGAAGTTTCGTACTAAAAAAGAACAGAGTACACTCTGTGGATAAGAAGGCATACTTGTAGAATTTTCTCTGCATCTCCCATTCTTGTGAACGGATATAATTACTGTCCTAAGAGCAAGCTCATTTAAACGACAAAACATCAGTTTGTAGACATTTATTTTATTCTTTCCTTTAATCAAGCCTGATGTTTTTTCACTCTTAGTGTGACTAAGAATTAGGGCTGTATACCATCTTAGAGATATTTTCATGGCTGATTTTGAGACGTGATATTCATCTTCTGACTGACTTTATAACCTAACCCCTGCTTCAGACAGGACCCTCCGATAGACCAAGACTGGGCATGCTGCCAATAATTCTGCTGGTATCTGGGTTGGTGACAGCTACTTATTTGGAGGCTCTGCCCTTCTCTGCACTCTAACCACATAGTCTGAATGGGAGTGGCCATCTTTTTATATGACTGTCTCCCTGTCCCAGTGATTGGTCCAACGTATTGGCACATGATCCAAATTGACACATCACAACTCTTTCCCAGGACTTTGCAAAGTCGAGGTATAGAGATTCACACACACTTTCTCCTCTCGCTGTGGCCCCCTGAGGGTGTGAGCCTGGAGCCACCAGAGCCTCTTTAAAGAAACAGAGACACAATCCTTATGGCACACGAGCTTCTAAATCCAGTCTTTCTTTAGGCAAGCTTCATTCTGTCATTCTCACAATTTCACTATGTGATTCAATAATACATCTGTTTCCTTAGGTAAAAACTGGGGCCTTGTCTCATGCAACCAAAGAGTTGTGACTACCTATAGCCATGAAATATTTTTTGTTTGTATACTTACCCGAAAGGCAGTATGCTGCAATAGAAGGCATGCTGGGCTTGAAATAATATTAGAAAGAACTTCGGGTATCGTGAAGTATTGAGCACCTATCATTGACATATGGAATTTGGGTAGAGGGTAAGAGAATTGGCACAGGGTCAGGTGGTTCATTCAGCACAGCTCAGGGATTGGTCAGCCTGATGCTGGGACCCAGATGCCCCAGAATTATCTCCACAACCAATAAGACAATCTTCTTCACGGTGTTCATTCCCTATGGAGTTGTAGGGACCCGTGTTCTGTTAACCTTAGGCTCATGCACATGGTGGAAGCCCTGCTGTCCTCCCAACACTGAGCTAACCCTGAGCGCAAGCATGGCAAGTGCCAGTCCTGAACGCTGGCCGCACAACAGGCATGACTGCTCATAGGAAATGCTAAACTACTGACCTGCAGGGGCCAGGATGAAGAGGTGGGTATTTAGAGCCCCACAGAACTAGGTTTTAACTCTGTTGCTTACCCATTCTGTTATTCTCTGAATACCAGGTTTTTCATCTATAAAGTGAGGATAATAGTACTTTAACCTATTGCGCTTATATGAGAATTAATAAAATATGGAAAGCACATAGTTGGCACTTAGTATGTAGTAGTGTGGCGAGGAGGGTGATGGTTGGTGGTGATGGTAATGAGAGCCTTTTGACGGCAAATCATTCTCACTCTTTCCAGCAGAGAAACTCAGCATAGGAAAGTGGTTCTTTCTCCTCAGGGCCACATGATGAGCTGTTAACAGAGATAGGGTTCAAATAAGTGACTCATTTTAGGGACTTGTGTGTTCTTATCAGTCAAAGTGCCCAAATGATGGATGTGCTTAGTTTCATAAAAGAAATATGAATCGCTATTATCTTGTTTTTGGTTTGTTTCTATAGTTCAGTTTACCAAATAAAATTTAATGGCGTATACCTTTGGAAAGTCTTAGACCCCAATTTGGGGTGGTACTTTCTCTTAGATTATACTGGGAGCATACTTCTAAATTCTTTCTTGGTTCTGATATTTTTTCAAAATTTTCATATTTTCTTCACATTTTTCAAAGTAAGACACTTTTTACTATCTTAGTGCAAAGAAAATGAAACCATTGCATTTCCCTAGAGGTGTCTTGAAAGCAGATCCCTGGAGGATATTATTAACTGCCTACCTGTTATAATTGAGGCTTCTTCTCAGACAACTCTGCTGTTTAATCTCAGCTCTCACCAATAAACCTTTCCTCTTTTTGATCAAGTGTTTAATTTCCATAAAAGATTTTCTCAGATTTCGACTATAACTGAGAGGATTTTCTTTTTACCCTAACCCTTTCATGGCTAAATCTTGTATATCCATTATTTCAAAAAAGGGTATTTCTGTTCATCTAAGTAAATAGTTCAAGGATTTGATCTTCTTTTCTTGCATATTACTGCTCAAATGAGGAATTATTTGGAAACTTCTTTTGCTAAGTGACTATCTTGTAAAAGTCAGGTAAAATCAAACATTTTATAAAAACCAGTCTTGGACAACTCTTGATTATCTCCAGCAATATAGACTAAAGCATAGATTACTAAAAACAGATAAAAGTCCCAAACCTGATTTTGGCCATTCTTTTACTTTCTTTCAAGTAAAATATACATGTTTAACCTTCAGTTCAGTCTTTCTTACAATCCTAATTTTAACTTCTAAAAAATTCCTAATATTAGGAAAACATAAAATATTCATAAGGAGGTAACAGGAAAAAGAAGAAAGAGGTGGCCAGGATAACACAAAATTCTAGAGGTAAGAATGATTACAATTAATATTTAAATACAAAAGAATATGATTCCTTTTAAAAACATAAAAATAATAGTAACAAATCGATCCAGTGTGGCTTTTGCCAGAATCTTCCACAGACTTCAGTAAGACTTTAATTTATCTCAACCCTAACCATAAACTGTAGCTGGCTCCCAAATCTGGGTTATGTCCTGGGTACCAAAGAATTTGGCTTTATCCAAAAAGAAGCTGTGTCTTTTGTCCTCAGCTTCTGGAGGCATTCTGCCTTTATTTAGGAGTGTCTTTATTTAGGGCAGGGGCTGTTAACACAAAAAAGACCAACCATGTGACTTAGGGTCAGGGCTTTGGGTCATGAAATATCATTGGACCCAGAGCCTGAGTTCACCCATGTAGCAATCAGTCAATCATGCTTCTGCAGTGAGGCCCCAGTGAAAACTCTAGACGCCAAAGCTCAGGTGAGCCTCCCTGTTGGGCAGTACTCCTGGGCATATCCACCCACTGATGCCGGGAGGGTAACCCATCCTGACTCCATGGGGAGGGGATAATGGAAGTGTTAAATTTGAAACTCTCTCAGATTTTGTCCTAAGTGCCTCCTCTTTCAGCTGATTTTTTTCTATATCCTTTCCCTGTGATTTAACTGTGAGGGCAGTCTTGGGGCCATGCCTTCAAACCCTGAAGTTTGTCTAACTGGGTGCTGTTCCTCTCCTGTTCTCCCACAGCGCCCTGTCACTACGTAACACATTGTTCTCTTTGCTTATTTTTTAGTATTTACTTATGTAATGGCAGTAAAAATCTTCAAAGAGTAGAGAGGTTTTATTTATAGTGTGTGGTTGTTTTATTGTTAGTAGTAGTATAGTAATAACGGAGAAAACAAGGTTCAGCAACATGCCCAAAGTCACAGCGTTAATAAGTCATAGCGCCAGGATTCACTGGAGCCTTGTCATTCTGGCTCCGGGGTCCAAGCTGCTGATCACCACATCATTCCGCCTCAGCATTTGTTTCAAATAACAGGAACACAGCACGAAGCTTAAGTTTAAATCCTACATGTCACCTCCCCTCCCAAAATAAGAGAATTCATTGTCATAAGTTCTCCCTCAACACACGCATCTTCCTTCCTTCTCTCCTTCTCCCCCCTCTGCCTCTGCTCTTGTCTGTGCAAGGCACGTGAAAACAATAGATGCACAGTACAGGGAAGAAGGTAATAATGAATGGAGATATTTCAAAGGGAAAATTCACTGGACCTATGACTAACAGTATCTGGAAGATAAAGAAGAGGAAAAAAATCAACAAAACCTTTATAGTTTTTAACCTGGTTAACTTGTAGGTTCTAAATTGAAGGGGAAATAAGCTCCCTTTAAAAAAATTTATTAAAGTATAATTTACGTACAATAAACTTTACACATGTTAAGCACACAGGTTGATAAGTTTTGCCTATATATGTATATACTGTGTACCCACCACACTGATCCAGATATAAAACTTTCACAGGTCCCCAGAAAGTTACTCTGGGGCCCTTCCTTCCCTTGTTATGCCCCATAATGACTAATTTGGTTTCTATTTCTATAGATTGACTTTACTTGTTCTAGAACTTCATATAAACAGATTATACCTCTCTGTATGTTCTTCTTTCCATCTGGCTTCCTTTGCTCAGTATACTGGCTGTGAGGTCCATCCACATTGCTGCATCTATCAGTGATTGTGGGGATGCTGCAGATAGTATCCCATTGAGCGAATATACCACAATTTAGTATCCTTTTAACTGGTGATGAACATTTGGGTAGGTTTTCAACTTAGAGTGAGGTTTCCATAAACATTCAGTCCACGTCTTTTGCGGACAGATGTTTTCATTTCTTGTGGGTAAATAACTAAGAAGCAGACTTACTGGCTCATAGGGTTGATGTGTGTTAACTTTTCAAGAAACTGCCAAATGGTTTTTCAGAGGTAGTTGCACCATTTCATACTCTCACCAGCAGGACAGGGGTGTTCCTGTTGCTGTACACCCTCACCAACACACACTGTTGTCAGTCTTTTTAATTTTAGCCATTCCAGTGAGTGCAGTCTAGTATCTGATGCTGTTTTTGAACAGCTATTGAGGCATAATTTACATACCATAAAAATTCACCCTTTGTAAGTGTACAGTTTGGTGATTTTTAATAAATTTAGATGCTTGTAAATTTAGAGACATAAACCAGTTTTATAGTATTTCTATCTCCCCAAAAAGTTTCCTCATGTTCACTTGGCAATGGGTCTCCGCTGCCACTTCCAGCCGGAGGGAACCACTGATCTGCTTTCCGTCTCTATAAATTTACCTTTTCTGGCTATCATGTAAATGGAGTCAGACAATAGGGAGTCTTTTGTATCTGGCTTCTTTCACTTATCACAATATTTTTGAAGTTTATTCATATTGTAGTTTGTACATCAAGAACTATGAAAGGTCTGAAATTTTACCCTGACTGCAAACTAAGAAGTTAGCCGGCCACGGTTGCTTGGCTACTGACTGAAGACATGACATTCCCGGGTCAGGGAGAAAGGACAGCCTTATTCACAGCCCAGCACGCAGCATGAGTTCATGTTTGCGCCAATTCCCTATACCCCTCAAGTCCCACCAGGGTGAAGCAAGTGGGCCTAGATGGATGCTGTACCTGCAGTGGGTTTATGTCAATGTTGGGGAACCCTAAGCTTAGGAAACCCCAGTTTTTTGTAATGGGCTACTAGCAAACCTACTCAATCTTTGCCCTGGAGAGAGACATTATCTTTATTAAACTGTATATCAAACAAATCATTTTTCTGCTCCAGAGAAAGGCACTATCATAATCCGTTTGCTAAACAAACACCAGATCTGTTTGGTAAACAATCATCCCTGAAAAGATGGTCTGGAACAAAGGTATTCAGAGCTTTAGGCCAGGAGAATCTCTCCAAATGATACATCAGTTGTTTGTTTCTTACTTTCATTCTTTCTTTTTTTGCTAAACAATATTCCATAGAAATATAATATTATATACATAAAGAAAGAAAATATTTTTGTATACTATACCACATTTTATTTATCTCTTCATCAGTTGGTATATACTAGGAATTTTTCCAGTTTGGGGCTCTGATAAAGCCACTAGGATTCACAAACATGTCTTTGTGTGAATACATGTTCTCTTTTCTCTAAATTCTTAGGAATGGACTTGTTGGATTGTGTGGCAACCTAATGTTAAACCTTTTAAGAAACTCCCAAACTGTTTTCCAAATTGAAAGTTACATTTTACATTCCCACCAGCAAAGTATGAGCGCTCCAATTTCTACATGTTCTTCCCAACACTGAGTGTTTGTCTTTTTGAAATGGTAATGCAATATAGTTTTAATTTGCATTTCCCTATTGACTAATGCCACCGAGCATCTTCTCACATGCTTATTAACCATTTGTATATTTTCCTTGGTGAAATGTCTACTTAAAAATTTTTCCTGTTTTATAATTGGATCATTTGTCTTACTTTGAGTTATAAATATTCTTTATAATATGTTTTTTACCATATATGTGATTTGCAAATATTTTCTCCCAGTCTGTGTCTTGTTTTTTAATTTTCTTAATGGTGCCTTTTGTTATTGCTATTAGTTTTTTTTTTAAGTTTTATTGAAATATAATTTACATACCATAAAGCTCACCTGTTTAAAATGTGCAATTCAATGGCTTTTAGTTTATTTACAGAGTTGTGCGATATCACCATGCTCTTATTTTAGAACATTTTTATCATCCCGAGAAGAAGCCTTGCACCCATTAGCAATCATTCTCCAGTCTCTTCTTCCCCTAGTGCCTGACAATCATGAATCTACCTTTTGTCTCTAAAGACGTACCTATTCTGGACACATTATATAAATGGGATCATACAATATGTGGTCTTTTGTGACTGGCTTTTTCACTTGGCCTAGTGTCTTTGAAGTTCTCTATGTTGTAGCATATATCAGTACTTTATTCTTTTTATTGTGTGGGCATTTTCATTCATATCGGGTAGATATCTAGGATGGGAATTGCTATATAATATGATTATATTATAATTATATAATAATTCACTATAATATAATGTAATAGCTCTATGCTTGATATTATTTGTTTTATATAACTCTATGTTTATCATATAATAACTCTATGTTTGATATTTTGAAGAGCCACCAAACTGTTTTCCAAAACGGCTGCCCCACTTTACATCCCTACCAGCATTGTGTGAGGTTCCCCCTTGTCTACTTGCTCGCCAGCACTTGCTTTCTCTCATTTTATAGTCATTCTAGCAGACTTAAATTGGTATCTAATTGTGGTTTCAATTTGCATTTTCCTCATGACTAATCACGTCAAGCAGCCCTTCATGTATGTTTTGGCCATTTGGAAAAATGTCCATTCAGATTCTTTACCCGTATTTTATTTCATTACTTTTTTTTTATTGTTGAGTTGTGAGTTCTTGTATAGTCTAGATACAAATACCTTATCAGCTAAGGGTGTTTTTCGAAGTAGCAAAGTTTTTCATTCTGATGAAATGTAATTTATTACTTTTTTCTAAAAGGATTTGTTTTGGGCATTGTATCCGAGAACTCTTTGCCTCTTCCAAAGTCACAAAGATTTCGCCTATATTTTGTCTAGAAGTTTGGTAATTTTAGCAATGACATCTAGGTCTGTGATCCCACAGTGAGGTCCCTAAGATAATCCTTGTGTATTTTGTGAGGTAAGTTCACTTTTTTGCATACGGATATCCTGCATACGAATATCCAATTCAAGCATTATTTGCTGGAAATGCTACAGTTTGCTCATCGAATTGCTTTTCACCTTTGCTGAAGATCAATGCACCATAAATGTAAAGTTTATTTCTGGACTCTCAATTCTGTTCCATTGATATATAGGCCTATCATTGCACCTTACGACACTGTCTTGACTATAGTAAACTTTGATATTGAGTAATATTAACCCCAACCTTTGTTCTCTTTTTAAAAATTGTTCTGGCTATTCTAGTTCCTTTGCATTTCCACATAAACCTTAGTATCAATTTGCCAAAATACTTTTTTAACAGTTTTTATTTATTTATTTATTTATTTATAATTTATTTTGGTATCATTAATCTACAATTACATGGGCAATATTATGGTTATTAAACTACCCCCTTCATCGGGTCCCCCCCACCAACCCCATTACAGTCACTGTCCATCAGCATAGTGAGATGCTATAGAATCACTACTTGTCTTCTCTGAGTTGTACAGCCCTCCCTGTGCCCCCCAACATTACATCTGCTAATCGTAATGCCCCTTCCTCCCCCTTATCCCTCCCTTCCCACCCATCTTCCCCAGTCCCTTTCCCTCTGGTAACTATTAGTCCATTCTTGGGTTCTGTGAGTCTGCTGCTGTTTTGTTCCTTCAGTTTTTTTTTTCTTTGTTCTTATACTCCACATATGAGTGAAATCATTTGATACTTGCCTTTTTCGGCTTGGCTTATTTCACTGAGCATAACACCCTCTAGCTCCACCCATGTTGTTGCAAATGGTAGGATTTGTGGTCTTCTTATGGCTGAATAATATTCCATTGTGTATATGTACCACATCTTCTTTATCCATTCATCTACTGATGGACACTTAGGTTGCTTCCATTTCTTGGCTATTGTAAATAGTGCTGCGATAAACATAGGGGTGCATCTGTCTTTTTGAAATTGGGCTGCTGCATTCTTAGGGTAAATTCCTAGGAGTGGGATTCCTGGGTCAAATGGTATTTCTATTTTGAGTTTTTTGAGGAACCTCCATACTGCTTTCCACAATGGTTGAACTAATTTGCATCCCCACCCGCAGTGCAGGAGGGTTCCCTTTTCTTTACATCCTCGCCAACAATTGTTGTTGTTTGTGTTTTGGATGTTGGCCATCCTCACTGGTGTGAGGTGATATCTCATTATGGTTTTAATCTGCATTTTGCCAAAATATTTTTTTTTAAGTTTTCTGGTATTTTTGATAGAGATGAGTTGAATTTACAAATCAGCTTGGGGAGAATTGTCACCTTAACAATACTGAGTCTTCCAGTGACATCTTCCAATTCATGGACATGGGATATCTTTGCATCTATTTAAATCTTCTTTAATGTCTATCATCTATGTTTTGTCATTTTACTTCTTTTACTAAATTTAATGCTATATACTTTTTTGGTGCCATTGTGAAAGAAGTTATTTTCTTAATATTGTTGGATTGTTTGATGTTAATATATAGAAATGTAATCGGTTTTTGCGTATGGTTCTTGTATCTTTGAATCTAACTCAACCCATTTATTAGTACTAGTAGTTTGTTGTAGATTCTTTGGGGTTTTCTACATACAATATTGTGTCATCTGTGAATGAAGACAGTTTTACCTATTCCTTGCTAAACTGAATGCATTTATTTATTTGACTTAAAGAAGTAGAAGAAGAGACACCCTTACTTTGTTCCTGAATCTTAGAGGGAAAGTATTTTATCTTTCACCATTAAGTATAATGTTGGTTGTATGAAATCACTCTTTAAGAATTTTCAGAAACACAGCAAACAGGATCATACATCTTGATGACAGAATCCTTTGTCTATCTGATTGGCTTAAATAAACCCTAAGTACAATATTGGACCCAAATATTTTGCAAGCTGAGAAACATCTGAGGCTGGAATGAGAGATACAGAGGCAACAGAGATGGAGTGAAATAGAGATGATAGAGATAGAGATAGAGATAGAGATGATAGAGATAGAATGGTAAAGGCGGGAAAGAATCATCTGAATGACATCAGCTAAGCTGATCCTGTGTATGTGTTGTAACCAAAAGAGCATGGAGGTCCTGGGCAGGAAATGAGAAAAATCAAAACAATGCCCAGTGGAATTTTGTCATCAAAAAAAAAACCTTATCTCAAGATAAGAGTAAGTGCTATCTTAAACTGAGAGCTGGGAAAAAGAGGCTCCCTGAACCGGCATTGTCTGTGTGGAAAATGTTGTTGGAAGGACTGGAACAGGATGTAGACATGCTTTAAGGGAGGGTAAATCCCTTCAGTATGAAAGCAGAGCTTGAAATATTACATTAGCTAAGTGTACTGGCTGCCCTGTCCATTAAATATTCATGCTAAAATCCCTGTCAATCACCAGGAACAACCTTGTCCCACTCAGACCTTCTAAAGGGAAATGGTGTAGGTTATTCAGCAAATTGTAAGGGGAAAGGGACTTGGCTCTTGTTGTCCACTAGGGTGTGAGTGGTATTGAAGGTCAGACTACTACCAACCTTTCCTGTCTTTGACAGAATGCATCTGGAAGCCTGGGGAATGTGACTGTGCTTCTCAAATTGGATGTCCATGGGAATCAACTGCGGGCCTATTGAAATGCAGATTCCTGGGCTCCCATTATTTCCACCCACCCCCATCTGATTCAATAAGTTAGGGTGATTTCGGGGGAGGGAATAGACATCGGGTGATTTTGATATATGTGACCTGCAGGCCATTCCTTGAAGAAACACTGAGGTGATTAAAAGCACTGCTTTCTGAGACAGACTACATAGTTCCATGACCTTGGAAGTGTAACCTAACCTGTAAAGGCCTAAATTTTCTCACCTGTAAGACAGGGATAATCCTCAGAGGGCTGTAGTGAGAAGTGAATGAGATAATGTGGTAAAGTACTAATAGGAAACACTCAAGAAATGGTAGCTATTGTTATCTTGAATTCAAGCAGAAATAAATTATCCAACTCTTAATAGCTGCAAGAACATCAGCGGAACCTCCAGGCCCCACTGCCCTTCACAACCTTAGTATAAATTCAGATGCAGCAAAGAGTTAAATATTCCCAAAGGGCTTTGTCTTGACACAGAGGCTGATACAGGAAGCAACGCTTCCCACAGAGAAGTGGTGGCCTGCCCTGTGGGGCAGGGGTGCTCTGATCTATTGGCCAAGTGCACTTTGCAAACGTGTGACCTAGCGGTCTGTGTGACCTGAGCCTTTCCTTACTTTGCTTCTGCCGGTGAAGGGCCTGCAGGGCATGTTCGCGGTTCAGGAAGCTGTGCTGTGTGAAGGAAGGCACACTGACCCAATTTCCTGTCCTGGTTCTCTTTCAGAAGCTGAGAGATTGTGCACACGTCAGGTCATTTCTGTCAATATTAGTTTCCTTACCTCCCCAAATAAGGGCAGATCAGATATTTGTATGTGGGCATTGTGCTTTAGCACCATGACATACAATCTCCCTTTTGATTCTCACGAGACTGGATTCCACAAAGCAGGGATTCTCTCCTGAGAATTCTCTGGTGAGCACACTGAGTCTTAAAAGGTGAAAGGATTTGTTGGAAATCACAGGGCTAACATGGGACTCAAGGCGGACTCATCTCGGGCTCTACATTACGTGGCTCTGCCCCTCACTGCCTACCTCGAAGTAGCAATGAGGAGCAACGAAGATGGGATATGCAAGTTCTTGGCGTACTTGGTCGTCTGAAGACACCAGACCACATCCTTTAGATCCATACATACCAAGCCATACAGGGAACAGTCTACTTATAGAGAGCTATGGTTTAGCTTTGGTCTGACTGTATTTCAGAAAGATGAATATCAGCGTCATAAGTGCTTAGCTTTCCGAGAGTTCCTCAAGGTATTGCATGGAAAACATGCTTTTATCATCATTGTCACTGTCATCTTCATCATTGTTAACATCGTTAATAACAATTATGCTGGCATACTGTGTACCAGGGCCTTTGTATATTGCTTTACACGTCGTATCACATTTATTCCCACCAATCTCAAGTGAAGATTAAAAAAAATACCTAAGAGAAAGATACTATTATTATATACCCATTATATAGAAGAAACTGAGGAACTGAGTTGAAATATTTGGCTATAATTTATGTATAACAAATTATACATATGAGCTGAATTATATTTGACTTGTTGGCATAAAATTAAATTTTGCAGGCATTTAAGCATTTATTAATTTTAATTTTGCAAATTTTCTTTTTCTATTTTATAACCAATTTTGTTTTCAGGTCTGCAGCATTTTTAGAGATCCTTAGGAATTGTGCCTTGTTAATATCCCTGCAAAAGAAAAATCTGTGAGCAGGGACATGTGCTCTACATGACAATAACAAATGGAGACCCGGCAGAGGGTTGTGCTGGGTCACTGTCATGCAAAACAGGTGACCCCTAATGGAGGGGCTCCCAAACTGAATCCTTGGGGAAACTTCAAAAAAATACATATTCCTTGGCCAAATTTCTCCATGTGCTCGAGACTCCAGCCCCTGCCCCACCTGCCTCCCACTGGGCTGGCTTGTTTTTCCCAAGTCGCCATCCTTTGCAGGGAAGGCTCAGGGAACAGACACTTCAACCACTCTCGTTCCTTGAACTCCATCATTCCTTCTCTCATCATCCTTGTTAAGTCTAATGGACATTTCCCCCCACTTTTATTCTGTTAAATGGCAGAACTCAAACAATCCATGTAAAGAGTCTATGGAAGGGGGAGTAAGCCCCTCACAAGGGCTCTGCCTGAAGTACAAGGTTTCCTCAGGAGAGAGATTCATTTATTCAAGCATTTATCTAGTGTCAATCCACAGCCCATCTGCCTTGCAACCAAAAAAAACTAAAAAGGCAAAATAGTGTTGGGTGAGCTAGTTAACATGGAGTCGGAGGGTCATGACTGGTGTGTGTCAGGTCTCCTTGACAGCGGGGTGTTTCCTGTAAGTGCAGGCTTACTTAGGTTTAGTTCTGTGACGGGGCAGGGCTACTGAGGCAGCTTCCATGTTGTGGGTCTCGATTGACATGCAGATAAGCTTTATCAATAAACATAGCTTCAAACCACCAATCTAACAAGATTGCTACCCTCAAGTCCCTGCCACAGGATTCCTGGAGGTAACATAGAGTCTCCCCCCTCCCCTGAATTCACTGGGCCTCTAAAGTCAACATACGCTCCACTTGGCTGACTCTTTGCCCTGGGTGTCTCCCCAGTTTAACTCAGCTGCCTCCTTAGGGGCCCACCACCACCCTCCTCCCCCACTGCCTTATCTGCTGCTCTCTCTCGACTGGCTTTCCACCCTCTGACTACAGACTTGCTGAGGACCCACCATCCCTTGTTTCCAGCTGGACCTGGACCAAGACTTTAAGCCAGTTTTTCTGGTGGTGAAATAGATCTTATCAGGTACAAATTATGGTCACCACCTGGAACAGCTGTTCTCAGAACTTGCAGACCCTACTAGTGTGTTTATTAAGGAAATTCCTTGATATTAGCAAGTTTCATCAAATTATCCTGCTATGAGATTCTGAAATAAGGGCCTGAGGCATGTGGACAAGCAGCAGTAAGAAGCTGTGGTTGGACTGAGGAGTTTGGGAGTAGATGCGAGGAAGGCAGAGAGGGCAGGGAAATGAAGTGATATTTACTGAGCATTTATTTATGGAAGCAAGGAGATTTCAGTGTATTATGTCCTAAGTACTTACAACAACACTGGGAGAGAGAGATTGTTAATCCCATTACATAGATAAAGATACTGAAATTTAAAGAACTTAAATACTTTGTCCCAGGTCAAACTACAAGCATGGGACCGGGACCAGTTACAAGAATGCATACTTTGGAATTGGCTCCAGATACTTTACTCTTCTATAAGAGAGTAATTCCTGAGATAACTGATCTTTTTAATCTTCTCAGCTTATCCCATATGTCTGGAATTCCCAAGCTGAACTTTTGGGAGGCTAAACCTTCCCTATGCCGGGCTTCAGTTTAGAATTTCCTTCTGGCTCCACAAAGCCCAAGGAAAGACTTCCTTCTGAAATACAGCTTTTCCCCCAAGTGATTTGTAATGTTTGAAGCAAAGCATAAGCCTTGGCCTGGTTCATCAGCACGAGTCACTGCAAACCTATGGAGATCCCATGGTGCAGTGAAAAGCCAGCACTTTCCTGCAGAGGCCTGGGTTGGAGACCATGTTCTGCCACTAACTGGCTCTACTGAGATGCAGCAGCTCATGCTTGAGTCCACATCACTGGTTGCAAAGCCTTCTACAGTTCTATTTTTTAATGCTTCTAATTGGGCTTTTGATTTTATAAAGGCTGAATTTGACAGTATAACCCATTCCTGATCTTTAGAGAAGACTGGTTGTGTAGAGACTTCCATTTATTGGGAAAACTTTTATCACACTCCAGAGTTGTCTGTCATCACCCAAATGAAAGTCATGGAGGAGACAGACATTTTACATGAGAGGAAAGGAAGAATGAATGAAATAGTAACGCTAGACTGGGCTCTTACTTTTAGCAGATAATCCCCAATAATCCACATAAAGAAAGAATAAAATGCCACAGTTATTAAATGCCCTGAGGTTCTTGCTTTAATCCCCATTCCTTAAAAAGTTATCTGCTCCATATGCACAAGCCACTTCCCACCATCCCCTCCACTCCTTCCACCACCCCAGTGCTAGAGAGATTCATTTATTCAAGGATTTATTTAGTGTCAATCCACAGCCCATCTGCCTTGCCACCAAAAAAAAAAAACTAAAAGGCAAAATATGGTCCCTTTCTGTTCTTTCAATGCAGGAATGAACACCTTTCCCCCATACGCCTCACTCACATGCCTCCTTTATCAATTATTCTGTGTGTAAAGCAAAGAAATTCCTTGCTTCACCTATCCTTTCGAAGCTTACCAAATATAGGCTTTGTTCCTGGGCCCCTAAAATTCATTCCTCCAGAAACTCAGGTCTCTGAGGAGTGAGGTGGGACCCTTGCTGGTATTTTGTAAATCAATCTCTTTGAGAGCTTTTTCCACCTGTGAAGTCTTTTCTAGAGTATTTATGATTCTGGATAAACACCAGTATGCAGGCTTCCAGAGAGGGGGCCTTCCTTCTGGGCTATTTGTATGAATGTTGGTCAGGAGTTCTGCAAAGAGTTAATTAAAATCTGACAGTGACACTAAAACAAGACTAACTGAGGAAATGGTGGTGACTAACACAAGAAAATGGGTAAATGTCGTGAGCATGGGCTGAAGATGAACTCGGTGTGTTTTGCTAAAACAAAATACCAAGTCTTCACATTAGTTTCTCTCTCTGCTTTTTTAAAATGGAGCTGAGAAGGCAGCTTCTCTTAGCCATGTTTTCTTTCCTGGGGCATCTGGAAATCTGAATTCTGAATTTGGGTTGTTGACCATGAGCAAACTCGTAAGCAGCTGCTCTAAGAAACAACACTATTGCTTCTTCTACAACACTGATGGTGCGGAGGAAAAGCAGTTGCCTCTCTCTAAAAGTAACTTTGAAACAGTGATGGGGAGGTAGAGGCCTGCTGCCTGTCACAGGACCAGGAGACACTCACAATACTTGTAACTTTCAAATAGGCTGCCAAAAACTAAAATTGAGATCTCACTTTGATTCAGGGGACTTACCCTAGATGGGCCATTAGAGACTTGTCATCACCAAGGGTTCAAGAAAAAGAAGTGTTGTGGACATCTAAGAGTTTCACATTGGTGAAAGCAGATGCGGTATCAGGACAGAGGCTGGGGAAGATGGAGTCTGGGGGTTGGTGAGCCTTTGGATATACAAGGGCAGAATGGTCAGTATTTGTGTTTCTGTTGTCGCGCGGTCTGAGCACCAGCAACAGCAACTCCCCAGAGGCTTGTTTAACATGCAGATACCGCCAGGTGGCCCCTGCTCACAGCCTCTGGGGGGCGGGCCTGGACTCCAGCGTTTCTTTCCAGGTATTTCCAATGCACATGGAAGTTTGAAAACCATTGCTTTAGAACTGACAGAGCCAGTCTTACCTGTTGCAACTTGGAATTAGGAATAGATGATCATTCACTGATTGTAGCACACGGGTGTACTCTAAACTGTAGCCTGTTTTATATGGGTGCCTCGTTAGCACCTAGGCAAAAATCACTGGGGTCCCCATTCAACCAGCAGGAGGGGGCCACATGGAGACTCCAGATTCTAACCAGTCCCTCTTACATCTTTTCTCCTTCATCTCCTTTTTCTCCCTTTTTTCTGTTGTACTCTTTAAAGCAGTTTATAGGCTTTTTGATTTTACCAGTAAGTAAAATAGCAAAGCAAATGGACAAAACCAAATGCATTTTGGTGATCAAGATAGGGCTGCCTACTTTTTATTTTACCAAGTAAGGACATTGAAAAATAGGCACTGTCATCACCATGCTTATATAAAACAAATAACATTTTAACACCAATTTCAAAAAGAAGAAAGGGTATGTGAATTGGTTACGAAACCAATTATTTTTCTCAATGTGTTATTTTCTAAGAACTACTGGTGTGGAATTCTGACCGTATCCGAGGGCAATGCAACTTGACTCACTGGAGTGGATTCATTGAGGGGACAATTGGCTAAGGAGAAAACTACCTTCTCTGCCCAGGGAGAAGGAAAGACATTTGAGGAGGTGGGTTCAAGCTGGATCTTGAGTGCTTGGCAGGATTTTAACATTTCAGGGTCAGTTTCTAGAGATGAGGGAGATTGGGAGTGCAGAGAGCGCTGGAAGATAAGAAATCTGCTGGGTCTCTCAGACAGATTGGAGAGAGAGAGGAGTTGAATACAGAAAGGATCTCACCAACTATCTTGATTGTATCCTGAGCACCATACTTACTGTGTCCCATTTAACGTTCATAGCAACTTATACAGTGAGTCCTACCTTACGGATATATGAACTGAAGCACAGACAGATCAGGTTACTTGCCTGACCACTGTTTTATGGATCTGAACTATTTCCAGATCTGACTCCAAATCTGTGCTCTTTCCTTATACCAACATTCTCTCTTGATCTGATTGGACTTAAAACGGGCACTTCCGTGTGCTAGGAACTGCGCAGAACACTTTATGTCCATCAGTTCATTTTCTTTTTAGAATAAGCCTATGAAATAGGTAGTCTTGTTACCACTTATGAATAAGGAACTGAATCCCAGAGAAGTCAGTGGCTTACAGAGCTGGATATAAACCTAGGACTCTGATTTTAGAGTCCAGGTTCTTAACTATTCTGTGGGATTGTTCCGTTGTGGAAAAGTTTCTGATACTACATACTAATATTTTTCCTAGATGAAGCTAATAACAGATCAGGGAATTCTTTTTTCTTACCTTTAACTCCTCAATCTTTGCTCCTCCCCTACCCCAAACGCACAACTAACTATATTGTGTTTGCTTGACAGACAATATACGATGGAACTCCTTCAGCTCAAGCAACTAGCTGTCTCCCCTGACCAGGGGTAGTGAAGGGGCCCTGACAACAGCAAGAACCCCTAAACCAGCAGGGGCAGATTGAGGCTATGGTAGGATTGGTGGGGGTGGGGTCAGGGGGGGATGAAAGTTGCATAAACAGGGACAAAAGATAGTTCTTGCAGGGCTGATGGCTGGAAAGGGGACCCCCAATGACAGTAGCCTCGGGTCAATCATCACATGTTTAAAAACACGTCATACTAATCCTTCTTTGATTTAGAAGGCACTTCAGTTCTATAGAGTATCTATACACAAATGGGAAAACATTCTGTGCAAGTTCACAGTTTTTAGAACAAGTTTAACTGACACTTATTGAACACTTACTACATATCAAGCACAGAGAATATGGAAGGGTTTGGGGGATATTTTTTCCTACTAGCTGACCAGTTGTATCCTATTTGTCTGGGACTCTCTTGTTTCAGCACCAGAAGTCCCACATCCCAGGAACTCCTCAGTCCTGGGCAAACCAGGATGGTTGGTCATTCTAACAGATGGCCAGCGTAGGGTCTCTGTCCTCAAGGAGCTCACAGTCCAGAGATGATGGAGGAAGAATACATAAAGCAATCGTGATGATCCAAAGGCTTAGGGGTAGTGTGTCATTCATTATAAACTCTGAGTATTATTAGCACATCAGTGGATTGCACTGAGAAAAGGAAGTTATGGAATAATTAATAATGCAGGCCGAGTTGTGTTTTTTTCAGAACTAAACCATCTTTTCCCCCTGGAATAAATTCTCTATTCTCCTTTCACTCTGTTAGTGATGCAGTCTTTATGATTTTTTTGCTTCAATAGTCTCTAGAGTCTGTACAGGCACCGTCTTCATAAGTGCTGTCCAGTAGCAATATAATACGAGCTACACATATAATATAACAATTTCTAGTAGCCACTAAAAAAAGTTAAAAGAAGCAGGTGAAATTAATTTTAATAATGTAGGATATTTAACCAATATATTACAGTATTATTATTTTAATATGTGATCAACATTAAAATTACTGAGTCTTTTTTTTTATACTCAGTCTTCAAAATTCAGATTAGGTACATTTCAAGTGCTCAGTAGTCACTAGTATGTGACTAGTGCTTACAGTTCTGGATATCATGGCCCATACTAAGTTAAATATAGAATACGAAAAATTGGTTTGATAGCTGAAGTCAAACTCTTTGCCAAATTAATGGTCTGTTTTGAAGGGAAGTGCTTATTTCTGTATAGGTTTTTGACTCCTGAATAACTTAGATCATCCTTCCAGTTGTCCCAGGTTCCAGCTAAGTTAGACATGAATTCCAAGCATAGGAGCAGAAGCACATGTAAGAAAGAAAACTGCCAGCAGGGGACTGCATGTTCTCTCTTAACTGTGGGAGCCCTGCTGAGGAAGAGGCCATTCTTAGGCCTGGTGTTGCAATATCCCAGGTGTTTCCAGTTATCTCAAAGGGTGTCATGAAGTTTTCAAAACAAAATATAATTTAAATTCTTGGGTATATAAAATACAACTGTTGTGTGTGCCTCATGTTACGTCCTTGATGGGAAGGGAGAATTGTGAAACCCAGCAAAGAACTGATGTTGTAACTCCCAAAAGGCTACAAAACACAAACAAAAACACCAGGACAGCTGGTGATAAAGGCGGTATGAGAAACACCGAGTTGGGGTTTAGAAAACCCAGTTCCCACTCAATATGCTTTGTCCAAATGACTTATCTAATCATTTCCCTCTCTTAAAATTTTTTTGACTACCCTGCTTTGCTGATAAGCTTATTTGCTATTTTTGTTCATTTGACCTTCAAAATAACTGCACTCATACTCTATTTTTTTTTCATTACTTATTCATTTTGGAAACATCTACTGAGTCTACCTATGTTCAAGCACTGGGCTAAGTGCTGGAGCCAGGGGAGAAATTTCAAAACTGTTCACCATCCAGTGGGTGGGATGGAGAAGCAGACGAAAGTGCTGCAGAGCGATCATTTGTAGACTCAAGTCCTGTACAAAGGGTTAAGAGGGGCAGCAGGGAGCTATGAGTCAGGTCTGCATCTGGGAGCTTAGGATTCGCTTGAGTGGGGACGCCATTCCACAGCAGTATTACGTTACCCAGTTGGAAGGTGGGGCAGAGCCAGAGGAAGCCTCTTCGAGCTAATCGACTGAGCAGAGGGAGCGGTGGCAGAGGCAGACCTGGGAAATGGGGGAACCTTGGAGTTCAGGAGCCAGAGATGTGGCAAGAAGAAAATCACCCCACTGCTCCCCTGAATTCTCAGAAATATTCAGGAGGCTTTTGACTTCTATAGTTCATGGGACTTGGGGGAATAAATGTGGCAGACACTATACAATTTCACCTGGATTTGGAGGGCCAAGGAGACCCCCAGCTGATGTCCAGTAAATACTGGGATGGAAGACATGAAGCAAGGGACCCAGGTGTCTTCACTTTGGGGCAATGGATGGTGTGTGTGTGTGTGTGTGTGTGTGTGTGTGTGTGCATGTGTGTTTGTGCAAGAGCTGCTAAGTAAGCACCTGGAGGGTGACGGCGGAAGGGAACTCACACGGCACAGCCATGTGACTCCTGAACCTGTTGGACATCCTTTTTTATTTATTTCAAAATCATTCCTTTATGTCTGAGACCTAGAGAAGTGCACTGATACGTCAGCAGGGGCTGTGACTGGGTCCCGTGTTCTCCTAACCTCCCTCTTCTACTTTGACGTGTGCAGTGTTCAAGGCAGAAACAACTTCAGATGGATACAGAAAGAATGATTTTGGCCAGAAATTTGGCAATGGTGTCTGATACACATAAAGGAAAAAGGAAAAAAGAATTTTTCTCTAAGGGTTGGGTAGCACTGAGATAGGTCCCTGTGGGATAATTTTAAGAATTATTTAAATTCTTTTCTAAAAAGCTTATTTTATTGAACAGGCATTTCATGCACTTGGTATAACACTCAAACTGCACAAAAGGGTATAGAGTGAAAAATAATTCTTCTCTCCTGTAGCCCTCGGTTACCCAGTTCCCCTCCTGTGGAACGGCTCACTGCTCCAGTACTAGAGGTGCGCGTGTGGGGGATAAACTTGGCCTGCCCCTACCGCCCCAATCCGCATACGTGCTTAAGAGGAGGAGAGGCGAAGGATGGCAGCAGTGGAATGAATGGCACCTGCCCTGAATGGTCCCTCTGGGGGAAGGAAGTTAGAGGAGGTGATAGAGCTGTTGGAGGAGCACTGGGTGAGACCCTGGAGTCCAGCCAGGCTGGGTGGGAGTGGGCCCTTCCCCCTCCTCTGCTGGCACAGAGCCCACCCAGCCTTGCTCCCACGCTGGGACTGGAGCTTTGGGAGCATCCAGAGTCCACTCCCACTGGGGACGTGAGCACGCATCCGACTGGCTGCAAGTCAGCTCAAGGCCCTGGCCCGTGGGACACAAGAGCAGGAAGAGGGCTGAGGCAGTGCGGTAATAGTAGCCAACCCTCTTGGGGGGGTGTGGGCTGAGCTCATGCTTTTAAATGAGTGGAGGTAATGGAGCAGGAGACATAGACTGGTAAAATGTACCCACTTTGGGAGTGGCGCTTGCTGTAGGATACCATGTGCTACTGAGCTACATAAATTCCATTTCAACCACACACGAGAACTCCTCAAAGGGAAAGAGCTTTGGCTGGCCCAGTGTATGTCCTGCTGAGGGCTGGAGAATGCAGAGGACACTGGGAAATAAAAAGGAAGGAAAGAAGTCTCACCTAGTTCCCAGACTGTGTGTAGCACAAACTGGAGAAATGCCTAATCCCTATATTCAGCAGAAAATGTCTTGTGAATATCATTGGTTGCTATTGTTTTGTTTACCAACCTGGAAGAACTCCTCAGGGTCATTTTATCCAAATCCCTCCCACTCACAGATGTAGAAACTAAGGGTGGAGTGACATGCCCAAGGTCATCCCGTCAGTACTGGTATCACCTGGCTGAGAAGACCCGCGGGAGACCCATCCGATTAGCAGGTGGAGGGTCCGTCCCACTTGGTCAGGGCTGTTGCCAGCGTGTTTGTTGTCTCTGAGTTCTAGGACTGGGAGATCAGGTTTTTCAAGTCTAAAAACCCTATAACATTCTTCACTTCCCCAGCTGTGCCTCAGGGGCCTGAGGAAATAGGCTTATGGTAACCAAACTCTGCTGAGGTTGATTTGTGATCAAGGAAGCTAATCATTTGCGAGGGGGACAACAGTCTATTCCAGAATCTCTTTACATGGTGGTAGGTCTTCTTGTTAGAGTAAAAACATAATAGGAAAACTGCTGACAGGCCGAGGATTATACAGCATAAGAATAGGCCTAGTAAAATGTATTCAGTATTGGGGCTGGGAAGATTTAGTTTCCCTTTTCATGGAAAGAGTTGCATCTTAGATTTGAATTTTGGCTCTGATTTTAGTAGCTGTGCAACTTCGGACAAGTTGCTTAATTCCTTTGAGAGTTCATTTCTCCATAGGTGTCGTGGGGATACCCCCAAATGTAGTCTCTGTCTCTTAAATGGTGTGGGATGCACTAAGATTTGGGTTCTCAGATGCTGTTCGTTGAACTGTAATTTTCACCTGTCCTTTGCTAGGTGAAAAAGGACAATGTAGTGCATTTTCATCATGCTAAATTCATTGAAATATGTGATGTTACAGCGTCCTTTATTTCATCAAATGACAATGATAAGAGACCATCTTTTTAAAAAATGTCCTTACATAGCTGCATAAGAAGTTGGTCTCATAATCTGGAATTGTGCCTGCATAGGCAGGAATTTTTGGATTAAGCAACTCCAGTAAAATAAAGAGGTGTACCTTTTTTGCTTTCAGGTCTTCTATTTGGTTAGTAGTCTCAGTGAATTTAGGAATAAACACTGAAATGTCTACAAGAGAAATTTTTCAACCCATGCTATTCGATCTCATATTTCTAATTTGTCTCAAAATAGAGTGTTAGCTTTGGTGGTATCCAGGTTTTTGTGGCATTTTCTTCCCCATCTGCCTATGGCATCTACCTTTCTTCAACTTGTCCAGTGTTTGGTGACTTGGGTTATATAAAACCTTTAATGCAGATACTATGACTGAACCTGCCCAAGTCCCTAGCTCCTGTTGGGGGTTCATCCAGCAGGTCAGGACAGAGGAAGGGAACTTAGGAGCCAGGACAACAGTGCCCCACTCTGCTCAAGGGTCAGTAACGTCCAGAACTAGCAGGAGGGATGGGTGAAGCTGCTGAGGAAGACTTCAGCCTGTGGCTTCATATGAAGAGAGAGAGGAAGGGAGGGAATAAAGAAAGGTGGGAGAGATGATGAAAGGGATTATTATCTAAGCCAGAGCAGCTCTTTAAATACAAATTCCATATGGCTCTCTGGAGAAAAAAAAACAGTTAAAATTTGGGACCTAGCTTGTGAGTGACACCTGTCGTGTTCAGAGGCAGAGCTGTTTAAATAGAAGCACCCCAGGCCCCACTTCAGGTATAAACCACCTGTTATTCTTCTCTGGAACTTGAGCAGAGCAGAAGGAAGTGGAAAGCAGAGCCTGGGTGAACTCGCTGAACCCAAGATCAGGAGCTAGTCTGGCAGCTGCTTCAAGCCTCAGGTAACTGGTAACTTCTGTGAGAGTGCCCTGGAGCAGGAACCCTCACTCCACCCCTGCTTCCCTTATGAGACAGCCAGCAAAAGCCACGGTGTTCACCCTGTTCACAGGCTTGCATGGACTTTTTAGTAGCCTGTGGTGTACACTCAGCTGCTTTGATTCTTGTCAATCTTTTCATGTATCAAGGGAGGCAGAAAACCCAAGCAGGGCCTTTCCAGCAGCTTTCTGGGCTGCTCCCTCCCTGGAACAGTAGGGGAGGAATTTTATGCCAGATTATCTAAGGGTGTTGGCAAACATGGCTCTGGGAAGATGAGGTAAAGGTGGAGGACATATTTCTTTGCTGATTCTTAAGGACCTAGGTCCATACTTTTGCACTGGAGGCAAGACTATTGATAGATGGGGGAAATAGCCACGTCCCTCACTCTCATATGTCATTGTAATAGCTGGAAAGTCTTGGTGCTATTTGGTGGTGGTGGTTGTGCTTGTGGTGGAGGCAGGGGGATTTCAGTCACTGACATGCAGAGAATGTGGGATTCACCCCAGCTGTGTGTTGAAAGGAGCGTGAAGTTTAGACTCTGATCCTCTTTTGTCTTGATTAGCTTCCTGACTCCCTTTCTCGCCGCAGTGGCGCTGTAACCTGCCCCACTGGCATCAGAGTCGGCTGTGCACGCCTCTTCCCAATTCTGCATCCAGTGACATCAAAGTCATAAGCTTGAATTTGTGCCTATGGTGGGAGTATTTTCACAATAGTTATTGGCAAATACCACAAACCAAGACTTTTGTTTTACCCCAAAGATCTGATTCATTAGCCCAGCACCTTGCTTCTTCCGCTCCTGTTCCCTTGCATGCGCTTCCTTCTACAGCTATAGTGGTCCATGAACAGATAAAGCAGACTGTTGTCACCTGTTGTTTGAACCATCCAGTGATTTCCCATTGCTCTGAAATAAACCCTAAACTTTGTCATGGCTGATACGGCCAGCCATCAGAGTCTGGCCCCAACAGGCCCACCCTGCTTTTGCTTCACCTCACAACCTGTGCCCCATCGGTTCTTCCCACAAAGCTTCAGTTTCTTACAACAAGCTCTGGGCACAAATTTTTCATCCTACAGCATATAGAGTCATTTGCTGCTCACCAAATATTCACAAACTCTCCCAGATTAACCAGCCCACTTGCAGTAGGATGGGTCTATCTGACCGGTTCTACTGAGTGAGTGGTGAGTAGAAGTGACACGCAGCAGGAGATACAGGAGCTGATGTCCAACCTTCCAGCTTTCTCTGCTGCAGCTGCCATCGTGGAGGCTATATGTTGAGGCATCAAACCACAAGATAGAGTAAGAGGGTAAGTGATTTGAGTTAGTGGCTAGGGTTAGGGTTAGGTGAGGGTTTGGTGTTAGGGGCATGGGTAGAGTTAGGCTTAGGGTTAGGGTTAGGTGTAGGCTTAGGTTTGGGGTGAAGTCATGGTTCAGGTTGGAGTTAGGATTTGGGTTTATAATGAGGATAAGCAGTACAGTTAGGCTATACTTAGGGTTCCGTGTGAGTGATGGTGAGGGCAAGAGTGAGGGTTAGGGCCAAGTATAGTGTTAGGTCCAGGGTGAGAATTTGGTTATGGTTAGAGTTAAGTTTAGTTTTCAGGGTTAGGTTTAGGGTTAGGTGTAGGGTGAGGATATTGTTACAGTGAGAGTTAGGGTTACGGTTCAATGTTAGGGTTATTGCTAGGTTTAGTTTTAGGTTTACAGTTAGGTGTGGGTGAAGGTGAGGAAGAGGGGTTAGGGGCACAGGTTGGTTTAGTGTAAGGTGTAGAGTCAGGTTTAGGATGATGTTAGGGTTAGGGTTAGAGTTAGGATTTGGTTTGGGGTGAGGCTCCGCATTAGATATAGGTTTAGGTTCATGGTTCCATGTGATTGAGTGTGAGCAGTCAGGCACAAGGTTGGTTTAGTGTTGGGGTTCGGGCTGAGGGTAGTGTTAGGTGCAGAGTGAGGATTTGTTACGATTAAAGTAAGATTTGTTTTTCAGTGTTAGGGTTAGGGTTAGGGTTAGAATTAAGTTTCCCGTTAGGTACCAGTGAAGGTGAGAGTGAGGGTGAAGGATTAGGATTAGTGGTGATGGGTATGTTTAGGGATAAATGTAGTTTACAGATATGGTTATGGTGAGACTTAAAGTTAGGGTTTGATGTTAGGGTTAGGTCTAGGTTTAGGTTTAGGCTTGCAGTTCAGTGTGGGTAAAATTGAGTGTGTAGACATGGGTGTAGGTGTTCGAGTAGGGTTAGGGTTATTTAAAGTGTTTGGTTGAGGAAGAAGTTATGGTGAGGGTGAGAGTTAGGATTTGGGTTTGGAGTGAGGGTTAGCATTAGAGTGAGGTTTAGGGTCACGGTTCTGTGTACATGAAGGTGAGGGTGACACAGAGGGGTGATGCCTATTGTTAGGGTTAGTGTTAGGGTTAAGTCACCCTGATGGCTAGAGTCAGGATATGGTTACGGCTAGAGTCAGTTTTAGGGTTCAGTGTTAGGGAAGGGTGACATTTAGGTTTTGCGTTACCATTAGGTGTTTCTGAAGGTGCGGGAGGCCTGTGGGGGTAGGTGTACAGGTTGGCTTAGGGTTATGTTTAACTGTAAGCTTAGGTTTAGGACAAAGTCATGGTTCAGGTTAGAGTTAGTTAGGATTTGGGTTTAGAATGAACATAAGCATTACAGTTAGGGCTAGGGTTACAGTTCCGTGTGAGTGATGGTGAGGGTGAGGGTGAGGGTTACGGCTAAGATTATTGTTAGTTCCAGGGTGAGGATTTGGTCATTATTAGAGTTGGGTTTAGTTTTCAGTGTTAGACTCTAATGTTAACCCTCCTCCGAAACCTGAGTCATAACTCTCATTCTCCCTGTAACTTCTTCCTCAACCTCACCCTACACCTAACCTGAACCCTACACCTAACCTGAACCCTACACCTAACCTGAACCCTAATCCTAACCTGAACCCTACACCTAACCTGAACCCTACACAAACACCGGCCCCTGTCCCCCACACTCAATTTCACTCACATCTAACTGTAAGCCTAAACCTAATCCTGGCCCTAACCCTTTCATTAAACCCTAACTCTAATTCTCAATAGAGCCCACACTTCCCCCTAAACGTAACCCTAACCCTTTCCCTGGCCACTAATCCTAAACCCTCATCATCAACCTCACCTTCACTCGTACCTAATGGGAAGCCTAGTCCTAAGCTAAACCTAACCCTAACACTGAAAACAAAACATAACTCTTACCGTAGCCATATCCTCAACCTGCACCTAATGATATCTTCAGCCCGAACCGTAACACTAACCCTAACCCTGGGCATGTTGCTCACCCTCACTCAAACGGAACAGTGACCCTAATCCTATATCTAATGCTAAACCTCACCCTCAACCAAACCCTAATTCTCACCTCACCCTAATTTCATCTTAAACCTGACCCTACACCTTACCCTAACTATAAACCTGCGCGTGCAACTAACCCACCATCCTCACCATCACTCACACCAAAACGTCACCCTAAAACTAAACCTAGCAATAACCCTACCATTGAACTGTAAGCTAACTCTCACCATAACCACATCATCACCCTACACCTATCCCTAAAGCTAACCCTGAACGCTAATCCTAACCCCTCGCCCTCAAACCCAACTCACTCACACCAAACGGGAACTCTAATCCTAAATTCAAACCTAACCCTGATACTGAAAACGAAACCTAACTCTAACCATAACCAAATCCTCACCCTGGAACGAATGCTAACCTTAGCCCTAACCCTCACCATCACCCTCACCGTAACTCACACAGAACTGTAACCCTAGCTGTAACTATAATGCTTATCCTCAGTTTAAACCCAAAAGCTCACTCCAATGCTAACTCTCACTCTAAACCAGAATCCAACTCTCACCCTCACTGTAACTTCTTCCTCAGTCTAACCCTCAACCTAACTTTAACCCTATCCAAACACCTAGTGCCTCTACCCAACACTCAATTTCACCCACACCTAACCACAGGGCTAAACCAAATCCTGGCCCTAACCCTATCTCTCACCATAAACATATCCACAACCTACATTTACACTTGAATCTAACATTCACCCTCACCATGAGAACAAATCTTATCCCCTCACCCTCACTCTCACCATCACTCGTACCTAAAGGGAACCCTAATCTGATTCCTAAACCCAACCCTAACCTTAACACTGAAAAGAAAACCTAACTCCAACCATAGCCATATCCTCACCCTGCATGAAATGCTATCCTCAGCCCATAAACTAACACTAACGTTAACTCTATGCCTGACCCCTCACTCTCACGCACACAAAACAGTGACTATAACCCTATATCTAACACTAAACCTCTCCCTCAACAAATCGTTACTCTCACCCTGACCCTAACTTCATCTTAAACCACTTTACCCTAAACCTATCCCTACACATGCCCCTAAACCCTCACCCTCACCCTCACCAACGCCTAACTGTAACCCTGAAACAAAATCTAGCAATAACCCTAACATTGAACCATAACCTAACTCTCACCTTAACCATGTCCTCACAATACTCCAAACCCTAAACAAAACCCGAACCCTAACCATAGGTCTTCACCCTCATCCTCCCTCACACGGAAGCATAACCCTAAACGTTAACTCTAACCCCAACTGTCAGGAAAAACCCTAATTCTCAGTGTAACCCTCACCATAACTTCTTCCAAATTCTAACCCAACACCTAAACCTAACCCTACCAATATGCCTATAATCTCGCCCTCACACTCATCTTCACCCCTCCTTAACCATAACGCGGAAACTCAATCTAGCTATTGCTCTCACATTAAACCCTCACCCTAACTCTCACCATGATTTTTGCACCCGATACTTAACCCTAAACCTAACCCTAACACTGGCCCTGGCCACTAACTTTAACCCTCACCTGGAACACTCATCCTAAACCGAACCATAACCCTTCCACTAAAACTAAACCTAACTCTAATCTTAACGAAATCCTCACCCTGGACCTAACGCTAACCTTAGCCCTAACCCTCAGCCTTGCCATCACAGTCACTCACCCTGAACCATAACCCTAGCATGAACTGTAATGCTTATCCTCAATCTAAACCCAAACCTAACTCTAACCCAAGCCATGACTTCGTCGTAAACCTAAGCCTACACCTAAACCTAACCGTAACCAGACCTGTACACTTACCCCCTCACCGACACCTTCACTAACACCTACCGGTGAACCAAAACCGAAATGTAACCCTACCCCTAAACTGAACCCTAACCCTGACTCCAGCCATAACCACAACCTAACCCTACACATATGCTGTCCTTAACCCTACCCCTAATCCTGATGCTAGGCCGGACCCCTAGACCTCACGCTCACCTTCACTCACATGGAACTGTAACCCTAAACCTCACTCTTATGCTAACCCTCACTCTAAACCTGAGTCCTCTCACCCTCATCATAACGTCTTCCTCAAACTAACCTTAATCCTACCCGAACACCTATCCCCTCACCCCCACACTCAATGTCACCCACACCTAACCATAAACCTAAACTTAATCCTGGCCCTAACCCTAACATTAAACCCTAACCCTAACTCTCACCATAATCATATCTGTAAACTACACTTATCCCTAACCCTAACCCTGACCCTAACCCTAACACGGAAAATGAAACTTAACCCTGAATGTAGCCATATCCTCACCCTGTACCTAATGCTATCCTCAGGTCGAATCCTAACACTAAACTGAACCCTTTCCTGAGTCTCACCCTCACTTTCATGGACCAGTGACCCTAACACTACATCGAACACTCTCCCTCAACCAAATACTAACTCTCTTTCTCAACCCTACCTTCATTCTAAACCTGACCCTACATCTTACCCTAACATTAAACCCACCCGTGCGCCTCACCCCTCACCCCACCTTCACACACACCTAACCGTAACCCTGAAACTAAACCAAGCATTAACCCTAAAACTGAGCCATAACCCTAACTCTCACCTTAACCATATCCTCACCCTACACCTAACTCTAACACTAGCTCTGGATGCTAACCCTAACACCTCCCCCTAAACCTCACCTCACTCCCACTGAACGGGAACCCTAATCCTAAACCTAGCAGTGAGAACTAAACCAAACCCTAACCAAAGCCAAACCCTCATCCTGGAACTAACGCTAACCTTAGTCCTAACCCTCACCCTCGCATTCACCGACGCTTACATGGAACCGAAACCCTAAACCTCACTGTAATTCTAACTCTCACACTAAGTCCTAGTCCTAACTCTCACCCTCACTGTAACTTCTTCCTCAACCTAACCCTACACCTTACACTAACATAACCCTACAAGTGCACCTAAAACCTCACCCTTACATTCACCCACATCTGACCATGACCCTGAAACTAAATATAGCAATAACCCTAACATTGAACCATAATCTTAACTCTCACTGTAACCATATCCTCAATGATCATAACATTAAACCATAATCTTAACTCTCACTGTAACCATATCCTCAATGATCATAACATTAAACCATAATCTTAACTCTCACTGTAACCATATCCTCACTGTACACTGGACCATCTCACTAATTCACTCATACATTTCCTTCTGCCTAAAAGGTTACCCACCCCCAAACCTGTTCACCAGGTCACCAATTGTAGATGCGATGCCCAAGCTCATGACCAAGCTTTCAAGAGTCCTTCCTTGACTTACTAGGGGGATTCCCATTTTAACATTCCTACATACCTCATGAATATTTTCACTTACCACAATAGTAATTTTACATGGACAACTGTCTTCCTCACTAGATTTTAGCACCATTAGAGTAGGGGTGGTCTTTTTTGGCTCAGTGTTACACTTTCACTGTCCAGTGTGGTGTCTGGTGCACCACAGAACTCAAATCATGGTTGACTCAGTGAATGTGGGGGTGTGAAGCAGCCAGGTGCAAAGGCCCTTTGAGCTTAGAGGGGGTCCTGTTGATTAGGGACTAACTAGAGGGACTCTAGGACCAAAACTTTAGCTTATCCAGGTTTCCAACATCCATATAAAAGATAGTAGGCCTGTGACTGGTATCTAAAATATCAATTGTCTAGCCTTTTCTTGTTTCTGAAGAAGGCATGCTTTGGAGAAGGGATATTAATGACTCTTCATTACCTTTATAATGAGGAAAAGCACCAATAATCCCTGAAAATGTTGCACAATTTTGTACTTATCTTATCCTGTGGGACCTTTAATAAGAGCTGTTCACATATAGGAGACTGATTTCCATACTATTGCATTTGCTTCCCAGGTGAAGGTTGGTAAATTGAGAATAGGGACAATGTCTTTCTCTTCCTCTCTTTCTCTCTCTGATGCCCAGTCTAGTGCCTGACATACAGAAAACATTTCTTTTTAAGGTTCATTAAATTGTCATGTGGCAAGAAGTAAAGCAATGTGGCAGGAAGAAGAAAAGGCAAAGAACTTGAGTTGGAAGCTGACTATCTAGGATTATATAGCCGCACTATCTTCCCTGCCCCAGAAGAGGTTTAGCACAGCTGGCCCACCCAGTTGCTGCTGTTGGCCATGGTCAGCACTTTCATAGGCCCACGTCCTTTCTATTTCCTATATCTAAGATATCCAGGGCCAAACCACTTTACCCTGCTGGCAAAGGCTGGGGGGCTGCTCCCTCGGTTCTCAATCATGGTTACACATAGGTACTCTCGGGGAGCCTGTGAAAAATACCATCTCTATGGGGAGGGCCCCAGCCATAAGTATTTTTAAAAGTTCCTCAGGTGCTTCTGAGACACAGCCAGGATACAGAATCACCGGGCTAGAGGAGGAGTGGAGGACTCAGGCACTCATGAGGCTCCCCCTGCTTCCATGGGAATAACTTGAAAACCAGGTAATGAGTCCCTGAGAAATTAACACATGGCTGTCGGTCACCCTGATGGCTGTTGCTGTTAGGGGAGAGTGCATGGGATCGGATCCAGCTCCATGCCTGAGCCCTGAGCCCTGGGACCACCTCTGAGCGGTCTCAGACTTAAGCTGCTTGAGTGCTCCTTGCATGATCCACCTTTAAAGTCTCGTGATCTCCAAATCTGTTGTTCACACCTTCCAGTTACTTGAATGAGAGCAAATAGAGTGGCATGATGCCCTAGAAAGACAGGTGTGTGATTAAATTCTGCTTACAATGAAACTCCCAAAGGGGGTCACACACTGGGAGTACTGGGAGCGGTACTTATAATAAGCCCTTGTTTATGGTTCAATTAGAGTTCAATAGCTCAACAACCCCCTTCTCCCTCTTCTGCTCCTCATCCTCCTGCCCAGTGATTTCCTTCCAATAGGGTCCTTTAAGCTACTCTCTAATGGTGGAGTAGGTACACGACTCAGGTCCAGTTATGTTTTTCATGGAGTTTACACAGTCAAAGTAATTCAGCTTGTTAGACCACAAAGACAGGGGGAGCATCTGCTCAGGGCTCTGTTAAATTAACCTTTAGTTGGTTTGCCCTAAATGATCCAGTGCTTCACTCCCAAGGCATTCTAAGTATTTAAAAGCATGTAATGAAAGATCTAATCAGCCTGTGACCATGGTGGTTTACGAGAACTGCTACAGTATTCCTTTTGAAATACCCCACTGAACTAAAAGTTTTTCAGGAGATATTGGGCTGAACATAGATTAATTCATTTAGGGTGAAATTAGTCTGTAAAATGTGGACCAAAAATTTATGAACATGAAAGAATTTGTTTTATTCTCAAGGAAGAGTCATGGAACATAGACATTCCTTTGCTCAGTCGGAATGTTTGTAGGAGCCTGTATGCCTGGGCAGCTTCCATCAGTAGACAGGCACGTGGTGACCCCAATGTCCACAAGTGGAATTTACATTACAGAGGCACACAGACTTCAGAGAACCATCCCAGGCCTGGATTGGGCTTCAGCTCTGGCCAGAAGTTTGCCAGCCAGAGGTCAATGGAGTAGAGAGCATAGGATCTGGAGTGGGGAGAGACCCAGGCTGAAATCTCAGCTCTCATACCTACTGGCTTTGTGACCTCATTAAGTTTCCATGTTCACATCTGTAAAATGGAGATGAAAACAGTACCTACCTCCTAGCATTGCTATAAGAATCAATAAAGATAACACATGCCATATGTTTCATATAGCATTTGGCACACAGTATGTACACAATAAATGTTAGCAAAACAAAAAGCAAAGCAAAACAAAACAAAACCCAATCAACCAAAGAACAGAAATAGGACAGGAAACTCTGAAGAAACATATAAAATTTTTTATCTTTTTAACACTGCCATTGCCCTCTTCCTTTCCACTACTATTTGCAAGCATGCTAGTTGCCGTGACCTTAAAGAAAATTACGATTATATAAATATTATAAGGAATTAAAGTTCAAGCACCCATAGTAATTTCAGGGTAAAACTGCAAACTGAGAACAGACCCCTTGATAGCTGCTGCTCCCAGAAGAGACTTATGAAATTCATGAGCGTCCATGAGTGATCTTCTTTTTGAGCACACACTCAGACTGCATTTCCAAGCCTGCTTTGCAGTTAGATGTGGCCATCTGCTTGAATTCTGGACAATGGAAGTGAGGTGGCCATTTCTAGGCCCAGCCTGTTAAACCCTCCCAGGTACAATCCTTGCTCTGTTTTTCATTTGCTGGCTGAATGGGGAGGACTCCAAGAGCATCAGGGGCCTAAGAGAGGGCCAGCTCAGAGAGAATAGGGGAGGCCCACCTCCTACCTACACTGGACTGTGGCAAACAGGCAATAAATTCTTATTGTGTTCAGCTATGGCTACTCATGGTAGTGGTTGTAGCAGTTTGCCTATCCTGATTGGTACAATGAGCCTTTCTATGTTTTGCTTGTCTATTCAGTGTGGGTAAAGTACCAGACAGGCAGTCAGGAGAGCTGGACCTTGTTTGAGCTCTACCCCTCACTTCCTGATGAATCTAAATGGTCTCAGAGATCTAAGGCTCTACAAAGATCAACAATTCCTTCCTCTCTGGTGATGACACAACTGCCTGCCCACAACCCTCACAGACTTGGCTGGAAAGGGGCTCTGCTAAGCCCTTGTAGGGAGATGCCAGCTGCCTTTCCACTCCTTTTCCTGGAGCCTGATTTACATGCAGGCTCTCTGGAGCTCAGCACACTGCAAAGACTGTTTGGTCAGTCACTTAAACCAGTTTGGTGGCTTTGGCCAAGTCCCTTAACCACGTTGAGCCTCAGTTTCCTCATCCATACAGTGGTAATAATGATTCACCAACCAGAGTGTTCTAGTAAGACTTAGAGAAAAATCTTTGCAAAGCACCAATCACAGTGCTTGACACTAGGAGTCACGAAATAAAAAGTTATTGCTACTAAATTAGTATGCTTAAAATTGGGTGCATTCCACAAACATTTGTTGAACATTTGCTTTAGCCAGGCAGATTGCCAGGGATGCAGAGGCAAAACAGTGGACAGATCTCTGCCTTCAGTGCATTGACGCTCTAGTACTATTCTGCTCTAACTTCCTCCCAGCTCTCTCCCTACTCCAAACACACACATAGGTATGACTTGGCAATATGAAGTAGAAAACAAAGATCAATTTTCCAAGGGACAAATAATTCAAAGAGGCATTTGGGCCAGAGTTCCATTCTTCCCACAGACTGTTACATGGAGTCAGTGTTCTTTTCTTTAGGAATTTCTCCCTCTTACTCCAAGGGTTGGCAAAACTCCCTGGTAAGACCCTGGGCAAGAGTCAAATCTCAGAGGGTCTCAGTCAGTATAAAACCCAAAGCTGCTGCTGCAGCTTAAGCCTGACTCCTTTGATCTGAAGGAGCCTGAGGAGAAGGAAGAAGTCAGAGTTCAGATCATTGCTTTGTTTCCCTGGGGTGGAGGTAAGGGAAACGGGAACCCAAGCAGTGTTAAGATGGGGACAGATAATTATATGTCCACACGTTGCTATTCTGAATGTAAAATCTCCAATAGTCCTTTAAGGACAAGCTTCAGAAGGATTAAATTACAAAGACCCAACAGCTAGAAACCTCTGAAATAACTGTAAATGGAAAAATGATGCTAAAAATCACAGAGTTTACAGGGTAAAGAGGGCTTCAAAGCTCATCCAATTCGGATGATGATCCACGATAAAATTAGTGCTGGGGCAGATTCTCAAGACGGCCGCACAAGTACGGTGATGGAAATCTCCCAAAACCATATATATTTTGAAAATACATCAAAAATAACTATTCCTAAAAGAGTGACCAGAAGATATAGTACATGAGCCAGGCTATATCTGCGAGAACCCAACACCTGACGGAAAAGGGTAAGATACGAAACCGTGACATGGCGGGATTCAAGCACTCCCCCCACCCCAGCTCACCGGCGGGAGGAGAAGAATCAGAGCGGGGAGGGGGCGGAAGCACAGGACTGCTAAATAACCAGCCCTAGTGATCTGCCCCAGGAGCACAGATACACATTGCATGGTGCACTGGATATTACAGGACTGGAAAAGCAAAACCCAAGATTTTAAGACTGCTAACAGGTTCCCACAGCTGGCTGCCCTGGGACAAAAGGAAAAGCAGGAGCTTTAAAAGTCTTAAAGGGACAAGGGTTTAAATCCTCCTGGCACACTCAGCCCAACAGTCTGGGAACTTTAAGGAACTTCAGGCACCCTAACCCCCAGGGTGGCAGGGCAGCTCCAAACCCCCTCGTGGAGATAAGCAGCCTGCCATTCCTTCCCCCCTGACGGCACTACAAGCAAACCGGCTGACATTGCTGTGGAACAGCTGGGGGGCAGCCCTGCCTATAGTTTAACACAGAGGCTTCTCCCTGTATGGGGCTAACCAGCCCAGACCCAGAGGCTGCTCCCTGTGCGCAGTTTACCGGCACAGACAGCCGAGACCAGCGCAGAGTCCAGGATGCACAAAGGGAGCGCAGAGTCCAGGATGCACAAAGGGGCTTTGTTCTTGTGGCAGAACATACGCCACTCACCTGCACCCCCCCAACAGTGCTCTAGGCTATTCTGAGGGCCGCCGCGCCCACAGCAGCTCAGGGGATTAACCCAGAGGCTTCTCCCTGCACGCTGTGGACTGGCACAGACAGCGGAGACAGGCGCAGAGTCTGGGAAGCACAAAGGGGCTCCATTCTCAGAGCAGAACACATGCTGCTCGCCTGCAACCTCCGCCAGTGCCCTATGCCATCTTGAGGGCTGCCTCACCCAGGAAAGCTCAGGGGATTAACCAAGAGGCTGCTCCCTGTGTGCGGTCGGTTGGCACAGACAGTGGAGACAGGCAAGGTGACCGGCAAGCAGGAAGGGACTTTGTTCTCCCAGCTGACACACATGCCACTTGCCAGCAATCACTTGCAACACCATGAAAAGGCAGAAGAAGCTTATTCAGTCCAAAATCCCTCAAACACTAGAGAGAGGGCTTGTTGAGACTGAAATCACCAATCTTCCTGGAAAAGATTTCAAAATAAAAGTCATAAACATGCTGATGGAGCTACAGAGAAATATTCAAGAGCTAAGAGATGAATTCAGGAGGGAGATCACAGAAATTAAACAAACAATGGAAGGATGTAAGAGCAGACTGGATGAGGTGGAAGACACTGTTAATGGAATAGAAATCAGAGAACATAAATACAAAGAAGCTGAGGCAGAGAGAGAAAAAAGGCTCTCTATGAATGAAAGAATATTAAGAGAACTGTGTGACCAATACAAAGAGAACAATATTTGCATTATAGGGGCACCAGCAGAATAAGAGAGAGAAAAGGGATAGAAAGTGTCTTTGAAGAAATAATTGCTGAAAACTTCCCCAGTCTTGGGAAGGAAATAGTCTCTCAGATCATGGAAGTCCACAGATCTCCCAACACAAAGGACCCAAAGAGGACAACACCAAGACATATAATAATTAAAATGACAAAGATCAAAAAAGGACAGAGAATAAAAAGCAGCCAGGGAGAGAAAAGAGATCACCTACAAAGGAAAGCGCATCAGGCTATCATTAGACTTCTCAGCAGAAACTTTACAGGCCAGAAGGGAGTGGCATGATATATTCAATGTGGTGAAACAGAAGGGCCTTAAACCAAGAATACTGTATCCAGCAAGATTATCATTTAAATTTGAAGGAGGGATTTAAAAATTCCCAGATAAGCAAAATTTGAGGGAATTTACCTCCCACAAACCATCTCTAAAGTGTATTTTAAAGGGACTGCTCTAGATGGAAGTATGCCTAAGGCTAAATAGGTGTTACCAGAGAAAATAAGACCACAAAGCAAAGAAAATAGACCAACCAAACACTAACTAAAGGCAAAACAAAATCAGTTATCCACAAAATCAGCAAGGGACACACAAAAGAGTATAGAATAAAACACCTAACATATAAAGAGTGGAGGAGGAAGAAAAAGAAGGGAGAGAAATAAAGAATCATCACACTGTGTTTATAATAGCATAATAAGTGAGTTAATTAGATGGTTAGATAGTAAAGAAGCTGCCCTTGAACCTTTGGTAACCATGAATCCAAAACCTGCAATGGCAATAAGTACATATCTATCGATAATCACCCTAAATGTAAATTGACTGAATGCACCAATCAAAAGTCACAGAGTTACAGAATGGATAAAAAAGCAAGACCCATCTATATGCTGCCTACAAGAGACTCACTTCAAACCCAAAGACATACACAGACTAAAAGTGAAGGGATGGAAAAAGATATTTCATGCAACCAATAGGGAGAAAAAAGCAGGTGTGGCAGTACTTGTATCAGACAAAACATACTTATTAATATATATATATATAAAATATTATATATAATATAATTTATAATATATATAATATAACCATTACAAATATCTATACATCCAACACAGGAGCACCTACATATGTGAAACAAAAACTAACAGAATTAAAGGAGGAAACACAATGTAATGCATTCATTTCAGGAGACTTCAACACACCACTCACTCCAAAGGACAGATCAACCTGACAGAAAATAAGTAAGGACGCAGAGACACTGAACAACACATTAGAACAGATGGACCTAACAGACATCTGCAGAACTCTCCACCAAAAAGCACAGGATACACATTCTTCTCAAGTGCACATGGAACATTTTCCAGAATAGACCACATACCAGGCCACAAAAGAGCCTTGGTAAATTAAAAAACATTGAAATTGTACCAACAAATTTCTCAGATCACAAAGGTATAAAACTAGAAATAAATCATTCAAAGAAAATAAAAAGGCTCACAAACTCATGGAAGCTTAACAACATGCTCCTAAATAATCGATGGATAAATGACCAAATTAAAACAGACATCAAGCAATATATGGGGACAAATGAAACAACAGCACAATGCCCCAATACTGTGGGACACAGCAAAGGCAGTTCTAAGAGGAAAGAATACAACAATCCAGGCCTATTTAAAGAAGGAAGAACATCCCAAATGAATAGTCTAAATTCACAATTACTGAAACTGGGAAAAGAAGAACAAATGAGGCCCAAAGTCAGTAGAAGGAGGGACATAATAAAGATCAAAGAAGAAACAAATAAAATTGAGAATAAAACAATAGAAAAAATTAATGAAACCAAGAGCTAGTTCTTTGAGTAAATAAACAAAATAGATAAACCCATAGCCAGACTTATCAAGAAAAAAAGAGAATCTACACACATAAATAGAATCAGAAACAAGAAAGGAAAAATCATGATGGACACCACAGAAATACAAAGGATTATGAGAGAATACTATGAAAAATTATATGGTACCAAACTGGATAATCTAGAATAAATGGACAACTTTCTAGAAAAATAACACCTTCCAAGGCTGATCCAGGAACAAACAGAAAATCTGAATAGACCAATTACCAGAAAATAAATTGAATTGGTAATCAAAAAACTACCTATGAACAAACTCCTGTACCAAATGGTTTCACTGCTGAATTTTATCAAACATTAGTGAAGACCTAATACTCATCCTCCTTAAAGTTTTCCAAAAAGTATAAGAAGAGGGAATACTCCCAAACTCATTCTATGAGGCCAACATCACTCTAATACCAAAACCAGGAAAAGACACCACAAAAAAAGAAAACTACAGACCAATATCCTTGATGAACATAGATGCAAAAATACTCAACAAAATATTAGCAAACCGAATTCAAAAATACATCAAAAAGATCATCCATCATGATCAAGTGGGATTCATCCCAGGAATGCAAGGATGGTACATTTGAAAATCCATCAACATCATCAACCACATCAACAAAAAGAAGGACAAAAACCACATAATCATCTCCATAGATACTGAAAAAGCATTCAACAAAATTCAACATCCATTCATCATAAAAACTCTCAACAAAATGGGTATAGAGGGCAAGTACTCCAACATAATAAAGGCCACATATGAGAAACCCACAGCCAACATTTTACTTAACATCAAGAAGCCGAAAGCTTTTCCCCTAAGATCGGGAACAAGACAAGGATGCCCACTCTCCCTGCTATTATTCAACATATTTCTGGAGGTCTTAGCCACGGCAATCAGACAACACAAAGAAATAAAAGGCATCCAGATTGGTAAGTAAGAAGTTAAACTGTCACTGTTCACAGATGACATGATATTGCACATAGAAAATCATAAAGAACCCACTCCACAACTACTAGAACTAATATCTGAATTCAGCAAGGTTCCAGGATACAAAATTAATACACAGAAATCTGTTGCATTCCTATACACTAATGATGAACTAGCAGAAAGAGAAATCAGGAAGACAACTCCATTTACAATTGCATCAAAAAGAATAAAATATTTAGGAATAAACCTATCCAAGGAAGTGAAAGACCTATACCCTGAAAACTACAAGACACTCCTAAGAGAAATTAAAGAGGACACTAACAAATGGAAATTCATCCCATACTCTTGGGTAGGAAGAATTAATATTGTCAAAATGGCCATCTTGCCTAAAACAATCTACAGATTCAATGCAATCTACATCAAAATACTAAGAGCATTCTTCAACAAATTAGAGCAAATAGTTCTAAAATTCATATGGAACTACAAAAGACCCCAAATAGCCAAAGCAATCCTGAGAAGGAAGAATAAAGCAGGGGGTATCTCACTCCCCAACTTCATGCTCTACTACAAAGCCACAGTAATCAAGACAATTTGGTACTGGCACAAGAACAGACCCATAGACCAGTGGAACAGAATAGTGAGTCCAGATATTAACCCAAGCATACATGGTCAAATTATATATGATAAAGGAGCCATGGATATACAATGGGGAAATGACAGTCTCTTCAACAGCTGTTGTTGGGAAAACTGGACAGCTACATGAAAGAGAATGAATCTAGAATACTGTATAACTCCATACATAAAAATAAACTCAAAATGGATCAAAGACCTGAGTGTAAGTCATGAAACCATAAAACTCTTAGAAGACAACATAGGCAAAACTCTCTTGAATATCAACATGAGCAACTTTTTCGTGAACATATCTCCCCGAGCATGGGAAACAAATAAAAAATGAACAAGTGGGACTATATCAAGCTGAAAAGTTTCTGTACAGCAAAGGACACCATCAACAGAACAAAAAGGCATCCTACAGTATGGGAGAATATATTCATAAATGACATACCCGATAAGGGGTTGACATCCAAAATATACAAAGAACTCACACACCTCAACACCCAAAAAGCAAATAACCCAATTAAAAACTGGGCAGAGGATCTGAACAGACACTTCTCCAAAGAGGAAATTCAGATGGCCAACAGGCACATGAAAAGATGCTCCACATCACTAGTCATCAGAGAAATGTGAATTTAAACCACAATGAGATATCACCTCACACCAGTTAGGCTGGCCACCATCCAAAAGACAAACAACAACAAATGTTGGCGAGGATGTGGAGAAAGGGGAACTCTCCTAGATGGCTGGTGGGAATGTAAATTAGTTCAACCACTGTGGAAAGCAGTATGGAGGTTCCTCAAAAAACTCAAAATAGAAATACCATTTGACCCAGTAATTCCACTCCTAGGAATTTACCCTAAGAAACAGGGTCACAGATTCAAAAAGGCACATGCACCCTTATGTTTATAGCAGCACTATATATAATAGCCAATATATGGAAGCAACCTAAGTGTCTACCAGTAGATGAATGAATAAAGAAGATGTGGTACATATACACAATGGACTATTATTCAGCCATAAGAAGAAAAGAAACCCTACCATTGCAACAACACAGATGGAACTACAAGGTATTATGCTTAGTGAAATAAGCCAGGCAGAGGAAGACAAGTACCAAACGATTTCACTCATTTGTGGAGTACAACAAAGAAAAACTGAAGGAACAAAACAGCAGCAGACTCACAGAACCGAAGAATGGACTAACAGTTACCAAAGGGAAAGGGACTGGGGAGGGAGGGTGGGAAGGGAGGAATAAGGGGATTAAGGGACATTATGATTGGCACACTTAATATAGGAGGGGCATGGGGAAGGCAGTAAAGCACAGAGAAGACAAGAAGTGATTCTATAGCACTATGCTGATGGACAGTGACTGCAATGGGGTATGTGGTGGGGACTTGATAATAGGGGGAATATAGTAACCACAATGTTGCTCATGTGAAACCTGAGCATAAGATCGTATGTCATAATACTTTAATTATAATAAAAAATAAATAAAAAGCAAATAAGGGTCACCAGAATGAAAATAGCGGAGAGGATAAAGTTTTTTAAGCAGAAAGGCTCCATATAAAATCAGCTCGAAGAAAACATCTGGGAAAGTGAATAAATCCCCTTGCAGGGCTCGTAAAGAGGCTGGCATACTCAGTTCCCCTTTGCTCAAGAAAGGGGAAGGAATTCGAGTAGGGCGCTCAGAGATACGTTTGCTGTTCTCCTCTGCTGCTAAGATAAGGAGCAAAGTGTAGCAGCAGTGGGGATTCTCTGGATTCGTTTGTCTTCCTGACTTCCCTTGGCACATCTTCAAGCTGACAGTGATGACACAGACCCCCTTGTTGAGAGTTTATGTGGGAGAAGAGGCGACAAAGTCGATTAAAAGTAACAATGGTTTAAGGTGACAAGGAGTCTGGAAGTCTGCTATGTGGAGGGATATGGAGAGGCCTGACGAGAGCAGGACAGAGACAGACTTGCACCAGCCTGGATGCCCGCATTTATGTGCTAGGCAGTGATCCTTGTGTGCTTTGTCAGTCCTGAGAGTCTTCTTCTGAAAATAATTGTTCTATCTTTCTAGGGGGAAAAACTTTTATCTTCTAAATTTACATCTTCCTCTACCTAGAGGGCAGGAATAAGGGAAATGCAACAGAGAAGGAAGGAAACCCGACCCAAGGATGTATTATTGAGTTGGCCATGGCATGAGCAATAAACAGGGTTTGATCCTGTAAACATTTCTGAGGATCCATATGAAATGGGTCTCAGAATGTCTATGGGGATCAATAAAATGAAGAAGCAACTTACTGTATGGGAGAATATATTTGCAAATGACACCTGATAAGGGGCTAATATCCAAAATACATAAATAATTCATACAACTCAACACAAAAAAACAAATAATCTGATCATAAAATGGGCAGAGGACCTAAATAGACATTTTTTCCAAAGAAGACATACAGACGCCCAATGGGCACATGAAAAGACGTAGGGGCGTGTGGGGATGGGTGAAATAGGTGAAGGGAAAAAAAATGAGTGAGAATGTTTGATATCTTGATTTGGGTGATGGTTACGTGAGTATATACACATGTCAAAACCCATCAAGCTGTACGCTAAAATGTATGCATTTCACTGAATGTACTTCAGTTTTTAAAAATAATTAAAAAGTTTAAAACATAAAAAAAAAGAATGTCCATGGGGGCTGAAAGAAAGAAACATTTATTTATGAGCTGTCATCTGACCTGGTCAAGATCGGCCCCGGGGTGTTAACTTCTCTGCGTTCTGAGCTGTTCATGCGGGATGCTGTGCCATGGTGTCCCGTGTGTGACAGCAGAGAGACCACAGGGCGGAAAGTGAGAGGATGGGACACAGTTGAAGTAAGACACTGCCAAGTTGCTTGTCCATGAAGATTAAAGCCCACACAGACCTAGCTGCCTCTTCAGGGGCTGGAGGAACCAGGGCTACAGTGATTTAGCGTGGGACAGACATGTCCAGTACACCAACCAGTTTCAATGAATCAGCTTTAAGATTCTAGGTGACTTCTATGGTTTCTTTATTTCTAATTCACTATAAGGGACACAGTCAGAAACTTAGATTTTGGCCTCCTTTAGTCCTGGATTCGTATCCTGGCGATATCACTGAGTTTTGTTCTCTTGCGCAAGCTACTTAACTTCTCAGAGCCTTAGTTTAGGTGTGAAATTAAGACAGTACATCTACCTCATCCTGTTGCGAGAATGAGCTAATATATGTTATGTTCTTAGCACACTGCCTGGCACATGGCCAGAGCTAGAGAAATTGTAGCTTTTGTTATTCATTGTGATTTTGGTATCACAATAGGCATAGTTGTGAGGGGAAGGCAGCATGGAAAGGGAGTTGTTAAGCGCTAGGACTGGACAGAGGGTGAGCCAGACAGACCCGCAGCAGGAATGTGGGATGGGTTATAGGCGTCTGTCTTTCAATAAGTCAGGAACAGACCCTGAGATGGGGCAGGCCAAAGCCTGACAAGGTGTCAGGATCTCCATTAAAGGAGCTGAGGTCCCAGAAAGGAAACTAGAGTATTACAGAGGAAATAGAAGCAGCATAAAATTTCAGGAATTGGGGGATTGCAGAAGGGTTTAAAGAAAGCTCAGATGACCTAACGGGCACAGAGAGGCTTCCAGGCTGCCCCCATGTCCATTCCCAAGTGTACAGCAGCCAGACCAATCTCATCCCAAGTATTAGTGTTCTTCTGAGTTTACTATTTGCCTGTATTTGTGGTGAGATTCATGGGTTCAGAATGGGGAAAGCAAGGCTTACAACTTGAGAATATTAGTGCCATTGGCTGGCGCCGGGGGGGACACACTAGAGATTTGCATGACTCTCAGTTCAGCTGCTGCTGAGGAGGAAGAGGCCTCCACCACACTGGCGCTGGCATATAGCTCTTAACCCCACCCTGATCCGCCATGGCTTACCAGCTGACCCTCAGGCCACAGGATGACCAGGCCTCCCTGCCTCACTGACTGGGTGACCATCCTTGAGGCCCTAGCTGATCCAAGATAGCATAAAGAAACCAGATATCCCAAACTTTAATTTGCAATTCCTCTGTTGATTTCATTTTTTTGGGAAAGAGCCATATTTTATTATAATGGACCAGGATTTTTGCCCATCATATGTCACATGGTAACAATGTGACCAAACTCATTCCTACAAAGTTTCCATGTTAATCTATTTAATATTAACAGCTTTCTTTGTGTTGCTCAAAGAATTATCTTAGATTCTCTGGGTTTCCATGGAGAAAACACTCTGAATTTATGTTTTTGATTGAAACGAAGATGTAGGAAGCAAATTTAAATTAGACATGTGGCTTTACATGTACTTGGCTATGTGTAACAATTGATAGGTTAGCATTCCTTGATTTTTTTCTTCAAAACAAAAAGAAATTATGGTTGAAGGATGCTTTGAAAATACCTACCTGAAAGACTGAGGGACTTGTTTGGAAAGTTGAGATGACAACTGAAAGTTAAGACTACACATGCTCGTGTGTTTCCTAGGGGAAAAAAATCTCCAACTTAAATAGCCTTGGGTGCTTCTGTTATTTCTGCAGATATGATACATAAGAATGGAAAAGACGGCTTTTCTGAAGGAAACATTAGATGTCAATTGGAGAAGAATGAGTACTGAAAGTGACTTTTTTACTTTCTCAAGATTTTTATCTTCTCTCTTCATCACTGTATTATGTGGTGATTTGACGCTGACACCTTTAACTGTGTGCGCGAACACACTCATCTGTCCGGCAGCACATGGGGACATTACAGTGGTGTGTCTGGGAAACGGAAGACTCGCATTTCCCCACGGGCTGTTCATACTTGGTCTATTGCTGTTTCCTGTGCCCCTCTTCACCTCCAAGGTCCCTTCCTCAGCACCCTGTGTTCTGTCCTTGGATCCAGGGAATCTCATTTGAACACCTCACCTCCTGCTCCGACACATTATCTTTGCTTCCCTTCCTGGTAGATTCCTGCCTGTTCACCCTTTTCTTAAGACTAACCCCAGATTACAGAATTTATAAATAGCCTGAGTTCCTAAAGTGGGTTGCTCATGGATCAAGGTGGAAAACTGAGATAACTGGGTCGCTGAAACCAAGTGAATTTTATACAATAGCAGGTGTTCTTCCAGCAGCTTTAGTTCTAATGATCAAAATCAGAAGTAAGCAAAAAGTCTTCCTAACGATGACTTGGAAATAAAATAGCTGTCACAGAATCCACATAACTTTATTCCTTTGATTCAATTTAACAAAAAATTATTGAGTACTTTCTATCTGCCCGACGCTGTCCTGGGTGGCAGGAACACTTGAGATGAATAATTTATCTCTCTCTCACCTTGTTCCAGAAAGGATCTTAGGCAACTTGTACCAGAAACATATAAAATAAAATGGCCAAGTACAGGTTTTAAAACCCAGGGCAAAGGATATATAAATTAAAATAGGTCAAGTTAAGGGGAAAAAGAGGACACAGATACATGGCCAGAGGCAGCCTTCATAATTGTTATGCTAGAGCTGTGAATTTGACTCTAAGCATATTAGGTGGCCAAAGGGAAAAGGAAATATGGTCAGTTACTCAGGGGGAAAAAGATGAATAAGAGGTGGTTCCTATTGGCAAGAAATTCATAATCCAACAGGAGAGCCAGCTCTGAAGTAAACATTTGTGAAACAAAGCTGTATTATGAGGTGCTGTATAAAGTGCTACGAGAATAGAGATAGGAGAGCAGTTTATTTGGCTTATGAGAAGAAGATGCTGCAGTAACAATGCCTCAGAAGAAGTGGACAAGGAGGAGGAGGGCATGTGAGACAGAGGGAAAGAGTACTTAGCAATCCTCGGCTGTGTGTATAAAAACTGTCTCATATGCATATTCAAGACTGAATCAGTAGGACTGGGATTTTTCACAAGCACCCCAGAATGCTCAGGGACCATACTCTGAGAAACACTCGAACAGATTCTTGGATGTGTGGAATAGTGAAATATGGGGTTGGAAAAGCAGGCTGGGACCCATCTGGAGCAGGCATCTGATGCCTCTTAGAAACTTGGACTTGATGGATAATGGGCAGCCACTGAATGCTTTTAAGCCTAAGCAGGTGAATGACATTTCTCAGTTTTGTGCGCATGTCTTAGGTTTTATTTCTCTTCTTCCAGACTGCAAATGCAGCAGCTAGAGGATGAAAAGCAGGAAGGAAAAGACTGAAAACCGGGAACGAGCTAAGGGTGTTACAAAGTCCAAACTGAGGAGGATAAACATGTGCTTAGGGTGGCCGCAGGGGAAAGGCAGCAGGGTGAACACTTTTTGTAGTGAGCTCGATCTGTTATTTTATTATTAGTCACAGATTTACTTTTCTGGCTAATTTATGTTGTTGCATGTGTCTCACTGATTATTATTTTGCTTCACTTTCTACTCTCTGGCATCTGGCCTAAACCAACAAGCAGTCCCAGTGACCTCAACGACCTGCAGGAGAAAGAGTCCTTGCTAAGCCCTTCCCTGCCCACCTGTGGACAGTGGGGTTGGTTTGAAGGACTGTAAGGGATGCTTGCTCTCCATAGTAGGGGGAGGCAACTTCCCATATGGTGTATTCACATTGGAGTGCGTATAGATCTTTGCTTTTTCACATCTACATGTTTAAAAATCTTTTTACTTTTATCAACAGACAAAACAAAGAAGACAGTAGTAAATCCCTATAACCAGTTACTCAGATTCTGCAATATCAAGATTTTGACATTTTTTCCAGATTAATTGAAGTATAATTGACAAATAAAAACTGTATATATTGAAAGTATGCAACATGATGATTTGCCATATGTACATTTTGTGGAATGATTGGCACAATCAGGTTAGTTAACACATCCATCCCTCACATAGTTACCTTTTTAATGTATGTGTGGTGAGAACACTTAAGGTCTAGTCTCTTAGCAACTTTCAGGAAAAGCCATCCTAGTAGGTATGAAGTGATACTTTATTGTTACTTTAATTTACATTTCCCTAATGATAAGTGATTTTGAGCATCTTTTAATGTATCTTTTAGCCATTTGTATGTCTTCTTCAGGAAAATGTCAAGTTCTTTTCCCATTTTTTAATTGGATTTTTTGGGGGTTTTTTTGCTATTGAGTTGTGAGTTCCTTATATAGTTTGTATACTAATCCCTTTCTACATATATGGCTTGCAAATATTTTCTCCCGTTCTGTAGGTTGCCTTTTCATTTTGTTGAGGTTTCATTTGCTGTACAGAATTTTTTTAGTTTGATGTAGTTCCACTTGTTTATTTTTGCTTTTGTGGCCTGTACTTTTGGTGTCAGATCCAAAAAATCATTGCCAAGACCAACGTCAAGGAGCTTTTCTCCTGTATTTTGTTCCAGGAGTCTTACGGTTTCAGGTCTTACATTCAAGTCTTCAATCCATTTTGAGCTGATTTTTGTGTACGATGTAAGATAGGGCTCCAGTTTTTTCATTCTTTTGCACATGGATGTCCAGTTTTCCCAGCACCATTTACTGAAAAAAATATCCTTTTCCCCATTGTGTTCTTATTACCCTATCAAAGATGAGTTGGTCATATGTGTATAGATTTGTATCTGGGTTCTCTATTCTGTTCCATTGATCTATTGTCTGTTTTTGTGTCAGTGCTATACTGTTTTAATTATTATAACTTTGTAATATAGTTTGACATCAGGAGGTGTGGTTTCTCCAGCTTTTTTCTTTCTCAGCATTGCTTGGTGTCTTTTATGGTTCTATATGAACTTTAGCACTTTTTTCTACTTCTGTGAAAAATACCAGTGGAATTTTGATAAGGATTGCATTGCATCTGTAGATCACTTTGAGTAGTATTTACCAATTTGAGGACATTTACCAATATTAATTCTTCCAATCCATGAATGTAAAATATCTTTGCATTTATTTGTGTCTTCCTCACTTCCTTTCATCAAATGTCTTATAGTTTTAAGTATACAAGTCTTTTACTTCCTTGGTCAAATTTATTCCTAAGTATTTTATTGTTTTGATATTGTACATGGTATTGTTTTCTGATAGTTCATTATTGATGTACAGAAACACAACTGATTTTTGTATACTGCTATTGTATCCTGTAACTTTATTAAATTCATTGATTAATTCTAATAGTTTTAGTTTTGGTGGAGATTTTACAGTTTTCTCTATTCTTCCCCCACCCCCTGGAGTTCTCTCCATACAAGATCTTGTCATCTGCAGAGACAATTTTACTTCTTCTATTCCAGGTTGGATATCCTTTACTTCTTTTCCTTGCCTAACTGCTCTGGCTAGGACCCCCAGTACTATGTTGAATAAAGGTTGTGAGAGTGGGCATCCTTGTCTTGCTCCTGATGTTACAGGAAAGCTTTCAGCTTTTACCATTATGATGTTAACTGTGGGCTTGTCATATACAGCCTTTATTACATCAAGGTACATTCCTTCTATACCTAATTTGTTGAGATTTTTTCATAAAAGATGTTGAATTTTGTCAAATGCTCCTCTGCATCTTTTGAGAATCATGTGATTTATATCCATTCTGTTAATGTGGTGTGTCACATTTATTGACTTGCATATGTTGAACCATCCTTGCATCCTAAGGATAAATCCCACTTGATCATGGTATATGATCCTTTTAATGTGCTATTAGATTCAGTTTGCTAGTATTTGTTAAGGATCTTAGCTTTGGCATCGGGGTAATTCTAGCTGTAAAGTGAGTTTGAGAGTGTTCTCCTTCAATTTTTTGGAAGCATTTAAGAATTGTTATTTATCTTTTATATGTTTGGTAGAATTCACCAGTGAAGAATCAGGTCCTGGAATTTTCTTTGTCAGGAGGTTTTTGATTACTGATTCAATCTTCTTACTAGTAATTGGTCTGTTCAGATCTATTTCTTCCTGATTCAGTCTTGGTAGGTTGTGTGCTTCTAGAAATTTATCCAGTTCTAGTTTATCCAATGTGTTGGTGTTTAATTGTTGATAGTAATCTCTTACAAATCTTCGTGTGTCTTTGATATCGGTGGTAATGTCCCCATTTTCACTTCTGATTGTATTTATATGGGTCATCTTTCTTTTCTTCTTAGTCTAGCTAAAGGCTTAGTTTCCTGGACCTTTTATATTGTTTTCTGAGTTTGTTTCATTTATTTGTGCTCTGATCTTTGTTATTCTTCCCTTCTATTAACTTTGGGCTTAGTTTGTTCTTTTCTTAGTCCCTTGATGTGTAAAGTTAGGTTGCTTGTGTGACATCTTTCTTTTTTCTTCCTGTAGGCATTTATCATTATAAACTTCCCTGTTGGAATTGTTTTTGCTGTATCAGATAAGTTTTGGTATGTTGCGGCTCCATTTTTGTTTGTTTCATAATTTTTTAAAGATCCCTTTTCATTTCTGGGTTGCTCCATTCATTGTTCAGGAGTATGTTGTTTAATTTCCACATATTTGTGAATTTTCCAGTTTCTACCTGATAATGATTGTTAGTTTCATGCCATTGTAGGTGGAAAAGATACTTGGTATGATTTCAGTCTTAACTTTAAGACTTATTTTTGTGACCTCATATATGGTTTATCCTGCAGAATGTGCACTTGAGAAGAATGTGCTTTTTTGCTTGCTGTCATGTGCAATCTTCCGTGCATGTCTGCTAGATCCATTTGTTCTAAAGTAGAGTTCAAGTCCAATGTTTCCTTGTTGATTTTCTGTCTGCATGAATAATCCATTGCTGAGAGTGGTGTATTGAAGTCTCCCGTTATTATTACATAATTGTCTATTTGTCTCTTCAGCTCTTTTAGTAAATTTAGGTGCTTCATATATTTAGGTGCTCTGATCTTGGTGCATAAATATTTATAATTGTTATATCCTCTGGATTAATTAACCCCTTATTAAATAATGACCTTCTTTGTCTCTTTTTAGGGTTTTGACTCAAAGACTATATTGTCTGATATAAGTATAGCTACCCTGCTCTTTGTTCATTTTCAACTGAATGGAACATCTTTTTCTATCCCTTTACTTTGAGCCTCTGTGTGTCCTCAAAGCTAATCTCTTTAGGCAGCATATAGTTGGGCTGTGCTTTTTAATCCATTCGGTCACTCTGCCTTTTGATTATAGATATCAATCCATTTTTTACAATAATTATTTTAATAATAACTACAATAATTATTGTTATGTAAGGACTTACTAATGCCATCTTATTGTTTTCTGGCTGTTTTTTAGTTCCTTTGTTCCTTTCATCTTCTTTTGTTGTCTTCCTTTGTGAGTTGATGATTTCCCTTAGTGGTATGGCTTGATTCCCTTCTCTTTAGCCTTTGTGTATGTCATGTAGGTTTTTTTTGCTTTGTGGTTATTATGAGGCTAAAATAAAACATCTTAAAGTTATAGCAGTCTGTTTAAGCTGATAACTTTGATTGCATAGGAAAACTCTAGTCATTTTTTAACCCCCCTCGTTTTATGTTTTTGGTGTCATAATTTATGTATTTTTGTATTGTGTATCCACTGACAAATTATTGTAGATATTTTTTAATATTTTGCTATTTAACCTTTATACTAGAGTATATTTTATTATTAGTGCATTCTGAATTCGACTATATACTTACTGTTACCAGACTGTTTCACATTGTTACATATTAGTATCTTTTCATTTCAACTTGAAAAATGCCTTTTAGCATTTCTCATAAGGCAGGTCTGGTGGTGATGAACTTTCAAATTTTGTCTGTCTGGATAACTCTTTACTTCTCCTCCATTTCTGAAGGACATTTTTGCTGGGTAAAGTTTCTTGGTTGGCAGGGGTTTTTTTTCAGCACTTTGAATATATCATCCCAGTCTCATCTGGCCTGCAAGGTTTCTGCTGAGAAATCTGCTTATTGTCTTATAGGGTTGCCCTTGTATGTAAGGATTTTTTTTTCTTGCTGCTTTAAAAATTCTCTTTGTCTCTGATTGTAGACAGTTTTATCATAATCTTTCTTAGAGAATATCTTTTTGAGTTGAATTCTTTGGGGACTTATGAGCTTCATGAACTTGAATATCCAAATCATTCCCCATATGTGGGAAATTCTCAGCCATTATTTCTTTGAATAAGCTTTCTACCCCTTTCTTCCTTCTCCTTCTGGGACTCCAATAATACATAGATTATTTTGCTTGGTGGTACATGTTCAAGTAGGCTTTCCTCACTCTTTTTCATACTTTCTGCTTTGTTCTCCTTTGACTGGTTAATTTCAAGTGATCTGTCTTTGACTTCACAGATTCTTCTGCTCCATCAAGTCTGCTGTCGATGCTTCACATGCATTGTTTCATTTCACTCACTGTATTCTTCAGCTCCAGAATTTGTTTGGGTCTTTTTTGTAGTTTTTGTCTCTAAATATAAATAAACTTCTTGTTTTGTTCATGTACTGTTTTTCTGACTTCATCGCATTGTCTTTCTGTGTTTATTGAAGCTTACCAAGCTTCCGTAACATAGCTATTTTGAATTCTTTATCAGGCAAATAATATATCTTTATTTCTTTGGGGTCAGTTACTGAAAAATCATTGTGTTCTTTTGGTAGTGTCATAGTTCCTTGTTTTTTCATGTTCCTTGAAGTCATGCATTGCTCTTTCTGCATTTGAAGAAGGAGTCATCTCCTCCAGTCTTTACTGATAAACTTGTGAGAAAAATACCTTACAACTGCCCTGCTAGGGATTCTGAGGCTTTCTCAGGTATTTTCCATAGATACATCTGCTTCCCACTTTTTGTTCCCTCTTTGGTGGGTATTCTCAAGACTGTTTACTTCTCTTGATCCTCAAAGGCCAGGCGAGTGCCCAGAGCCTCCTGTTCACTTTCCCTAAGGTGATGCTGAACAGTCAAGTGAGGGTGCTTTCTCCTAGTCTTGCAGAGTCAGGCCAGCCTTCTGCCTGTGCTCACTAGCCATCTACAAATGCTTGCACTCATTTCTCTTGAGACACACACAGAAAGCCAACCACAGTGTGGTAGTGTGTGGGGGTGAGGCTAATGGAGTGTTCAGGGTGCCCATGGGCCAGTTGGGGGGACCCATAGGTGAGGCATCTCCACTGGCTTGTGGGAGGGCTTCCTGATGGATTCTGCAAAGCCACTAGTAAGATCCAGGTCCCTTTGATTCCCTCTGAGGGCTCTGTCTGCTGTTCTCCCAACCCCTCTCTGCTCATGAGTCGTGCGGCACACCTTAGTGTTCTGGATGGGGCAAGAAATAAGTGGGCCTTTTTGTCAGCATTCTGCATAGCTGGGGAATCTAGATGGTCACTCATACACTCTGTTTCCTCCAAAATAAATCACAGACCTAGGAGGTCTCTCTTGGCATTGACCTTTGCTGCCTTGGGGGAGGAGTAACACCAATTAAGTCAAACTGTTCCTCTTATCCTCTTCATTGTGCCCAATCTGATTTTTTTGCTCTCAAGGTGTGCTGGAACTTCTAGGCTGGACTTCTGGACTGCCACAGAGGCACTCTCTTCCATAGGCGATCGTTAAACACACTGTTCTTTGGTGAGAAATACAGTCAAAAACTTCTATCCTACCATTTTGCTGACATAACTCCCATATACTTTTAGGTGCTCTAACAAAGAAGCTAACAATATTCAGTTCACTGGATTCTGCAAACACAGCGCCTCTCCCTCAGAAATGGCAATGAACTCCAGCAGCTTGCATTGTGGTTTACAAAACCCCGTGTGCCTAAAGTTGGACAAAGTTCCCATACAAAGGCCAATTGTTTTGAGTACGCTTTTATGTTTGCATGGTGTTTGTGAGCAATAAGCCTATGGTACAGTCTATTATTTCTGAGCACAGTCTGAAGACAGAGTCAGGTAAATAACATTTGGCTACGACCCACTATTTAAACCTGTAGTAAGCAGAATAATGGCCTCCCCAAAAATCCCCAGAACCAATGAATATGTTATCTCAATGGCAAAAGGGATCTATTTACTTGCTAGAGCTGCTGTAAAAAATACCACGATCTGGGTGGCTTGAACAACAGAAATTTATTCTCTCATAGTTGTGAAGGCTACAAAAGTTTGGAATCAAGGTGTCAGCAGGGATGATTCCTTCTGAGGGTTGTGGGGGAAGGATCTGTTCCAGACCTCTCACCTTAGATTGTAGATGGCTGTCTTCTCCCTGTATCTCTCCCCATCATCTTCCTCTTCATGTGTCTGTGTCCAAATCTCCCCTTTTAATAAGGACACCAGTCATACTGGATTACGGCCTATCCTAATGATCAAATCTTAACTGATTACATTTCCAATGACCCTTTTTCCAAGTCAGTTTACCTTCTGGGGTTTAAGACTTCAACATATGAATGGTGGGGGCAGGTGTGTGTGTGTGTGTGTGTGTGCACATGCACAATGCAACCCATAACAAGAGATTTTGCAGATTGATTAAAGTTAAGGACCAGGAGATGGGGGGGTATCCTGAAATCTAATTATAGGAGTCTTTAAAAGTGGAGAGGCTGTCCCTTCTGTGGCCAGTCAGAGAGTTGTGTGACAGAACAGGGGTCAGAGAAAGGCCACACTGCTGGCTCTGAAGATGGAGGAAGGTGCCATAAGTCAAGAAATGCTGGTGGCCTCAGAAGCCAGAAAAGACAAGGAAATGGATTCTCCCCTAGGCTTCCAGGCCTGGGGAATACCTTGATCTCAGCCCAGTGAGACCTGTTGTCACATTTCTTACCTTCAGAGCTGCAAGATAGCACATTTGTGTTGTTTCAAAGTAGTAAGTCTGTGGTAATTTGTTACGGCAGCTATAGAAAATTAATTCAACCTCCCTCTGAACCACAGCCCTCAATTCGCCATGTGATTTCCCAACTCCCCCTAAAATAATGCTTCTCCCTAGGAGTCATTCTCCACAGAACTTCCCACACCTCCCAGTCATGTAAAGTAGCCAATTTCCCCCAGAGTGTCTGGCCAGACCACGAACCACCCCACTGCACACTCCCCCAACTTCTGGATAAGCCTCAACACCTCATTCAGAGGAGACCTTCCTACCTGGACTAAGCTGACTGGAGCTGGATGGATGTGTGAGCCAAGCTGCGGGAAAGTCTCTCTCTGGGTTTGGAGCTGAGCCGCACTGAGACGAGGAGCTGGGTGCTGATTGCCTTTAATGACAGAGGCCTGGAAAGAAGGTCGGCAGATTAGCGCTATTGTGATACTGAGGGCTATACTGTTTTGCTCAAATCCGTTTGCATTGGGTTTGTATGACTTGCCAAAAAGCCTGAGGACTTACATTTGCTAATCCAAATGTCCCACTAGGACTGCACTGTGGAGACCAGGAGGACATGGAGGTGTGGAAAAGGCCCCGGCAGGCTGCGGCTGGGAGCCCCGGTGTGGGAGAGGCTGCCACGCACAGCTAAAATGAGTCTCAGAGGAGTTCCCAGCCTCGCTGTTACCAGGAGATGTCAAAGGACTCTGTGCTTTCTGTAAAGCCAGTAGCCATTTTCTGGAGGCCTGGTTTTCATCCAGAAGAGCCACACATCCTTTTTTGTAGGTGGCTTGTATCACGGGCACATTCTCTCTCCTTACACAAATAATGGCAAGATGTGCAAGTGTGCTTTTGTTTTGTATTGTTTTGTTTTAACCTGTTTGATTTTTTGAAAGCAGTTAAGACCTAGACTGGAAACTCTCAGATGATCACACCCTCCCCAGTGTCAGGGTGGAAGGTCTCCACTCCCTGCTTAAACAAGGCTCTAGTCTTGTCTTTGTGTCTATTCCACCAGGAACTGCTGCAGATAAAAGCAAACATCTTAGGAGAGCAACTGTGACAGGTGGTTCATTATCAGGAATAAATGTCTACCTGCCAAGCAAGACGTAAGGCAATCTTGGGCCAGTTACTATATAAACTTGCTTTATTTCAAAACTGTATTCCCTGACTTACCTTTCTATTTATTGCCTACCTTGAATTCTTCTTCAGTATCAAGATGCTACTAATGAAACACAGCTGACCTGAGTTTTGAGGTGAACTGTGAGAGAGGAGTTTGTAAAGAGGACTTAAAGGGCAAGAGCTCTCATTTCCTTCAGCGTTTGAGGCTGAAAAGTTATCACAGAAACCAAGCCCCAGATCTGAAGGGAAAAGGATGGGAGAGAAGAGAAATTGGTGGGGCTCATCTCTGCGCTGATGTGAAACGTGGAGTCAGATGCCTCTCGGGCCGCTGGGCGGCACGTGGAAGGACTCTCAGATGAAAGACCCTGGAGAACAGGGCTGTGCCCATGTGACTTGTCCTCAACTGCGTCCCACACAGGCAAGGACTTTGCAAAGGTCCTGGAATGACTGATGGGTGTTGGAAGGTACCTGTCCACTACCATGTGCTGACCAAATAGTGGCCCAGCTTTTCCAGATGCTTTGCAAGAGAAGCTGTGTTGCCTGCAGATTCCATGACGTCACAATGGTGACTGTCTCCTAGAGACAGAATGTGCCTGGTGAGGGGTGCAGTTTCCCCCTTCAGGGCCCGGTGCCTCAGCCGTGGGTGTGATTTTTGTGAGGTGGGAGCTGACCACCTTGGCAGAATCAGGGAAAATGGAACCCAAGTCCAAGGTGTGTGTTTCTTTTCTGGAACATGGTAATAAGCCACGTGGCTGGTGGAAAAAGCCATCCCAGGTGGGCGCGCCATGTACAAAAACGTGAAGATGCCCAGTGGCAGGTGAATCCATATGTCCTCAATGCAAGCACAAGACTGGGGGGTAGCGGGCCCATAATGAGGCCGACGTCCGGGTCACAGCCTGGCACTGTCTTACACGCCTTCGCCCACAGTGTCTCCTGATATGCTCTCCGTAGCTATGAGGAGCCCGGCACATGCTGCCGTCTTTCCCGTCCTAGGTGAGGATGTGCAGGCTCCGAGGGCAGACCGACTGACGGGTAAGCTCGGGTGGGTCTCAAGCCCCAGGACTCTACGCAGTTGTCTCCGACTCAGATGCCTAAGGTGCTTGGGGAGTAATCTAAGGGACAGTGGTGGCCTGGAGAGCACCCGCCTCGTCCACAGGGGCAGCCGTTACTCAGAAAGCCGCCATCCCAGAACGCAGGCCCAGAGTTGCCGGCGCTTCCTGTTTTTCACTCCACAATATGAATTTGTGTGTGACTGTGACTTAATCAAAACAATTTATTGCAACCGAAAATAAAAACTTGGTGGGCCCTGAACAACCCTGTCCAGTTTCCCTGCCAGGGCGCCCCTTCTGCGGGCGGCCACTTCACACCGGCCAGGCGCGTGCTGCGCAGAGGAGCTGTGCTGGGAGTCCTAGGGGGCAGCCCCTGTCTGAAGAGGGCGGCCTGCCTGGGAGGAGGCGGAGGGAGGAGAGGGGCAAGGGGGCCTCCGTGCCCGCCCGAGGAGTCTGTAGTCTCCACTTCTATTCCTGGGTGAGTGCAGGCCGCTGGGGATTTAAGAAATACTACCTGATTGCACAACAATGTGAATTTACTTAATGCCAATGACTACACAGTTAAAAATGGTTAAAATGGTAATATTTTATGTATGCTTTACCACAATAAAAAGTCATGCTGTTAAAAAAAGGAAAATCCATGTACTTTTATCCTTCACAAGATAAAATCTAAACGAGAAGAGAGAATTTAGTTCTATCAAATACTTCGGACTCAACAAACATCTGAGCACCCACTGTGTATAATGCACCATCTGAGGGGCTGGGAATTTACAGTTAAGGAAAACTGGTTCCTGTTTGCAAATGCGGCTCCTATCCAGAGATGAGACTGTAGTGAATAACACCATTTATGGAAAGCTAAGCCTGGGCCAAGCGCTTTAGTAAGAGCTTCATGCGGACCATCTGAATCATTTGAGCCCCATGCTACCCTTGGGGTGGATACTATCATCAACCTCATTTCACAGAAGAGGCAGCAGAAGCTCAGAGAGGCTCAGTTCGTCGCCCCGATCACACAGTGCTAGTGGGTGGGGAAGCCAGGTACACTTTACTCCAGATGCCGTTGCGGAGAGATTCTAGGGGCCCTGGTACAACCAGCCAGCCGCGATCAGCGAGGTGCCTGCGAGGAGGCAGCCCCGAGGAGGCTGGCGGGGAGCCCACGGGGGAGGCGCCGCGCCCCAGAGCGGGTAAGCGTGTGCCGGGTGTGTCCGGTTCCAAACACCGGGCGCTTTCGCGGAGCTCATTGGTTTAGTCTGTTCAAGCTGCAATAGCAAAACGCCGCAGACCGGGTGACTTCTAAACAGAGGGAAGGCACTGCTCTCGCTTCTGGAGGCCGGAAGCCTGGATCAGGGCGCCGGCACGGCAGGCGAGGGCCTCTTCCGGGTCACGGGCGGCTCGTGCGCCCCCGCGTGGCAGGAGGAGCTCGGCTCCGTGGGAGAGCGTTTCTATGTCCCGCCCCACCGGAGCGCTTCCGTAAGGGCACCGATCCATTCACGTGGCGAATCCTCACGGAGAGATCACCCCCCAAAGGGCCCGCCTGCAGTACCACCACCTCAGGGTCAGGGCTTTGACATGTGAATCTGGGGGCCCTGGGGACACAAATATTCAGGCCAAAGCGGTCATTCGTGCTGATTCCTAAAGGATGAGAGGCGGACAAAATGGGAAGGGACACTGGTCACCCAGAGCAGGGAGAGGCGCCTGCCCGTGTCGCCCAGGGTCGCGGCAGGGTGGAGGGCAGCGTCACAACGCGGGCGGACACCCAGGGGGAGGGCCGCCGTGGCAGGGGCCTGGGCGCCCTCCGCAGCAGAGGCAGGGCGGGCCTGAGGGAAGCATCGGGCCGCCTGCCAGCCAAGCGGCTAACGCTGAAGATTTGAAATAATGGGAAGGCTGGCTTCTAAGGGCAACTCCAGGCTCTCCCGACAAGCGCGGGGCAGAAACTCAGAAGTGCAGTTAGATGCAGGCGCGTGGCACTGTTTGATGCGGATGAACTGAGCCAGAGGAGCAGGGGATGGGACCCGAAGGCAGGTAGCCTGGGGCACACTTCATTCATTCATTCATTCATTCATTCATTCACAAATAGTGACTGAGCCCCTCCTGTACCATGCTGCTTTAGAGGCTGAGGGTACAGCAGTGAGCAAGGCGGACAAGGTCCCATCCTCGAGGAGCTTATATTCTAGATAGAGTTTATTATCTAACTAGATAATACAAAAGTGGGGAAAAAAGGATGTGAGAATTTCAGAGAGTGACCAGTACACGAAGGAAATAGGGGAGGAGCATAGAGTTGATAGTCTAGATAGAACAGTCAGGCTCTGGGGATGGGACCTGTGGGGGAGCCCTGAGCGGGACGACGGGGTGGGCGTGGTCTGCAATACAGAGAACAAAGGGAGCAGTGGTGCAAAGGCCCTGAGGCATGTGTGAGCTTGGCTCTCGGCAGCTTTAAACACATTTGTTTGAGAAAGGGGGAAGGTCAGTGAGGTTGGTAGGGAAGGTTGGGGAAGGAAGGCGAGGGACAAGGCTGGCCTGGGGCCAGATCACACCGGACCCGCCAGGCTCCAGCCTGTAAGTGCACGTGTGCTGGAGATCGGGAGCGCGGGCAGCCTCCACACTGCCTCAGCTGGGAAGGGGCCCAGGAAAAGTAGCTTGGCTACTGAGCCCCCGTGAGGTTGGCCAGCAGTCCAGCGTGCCAAGCCCTAAGGGATCTGGAAAATCCAAGCTTGGTGTGAGAGAACGTGGTCATATCAAGGGTTGTGATGCACAGCAGAGCCATGAGGGAAGCGCCAGCCCAGTCGGCCCCGGCAGGGTGGGGCGAGAGGGGCGGGGAAACACAGGGAAAGAGCCCTGCGAGGGGGCCAGCAGGAGCTAGGCGGGTGTCAAGGCTCTGTGGGTTTCAAGGCCTACGGGGGAAGCGAAGCCAGAGCTCAGGTAATGTCTAGGTGATGCGTTGGCCAGCTGAAGTGGGGCTGTCGTGAGAGAGGGTTTGCGGCGGGGTGCGGGGGAGGTGATGGGGGAGGACATGACGCCAAGCCCAGGCCAGCAGGCGCCCCGTGACAAGGCTGGTTGGATTGTCACCTGCTGGTGGGCTGAGGCTCATGCTTGTCTTCCGGGCCTGGTCAGGTCCGCCTCAAACGGAGGTCGGGAGGGAATTTGTAACAGCACTTATGATGGGACTCTTACCATCTCGGTTTTGGTTGAGGCACAGATACCGCAGATGCTAAATTCCAAAGGGGCCACGGTGCAGAAATTTTAAAGTAGTATCAAGAACAGGGCAAACGACTCTTACATTCCTTAACCACTAGGGAAGGGCGACTGCCCAATCCCGTCCCTCCCAGGGTTGGTGGGAAGGGGTCTGCGCGTTCTCCCTGCATCGGACGCTAAGGAGAACACCTGGAGAGCATGACGAGGGTCTCCTGAGCAGAGAGGCACCGGCTGCGGTCTGACTGTTGCCTGGAGCCCCTACAGGCGAGGCTGAGCAGGCTGGGGCGGGCTGGCTGCCCTGGAGGCAGGAGGAAAGTGGCTGCCGCTTCAGGCACGTCAGTAGTGGGAAAGCGAGTGGGTGTGCGTTTCTAGGTGTGCCAAGAGAATGAGAAGGGTTTCTGTTGTGCTGTGGTTCTTGCAACTGTTGTTCTTCATGGACACATCAAGTATTGGTAAAAACAGCCACGTATAATGAACGTCACAAAACATGAAGTACTGTATTTCCCAGAAAGAATAACTCCATTTTATCTGATTATAAAACTAATGCATGCTAATCAAAATTCAAACAACTCCAATATATACATCAGCAGGAAATACTTTTCCTTTTCTATTTCCAACACTGATCTTGAAGGCCTTTTCCTGCCTTAACTCTCTCTCTTTCTGGAGGCACATCTGCTTTGTGACCAGCAGGTGGCAGCACACCACTGCGTTGGGGAACCCAGAAAAGAAGTGGATTTGAGAGGCAAGCCCCAGGCTTTTAATTTGAAACCGTTTTTATGTTTCCTAAAATGATGTTAGGAAAAACTCCCAGTGATTTTTTTTTTTCACATATTTAGAACTGGTCAGTTCTGGCCACTACGCCCTGGATTATGGCCCCTGAGCTCCAAACGTTTTGTTAAAGGGAATTTATTGGCTCATGTAACTGAAGAGTCCAGAGGTTTGTGCTGGGGAGAGTGATGTGTGCTTCGGATCTGGTTTGATGTGGTTTCACCCCATCATCAGGGCCTTGGGTCTGTTTTGTGATGTTTTCTACTATCCTAGGGCTGCCCGCTCTCACATTAGGAAAAGCCACAACAGTTCCAGGCCTCCTATCTGCACATTTCACCTTCTGGAGCCCCCAGAAATGCTGCCTTGGGTCTCAGCAGCCTAAATGGAATCACTTGCCCATTTTTAAAGCAGACACTGGTGTGCGTAATTGTTTTCACTCACGTTAGCCTAAGCTTCACGCCCCGTGAGAGCAGTCAAGTTTCCCCCTGAAGCACAGAGGCTGGGCGGGGTGAGGGGAATCCCTGGAATATTAAAAACAGTTAACTTGGGTGGTGGGAGTTTGGGGCCACATGTGGAACATCAGTGCCCTAGGCCTCTGGGAAGTCATTCTGCTCACCAGGTAACCAGGAAGAGGCATTGGCCCAAGCCCCAAGAGAGCTGACTGGACAGCTTGTCCAGGCCTGCCCACACCAACTCGTCCTCCACCCGGCCAGCCCCTGAACGGCTACTTCAGGCTGCATGTTTGATGGACAGTTCTGCTGAAAACCCTACTGCTCGCTCCCGTCCTCCAAGCTCAAGTCCCTAAAATGGCACATGGGCCCTGCCCCTCTGAGCCCAGGCTCTCCAGCCCCATCTGCCTTGATCATCTCTGGGTCTTTAGCCTCTGCTTAATTCTTTTCACTTTGACAGGCAGAGTCTCCCTGCCCCTTCTGTTAACTCCTCTTCCTCTCCCCAAAGTTGGCCCAAGTGTCTCCAGGTCCTCCAAAGCGCCTTCCACCGAGGCCCCAGGTGGGCGTGGTGCCCTGGGCCTCCGCTCCCACAGCACCCTGTGCACCCACGACCTGGTTCTAACAACATCACATGGTAATGATCTGTTTGACATGTGTCTACGTCTACGAAACTCTGAGATGCTTGGTGGCGGGAGGCTGTGGTAGATGCCCGGCAATGAAACATCTGGAATATGTCCTCAGTCCTCTCCCCAGCAGCGAAGGAGGCCACTTCCCACTCAGCATTTGGCCTTCGGAGGCAGATAGTGGTTTTACGCCTCAAGAACAGAACTTCCTCAGCCAACTGTGTTTCTCCCCAGGCACCCTCCCTCCTCCGCCCCATCCCACTGGCCGGAGAGATCTTCTAGGGTCCGTTCCAGTCTCGAAAGGTATGATTCTTCTCTGGAGGAGCTTTGGAGGAGCAGAAGAAGAAGAGAGCTGGTCTCACTGAGCTCACGTGGGAGAGGCTCGGAGCTTCCCTCTGCAGGAAGTCAGATCGTATCACTGGGGGACAGCCCTAGTTTTGGTTTCTGAATGACTTGTAGTGGCTTTAGTCCGCAACCACCCCCTTCTTTCCCTCTCTAGAAAGACCTTTTCATTTTTGCAGACATTTCTAATATCCTTTCCTCCCAGCTTCCTGGCTGGAAAGGTCAGGGTGGAAAGGGCCCAGTGTTCTTTGAATGAGGGAGGTCAATGGACTTGGGTTTCTGGAATGATGTTACCATGACCAATAAGGACAGCTCATATTTCTTGAGCACTCTCTTTGTTAGCAATCAGTTTAAATATGATACATGTAATAAGGCATTCAATATTCACAACACCTATGTGGACGTTCCCTTCAGCATCCTTCTGGACCTGTGGACTGTCGGGAGCACTGGAACCTGAGTGCCGGCCAAGGCCAGGTCCAGACTTTACCACACTTTCCAGGGTCATCCAAGGGTCCCTTAGAGAAGGCATTGGGGGTAAGTGTGAGGGTTGTTTCTGGTCTTCTTTTCATTGAGCAGATGTTGGGTAAATCCTACTATTCTGTCATTCAAACAGCTAGGGAAGCCCACTCCAGGAAAAAAAAAATTCCCATCTCTCTTTACCAGAACCCCTGAGACCTCCAGCAAGTCACTCCTCAGGTGAATCCCCTCACCCTCACTCCCTTGGAGAAGAGACTTGGGCTAACGTAGGGAGTCCTGTGGACTTGGACCATTTGGAGTGACATTATTATGACTGATAAGGACAGCTCACGTTTTTTGAGGGCTCACTTTGTTAGCTGAGACTTATTGATTGTAAGATACCATTTTGAGTATAACACATGTATAATCATTCAATATTCACAACATCCTATAAGGTAGGCACGATTATCATTCCCATTTTATAGACAAGGAAACTGAGGCAGAGAAGGTTAAATATCTTGCCTAAGGACATGAAACTAGTTTAAGCAAGCTAGTGTAGGGAGAAACACAAGGAACCGTCTCTATCCCCAAGCTCCCCAGGTAGGTGGGCACATTCATTCATTCGTCTGTTCTAGTACCTGCTAAGTTCAGGGCATACAAAGGAAATAAGGCGTAGGCCCTGGACTCTGAAAGCGCAGTGCTTGATAATGAAGACAGACCTTTAGACTGAAACAAATGCTGCGAGAGGATCAGGGAGGAAGTGTGGGAACAGAACGCAGACACACTGAGGAGGAAGGGAATCACAGACGGAAGGGTCTACATGTGCTAGAGCTACAGCCATGAGAGCGGACACTCTTCTGCCTGAAATGTGACCCGAAGCCCTGCTGGATCCCCTTTGGGCAGGGAGGGCGGCACATCCCCACCAAACAGCTGGGTCATCCCTGGGCTTCCCAGCCACTGGCCTAATACCCAGTTGGACTTTCTGTAGCACCCACTACACGGATGGGTGAATGACCAGGGATGTTTCATGACAGTGTGAGTCCTGCTTTCTGGGCCCTTTTAAAATGCATGCTGTGGTTTTCTGATATTTTCCATATGTCACAAAATTTATGAGTATGCTCTCAGAGAGCAGCCAGAAAGCTGAAGCAATTGGTGATGTATGTGGACCGTCTGGCTCCTCTGAGAGAAGATTCAACTGTGTCTCTTAAAGTGATTTAATTCTAAATCTTGGGCTGGAATGAATAGAAAATGCAAATCTGTCTTGTTTAAGGATTTTGCATTTTTGATAGTTTCCAAGCAGTCATGCAGAGAAAAAACATATTTTAACAAATACATCTTGTTGGAAATTGTAGATGCTTTGGCAAATCAGAAAGCCAACCGAGTCACACATTTTCTTGTCAGCTTGTGCTTCCAGCTGGCAAGCATTTAAAATAATATTCCAAGGTGGTTTAACATTCATGATTACATTGTTTGATTATTGCACTTTCTAGATAATGGCTTTTCAAAATTATATCTTGCAGCTAAAAATTAAATAGCAACTTCTGGGTATGCACGACATTCTTTAATAAAATGAGACCCAATATAATATTCTCAGAGGCTGAGCAGTAATATAGAAAAGATTTACTGTAGTCCAAATGAGTGAGATGGCTGATCCTGTACAATCCTTATTATTTTCTCAAGTTAAAGTCCAGAGAATGCTGGGAATGAAGCCACAGGCTCCATTCACATCTGCCAGGGCCCCGGATGGGCTTTCCCTTCCTACATGGATATCCGAAGAATTCTTGGGGTCTTTTGGCTGTGTGCAGGCAAAATGCCTCCTAAGAGAAAGGAGTGGCTGAAGCTGATTATTTGTGTCCACTGTAAGAGTGTATTTCTGATTTTTAGGGCAGTCAGACTGTTGTGTGTGGTACTATAATAGTGGATACATGCCATTATACATTTGTCAAAAACCTACAGAATGTACAGTCCAGGGGTGAACCATCGTATAAACTATGGACTTTGAGTGACAATGATGTTATCAACACAGGTTCATGAGTTGGAAGAAATGTACCATCCTGGTGGGTGTTGTTGAAAATCAGGGAGGCTGTGCGTGTGTGGTGGCAGCGGGTACACGGGAGCTGTCTACTTTCTGCTGCTTAATTTTGCTGTGAATCATAAACTGGGCTTAAAGAAAGATGCACCTCTTGGCAATTCAATACACCATGCAACCCTCCCGTGCCAGCACAGGCCGCTGCGGTCCTGCCGCACGCCCTTCTTAGAGTTCACCTTCCTGCTCCACTATGCTTCCTACCAGCTTGTGACCCTTGACTTTATCTTTTGCTTGTCCCTCAGGATCCCGCTGTTCACCAACAATTCCAATATGTGCCAGGCACTGTCTTACACATGGACTCAAGTTTTGATCTGGTTACTCTTCAAGGACCTTGGCTCAGACCCCAGCCATAAAGCAGAGTCTACCTTGACTAGGCCCTAGGTAAGTTTGGTCCAATACTAGGTCTGATGGCTTTTCCATCTGGAATATTTAAGAAAATAATTTACAAATGTGCTAGTAAGCAGGGAGCTGGCTGGATTCCCAGAGAAAAAAATGCTCTGGTTGGTAGGCATATCCTGTGTTCATGTATTAGAACAATGAGGGTAGAGCTGTGCCCGAGGATGAAGTCCCTGGACTGTGGGCAGCACCTTCCTCCCCAGTCAGCCTGCTGCCAGCAGTCAGGCTAGCCCAGGGTGAGCGTGGTCACACCAACTACAGGCCTCAGAGGCTTAACGCAATGAAAGCCATTCTTCACTCACACCAAGTGTGGAAGTATGTGGTGACGACAATGCCTCCCTCTGTGTACTTGGGGCTTCAGTGGGCACCCCCTACCTCAGCCTATGCCCCCGAGAACTAGGAAGTGAGACTGCCCTTTGAGAGCCAGACAACAAGATTAATATCAGAGGGAAGCAACGTCTCCTGAAGGAGAGCCCCACGAGCAGTGCAGAGAAGGCGTAGCACACGTAATGGGAGGATACGTCCGTTAGGAGAGCGATGAGTCAGACCTAGATGCCCAGGAAAAGGAGAGATTCAGGGGCATGTGCTGCTGGCATGAGCAAAGGGCCTTGAATTCCAGTGCAAAGGAATTGGGACTTAATTCCAGAATGATGACGTAGGGGCACTTGTCTCCAATGCTTTCCTCTTGTCCCCTCTTCATCTAACTCAACTGTATTTCGGACCCCTTTTCCTCCACTTTGTCCAGACAGCCACTACTGTACTGTTATTTCCTTCAAAAACCAATCTTTTCAGAAGCACTAGGAAGCCATGGAAAGGAATCCTACCCTACAGAGATCATGGTTCTGGAACATATTTAATTATTGACTCTTAATTAGGAATATTTATCATATATGCTCAAACATAAGATGGGGATTGTTTCCTTAAAAAATATCCCTTGATAAGAGGAAGTAGCCTGCATTTAAGACCTCAAAAAGCCTCTGATAAGGCTGCTCTCCCAATTCTAGTTTATTGCGAATAGCAAAGTGCTACTTAGGGAAAATTCAGTCAGGTTAAAGGGGGTTCCATTCAACAAACCGAGTCACTGGGTCCCGCTGGCAAAGGCACCCGTAATGAGAGGTCACACGCAGAGGACTCAGGCCCACTGAGCTCTAGTCTCCCGGCCCCGCTGCTTCTAGCGTCATTTGCCAGATGGACGCATCAGTCTATAATAATTTAATTTCACTAAACCTTCAAGTCATTTACCTTTTTTTGCTCTGATTCCATAACCCTCCCTCTACCCACCAAGCAATCTTTTGCTCATGACTTTCAGTCTCCTTTTAGGAAAGGGATATACTGGGCACAGAGACCTGGAGCACTTTGGCCCCTAAGAGAGTTACTTCTGGTTTCCAATCAGTACCTTATACTGTTCATCTTCTTCAGTCTCAGTCCTTGGCTAATGAACCCCTGCCCCCCCCAAATGGATCTGCACTCAGTGGAATGTTAAAGTTCTGAGTCTGCAAGGCTGAAGTCTAGACCAGCTTGTGGACAATCCACAAAGGTAGTGATGTCCACAAGGCAAGGCTCCCCAGAAGATGGACTGTTGATCTTGCTCTTCAAGAAGACTTTTTGCCTTGTTGGGTGGGTGGAAGAGAGCTTTTTCTTTTTTGATGTGTGTTTTGGTGTGTGGGGGGTCATATCGTGAACAGTTATGTTTCAAATAGCAAGTCTCAATCCTTGTCTCTGCACAGCCCTAGGTCGCTTCTCTTGCATGCCAAGAATGAGTTTTGCAAGTAACACCCACAATGTCTGCTACAGGCAGTTTTGGAGGCAGCAAAGTTACCAGTTCTTATTAGCAATTCTCAAACAAGAAATCACAGTATACTTAACATAAAGTTAGTTTAACAGCAGAGCTGATGTAAGCTGTGTCCTCGTGATCTGAGATCAAAGGTTGGGGCCAATAAGACTGATCACCAATACTTTCTCTCTTTCGGTGTAAACCGCTCTCCCCGAGCCCCTCAGGGCATCTGTTTCTCGGCATGCACACATGTGTACACCTCTGAGATGAAGCTTTGATGGCGGCGCGACTCCACTGCCATTTTTTTGTTTTGACAACTCTATTTTAGACACGTTAAGTTAGTTTTCTTTAAGGGAGCCTAGTTTAGAACATGGGTTTTAAATAAAAACTGAAAACATCAGGAGCTGCTGCCTACATAAGAACTAGGGAACTGAGAGAACTTCCCTAGCAGTTTTGATAGAAAAGCAGAGGTCTGAAGGCAGGATAACACAGAGAAGAGAAGTAGTGATGCTACAGCATCTCACTACACTGATGGACAGTGACTGCAATGGGGTAGGTGGGGGGGACTTGATAATAGGGGGAGTCTAGTAACCATAATGTTGCTCATGTAATTGTATATTAATAATGGCAAAAGGAAAAAAAGAAAAAGAAAAGGAAAGCAGAGGTCTGATCATCTGTAATGGAGCAAACTAATGGATGATTCTGAAGGGACTGCTTCTAACCCTGGGGACATGCTTCCATGCACCCTCTCTTTCAGAACTTTTTGCCATGGTTGCAATTAACCAATTATGGAATTATTGGGTCTCTGTCTACATTCTTGCAATATTCAAATTCCAAGAAGACAAGGACTATGTCTGGCTTTTTTCCTTCTGAAAACTCAGCACCTACTACAGTGTCTTGCACTTGGTAGATATTTAGTAAATATTAGATGAATGGATAATATAGTACCATCCAATAAATAAATAAATCTCTTGTGAAACTTGAGCATAAGATTGTATATCAGTGATACCTTAATTAAAAAAAACAAAACACTACCAATATAGCACCATCCGAGGGACTGTGTCTTTCACCTTCAAACCGCTAATGCCTGGCAGAGTGCCTGGCATGGCAGGAATTCAGGCATCAGTTGTGAAAGGAAGGAAGGAAGGTGGAGAAAGGTCATCTCCATCCCATGAACTCAGTGCAGTTGAACTTGAGTTTCCTGATTAACATCATCAAAGGGAAAATCCCCTCTGTCAGCAAAAGATATGAAAAATAAACAGAATGCCATCTAATTTAATTTGAGCTGCAAAGAAAGTGATGAACGAGGCACTTCTGTGTTTGGGTAGAAGGAGGACATCTAAGTGCCACCTAGAAAGGGGTCTAGTTACTTTGGTGACTGTTATGGTATTGTGAGAATAATCTCCTCTTAATAAGGACAATTACTTAGATTTATTACTCCTCTGTGGTCTTGTTAAAGATCTAAGAAGAATCCTATTTAAATGAAAAGAACAATAGGAGCTTTTTAACAGAAAGCAAGGTTTAATTAAAACGCGAGCATCAATTGGTGCCTATGTGGCTAGGTGGAAAAACTGGGTTAAAAAAAAGAAGAATAAATAAACAATGGCACCTACTTCCGCTACTTTTGGGGAAAAAAAGTCCATTTTGAATGAAAAGCCTCAAAAGGGTATGTGTATTCCGATTACACAAAACATCCCCTTTTGGGGGGTGGCCTTTGGAATCAAGTCCTCCTAGTTCTCTGAATGAAACAGCCTTCAGCACGGAGATTAGCAGCTTGACCTGCTGGAGGGCCCAGTGCAAGAGACGGAGCTGGGGTGATGGATGAGAATCGCTGTAGTAACGCGCAGTGGTATCTAAAACGTACTTTATAATGTTCCCAGCGAGAAGCAGGGACCCAAAGTGCTGCTGAAGTCATGCATTGTCCCAGAGAGGCCCGTCCCACAAGTCGGCAAAGTCAGGGTCCTTCCTGCTTGAGCAATAATAGCAAGAACTGTTTGGAAACCCCAAAAGCTCTGACCCTGAGGAAATGTCATTAAAAAGAACTAATATTATATTAGTCAAACATAGGATGAAACAAAACAAGTGTGATAACCCATCAGATGGATGGCATAATAAGCTGACGGGCGTACCCTGCAGTAGACAGAAAGCCTCGCGGCAGTCTGACATGGCTGATGTTTCCACGGTGGAGCGGCGCATATAAATGCAGCTGTCTGCTGTTTGGAGCATTATTCTGCTCTAAATAAATAACCACCAGGAGTCATTTAGATGCATTTTGGGTGACGATGGCACATGGGAACTCATGTCATCTAACCTAAACCAGAAGTATTTCCACATTAAATTATACGATTGAAAACAATGAAGGAGTAAGCGTGGGGTGGGGTGGGGGTGGGGAAGCTCTTTCTTGGCTTATGGGGTATGTTCTGATTTTATGTCACCCGAGTGGTCAACAAATGTCATACCAAGAACAGATGAGCACTAAATGAATCTCTTCTTGTGATGATTATAACAAGACTGTAAAATGGAAAATAGTAAATATAACTCATCCTTATTAAGACTCTCTGGTATTTGTTTCCAGCTAGAGCTCCTAACAAGAGAGTAAACAATACTTGGTCTCTTGTGATTGCTAATTAAAATGCAATAAATTATGGAATCAATTTAAATTCTGCATCAGCTCCACAGTGGGTTCAACAAACCTCCTAAATTTTATTCTCCCCGTGGGGCCTCTCTTCCAGGCCCTTGAGGCAGGGGGCCGTGTGTGCGCACGGCCTCTCTTTTGTTTGACGTTTAATTGTGCTGGTGGCCCCTGTCAGGACACGGGCTTTCCCTGCCTCCGAGTTATCTCCTTGCTTCTGGCCCGTTGTTTGGACCAAGACAAAACTTGGGGTTGCTGTGCAGAGTTGTTCAGTGGCAGTGGCGTGGCAAGGTTCTCAGAACACCCAGCTGGCCGGGGTTCTCCGGTCTCGTCCTGCGTGGCCTCTAGGTGGCGACCTCAGGTACCTGGTGTGGGAGGCAAAGCATTGGCCAGCAAGGCCCAGCAGCAGAGGACGCGCTTGCGTGAGGAAGACGTAGGCACAGATACAGGTGCAATTATATAGATATTGTCCTAAGCCAGAAATATTTTCACATTATATTATCGAAAACAATGAAGAAGTAAGGAGATAATAGATATATATGACTATATATATCTATATCTATAATATCTATAATTATATATCTCTATATACCTATATCTTTATATTCCTCCCTATATACCTATCTATAGTTACATAAGTATATAAAGTTATATAATATATAATGTACTATATAACTATGTCCATATAAGATTTTATATATTAGGAATACTAACATATATTCATATATATTATCTATATATCTATCTCTATATATGTGTGTGTTTATATGTATAGTTTTGTACTGAGGCTACTATATATCTAGTAGACTCTGTGGAAAGGAAAATGTTTAAGGAAGGTCCTGTCTGGGAAAAGCAGTTACTCTGACTGGATGTGCCAGTGGCTCCTTCAAACGGCCCAAGAGAAGACAGGAATAAGGGCTCTAACTTAGAACAGTAATCGCCGGCGCTGGAGGGGCTGTCTGCGTGGAGGCCCCTGGAAGGCTTCGCTGACTTTCCTGACTTTCAGCTCGGGACAAGTGAAGTGTGAAGAGCAGTATGTGTGTCTTCCAGCCAGAATACAGTTCAAGTAGGATTGCCCTCTGAGCCTAGCCCCAGGCAGGCTTGGGCAATACCACAATTCCCATCAGAGCAGATACATAAATCAAGTCTGCCTGGCCTTGTGTACAATATACCTCATCCGTGCTGCTCCCTTCAGACAAGCAACATCACTGGTTCCACCTCTTGCCACATGAGACGAAAGCTTGACATGGTGAGAGACACACGGCCGTCCTGGCTCTTACTCAACTTTAACTGGGAGAACAGACTTCTATCCCATCTGAATATGTGATGTGCTGCCCACCCAGTCAGAACTTAATAAACTCTTGCCAGAAAATGAACAAATGGGACCACATCAAACTAAAAAGCTTCTGTACAGCAAAGGTCACCATCAGTAGAACAAAAGGCATCCTACAGTCTGGGAGAATATATTCATAAATGACATATCCGATAAGGGGTTAACATCCAAAATATATAAAGAGCTCACATGCCTCAACACCCAAAAAGCAAATAACCCAATTAAAAAATGGGCAGAGGATCTGAACACACTTCTCCAAAGAAGAAATTCAGGTGGCCAATAGGCACATGAAAAGATGCTCCACATTGCTAATTATCAGGGAAATGCAAATTGAAACCACAATGAGATATCACCTCACACCAGTAGGGTGGCCACCATCCAAAAGACAGGGAACAAATGCTGGCGAGGATGCAGAGAAAGGGGAACCCTCCTACACTGCTGGTGGGAATGTAAGCTAGTTCAACCATTGTGGAAAGCAATATGGAGGTTCCTCAAAAAACTCAAAATAGAAATACCATTTGACGCAGGAATTCCACTCCTAGGAATTTACTCTAAGAATGCAACAGCCCAGTTTCAAAAAGACAGATGCACCCCTATGTTTATTGCAGCACTATTTACAATAGCCAATAAATGGAAGCAACCTAAGTGTCCATCAGTACATGAATGGATAAAGAAGAGGTGGTACATATACACAATGGAATATTATTCAGCCATAAGAAGAAAACAAATCCTACCATTTGCAACAACATGGATGGAGATAGAGGGTATTATGCTCAGTGAAATGAGCCAGGCAGAGAAAGACAAGTACCAAATAATTTTTCTCATTTGTGGAGTATAACAACAAAGCAAAACTGAAAGAACAAAACAGCAACAGACTCAGAGACTCCAGGAAGGGACTAGTGGTTGCCAAAGGGAAGGGGGTGGGCGGGCAGGTGGGGAGGGAGGGAGAAGGGAACCGAGGGGTATTAAGATTAGCACACATAATGTGGGGGAGGGCACACGGGGAAGGCAGTATAGCACAGAGAAGACAAGTAGTGACTTCATAGCATCTTAATATGCTGATGAACAGTGACTGCAGTGGGAAGTGGGGGGACTTGATAATAAGGGTGAATGTAGTAACCACAATGTTGCTCGTGTGAAACCTTCATAAGATTGTATATCAATGACACCTTAACAATAAATAAACTCCTGCTGGTTATTTGCAAGGAAAGGACATTTTCGCCTTATAGATAGCCCATGTGGTCCCTTTGAAAGTCATCATGATGTAGGGGAATAAACATGGACTTTAGAGTAAGACAGAGTTGGGTTCACATCTCTCTTTTGTCTCTTATTAACTGCATATTCATCAGCAAGTTATTCCGCCATATAAAGGTCAATAATACCTAATTGGGGCTATTATGGAGCTTAAGCAAGTTCTTGTATATAAAATCCCCGTAACATCTAGTAGACATTCAAGGGGTTAAAACAATTTAAAGTTTAGTTTTGTCTATTCTGTTAAATCCCAGGTGGGGGAAGGACTATGGGGAGACCCCCGTCCCCAGATAGGAGGTCCCCAGAAAAATTCTGTTGAAAATAAATACTTCCAAGGGCTAGAAGAGGACAAGGGAATCCTTTTATCAGAGAAAGCACCAATCTTATAGATAAGAAAGGAATTTTTTAAAAAGCTCACAATGAGGAAAGACAGTTGACTTTAACTCTTTTTAAAAACTAAAAATAAGGAACACAGAACACATTTTAAAAAGTCTGTTTCATTTATGGCTGGTTAGGGGGTGGATATGAGGGAAAGGAAATAGAAATAAAGGCGGTGGGAAAATGTGGCAATTTGTGAAAGACGAGCTTGGCTCCGATACACACTGGGCAATCCCTTGAGTCCCAGATACATCTTTACTTTCAGAAACTTCAAGAAGTTCAGAGCAGGGTGCCTGCGTAAAGCAGCAGAAGGAAACTTTGCACGCATTGGTGTTTCCAGAGCAGTGCAAGGGAAAGAGGAGTCCCAGCTCGGGGCCAGGGCCTGGAGACTGAGGCCTGGACAGCCCACAGCCAACAGTTCCAGCGGGGAAAGAGCCCTGAGTGGAGGCTGAGACGGAACGAAGAGAACCAGCACCCAGGGCAGGGCTGCGCGGCCCGGCCCCCATTGCCCCAGACCGTGCCTGGCACACAGTTCAGTCAATGAGCGAACACCACAGGCTCCGGGAGTGAGTGGGTCACCAGCAAGAGCGCAGAAGAGGACGGTGGGCCGGGATGTAGACCTGATGGAACGGGGCTGCGGAGGAAGAGAAGACGCAGGAAGACAGCCAGCAAATAAGCTCCTTATGGACACCATATCCTCAGCTCCTGCCCACTCAGGCCCCCAGCAGCCGCTTGGAGATATCAGTGAATTAATGAAGACACTTTCCTCAGGTCAGGGAAATCCAAAAACAGACTGGGGCAAAAACAGTCAGAGGCACTGATTCACAACCCTCTGTAACCCTCAGCTCCCAGGAGTCTGTTACCTGGGTGTTCCATGGCTCCATTGTCTTTTTCTTTACTATTTAAATGAAAACACCAAATGTCCTTCAGGCCAAACGCTCCGGGAAGTCTAGTGACCTCCCCAAAGGCTCACAGGGAGTCCCTGGGGCTCATGCTCTGGGGCACATCTCTTACTGACCTTGCGGGCCTGCTGCCCCATCGGCTTACATGTCCGATCAGCTTGGGCTGCTCTCCTCTCTCGTCCTGTGGAGGCTAAACCCCCACAAGCCCCAGTGACACAGAGCAGTGCATGCGGCAGGCTGTCTTCAGTGGGTTTCAGCCCCGGACAAGTTCACTATGGATTCATTGTGAGCAAAGAAATGAAAGTAGAACGTTCTTGGGGTGAAAGGGTTTTACCCAACTTTATTCCCACGGTGGCAGGTCAGTCACTAGAATCCCATCCACCCAGAGCAAGTCTGCATGCAGCCAGCTGGTCTCTGCCTCTGGGCCTCTCTACCTGCACTGCCACCACTCCAGCCCCTGCTCTGCTCTCCTGCAGCCTTGCAGCCGTGCCACTGTGTCGCCCAGAGCACTGGGCAGGGCTCTTTGTATAGAGTCAACAACAACACATCGCCCACACGTGTGCAGTGAGCTAGCCAACCAGACCCAGGTGAGAATCCTGGCCACAGGAACCTTCACTTTATCGACACTCCACCCCCTCCAGGGTTCTTGCCTCTCAATCTATGTGCCCTCAGTCCTCCACAATGGTCCTGTGTGAGGAAGCTGGAACACTGTACCCAAATTCCATAATCTACAACAATATACAAATAACAACAATTACACCAAATTATAATAACCCTCAAGCCAGAGGAGACCCATTGCCACCGAGTGGTCATCCCGGCTGTATTCAAACCACTTCTACTCAAATGAGTTAACCCAAAGGACCACGGGTGGGCCTTACAATACCCACCTTCTCCAGCCTCTCCAGCAGAAAGTCTTGCAGACACGCAGGTCGATCTGGTTGCTTTATCTCTGCCTCTGCTTCGTCCTCAGCAGCCGGAACCGCTGCTCTGGTCTCAGTTGTTGCCACAGCTCCAGTCATCCTGTCTTCATGTCTGCTCCTGCCTGTTCAAACCAACCCACACCTGGATTCTTTCTTTGAGAAGCAGACCGTGTTCCCTTTTGTTCTTGAGCCTGAGGGCAGAAGCAGAGCCTGGAGTGCCCCACAACCTGAGGAGGGGGCTGCACCTCTCCTGAAAGAACCCGCGGTTGCCGAGTCCTTCTGGCTTCCCACCAGCTTTCAACCAGGTGGGGCTCCACCGAGGAGGGCCTCCGCTCCCCCATCTCTGGGGCTGCCGGCTCCCCTACACCACTGCCTCCGTCCCCTGCCCCCCGGCACCGGCCGCCTGCGCTCCCGGGCTGCTGCTTCTCCTGCCGCCCCTTCTCAGGCGGCTTCCTCCCGGGCCTTTACTATGTCCACAGCACTTCGTAGTGACGCCATTTCAGTCAGCAACACATTTTCTCTTGGGGTGGACCCGGTCCTCCACCCCTTCCCAGTACCACACATCCACAGGGGGACTTGACTGTCCCCGGTCCATAGGGGCAGCTGCTGAAGCACCCCTCCCATGAGGGCAGCCTTTTCCTTTTCCTTTACCAACGCATCCTGCCGACTGTCCCCAGTTGTCTTGTCAGTGGGTTTCAGCCCCGAGCAAGTTCACTATGAATTCAATGAGACCAAAGAAGTGACAGTAGAATGTTCGTGGGGTGAAAGGGTTTATACCCAACTTTATTCCCATGGTGGCCGGTCCATCACTAAAATCCCGTTCGCTCAGAGCGAGTCTGCAGGCAGCAAGCCTGTCTCTGCCTCTTGGCCTCTCTGCCCCCGCACAGCCGTCCTCTGGGCCTCTGTCCTCGGCGCTGCCACCACTCCAGGCTCTGCTCTGCTCTCCTGCAGCCTTGCAGCCGTGCCACCACGTCGCCCAGAGCACTGGGAGGAGCTCTTTATATAGAGTCAACAACCATGTATTGCCCACAGGTGTGTAGTGAGCTAGCTGACCCGGGCCAGGTGAGAATCCTGGCCACAGGAACCTTCACTTTATCCACACGGGCCCATCCTAAAATTAGGGGTTATTCAACAATACAACACATCAAACAATTAATGTGAAAATAAGTTGTCCCTGTTCGTAGAACTTCCTTGACTCCCTGCCACAAGTTCTCACTGCTCCACTTTTCTTTTTTTCCCCCAACAGCTTTATTGAGATATAATTCACATACTATACAATTCACCCCTTTAAAGTCACATTTCAGTGGTTTTTAGTACTTTCACAGAGTTGGGCATCCATCCACAGTTTTAGAACATTTTCATTAGACCCAAAAGAACCCTGCTCCGTTTAGCCATGACCACCCCCAACCCAGCCCTAGACAATCATTAATCCACTTTTTTCTCTATAGAGTTGCCTCTTCCGCACATTTCATATACATCTCACTGCCCCACTTTTCACCACAGGACCCACACAGACAGGCCGGACAAGCCTGCCCAGTAACTGTAGCTGTCTTCTGAGGGTCGGGCAGAGGGTTCCCTGGGACCCTCGTCTGCAACGTCAGGGATATTGTAGGTCTCAGAAAGCTGTTTTCCATTTCAATTAACTATGTGTGATTTTAGAAACATGGTGTGGGGCTATCTCAATTAGATGTTTTATGAATACAATTTCCAGCTTGCATGTAGTTACAAAATTACTTCTTTCTCAGCCCAAGTGTGTGGTGGGAAATTAAGAACAATTTAAATGGGTCTCACCTTACCCAAGAGCTAATAATTCAGACCACAAGCCGCACTCAAACACCAGGTAAATCAGCCACCATGGATTTCAGGGGGGATGTAAGAGATGGACAGGCACTGGAAAGGGTCCCCCAACTATTTGCACTTACTGGGAAGTAGGGTGTGGGAAGGAATTAGGGCTGTAAGGAAATCTGCCTTATACCCCACCTCAGTCACATTCTCTAGGAATCAAGGTGGACATCGCTACTTGCCCCTAAGAACAGGGTTACTTCAGTAGAGCCAGCTGGCCTCCCAGCCGGCCTCTGGAGGACCATGGCCCGCAGGGTAGCACGTGTGTGCAGCTGGCTGACTGCACACAGGTGGGAAGTGGTGGAGCTGGAACTCACCCCAGAATGTTGGACTCCAAACCCCCTGCTCTCACGTGCAAAATCCTTCCTTCTCTGATCAGACATGCTGAGTGAGGTTTACAGGTGAGCACCTGGTGGGCTGAAACAGAGGAGGCGTCTGGGAGCCACAAGCAGAGCCCAGCCGCCGCTACTAGCGGAAACTGGTAACAATACCTCATTTCACAAAGGATTTAGTCTGTGTTCACTCAAATCCAAAAGGCAGGGAAGTATGCAATTATTTCAGAAAGGCTAAAAGACAATATAGTTACACTTGAATAGGTTCGTATAAAAATATTTGGTTATTTGGAAGATTTTTCTTAGGGAAGACAATCCATTTGCTGATGGTGTTAGCTAGCTAAATGACGTGGTCCTGCAATAGACTTTGGTTCAAATGCATGGTGAGATTTTTGAAGAATGGGTTTAATGTTAATTCTGGATAGGTGAATAGGGTAGCCATTCCTTTATTTCACCTCATGAATTCAAGCAATGGTGCGGGCGGCTGAAAGGATTTCTTCTGCCATTTGGGCAATCAACCTCCTCCCAGGAATGCACTTTCAGCTAGAAAATGTAACCAAAACCAAGCAAATGTAAGTACTTTGTTATTACTATTGTTGTTTTAATAACAGTAAATTGGCCAAACATATCTTTCTGAAAAAAAAAAAACTAATTCTTTTTCCCTAGTAACAAAAGAATAATTTATGAAAATAATGCCCTGCAATACCAGAATGCTATGAGGACAGACAACATTCACCCAAACTGGCAGTGAATTAGTCCTTGGGCCTCCTGCCTGTTTCTAACCTGTTCGTTAGTTCTGCCCTTGTAGGTGGGCTTGCAGTTTTCCACATGAAATGCTAGAGAGGTCAACAGCATTCCCTGTCTGAGGATGGAAGAAACATTAATTATTCCTTTGAATCCTATTGGGTGATGTGGGTTTTTTTTCTTCCCTTCCCCAAACACACCAGGAGGGTTATTTCCTGATAAAATTTTCATAGGCCAGTGTTGATGGAACATAATTTTTAATATTGCTGTGGCCTGGAATCTGACAGATGTTGCCAGAGTGGGTGCCCCTGTTTTAAAAAGCTGAATGTGGCTGACAGTAATATCACTGCTTCCTTATGTCTATTATAGTCAGTGCAAGGTTAGACAAATACATTCCCATCAGCACAAAACAGCAACCTTCCAAAATGTATGTCAGTTGTGTATTTACAGCCAAGTCCAGAAGGAGCTTGTACTTCTTATGTGGCTCCCATTATGAGACACATGTCAGCATCCATAAGCTATGTGTTTGTTCCTGCTTATCAAATCTTTCAAAAAATTGATAACTAGTCTTTATAGATTGTGAAAGTCAGATATAACTCTGAATGTATTACTTTACTGGACCCCTCGGGGTAAACTTATCACCTGGAAAACATTTTACATGGACAATTTGACTTTCATGTGGAGTGTCATAATGCACCCTGGATGGAAATCTAAAATAAAATATCTGGACTACAACCTTCCTCTTGGCGGAATTTATGATTCCCTCAGTACAATAATTTTGAAAATTGTATCCCTTAAGCTACAAGACTTGATATATTATTAACTGCTTGAATTGAAGAAGCTTTCCAATAGTCTTACATGCTATCTAGAGGCACGGATTAATTTCTATGAAACTCAAGCTTATCTCAAAATGTTTTTCAGCAATCTAAACTGCCAGCTTCATCTTTTTTCGAGGACAGAACAGAGTGTCCATTCCATCTCTGGCAGCTTCCGCATGTGCTGCTTTTAGCAAAGCTCTTCCAGAAGACAACCACCTCTGAGCATCTAGAGAATGGGTTGTGTTCAGTTAATCAGGCCCCAGAGAGACTGGCATCCAGTTGGAGCTCTTATCTTTCTATTTCCTGGGGCATTTTCTTGTTTAAATTCCACTCCGGCCAAACTGAGCAGGTGTAGAGAATTCTGGTAAGAGGGAGTCTGGAGGGCATTGTTTTCAGGAAGTTAGAGAGCAGCTTTGTTTTTGTTTTTGTTTTTTAACTTTTGAGGGCCTGGACTGCCAGTGGGCAACTTCACCTGTCTCTGGGGCTTTCACACGTCTTCTTCTCTCATCACAGACTCTCTGCCTTGAGAATCAGCTGTGACCTGGGGTATAAGAGTCACCCGACTGTCCAAAGGCAGAGAGGGCCAGAAGTCTTTGAGCACCCGAATAAGGACTCTTTTGCCCTCATCTGGGTCAATGAGGTGGGAACGCATTTAATTGTATGTTTCACAGTCCATTCTGTGTATAGTAAAGATATTGCTGACTGTCCTGATCTAGGGACAGATTCCATCAACACCATTTCCAGGGACACAGAAGTGCAGGGCTAGAGAGCACACTGCAATAGAAACCAGTGCGTGCTGTGGCCCTCGGTACTAGGAAAATGTGGGACTATTTAGGCTTAGTCACTCCACAAGAAAACTTGAAATTCCCTGAAATTTTATAGCTCATGGTCTGAAAGATATAGAGGTTCCCCTGATTGGATAACAGCCCTAAAACTTTATATGACATGACCTATGGCAAGTTATGGAGATGAAATAAACTTTTTAAGACTATCATTAATAAAAATCAAATTTTTACCAGCCACATTAGAGGAGAGGCTGAAGGGCAGTCAGTTGGAGGGAAAGGTGTTTGCAGGTGTGTACCCACTTCATCAAGGTGCATCAGTTGCCTGAGGTTGGTGATTTGTTGTGATACTTTAAAATGTATAATTTGTTGTGATTTTTTCCCTCAACCTAAGTAAATATTCACTTTGTACCCCGCTGTGTGTTCTTTTGCTACATGGAGCCCTTCAGGTTGTAGAAGCCTCAGGCCCCACAGAACCTGGGTCCCCCCTGGGTGCCTGAATCGCTCTCCTCTCGTCTTGTGATACCTCACTTTGGATAATAAAACAATCTTCTAAGTGTATCATTTGATCAAATTCCAGGGCTAAGCTTTTTTAGAGTTTGTCGTTTTAAAATCTTTATTAAACCTAACACATCATATGTATCTCCAAAAATCATTTTAAAAGAATGTGTCTCATACATCGGCAAGTGGACCTTCAGATTCTTTTGTCAAGTTCAGGTAATAGCGTTCTCTCAAGGCTCTGGAGTTCTCTGGAAAACACATATTTGTGGCGAGTTTCTAAATTTCCTTTTTCCCCCGCTAGCTCTTTATTTATTAGTCATCTTTAATTATCTCTTCTATAAAGTATCCCTTCTATCAAGGGCTTTATTCACCCAGTAAATAGTCACACATAAATTGAGAATTAGTTACCTGACTTATTTAATAAATAATTCAATGATCATGTGTGGAATTGATATGAATAAAGTCTGTTACTTAAAGGAACACAAGATGTTGTTCTTCTAAGAGAAAACCTAACGTTTTCAAAGTGATCATCATTTCCAGAAAAATACTCCCCCTGAGGGAGCTGTGGACTGGTTGGCAAGGTGACGGTCATGTCATGTATTTCCATGGCCTTCCCAGCAGCCAGTATACACAAGCAGTCTCTAAATCAGCTCTGTTCTGCAGGTGGGGAAGGGGCCAACGGGCCCCGCACTGAAGCAGGGACAGATTTCAGGGCAGGTTCCAGAGGAACCCGCCTTGCCTGGAAGCAGGGCTGCTCATCCTGGGATCCGTCTCTTGCCAGTTGTGAGCTTCCAACCACTGGCCGTGGGGCGAGGAAGCAAGACTGGGCACTTGGCAAATTTATGGAAATTTCTGAGGTACAGTAGTTTGCTCCAGCCAGGCTGTGGAAATCTTCTTAAAATATGGAAACTGAGCTGCTTTTGACCTCCAAAAAAAAAAGACTGACCCTGCAGCAGACAGACTATAATCAGAGAAAACACCACGGGCACATGTCTCTCTCCGTTAGTGCTGCAGGAAACCAAGCCGGCAGTGGGTGACCTTGGCCGTCAAGGAGCTCATGCACTTGTAGAGCGTTTAGCTCATCGACCTAATGGTCTCATGTTTAGGGGGAAAAAAGCTGTCTAATTAGTTCACAATGAAAATCCTCTATTTCATAGAAAATAAAACTCATATATACCAAGCAGAATTGAATGTGTGATATGATGCAGTCATCAGCATGCAGCTGCCTTAAACATTACAGTATCTGACCTTAATATGTGTGACTCTATCAGGATTCCATTGTTGACATGTATATTTTTCAATATTCTTCTCTGAGCTGAAATCATGTCATTTATATGCAAATTACCACATCTTCAGCAGCTGCTGCTTCTCTGTTGAAGCCAGGGACTTATTTGCACTTAATAAAGCCTCATAAATAGGTTTTGTCTTTAAAAGGGTGGGGGAGCAAGAAGCCCATTGTAGCCTTTTACAGTCACAAGCTTCTTTTTGTTTTGAAAGTGAGTGGCCACGTCTCTAACAGGATGCTTCTCAGTTGCCCAAGAAACGCGGTTCCCCTCCCTCTTCCCTCCTTAGAAAATAAACGCCCTGCCCTTCGTGGTGCCCTCTTCCCACCGCAGAACAGGTGTTGCCCCATCATCTCCAGCCAGGGTTACGATTAGGTCCAGATTTCAGTAAAGGAGGGCTGCTCGTTAGCAGAGCCTCTTTACTAAGCGAGAAGAGCAGGTGTCCAGCTGGGCGAGGTCCCCCCAGGCTGTCCCGTCTGAGGGGAGGAAGGGGCGGGGAACTCCTGGGCAGGTAGAGAAGAATTTTTCCTTTTATGAGTTTTGCGTTTGCCTTTTAAAACACTCTACAAAGGGAAAGGATGGCGCATGATACTCTGGTGGCCCAAACAGCAAGTGAGAGAACATTAAAACCTCCCCTTAATTCATGTGACAAGGACATAGTGCTTCTCCTTTTCCCCTCCCACTACCGTCTTCCAGCAGGTCATTCTTTCTCAACAGAGTTGGATGGAAAAGGAAAAGATTATATGCATTTAGAGTGTAATATCATGAATTATACCCATTTTCTATTAATGCTCCTATAAACCACCCAGACGTCTACCTTGGGGTCAACAGAAACATTCCATTGACCATTTAAAACCATTTAAGCCATGCTAAAAAAAAAAAAATAGAAGAATATTATGGGATAATTGTCTCCTGCTGTTAGATGCTAAGACAAACCTAAGGCACTTATGAAAAATAAATAATGATGGGAAGGAGGGTCATTTATTTTTAAAGCACTTTGCTGCTGATTTGGTAATAATGACCTATTATCCTTGTCAGCGTAATAGACTGTTCCTGGAGCTTCATTTCTGGTGTGTGAGCAACTGGCAGAATCCAGATGATTCCCCTGCATGATAAATGTGTATAATCACTGCAGACACTGGTTGACAACACAATCATTCAATTGTCACCAGCTTGGCAAAGAGATAAACATATCTACCACAACAACCTATCAGAGATGTTTATAACTGCCAAAACATCCAGGCGCAATATTAATGTAGGTGACGGAAATCACACACACGCACACAGAATCCAGTCAGTAGAAGCGTGTGGCCAGGGGAGAGCTGGAAGGGAGTGATACTAGCCCTCGAGACAAGGGTCCTAGGCTCCTGGTCTCGTCATTCTGCGCCTCATTTCATTTTAAAAATAGAGATCATTTGTCCTATCTCACATTATTATTATGAGTATTAAAATGTAAATACAAAATACAAAGTAATATTAATAATTCCATCTTCTTGTACAAAGTTGCTCATAGTATATTTAAGATTTTACAATGGTTACTTAAAATAATTGTGGTGAAATACATATAACATAAAAAATCCATGTTTAAGTGTACAGTTCAGTAGTATTAAATATTACATGACTGTGTGACCATGACCAGCACCCATCTCCAGAACTCTTTTCATGTCACATAATTGAAACTCTACATCCACTAAATAAGACCTCCCCACGCCCCATTCCTCAGCGCTCCCTGGCAACCTCCATTCTACCGATGCCAGGGTTCCCACTCATGGAGTCGAAGAATGAACTTTGTGAAAGAGCAAGGTAGGAGATTTACAGAAAGAGAGTTTTATTAAGAATAAGAGAAAGTATGGAACTCCTGACAGGTGCAGGGAGGGGCAAGGTTGCCACTTGGGGTCTCGGCGTCTAGGGTTTTATGCTTGCTGCAGTGGGAGTTCTCTATAGATTCAGTCAGAATGCTGGTTATATTTCAACCTATCTCTGTGAAGGTTTCCCGGATACCCTTTTGTAAACTAATGGGCCTACAAGGCCATGAGCCATGAGCTGTTCTATATCACTGGGGCCCGGTGGGGAATACATTATTGCGTTGTTTTAATCTCAAGCACCCTGTTTTCTTCTACATTCCTGAAGCCTCAGTGAGACTTTGTCCTTTTCCAGGGCCCACACCGTACTTTAACTGGTCAGCAGGTATGCCCTGCCTCCCTACCTCACTACCTTCTGTCTCTAGGAATTTGACTACTCTATAGAGACCTCACATAAGTGGAATCACACAGTCCTTTTGATAATACTCCATTGTATGTGTATACCACCTTTTGTTATCCACTTATCTTCTGATAAACATCTGGGTTGCTTCCACCTTTTGGCTGTTGTGAACAATGCTGCTACGAACATGGATATACAAATAATTCTTTGAGAGCTTGCTTTAAATTCTCTTGGGTAAATACCAAGTAGAATTGCTGAATCATATGTAATTCTATTTTTAATTGTTTTTAGGAGCCACCGTATCATTTTCCATAGTGGCTACACCATTTTACATTCCCACCAACAATGCAGAAGGATTCGAATTTCTCCGCATTTCACCAACACTTACATTCTGTTTTTTTTTATAGTAGTCATCCTAATTGTGTAAGGTAGTATATATTGGCTTACTTTTTTAATACAATGATGTAAAAGGACCATTGTCTAATATTATCATGAAAGTTTTCACATTTAGGATTACTTTTATTTCTTTTAACCATAGATCATATACTAATTTGCCAAGTGTATTTGCAACTACAGTAGAGACTGATTTAGAAACTTCTCTGATACCTATAGTTCATATATTTTTAATGGCAACTTGCCCCTAAAATTATTAATATAATTAATTTTATATATATGTATAATTAATACATAGATAATGACACTGATGTTTTATCATTTATGTGTACATAAATTACAAAACTTTTAGTTACATATAAATATGTAAAAACTTCTTAGATATATCAATCAGTCTTAACCTAGAGAGTAAGACTCATTGAAAAGCTGAAAAATATGCAGGAGCTCAAGCCCTATTTCCGGATTCTGATTTAGTTGGTCTTGATCAGGCCCAGATGTCAGGATTTTGGTGATTCTATTGAGCAGTGAGTGTGGTGAACCCCTGCTAACCTATATCCATTCCACTGCAATTTTTTTTTATTAAGGTATTATTGATATACACTCTTACGAAGGTTTCACATGAAAAAACAATGTGGTTACTACATTCACCCATATTATCAAGTCCCCACCCATACCCCAATGCAGTCCCTGTCCTCAGGTGTAGTAAGATGACACAGATTCACTGTTTGCCTTCTCTGTGCTACACTGTTTTCCCCGTGACCCCCCACACCATGTGTACTAAACATAATACCCCTCAATCCCCTTCTCCCTCCCTTCCTCCCCACCCACCCTCCCACACCCCTCCCCTTTGGTAACCACTAGTTCCTTCTTGGAGTCTCTGAGTCTGCTGCTATTTTGTTCCTTCAATTTTGCTTCGTTGTTATACTCCACAAATGAGGGAAATCATTTGGCACTTGTCTTTCTTGGCCTGGCTTATTTCACTGAGCATAATACCCTCTAGCTCCATCCATGCTGTTGCAAATGGCAGGATTTGTTTCCTTCTTATGGCTGAATAGTATTCTATTGTGTATATGTACCACATTTTCTTTATCCATTCATCTACTGATGGACACTTAGGTTGCTTCCATATCTTGGCTATTGTAAAAAGTGCTGCAATAAACATAGGGGTGCATATGTCTTTTTGAATCTGAGAAGTTGTTTTCTTTGGGTAAATTCCAAGGAGTGGGATTCCCGGGTCGAATGGTATTTGTATTTTTTAGTTTTTTGAGGAACCTCCATATTGCTTTCTACAATGGTTGAACTAGCTTACATTCCCACCAGCAGTGTAGGAGGGTTCCCCTTTCTCCCCATCCTCCCCAGCATTTGTTGTTCTTAGTCTTTTGGATGGTGGCCATCCTTACTGGTGTGAGATGATATCTCAATGTGGTTTTAATTTGCATTTCCCTGATGATTAGTGATGTGGAGCATCTTTTCATGTGTCTGTTGGCCATCTGAATTTCTTCTTTGGAGAACTGTCTCTTCATATCCTCTGCCCATTTTTTAATCAGGTTATTTGCTTTTTGGGTGCAGAAGTGTGTAAGTTCTTTATATATTTTGGATGTTAACCCCTTGTTGGATATGTCATTTACAAATATATTCTCCCATACTGTTGGATACCTTTTTGTTCTGTTGATGGTGTCCTTTACTGTACAGAAACTTTTTAGTTTGATGCAGTCCCATTTGTTCATATTTGCTTTTGTTTCCCTTGCTCAAGGAGATGTGTTCAGGAAGAAGTCATTCATGCTTATATTCAGGAGATTTTTGCCTATGTTGTCTTCTAAGAGTTTTATGGTTTCATGACTTACATTCAGGTCCTTGATCCATTTAGAGTTTACTTTTGTGTATGAGGTTAAACAATAATCCATTTTCATTCTCTTGCATGTAGCTGTCCAGTTTTGCCAACACCAGCTGTTGAAAAGTCTGTCATTTCCCCATTGTATGTCCATGGCTCCTTTATCACATATTAATTGACCATATATGGTTGGGTTTATATCAGGGCTCTCTAGTCTGTTCCATTGGTCTGTGGGTCTGTTCTTGCTGCCAGTACCAAATTGTCTTGATAACCGTGACTTTGTAGTAGAGCTTGAAGTCAGGGAGCATAATCCCCCCAGCTTTATTCTTCCTTCTCAGGATTGCTTTGGCTATTGGGGGTCTTTTGTGGTTCCATATGAAGTTTAGAATGATTTTCTCTAGTTCATTGAAAAATGCTGTTGGTATTTTGATAGGAATTGCATTGAATCTGTAGATTGCTTTAGGCAGGATGGCCATTTTGACAATATTAATTCTTCCTATCCATAAGCACAGGATGTGTTTCCATTTATTGGTATCTTCTTTAATTTCTCTCATGAATGTCTTGTAGTTTTCAGAGTATAGGTCTTTCACTCATTCTATTGCAATTTAAAGTCTGTTTCTGTCTTATTTTTCAAACTGTGGATTTTGAGTCATCGTCATCATCATCACCTCATAGATTAGAAATTCATAATCTCAGGCTCCACCCAGACCTACTGAATCATAATCCACATTTTAATGAGGTCCCCAGGTAATGCCTCAGTACCTTATAGTTTGAAAAAGGCTCCTCAGTGGAGATGCAGAGAGGTTGGTCACCATCCACCACACAGCCTTCCTTTTCAAAGGCCTGCACAATGAAATGTTCACCAGTCTGCCCTGGAAATAGTCACAGAAAGAGAAAGTTAATCTTTGCCTGATGGCAGGTGGATGGCAGCTCAACTCAATCCTATTAGCCAGTGAACCGCAGATCAGTCCCCGTGGCCATGCCTGCACCTTCCCTTCTGTCACCTCTGCCGCCAGTACTCAGGCAGTCCCTGCTCAAGCCACACAAACACCAGCCCCCAGGTGGGCAGCACATGGACCCACCTGCCCTAACCCCAGCCCATTCCATGGACAGTGAGAGTGTGAGTTATGGCTGGGCTGCTTACCCCATTCAGCAGGTGCCATGTCTCTTGCCCATGCCTGACCAGCAACATGGCAAGTCCCACGTCTGTCCTCTTGGCCTATATTTGGGATGCACATTTTCCTTACGTTCATCAGAGTGGACTCTGCTGAACCACCTGTGAGATCTTCAGGTCATGCTTCAGTTGTAGGACAAAGAACACGCCAGTCTCTGATAAGTGATGGGTAGTCATCTAGTCCAGACTTCATCTACAGTGGAATCCCTGCAATAAAGTCCTGCCAAGTAGTTGTCTGCTCTGTGCTTGAACTTCTCCATGGATGGAAGCAAAGCCAAGTGGTTGACTTACATTGACCTTGCTCTTGAATACAACCTTTAAAAAAAGCAAAGGCTTCTAAGATACGTGCTCCATACTTTGCATAGAGAGTTTGATATTGGACAAAAGTAAAGGACAAGAATTACTGTGGACAAATTTCATACTGTTGGATTTAGGCTTCTGTTTTAGTCATATAAGAATTTCTTTGAATCCTAATCTTGTAACTCAGCATTCTTTCATTGATCACCATGCTGCAGATGCTAGCAGAGAAGTCATTAGTGAAAATGTTGAACAGTTCAGGGCTGAGGGACCAGCCTCTAAGTTATTCCTCCTGGAAACCTTCCTCTGGAGTTATAATATTTCTTATTAGGACTGTTGGGATTATTCAGCAAGTTAAAAATCCTCCTACCTGTAACAACCAGCCAACATGGAAAGTTGAGATTCTTGTCAGGTATATTGTGAGATTCTTGGTCAGGATGAAATCCCAATACTCTTTACCTATAAAATGATTTCAAGTATTTAGCCCTTTAGAAAAAGGAAAGTGCATTTAGGTTGATATGACTTATTCTTACTGAACTTACACTATTCCTAGAAATTCCTATTTACTTTAGAAACTGGTAAAGCTATCTTTAATATATTTACTTCTAGGTTTATTATTTATTTAATCACAGTATTTATTTCTTCACAGTTTCTTAAAGATGTCTGATGTCATTGCAACTATTTTGTCTATAAAAATAATAATAATAAAATGAATAACTACTGTGTGTCAAGTACTTATAATGTGCTGGGTATTGTGTTAAAGTACTTTACGCTGAACTGTCACCACAGTTCTATGCAGTATATACTATTATCCCAATTTACGGGTGAAGAAACTGAAATTTAGAGCTGTTAAATAACCTGCCAGGAGAAGAAAGTAGACTTTATGTCTATCTGACTTCAAAGCCATTTTCTTAATCAGTTGGAATCATGAACAAGTTAGAACTCCATTCCTTCTTACCAACAGTTGTTCCAGCCTTTCCAGTCAACTCTGAGAGTAGTCTTCTTAACCAGAAAAAAAAAAAAGTAATAAAATAGGAGTGGAGAAATTCTGCTTCCTAATTGCTATTACTAGCATTGTTACTTTCAAGCTGGGGGACTTTCCCTTTCCAGAATGCTCCCACCCTGAATTTCTTATTTTCTTTATCATTTTTACCTGGTTGTGATTATTAGTCTTCCTCCAAGACTTGAGTGACTCCAAAACTTTAGGTGTGTGTTCTCCTGCTCACTTTTTACCCATACTCATGAGAAAGCTTACTATCCAACCTACTAGTCTCACTGGACCCCTCCAGCTTTTTTTTCTTTGGACCTATTGCAGTGGTCAGAATAAAAATGTGCACTTACTCACTTTCCGATTTATCCTACTTCTACTGGAGTCACCAACATGGTATCAGTTAACAAGCTTTTCTGCTGGGCCCGTAACAACTAGGGCACTTCAGAGAAAGCCAGGCTTGCATTGCAGTCTGACCATTCTCTGCACTTGGCAGCAGGAATTGCTTGGTGTGTGTATGACATATATGTTTCCTCTCCCAAACCCTTCCTGCGTTCTCAGGAACTTGCTGGAGTAGCACACTCAGAACATGAAGAAAGCAACAAATGTGCCATGACTCCGTCATACAGAAAACTTTCCAAGTTATAACCATACAGCTTCTGATGTGGAGAAGGGCCGTGGAGAAGTGGTTAACAGCCCAGCTTGGAGTGAGTCAGACCTGCACGGAGGCTGCTGAAGGTGACGCTGAGGATGGTGCCATTTCTTAAGCTTACTTTCCTCAATTGAAAATAAGAATGATAAGAAGGGAATAATAGGTTAATATATATGTTCCTTATTATGATATAAATGCTCCTTAGCACAGTGGCTGTTAAAATGATCATTAGTCAGCTCCTTGGCGCCATCTGAGATTTTGATAAACTGCCCAAGCTCCTTCCCAACCTACCCACTAGCCCAGGGGCATAACCCAACCTACCCAC
>JAQQAC010026012.1:7191710-7205809 GCA_029783875.1 Phataginus tricuspis | reverse complement strand
CCCAACCTACCCACTAGCCCAGGGGCATAACCCAACCTACCCACAAGCCCAGGGACATAACCCAACCTACCCACAAGCCCAGGGGCATATCCCAACCTACCCTACTAGCCCAGGGGCATACCCCAACCTACCCACAAGCCCACGGGCATATCCCAACCTACCCACTAGCCCAGGGGCATATCCCAACCTACCCACTAGCCCAGGGGCGTACCCCAACCTACCCATGGACCCAGGGGCATACCTCAACCTACCCTGGTAGCCCAGGGGCATATCCAAAGTTTGTGATTCCTGGTGAAGACACTTAACCACTTTCTAAAGTCTTTGTGAAGATTCTCCTCATCCTCCACGTGGTTCACTCTTATTTAAATTTTCAGTACGGAAAAAAGGCCAACGTGATTAAAAGCCATTGCTTATAGTTGTAAATATCTTTTTAGAAAATGTCTTTAGGTTTTAAAAACTTGCTGGAAGGGAATTACCTCATAATAGGCCTGGTTTCTTCCCATACTTAGGCACCCTTACTAACACTCCATTGTTTAAAAGCCCTGAAAATAAACAGAAGCCAAGTAAGCTTGTGATGTAAAAAGGCAAAGAGCTGCTGCTGTAGGGCTTCCCTACTCATGGTCACAGCTCTGTCCGGGATCTTAGGCACAGTTCGGAAAGTCCTTTCAGTCCAACTAAAAAATGACATCAGTGTAGCTCTACGCCATGAGCCCAAAGGTGGTACATTAGTTTCTATTGCCGCTATAAGAAATTACCAAACATTCAGTAATTTACAATGACACAGATTTATTACTCACAATTCCGGAGATCAGAAGTCCAACAATCTGTGTCACTGAACTAAAATAAGCTTGCTTGATAAAACCCAGGGCTACATTTCTTCCAGAGGCTGGAGAGGAGAATCTATCTCCTTGCCTTTTCCAGCTTCCTAGAGGCTGCCTGCATCCCTCGACTGTGGCCCCTTTGTCCATCATGGAAGCCAGCAGCGTAGCATCTTCAAATCTATCTTCCTCTCTCTCTCTCTGACCTTTGTTCCATCCTAACCTCACTTTCTCCGGCTCTGAATCTCCTCCCTCCCTCTTCTATTTATAAGGACCCTTGCAATTAACTACCCTGGGCTCACCCGGGAAATCCAGGATACTCTCTGCATCTAAAGATTTTTAACTTCACAGCTGCAAAGTCCCTTTTGCCATGTAACGTGGCAAGTTCACAAATTTTGGGAATTAAAATGTGGACATCTTTGGGGACCTTATTTTGTCTACCACAGGTGTGAATTATACATCCCTTCCTCAATCACAGGGCCCAGATATTATCAGTCCCAGTTTATATTTTGCAGTCAATATTTCAAATGGGACAACTTGGCATTCAGAGAAGCTGAAATTAATCAAATAAAAGCAGGTATCAGCATGCGCTTTATCACATCACCAAGAGAATCAAAACAGTACTATAGTAAATTTGACTTCTTGTCATGTTGAATTCTTCTTTCAGTGCTACGTTATCAGAAAGGCAGTATTGTTATAATGTAATTTATATAGTGCCTTCTCCTGAGTGATGAACAGAATGCTCTTCGGTATCCTCAGAGAATTAGTCTATCTCTTTTTATCCCAGCTCAGCCACTCTAACAGTATAATATCCAGCAATATAATATCTGTATGCAAGAAATAAGTCAGGCTCACTAAGTTTAAGGATGTTCACTTAAAGAAATCCCTTTTGGAGTTTCTTTTTTTCTCATTTTAAAATGCTCTTCTTTGAGTACTATAGAGCCATTGACCCACATTAGATTAATTAAGTCAGTTAGTTTTTATACAGTAATTACCACTCAGATGGCTTTGAATAATTCCCTCTTAATAAAGATGTGCCTTGAAAAGAGATTATCATTGTAAATTCCTGCCACAAAGTACCATTAAGAAAAAATGTACTTAGCAATTCTTTCTGCAGTGTGGCTTTGGGTACAGCAATGACCTTGGGTAGAAAAAGCCTATGGGCATTACCTTGATGAATTGAATATTCGCATACACACACTGTTAAAAGTCACATGGCTGTTTTCCATTCAGAGGCTGTTGGTAACCCTGAATGCTGAGTCTAATTCAGAGCGACTCCCTCTCGTCTTCTAAACTGACAATTTTAATTCCCACTTTTTAGACTCGCACTGGCCCCAGCACCTAACCTCAAATTCCTGCCAGCCATCAAAACTATCTAAAATTTTTTGCTGTCTGCTTCTTTCTTTAACAACGTCTCCATATTTTATCTTAATATTGACAATAGCTACTACTTACTATTTTCTAGGTTCCAGACATTTCACATTCATTGTTCCTAATTGTTACCTTGAGCTAGCTCACTAACAAATATCTGTTGAAGTACTTGATCTGGATACTAGAGGTACAGCAAAATGGATGTCCTCATCTCCATGTAGTATTTGAGGAAATGGAGACAGAGTTGCATAGTGACTGGCCACTGACCTAGGGGCCCTACAGTCTGTAGGTCTGGACAAAGCCTGGCCCCACTGCTCCGCTCTGCACACCCCACCAGGCTGGAGTCTTTGCATTGGAACTCTGAGCTGGTAGTTATGTTTGAACTCATTCAACTCTTTGGAACATAAAGTTACCAGTGAAGTCAGAACCTTCAAGAAAAATTTAAAGTTACTTACAGAATGATGTTGAAAAAATGAAAATTCTCCATTACTTAGAACATAGTTCCCACCGATAGTGATCAAAGGCTTTAATTTTTTTTTAAAGTTGAGGTACTACTTAACACATATTCATGAACTGGGAGGCAGTTCCAGGAGCATTCTTCCTGCGTCCTCGTGCTGTAGTTCACCCGGTTCCTGATGTTCAGATCAGACCAAGGCAGTGCTAAAGTCAGCTGTGCCCTGACATTAGTCTCATAGTCTTTGATCTCTTACTAAACAGAAAGGACTCTGCGAGTTAATTTACTCCATTGCTAAGATCTGGATATTTTTAGGCCTGAAATATGGTGATAATTTTGTTTCCATTTGTTGGTTTGTTTTATAAGTGTTTTAAGTTGTAGAACCTTATAGGAATCAGAACATTTCATATTGGGAATGTAAAAATGGTATTTCTGGAGGCAATTTGAAATTTGTTTCAATAATTTAAATATACATTTCAAGTGAAAGGTAAACAGATATAAGAATATGTAAGAATGCTCATTGTAACATTAGTTATAAAAAAGCTGTAAACACACTAAATATATATATCAATAAGGTAATCATTAAATAAGCTATGCATATCTATGCATATACTGCATGAAAAATGATTATGTGTATTAATAGGTTTATATTGTATTGTTAAATGAAAATAGAGGCTAAAACAGATTATTGTCCCACTTTAGGGTGTCTGGGTGTGTGGCTATGTGGCTATATTCCAAAACATGCAAATTATCATGTGATTATCACCAAGTAGTGGTATTAAGAGTGACTTTAACTTCTTTGTACATTTCGTATTATCTAAAATCTCTTCTTTTATTTTCCTTTATCCCTATTTCCCATTTATATCGCCCAAACCACTCCCCATTGACAATTATCCTAATGCATTTGATGTAAATCTTTTAGTTTGAATGCATTCCTACAAAATGTTTTTTGTTTTTTTGTACAAGTATTTTTAATTTACTTAGATAGTATCACACCTGTTTTTTACAATTTTCACCTAGTACTATGTTTTTTAGATCTATGTTGCTATGTGTCTTAGTCTATTGCATGTAACTGCTGAATTATTAGAAAAAATTTCAATAGGACTCTTTTTATTGTAAAAAAAAAGGAATGAAAACAATCTTTCCTCTAACATAAATTAAATAACTTTGTCAATGGAAATGTCCAAATGGAGAAATATTTATTACATGGGAGATTCAATTTTACTAAATATCTCTACTTTAGAAAAATGTTTGGACACATGGAACTCTTTTATATTAACAGAAAATTCAAAGAGAATATTTCTATGAAGACTGTACCATGTTTATCTTATTTCAGGAGGCAAAAATTTCAAGATAGTTATTTTGAAAGTGAAAAGAAAGTAGTGAAATGAACTTATTACAGCGTGTTCTCAGTATATATTAAAAATGAAATTAAAATCATTTAAAATAAAAGAAATTTGACATTGTTAATGCAAACAGAAATTGAGGGAAATCCCAGAAGGATAGGGAACAGTTCATTGATGGACAGCACAGCAAAATGAAAAGACAATCAGAGGAAGTAATAAAGCCTATTGGGAAACCCTAAAATTTATATATTGAAATTTCATAATTTTTAACATAAAAATCTAATAATAACTGCTAATCCCTTTCCTTTCTTCAAATAAAAATAGAACTTCAAGAGTTACTTTATTCAGTCATACTTTTACAAGAGATATCAAATACTCTCAGAAAAGATTCAACTTTCAAACTTCTCTTCAAAACAATATATTACTAGATGATGGGTGTGAAAAAAGTCACATAAACTATATATTATGGGGAAAAAACGGCAAGATGAGACTCATATTTCAATTAGATGTTACTGAAGTACTAAAATCCCAATAAAGGTCACAAAGATTATGTTTCTTCTCATTTTCATTTAGACCATTGTTATGATAGCAGCAGAGAGCTTTATAACACAACCCTGGCAGGCAGAACTAAGCTGCCCTTGCTAAGAGTATTTTGTTGAAAACAGGGCCTTTTATTCCCCATCACCTCTAAAATATTGGGTTTCGAATGAAGTCACTGACTTAGGAAATATAAACAAATAGTCTTCAGAGATCCAGAAGCAGGTCAAAAAGACATTTTAAAGTACAGCTTAAGTGTGAAAAACAGAAAACAAAACAGATCTGCGGGTTCAGAGCCAAGTGGAAAGAAGAGAAGCCTGCTAATACTGCTGGGTGACCTACAAATGGGAACCCAGCACAATAACCAGATAATCTAAGGAGAAGGGCCCAGAAGTCTTGTTTCTCGGGAAATGAGAGTCAAACTGGAGACTAAGACTGAGGATGTGTTTTGGCTAAGAGCTCTCTTGAATTTGCCTTAAATCTTCCAACTGAAAAACTCAAAAGATTAGAAAAACATAGATTTTGATCATTTGATGTAACTTTAAAGATGGTGTCAATGTTTCATTCATTTCTAGGCAGAATGGCATAATGGTTATACCAGGATTCTTGAATCATACAGAGTTCAAGCTTTATGACCTTTGATAATTTATTTAGTTTCCTCATGTATAAAACATATCCGTAATAGGAGACTTTACCTTGTAGGACCACAGAAAGGGTTAAACTAAATACATCATCAATGGGGTTTAGAACAAGGTCCAGTGCTTGGCACATATTCAGTAATAATAGCTAGCACAGTACATTAGTAGTTATGGCAGGAAGTTTTGTTAAAAAGGAGGTATGTTACCATTTCAGCATCTGCCGGAGACTCAGATCTGAATTTTTATACCGACTGAGATTAGTGTGTTGTAATGTTTTGATAGATCATATTGAATCTGGAGAAGACATTGTTACTAATCTAATATTAGGAAATGCGACTTCTTGCACAAAGTTATCACAATTAATAACATGGTACAAATCACAGTCCATAAGCTCAAGTATGCAAGAAATGTTTAGTTTTAATTTCTGTTTCAATTCCCATTCCACTAGATGTTGGAAAACAGTCTGTCAACACAAGGTTTCTCCTGTTGTGCACCGGGACTGCATATGCATTTCAGGGGCTGTCACCTGGTGCCAGCTGTCCTCCTTCCTCTGTGCTGTATCTGGGGAGGCGTACATCCTGGTCCTGGTTGCCAGGCCACAGAGTTTACAGCTGGGTCTTCCTTGTATTGGACACTAGCTTCTGTGACTTTAGGGAGAGTGAGAAAAGGACTGAGGCTCTAAAAGGCCCTTCCTCTCCCCCTACTAGCCTCTGGCTCATCAGAAATGCCCCTGCCACTCTCTGTGCTATCTTGGGGCATACGGGGACTCTGTGAGGCTATCTGTCCCCGCTTTCAACGCTAACATACCACACTTCCATCTCTACTCTGTTGTTCCTGTGCCATTGGCCTGGGGGAGGGATGGGAACACAAGAGTGGGAACTAGAAGCCAGAGACAGAAACGGCACCAGAAGCAAGAAATACCATAGACACACGGAACGGGAGTGCAGGAGAGGTGGGTCATGGGGCAGGGAGAGAAGAGATGGAGACATCTGGGGTCTTGCCACCTTCTCAAATTAAATAGGAAAAGTGACATTCTTCTGCGCTTGAGTCTCTAAAATTGTGCTGAGAGGAGTGTTCTACAATTCCTTAAACTTTACCACACCCTATTTCAGAATAAATCCATGAGGAAGCTGGGTCCAGGTCAGCATCTAAGCTCTTTTCTTTTCCTGGGACTTCTCTCCTTTTCCACAGTTGTAGAGAACCTTCAGTCTTGAGGACAGGAAAAACAGGTTCTGACCCATCAGGTATTTTTCCAATTCTTTTGCCTCAAGTCTGGATCTTGGCTTTTGAAATTTAAAAAACTCAAGGATTTGACAACTCTCCCTGGAAGAATGTCTACTTCATAGTCTAGGTGCCTCAGTGAAGGAGGCAACAGGAAAACAGCAAAACAAGTAGCAACGTGGGTTAACACATCAACATACAAAGTAGCAGAAGGAGGGACGGGAACAGCAGAGCGGGAACGAGAAGCCGGAGCGGCTCGGAAGCAAGGAGCACCACGGGTCCGAGCGGGGAGGGCAGGAGAGGCGGCCGTGGGGCAGGGAGAGAAAGAGCGGCCACAGGAAGCAAAGACAGGAGGAGCAGGAGGACGGAGGCATTGAGCTGGGAGGAGAAGATCAAAGCAGAGACAGAGGGAAATATAGAAACCAAGGAAGAGTTCATACAGGAAAATCCGAAAGGTGAGAAGGAATCACTCTGGAAATCATGATCTTAATAGCACAGCGAAAAGGCTGCTGGAGTCAAAGTCCACTCTCAAAACGAAAACAAAGTAGTCAGGACAATGAATTGAAGTTCTCCACATTGAAAGATAAGGAGAATGAGAAGACCAGATTCTCAGTGAACATGGAAAACCAGTAGCCAAAGTGTCAAGAAAATGGCCACATACAGGATAAAAATGACAAAACTGATCGTGAATTAAGTCCTGGAACAAAGACAAAAGTAGAAGATGAGTGGGCTGTGCAGACCGCTTATTTCCATTCTGTCTCAAATTTTAAGTTTCAGAGACTTGCTAATGAATCTCCTTTATGTTGTTTTCCTCTTTTTAATGCTTTGGAGTTGTTTTATCTATTTATTTTTACTTTTTGTTTATTTTTTTATTTTGCTTTGATTAATGTACAATTACATGAGCAACATTATGATTACTGGACTCCCCCCATTATCAGGTCCCCCCCACCAACCCCATTACAGTCACTGTCCATCATCATAGTGAGATGCTATAGAATCACTACTTGTCTTCTCTGTGTTATACTGCCTTCCCCGTATCCCACCCCTCCACTACATTATGTGTGCTAATCGTGATGCCCCTTGTCCCCTCTTATCCCTCCCTTCCCGCCCATCTTCCCCAGTCCCTTTCCCTCTGGTAACTGTTAGTCCATTCTTGGGTTCTGTGATTCTGCTGCTGTTTTGTTCCTTCAGTTTTTCCTTTGTTCTTATACTCCACATATGAGTGAGATCATTTGATACTTGTCTTTGTCTGCCTGGCTTATTTCACTGAGCATAATACCCTCTAGTTCCATCCATGTTGTTGCAAATGGTAGGATTTGTTTTCTTCTTATGGCTGAATACTATTCCATTGTGTGTATGTACCACATCCTCTTTATCCATTCATCTACTGATGGACACTTAGGTTGCTTTCATAACTTGGCTATTGTAAATAGTGCTGCGATAAACATAGGGGTGCATATCCTTTTTCAAACTGGACTGCTGTATTTTTAGGGTAAATTCCTAGGAGTGGAATTCCTGGTCAAATGGTATTTCAATTTTGAGTTTTGTGAGAAACCTCCATACTGCTTTCCACAGTGGTTGAAATAATTTACATTCCCACCAGCAGTGTAGGAGGGTTTCCCTTTCTCCACATCCTAGCCAACATTTCTTGTGGTTTGTCTTTTGGATGGTGGCCACCCTAACAGGTGTGAGGTGATATCTCATTGTGGTTTTAATTTGCATTTCTCTGATGATTAGCAATGTGGAGCATCTTTTCATGTGCCTGTTGGCCATTTGAATTTCTTCTTTAGAGAAGTGTCTTTTCAGCTCCTCTGCCCAATTTTTAACTGGCTTATTTGCTTTTTGTTGTTGAGGTGCATGAGCTCTTTACATAATTTGGATGTCAACCCCTTATCAGATACATCATTTATGAATATATTTTCCCATACTGTAGGATGTCTTTTTGTTCTATTGATGGTTTCCTTTGCTGTACAGAAGCTTTTTAGTTTGATATAGTCCCACTTGTTCATTTCTGCTTTTCTTTCCCTTGCCCAAGGAGATATGTTCATGAAGAAGTTGCTCATGTTTATGTCCAAGAGATTTTTGGCTATGTTTTTTTGTAAGAGTTTTATGGTTTCATGACTTACATTCAGGTCTTTGATCCATTTTGAGATTATTTTTGTGTATGGGGTTAGACAATAATCCAGTTTCATTCTCTTACATGTAGCTGTCCAGTTTTGCCAACACCAGCTGTTGAAGAGGCTGTCATTTCCCCATTGTATATCCATGGCTCCTTTATTGTATATTAATTGACCATATATGCTTGGGTTTATATCTGGGCTATCTAGTCTGTTCCATTGGTCTATGGGTCTGTTCTTGTGCCAGTACCAAATGGTCTTGATTACTGTGGCTTTGTAGTAGAGCTTGAAGTCAGGGAGTATAATTCCCCCTGCTTTATTCTTCCTTCTCAGGATTGCTTTGGCTATTTGGGGTTTTCTGTGGTTCCATATAAATTTTAGAACTGTTTTCTCTAGTTTACTGAAGAATGTTGTTGGTATTTTGATAGGGATTGCATTGAATCTGTAGATTGCTTTAGGCAGGATAGCCATTTTGACAATATTAATTCTTCCTATCCATGAGCACTGGATATGTTTCCATTTATTGGTATCTTCTTTAATTTCTCTCATGAGTGTCTTGTAGTTTCCAGAGTATAAGTCACTTCCTTGGTTAGATTTATTCCTAGGTATTTTATTCTTTTTGATGCAATTGTGAATGGAATTGTTTTCCTGATTTCTCTTTCTGCTAGTTCATCATTAGTGTATAGGAAAGCAACAGATTTCTGTGTATTAATTTTGTATCCCACAACTTTGCTGAATTCAGATATTAGATCTAGTAGTTTGGAGAGGATTCTTTAGGGTTTTTTATGTACAATATCATGTCATCTGCAAACAGAGACAGTTTGACTTCTTCCTTACCAATCTGGATGCCTTTTATTTCTTTGTGTTGTCTGATTGCTGTGGCTAGGACCTCTAGAACTATGTTGAATAAAAGTGAGGAGAGTGGGCATCCTTGTCTTGTTCCCGATATTAAAGGAAAAGCTTTCAGCTTCTCGCTGTTAAGTATAATGTTGGCTGTGGGTTTGTCATATATGGCCTTTATTATGTTGAGGTACTTGCTCTCTATACAGATTTTGTTGAGAGTTTTTATCATGAATGGATGTTGAATTTTGTTGAATGCTTTTTCAGCATCTATGGAGATGATCATGTGGTTTTTGTCCTTCCTTTTGTTGTTGTGGTGGATGATGTTGATGAATTTTTGAATGTTGTACCATCCTTGCATCCCTGGGAAGAATCCCACTTGATCATGATGGATGATCTTTTTAATGTATTTTTTAATTCTGTTTGCTAATATTTTATTGAGTATTTTCACATCTATGTTTATCAGGGATATTGGTCTGTAATTTTCTTTTTTTGTTGTGTCTTTGCCTGGTTTTGGTATTAGAGTGAGGTTGACCTCATAGAATGAGTTTGGAAGTATTCCCTCGTCCTCTACTTTTGGAAAACTTTAAGGAGGATGGGTATTAGGTCTTCACTAAATGTTTGATAAAATTCAGCAGTGAAACCATCTGTCCAGGGATTTTATTCTTACGTAGTTTTTTATTGTAAATTCAATTTTTTGCTGGTAATTGGTCTATTCAGATTTTCTCTTTCCTCCTGGGACAGCCTTGGAAGGTTGTATTTTTCTAGAAAGTTGTCCATTTCTTCTAGGTTATCCAGTTTGTTAGCAAATAATTTTTCATAATATTCTCTAATAGCTCTTTGTATTTCTGTGGTGTCTGTAGTGATTTTTCCTTTCTCACTTCTGATTCTGTTTATGTGGGTAGACTCTCTTTTTTTATTGATAAGTCTGGCTAGGGGTTTGTCTATTTTGTTTATTTACTCGAAGAACAAGCTCCTGCTTTCATTGATTCTTTCTATTGTTTTATTCTTCTCAATTTCATTTATTTCTGCATTAATCTTTATTATGTCTCTCCTTCTACTGACTTTGGGTCTCATTTGTTCTTCCTTTTCTAGTTTCATCCAATTGTAAGTTTAGACTGTTCATTTGGAATTGTTCTTCTTTCCTGAGGTAGACCTGTATTGCAGGATATTTCCCTCTTAGCACAGCCTTCCCTGCATCCCACAGATTTTGCGGTGTTGAATTATTGTTGTCATTTGTCTCCATATATTGCTTCATCTCTATTTTTGTTTGGTCATTGATCCATTGATTATTTAGGAGCATGTGATTAAGCCTCCATGTGTTTGTGGGCTTTTTTATTTTCTTTGAGTAATTCATTTCTAGTTTCATACCTTTGTGATCTGAGAAGCTGGTTGGTATAATTTCAATCTTTTTGAATTTACTGAGGCTATTTTTGTGGCCTAGTATATGATCTATTCTTGAAAATGTTCCATGTGCACTTGAGAAGAATATGTATTCTGCTGCTTTTGGATGAAGTGTTCTGTAGGTGTCCGTTAGGTCCATCTGTTCTAATATGTTGTTCAGTGCCTTTCTTTATTTATTTTCCGTCTCGCTGATCTGTCCTTTGGAGTGAGTGGTGTGTTGAAGTCTCCTAGAATGAAAGCATTGCATTCTATTTCCCCCTTTAATTCTGTTAGTATTTGTTTCACATATGTAGGTGATCCTGTGTTGGGTGCATAGATATTTATAACAGTTATATCCTCTTGTTGGACTGACCCCTTTATCGTTATGTAATGTCCTTCTTTGTCTCTTGTGACTTTGTTTTGAAGTCTATTTTGTCTTGTACTTGTACTGCAATGTCTGCTTTTTTTCCCCTATTAGTTGCATGTAATATATTTTTCCATCCCTTTACTTTCTGTCTGTGTATGTCTTTGGGTTTGAAGTGAGTCTCTTGTAGGCAGCATATAGATGGGTCTTGTTTTTTTATGCATTCAGTGGCTCTACATCTTTTGATTGGTGCATTCAGACCATTTACATTTAGGGTGATTATCAATAGGTACATACTTATTGCCATTGGAGGCTTTAGATTCCTGGCTACCAAAGGTTCAAGGGTAATTCCCTTACTATCTAACAGCATAATTTAACTCACTTTGTATGTTATTACAAACAAAAAACTAAAGGTTCTTTTTTTTTCCTCCTTCATTCTTCGTATGTTATGAATCATATTCTGTACTCTTTGTCTATCCCTTGGGTGACATCTATTTAGCCTTAGGAATACTTCCATCTATAGGAGTCCCTCCAAAATGCACTGTAGAGGTGGTTTGTGGGAGGTAAATTCCCTCAGCTTTTGCTGAAAATTGTTTAATCCCTCCTTCAAATTTAAATGATAACCTTAATGGGTAGAGTATTCTTGGTTTGAGGCCCTTCTGCTTCATAGCATTAAATATATCATTCCACTCCCTTCTGGCCTGTAAGGTTTCTGTTGAGAAATCTGATGATAGCCTGATGGGTTTTCCTTTGTATGTGATGTTTTTTCTCTCTCTAGGTGCTTTTAAAAGTCTGTCTTTATCCTTGATCTTTGGCATGTTAATTATTATATGTGTTGATGTTGTCTTCCTTGGGTCCTTTGTGTTGGGATATCTGTGCACCTCCATGGCTTGAGAGACTATCTCTTCCCCAGATTGGGGAAGTTTTAAGCAATTACCTCCTCAATGACATTTTCTATCGCTTTTTCTCTCTCTTCTTCTTGTATTTTGCGAATATTGTTCCGTTTGGATTGTTCCCACAGTTCTCTCAATATTCTTTCATTCTTAGAGATTCTTTTTCTCTCTGTGCCTCAGCTTCTTTGTATTCCTCTTTTCTAATTTCTATTCCATTTACTGTCTCTTCTACTACATCTAATCTGCTTTTAAATCCCTCCATTGTATGTTTCATTTCAGGTATGGAATTTCTTAATGATTGAATCTTCATCTTAAATTCGTTCCTGATTTCTTGAATATTTTTCTGTACCTCCATAAGCATGTTTGTAATTTTTATTTTGAACTCTCTTTCATGACGATTGGTGAGTTCAGTTTCATTTGGCCCTTTTTCTGGGGTTTGTGAGATTTTGGTCTGAACCATGTTCTTTTGACATTTCATATTTCTGTGTGGTGCCCTCTATTGCCCAGAAGCTCTAGTCTCTGGAGCTGCTCTGCCCCTAGAGTGAGGTTGGGCGTCATAGGGGAGCGGAACTGGTGCATGGGGGGAGGAAAGCTCTGTTTCCGATTCCTGTCTGCCCTGCCTGTCTCCCATATCAGAGGCAGTGGGCCGAGCACACAAGTTTAAGGCTCTGTGCTTTGTGTGTCCAATTGTTGTAGGCGGGGCCTCCCTCTGACTGGCCTGATGCCTGCGCAGTGACTGCCGGTTTGCAAGCCAGTGCCGTCAGGCCAGAAGGAAGGCTCAGCAGGCTGGGTATCACAGTGGTGGGCCTCAGAGCTGTGTAGCCAGCCAGGGGGTGGAGCACCTGAAGCTCCTCAAAGTTCCCAATCTGCTGGGTAGTGTGCCCAAACAACCTTGTCCCCCATCCCTTCTCCCACGCAGCAAGCTCCATGCAAACCCCACCTCTTCAGCAGCCCTCTTGCTGCTAGGAAGCCTCTCAGACCGCCTGCCTTTCCCTTGTCCCAGAGTGGCCGGGTGTGGATCCCGTCCTCCACAAATGGCTGAAATCTGTCTCTCAAGCACTCTGCCTGTCCCAGCTCCCCATCCTCCAGAGCAACACACAATGTAGGTTTCTGCATGCAAAGCAGATCTCCATGGCTAGGTGTTCAGCAGTCCGAGGTTCCACTCCCTCGCCGCTCCATTTCTCTTACTCCTGCCAGAGAGCTGGGGTGGAGGAACAGCCTGGGTCCCACCAGATCAAGGCTTTGGTACGTTACCCTGTTTCGTGAGGTCTGCTCTGTTCATGAGGTCTGTATGCAGTCTGGTGCAGCCTTCTTTCCTGTTGCTGTTTTAGGGTTAGTTGTATTAACTATATTTTCACACTATCTGTGGTTTGGGGAGGAGTTCTCTGTCTCACCTCTCACACTGCATCTTGAATCTCCACCTGGGGTTGTTTTTTATTTCCTTTGTTTTAAGTGGACTTTGTTGAGTTGATCTTTTAATAGTCTGAGCCTGGATAACTTCTAAAGTTTCCAATAAACCTGATGAAGTTTCAAATAATCTTGAATGAGAGAAAAACATACAGTAAAATTCTTTGTGCTTAAACATTTTTAAAATTTCTAAATTATAAAATGTTTAAGATCCCAAACTGATCAATATGGAAACTAAAAAAAAAAAAAAAGAAAAGGTGACTTTGTTGTGCATGTAGTTTTTAAAGGATTGAAGCTAACTGCATCATTAGGAGATACTTCAGGTAATATGCTACAGCAGCTGAATTTCATTCCTTTTTTTTTTTTTACAATTTATTTTATTTTAGTATCATTAACCTACAATTACATGAGCAATATTGTGATGATTAAACAACCCCCTTCATCAGATCCCCCCCACCAACCCTATTACAGTCACTGTCCATCAGCGTAGTGAGATGAGAATCACTACTTGTCTTCTCTGAGCTGTACAGTCCCCCCCGTGCCCCCCCCACCCTATGTCTGCCAATCGTAATGCCCCTTTTACCCTCTTATCCCTCCCTTCCCACCCATCTTCCCAGGTCCCTTTCCCTTTGGTAACTATTAGTCCGTTCTTGGGTTCTGTGAGTCTGCTGCTGTTTTGTTCCTTCAGTTTTTTTTTTCTTTGTTCTTAT
>JAQQAC010026012.1:7137052-7186710 GCA_029783875.1 Phataginus tricuspis | reverse complement strand
AATTTGACTTCTTCTTTACCAATCTGGATGCCTTGTATGTCTTTGTTTTGTCTGATTGCCGTGGCTAGGACCTCCAGTACTATGTTGAATAACAGTGGAGAGAGTGGGCACCCCTGTCTTGTTCCCGATCTTAGATGAAAAGCTTTCAGCTTCTCACTATTATGATGTTAGCTGTGGGTTTGTCATATATAGCCTTTATGATGTTGAGGTACTTGCCATCTATACCCATTCTGTTGAGAGTTTTAATCAAAAATGGATGCTGAATTTTGTCAAATGCTTTTTCAGCATCTATGGAGATGATCATGTGGTTTTTGTTCTTCTTTTTATTGATGTGATGGATGATGTTGATGGATTTTCGAATGTTGTACCATCCTTGCATCCCTGGGATGAATCCCACTTGATCATGGTGTATGATCCTCTTGATATATTTTTGAATTCGGTTTGCTAATATTTTGTTGAGTATTTTTGCATCAACATTCATCAGGGATATTGGTCTGTAATTTTCTTTTTTAGTGAGGTCTTTGCCCGGTTTTGGTATTAGAGTGATGCTGGCTTCATAGAAAGAGTCTGGAAGTATTCCCTCCTCTTCTATTTTTTGGAAAACTTTAAGGAGAATGGGTGTTATTTCTTCTCTATATGTCTGGTAGAATTCAGAGGTGAATCCATCAGGTCCAGGGCTTTTGTTCTTGGGTAGTTTTTTGATTACTGATTCAATTTCGTTGCTGGTGATTGGTCTGTTTAGTTTTTCTGTTTCCTGCTTGGTGAGTCTTGGAAGGCTGTATTTTTCTAAGAAGTTGTCCATTTCTTCTAGGTTTTGCAGCTTGTTGGCATATAGATGCTCGTAATATTCTCTTATAATTCTTTGTATTTCTGTGGGGTCCGTCGTTATTTTTCCTTTCTCATTTGTGATTCTGTTTATGTGTGTAGATTCTCTTTTTCTCTTAATGAGTCTGGCTAGGGGTTTATCTATTTTGTTTATTTTTTCAAAGAACCAGCTTTTGGTTTCATTGATTTTTTCTATTGTTTTATTCTTCTCAATTTTATTTATTTCTTCTCTGATCTTTATTATGTCTCTCCTTCTGGTAACTTTGGGCCTCATTTGTTCTTCTTTTTCCAATTTCAATAATTGTGTCCTTAGACTGTTCATTTGGGAATGTTCTTCCTTCTTTAAATGGGCCTGGATTGCAATGTACTTTCCTCTTAAGACTGCCTTCGCTGCGTCCCACAGAAGTTGTGGCTTTGTGTTGTTGTTGTCATTAGTCTCCATATATTCTTTGATTTCTGTTTTGATTTGGTCGTTAACCCATTGATTCATTAGGAGAATGTTGTTAAGTCTCCATGTATTTGTGAGCCTTTTTGATTTCTTTCTGAAATTTATTTCTAGTTTTATACTTTTGTGATCTGAGAAGTTGGTTGGTAGGATTTCAATATTTTTGAATTTACTGAGGTTCTTTTTATGGCCTAGAATGTGGTCTATTCTGGAAAATGTTCCATGTGCACTTGAGAAGAATGTGCTGCTTTTGGGTGCAGGGTTCTGTAGATATCTGTTAGGTCCATCTGTTCTAGTGTGTTGTTCAGTGCCTCTGTGTCTTTACTTATCCTCTGCCTGGTTGATCTATCCTTTGGAGTGAGTGGCGTGTTAAAGTCTCCTAGAATAATTGCATTGCTGTCTATTTCCTCCTTCACTTCTGTTAGTATTTGTTTCACATATGCTGATGCTCCTGTGTTGGGTGCATATATATTTATAATAGTTGTATCTTCCTGTTGGACTGACCCCTTTATCATTATGTAATGTCCGTCTTTATCTCTTGCTACTTTCTTCGTTTTGAAGTCTATTTTATCTGATACAAGTACTGCAACACCTGCTTTTCTCTTTGTTGTTTGCTTGAAATATCTTTTTCCATCCCTTCACTTTTAGTCTGTGTATATCTTTGGGTTTGAGGTGAGTCTTTTGTAAGCTGCATATAGATGGGTCTTTCTTTTTTATCCACTCTGTTACTCTGTGACTTTTGATTGGTGCATTCAGTCCATTTACATTTAGGGTGATTATTGATAGATATGTACTTATTGCCATTGCTGGCTTTAGATTCGTGGTTACCAAAGGTTCAAGGGTTGCTTCTTTACTATCTGAAAATCTAACTTAACTTTCTTGTTAAGTTATTGTGAACGCCGTCTGATGTTTCTTTCTCTCTCCCTTCCTATTCTTCCTCCTCCTTTCTTTATATATTAGGTGTTTTATTCTTTGCCTTTAGTTGGTATTTGGATGGTCTGCTTTCTTTGCTATGATTTTATTTTCTCTGGTGACATCTTTTTAGCCTTAGGGGTATTTCCCTCTAGAGCAGTCCGTTTAAGATATGCTGTAGTGGTGGTTTATGAGAGGCAAACTCTCTCAACTTTCTTTTGTCTTGAAATTGTTTAATCCCTCCGTCATATTTAAATGATAATCGTGCTGAATACAATATTCTTGGTTTGAGGCCCTTCTTTTTCATTACGTTAAATATATCATGCCATTCTCTTCTGGCCTGTAAGGTTTCTGTTGAGAAGTCTGATGACAGTCTGATGGGTTTTCCTTTGTAGGTGATCTTTTTTCTCTCTCTAGCTGCCTTTAATACTCTGTCCTTGTCTTTGATCTTTGCCATCTTGATTATTATGTGTCTTGGTGTTGTCTTCCTTGGTTCCCTTGTGTTGGGAGATCTGTGGGCTTCCGTGGACTGTGAGACTATTTCCTTCCCCAGTGTGGGGAAGTTTTCAGCAATTATTTCCTCAAAGACACTTTCTATCCCTTTTTCTCTCTCTTCTTCCTCTGGTACTCCTATTATGCGAATATTGTTCCGTTTGGATTGGTCACATAGTTCTCTTAATATGCTTTCATTCTTAGAGATTCTTTTATCTCTCTTTGCCTCAGCTTCTTTGTATTCCTGGTCCCTGTCTTGCAATTCCTTGATCGTGTCTTGAACCTGATTCAATCTGCTGTTGAGCCCGTCAATGGCTTGTCTCATTTCTGCATTGTCTTTCCTCACTTCCCTCACTTCCTCCCTCAGCTCTTGTACATTTTTCTGTAGATCCGTCAGCATGGCTATGACTTTTATTCTGAATTCTTTTTCTGGAAGTCTATGCATGTCGATTCCTTCAGATTCTTTCTCTGGTGTAGTGTTTGTCTGAACAATAGAATTAGTTGTTGGTAGTTGTCACATATGTCCGCTGGGCTCTTTATGACTTTAAAAAGGAAAGAGAAGAGAGGAGAGAAAAGAAAAAAAGAAAACAAAGAGAAGAAAAAAAAATACTTCTACTAATAAAAAAAGTAAAAAGAGAGAGAGAAAAAGGAAAAGAAAAGAAAGAAAAAAAAAAGCAGCAACACATAAAAGAAAAACAACAACAACAACAATAAAACAAAAACAAAAAAAACAAAAAAAATGCCCACCGGGGGTGGTTTCTGTGTGAATGCTGTTGGTGGCGCTATTGCTCCACTATTCCAGAGCCATGGCCACGTCGCTCCACACGGCCCTTTAAAGCTGTGGCCGGGGTGAGAGTGAATGGGAGGCTGTTGAAAGAGAGGGAAAGAAAAAAAAAGGAAAAGAAAGGGGAGAAAAAACGAAAAAGAAAAAAAAATTTTTTTAAAGCCCCTGGGAATGGGTTCTGTGTGAATGTTGTAGGTGGCACTGTTGCTCCACTATTCCAGAGCCATGGCCGCACTGCTCCGCAAGGCCCTTTATAGCTCTGGCTGGGTTGGGAACGAATGAGAAGCTGTTGATCTCTGTGGGGGTCTTAATAGCAGCCACCCTTTCCCAGTCGCCAGCTGAGGGGTCCAAAGCTCCCCAGAACTCCCAGAGTGCTGGGCTCAGCTTGCGGGACTATCCGGCCCCTCTACTGAGCTCCTGTCTCTTTACGACCGCTGAGAAAGAGCACGCGCTTTTCTTCCCTTTTTTTTTCCCTTCTCTTTCCTTCCTGGAGCCTGCCGCGGGCAACTTGCACGTTCAGGGCTGGGACCCTGTGCCCTCTGTCTCTCCAATCTCCGCTACACCGCAGGCTGTGTGTCGGCGCTCCCGGCGCAGACTTCCACTCCCTCCCGGCTCTGAATCCTCTCCTCCCGCTGGAGCGCTGGGGGAGAGGAGCGCTCGGTCCCTCCGGGGTCGCGGCTCCGTACCTTACCTGCCTTGCCGGGACTCCCGCCTGAGTGCTGGGGTGGAGAAGCTCTCTGGTCTCGCTGGGTGCCAAGTCCTCTCTCCAGAGTGGCTGACCTCCGGAGCTCCATATGCTGTGCACTTTCCTGTGTATTCTGGTCTCTCTTTTAGGGATAGTTGTATTTGCTGTATTTTCGTGAATAAATATAATGTTGGGAGGAATTTTTCTGCCGGTCCGCTTACGTCGCCATCTTCCCGGAAGTCCTCATTCCTTTTTTAACAAATAATTTTATAGCTACAACATATAACATGTAAGTGCATGTTTATGTACATTTTTCTAAATCTTTTGGAATACTATGGATTTGGTTTTTTGTTTCTTTTGCTTTGTTCTGCTGAAGTTTGTAGGATTTTTTTAAGGCATATGTTAGATTAGGGAAAGGTTTCTGAATTGAAATGTGAAAATAAGCAAGGCAAAGATTGCTTTTTTGAATTATCTGCTTTTATTATGTTAATTAAGACAGAACTCTGTAGAGCATCTAAGTGCCTCTCAAGCTACATAAAAAAATACCCAGTTGATACATGAGAATTATAAAGATAATTTACACAGTTGCTGAAGAAAACAACCTATACTGAAAGGCAATTAAACAGGAGCTATAGCACCACATTACATTTAAAATAGGAAATATATGTAAATATTAAAAACCAAATAATCATCATTATTCTTACGCTTGTTTTCTGGGATAGAGTCTCTTAAAATTCTGATGTTCCCTCCTTGCCTTTCTGCCTTAAACAAGTGCTTCTCACACTTTAATGTGCTGCACACTTTATAATCACCTGGAGATCTTGTTAAAATGCAGATTCTGACTCAGGTCTCCAGTGAGGTCTAACCAGTCCCCAGGAGTTTCCCATGTTGTCTTCACATCAGACTTAATAGCAGGCTTTGACTACTGGCAGCCAGGAGTTGACATACCAAAAGATAAGAAGTGCCAGCATTTTCCCTTTTGTTTGTTCCACTAGCTAAACAAAACCAACACTGAATTCTTAGCTTACTTATCTTAATTCTACGCCTAGCTTAGTTCATACCTCTTTGCCCTAACTTCCTCCTCACTGGTGCCTTCTCTATTCCCACGAAAGTCAAAGCACTTAAATATAGACACCTGCTATCATCTAGAATGCCATGTGTAAATATTATCCATGAAGCCCCTAGGAGACCTCAAAGAGTAGTTCTCTACTGTGCATAAGGGTGTTTTCTAGAAATGGGGTCATGGAAAAGAGACTGCATGACTCCTTTACTAAGGAGTAAATTTTGCCAAAATGTAAAAGAGTGACTAATTCACCAGTCATTGCTATTTGGTTTTAAAATGCATTATAATAGAACTTGCATTTTTATTTTCTAATTACATTTTACTTGAGGTACTATTAAAATAGATTTGTACGCTCTGGCCATGAACCAACAAGAGTGCTGGTGAGAAGGGGATAAGGAGAGAGGGGATCTACCTGAAAGCATGAGGAAGTGTATGCAAGCTGGAGGTCTAGTATCAGCTTTTTTTCTATGGATGATACATCTATGGATAGTCAACAGTTCATTTGTCAAGTTCTGTAAAAGTTGTGCAACTCAAATATGACAAATGAATAAGGATCTTCCTCGACTTACAATAGGGTTACATCCCAATAAGCCCATGGTAAGCTGAAAATACCATTAAGTCAAAAATGCATTTAATACACCTAACCTACCACACATTACAAGTTAGCTTTGCCTACTATAAACATCCTCAAAACATGGTCTACAGCTGGGCAAAAATCATTTAACACAAAATGCATGTCATATTCAAGTGTGGAATATCTCATGTAATTTATTGAATACTGTACTGAAAGTGAAAAAGCAGAATGTGTGGGTACAGAATGACTGTAAGTCTAGCAGTTGTTTACCCTCGGGATGGCATGGCTGACTGAGAACTGGAGTTTGCCGCAGCTGCCCAGCATCATAAGATCTGACAGCAGATCACTAGCCCAGAAAAAGGTCACTTCAAAATTAGAAGTATGGCTTCTACTGAAGACGAATTGCTTTCATACCATTGTAAGTCAGGGATAGTCTGTATTGTATTATTTGCCTCTCCCCAATGGGTTATTTAAAGTGATGTGAAGGATCCTTTTTTCAGTACAACTACCATTTTATTGAGCACATGTTATACATCAGTCCCTAAACTAAGAATTTAGTTTATGCAGTGGCTTATTAAATTCTCACTCCAAACCTATGAGGTAGATGCCATTCCACCAATATTACAGATGAGAAAAATACAGCCTATTAGACATTTTTTAATAAAAAAAACTTTTGAAAAAAATTTAACCAACAAAGATTTTTGTGAAAAGCTCTATTGTATGGTTCACTTTATATGAATAACTAAACCCAATTTCAGACTTAACTTACCAAATAGAAAACCTTAGGATTATTATTCACTTCATGGAAAGAATACCCAGTGTTTGGACTCCTTTACCTCATCAGTATATATGAAGAAGGATTTTGAGATACAATATTTAATGAACACATAATATTCCAGGTGAATATTTGCACAAGTAAGGCATATCCATAATAATAATTTGCCATTCATTTTTATTTCTTAGGAAGTGAACCTCTTATTTACCCAAATGTTTCTAAAATTGGTCTGATCATAAAGAACGACCTGGAGTGTTTGTTAAAACTAGAATTCCCAGTCTCCTCCACTTGGAAATTTTGAATCAGTAGCTCTGGGGTAGAGCTAGGAATTTGTTTATTTTATATATTATCCATATGTTTCTTATGATCAGGCAATTTGGGGAAACATTAGTCTGTAAAGCTCAGGTTTCTTAGCATCTAAAGTCCTCCATCTGGCCTTAATTTACATCTCAAACAGCTCCTACATTAATCTATTTTGAAAATTATTTATTCATTATTCCCAGATAGACACTTTCTTCTCTAAGAGCTTTGTATACATTGTTCTCTCTGCCTAGAATGCCCTTCTCTAATATATGTGTCCACCAAGAATGTATCACTCTTCCAAGGCTGGGTTCAAATTTAACTTCTCTATAAAGGCTTCCTTGAGCTCATGGTCAGGATTAGGTGCCCTCTCCTGTGAACTGCCAAGCTTCCTTAAACCTTGACTGCAGTGATTTGCAAACTGTGATCCCTGGACCAGCAGCATCATTACCACCGGAACTTGTTAGAAATGAACATTCTCAGATGTTTGATATTTTGATCTGGACAATGGTTACATGAGTGTAGGCACATGTCAAAATTCATCAAGCTGTACACTAAGATTTGTGCGTTGTATTGCATGTACCTCAATATAAGAATTAAAAAAAAAACTTCTTAAGAAGAAATGTACATTCTCAGGCCCCACTCCAGACCTCCTGAGTCAGAAACTCTGGGTATGGTGCCCAGCAATCTATTTTCAAACAAACCCTCTAGATTATTCCAATGCATCCTGAAGCTTGAGAACCCCTACTCTAATATATTCTATATTATACTGCTTTATTATATGTCTTAATTTCTCTACCAGAATGTAAAATAAGCTCCATGAGAGCAAAACATTGTCTTAATCACTTGCCTTCTCTGTAGTACTGAGCACAGTGCTTTTCACTTGGCAGATCACAGTCCTGTTGAGCTGCTATTTCTTTAGTGTCAAAGTCTATGTATATGAAATGAGCATATTGTAGTGCACCAATTTTTCAGTTCAGTGGTGTTTAAGAACCTTTAAAGGCTATAGCATGATTGATTTAGATGCAAAAACATACCAATTGTAAAGATGACTAAACTAATTTCAACACAGACAAATCCTTATTTTTGTCTTAAGCTTTTTCTCTACACTTAATACACATAATGCCTCAAAATGTTTATTAATAATAACAATAACAATCTTAGCTGGAAGTTTCTCCTCTTGAAGCTAAGGCTTTTATGTTTAAAGAAAAATTTCTACAATTTCTTATGTGGGCTTCAAATTCACATTGTATCTATAAGTAAATTTGATAATAAATATTGCTTAGACTGCCTATATACTACTTTTTAATAAAGGTGAGATATAATCATTGGAAAATTATGTGAAATAGCTTTTGCTATAGTAAAAGTCAATGTAGCTAAGTTTGAGAATTCACCACACTGAAAAACAAGCTAAAGGAAAACAATAATCTAAATTGCTCAATGTTTCATTTATTTTTGTTTGAAGTTATACAACAAATTTGGACAGCCACTGGATTCTTTAAAAATATTGGGAAATAATCCATATAATAAATTCACTGACCCAGCAATATTTTGCTTGCATAGAATATCTTTCTTAAGAAAGCATAAAAATGAAATTTTAAATTGGTTACTGTCAAAATTCAATGAAACTCCAATTAATAACCAAATAATTATTTCTAAGTACAACTTAATTAGCAGTTTGCTGAAATAAAGCCACTGTAAAGTACTTTTCATGAAGTTACAACATAATGAAAAATAAATCAGTTCAAGTACTTTGTTGCAAAAATTCAGCAAAACTGATCAAATCCAAGGGAAAAAAAAGCTGAACAATTGTGAACTTTTTTTTTAAATAAAAAATATGCTTTGAAAATAGGTGTCTTTATACTTTATCTTATTAATATAAGAAGCATTTTTTGGTTTGTTTTAGAAAATGCCATCAAATATCCCCAGAAAAGTCTTCATTTCATCAGTTTCATCATCAACATGATATGCACTGTGGAAAAATGTAAAAATAATGATTCTTGTAACAGTTTTTTTAAATACACAATAAATATGATAACAAAGACAAAATGAATAAACTTGAATATTTCTGAAAGATTAATATATCAAATGAACTTCAATATGCATCAACTTGCGGAAATTTGTGGGGGAAAATTAGAGCACATAAACTGTGGAAGGTAGGGACTAGGTCTCTTAGATATTTCTTTAAACATACTGGAAAGTCATGTTATTTAATTAATGTGTGAACAGGTCTATAAACTGACTATTCAAGAGGGAGAGGGAAACTGCTATGGAGTTACCCATAAAAATGACCAGCAGTGAAGGCACTGATTAAACTTAATCTGACTTCTCATTGAATGTGTAGAATTGTGAGAAAACTGGTTGGCTAAAATACAAAACCTGAACTTTTGAAAAACTAGTTTATCTCATTTGGATTTAAGTGACTTTACACTTTATATTATCAACATATATTCAAATAAGTAAAAAGAGTTTATCAACACTGTATGTTTTAATGATAGGATCAAATAATACATTCTCAAAACTAAAATATTTGGTATCATGAATTATCTTAAGGAGGAGCTTAGTTCACCAGAAGTCTAAAATTTCAACATCTGTAAGTAAATAAAATGTTTAGGTTATAATCTTTAAAATGCATCAAGGAAAATGGAATGCTAAATTTGTTAAATGTTTCTTTGGTATAGTCTTGAAATGTATTTAAAGATATTTTTACCTGAAATCAATTTCCTTTTTACTGTCACTGTTTCTAATAAAGAAATCCACTTTCTTAATAAAATTTGAAGAATTTGGTATTTTTTCAGAGTGAGTAAAACATAATTTTTCAATCTCTGGTGACAGACTTTGTTTTCTTTCTTGTAAACAGACCTATATTTTGAGGTTAAAAAAAGCAATCACTGAAAGTTTAACTTCTTGGAAAGAATTAAAAATAAAAACAAAGAAACCCTTCTTCTTACAGTATTTTCATTTCCAGCTTGTTCGGGTAATTTTGTCATGGAGGAAGCACCAAACTTGGACATAGCGGAATTTGACAAATAAGTATCTGGCTTCTCACATGATGAAACAAAACTAATAACAAAAAAATTAATTATTTGTAAAATATGGCAAACAAGAGAAACAAACCATTTTAATTAAGAACAATAGTGATTCTTTGGGGAATATGATTAAAGTTTGTCACTAAAAAATTGATGCTTTGTTTCTTAGATCATAAGAACTTGGTGTTATCTCCTTTTTTTAAACAAAACAATGTATTTATTCCCAAATTAGACAAGAATACTATTTTTAAGGCCTACAGAAATAATCATTCAATAGTTTTCTTTAAAATTGGGTCTTATGCCTAACTGTCTATCACCTAGCAGTCTGTAAATCTTTTCTATCTAAATACCACTTGGCTTAACTTTTAATTTCCTTTCCCTATTCTGGTCTCACTGTAGATAGACATTTCTAGTTATCTTCCTATATATAACTATATACTAGAATTCATTTTTAATCTTATTAAATTCATTCATTAAAAACTTTTGTTATTCACTACTAATCTATTTATTCTGGATGACTCAGAGTTAGAACCAATGAATGGAAATAATAAAAAGAAAATTTTTAGGCAAATATTTAAAAAATCTATTGAGTAGTCTGAGAGATCCAAATACAGAACAAGCATCTCAGAGTGGATGAGCTGCTGGTCACCAGAGGTGCCTCAGAAGAGATGGCATGACTGCTTGCCAGTGATGCTGACCGTGCCTCACCGACGCAGTGGTGTGGAGGCCACAGGATGCTTTAATTAAGCCCCTTCAGTCCTGGAATTCTCTGAAATCTATGATTCTGTGATGCTGATGAGCAGTAAAATGATTAAATAATAGCAAAATACCAAAAGACACAAGTTTAGCATTTTAAAGGAGGAGAAATAAATAATCCTTAAGTAAATTGGATTAAGCAAACCCTAAGTAAGAAGTTATCATATTCCTTCTCTGAAAAAGTTTTGGCCATGGCTATAATTTCTCTTGACTTCTAATGAAGTCCAACATCCAAATGCATTTTGCTTTTCTGAAAAATTACTTCAAGTTGAACATTTCTGAAAATATCACTGTTTTTGTTTCCCAATATTTTAAATGTCTATAGTCTCAGATAACATCTCCTTCTACCCACTGGCCATTTTATTTGTCCCTCTTCCTCAACTGTCATATCCTACCAATTGCTAAATCTAATTGTGTTATCTATGAAATGTTTCAAAAGTCCAATTCTACCTCTCAGTTTCCACCACTGTTTTCCTAATTTAGGCCTCAGCAGGGCCTGCCTTTCCCATTGGCCACCATGCCTCTGCTTGTCCCACCCTCTATAATTCACTATATATATATATATATATCCCTACATATCATTCCACAAATCACTAGGCTGACTTTTTTCTTATCAAATTGTTTATCCTGTGCTTAAATATCTGGGATGGCTCCTCACTGCTTATTATGGAGATCAAAAAACTAGAGGTCTCTAGGATACATCTGGTCTACACACATTATTATTTTTGGAGGTGGTAGCTACAGATTATAACTCATTTTAAAAATTAGTTGTCAAAATTTTTAAATGTGAATATGTCACATAAAATTTTAGATTCCTAGCTTTTTTGAAAATCAGATTTGATAACTCCAGACACTTATTCCCTGCACAACAACTGATTGGAGCTAAGTAGTGGTTGTTTCTTTTAGATGGGACATTCCACAGTTGGCCTTGACCCACCGAATCCTGAAGGCAATTTGAGTTTGTGACCCCTGACCCACTGGATACAGTACAGGTGTCTAAATATGGCATTCAAGGCTCTTTACAACAAGACCTCAGCAACCTCAGCCTTAATGCTGTTACCACACAGACCACACTTTACTGGCCCATGAGCGTGGGATGCCTTTTCAAGCCTTATTGCTTTACACACACTTCTTCTACCTGGAATGCCTTATCCTCTTCTTTTCTACCTGCCAAACTCCTATTCGGTTTTCAAGTCTTGTGAAAAATGAAAATTCTTGGGCATGGTTCAATTAGTCTTGTGTGGGGCCCAGGAATGTGCATTTTAATATGCATCTCTAGGTGGGTACATATACGTGGCCTGACAGCACCTTGAGAAACAGCTCTAAGATTAAGAGGGTTTAGGTTGGCTGGTCCTTATAGCTTCTCTGACATTTAATGGCTTAATATCTATCTCCAATTATATATCAGGAGGATATAAAGTTGTAAGTATTCCAAACCGAAGTTCTAAAACTTGCCTGTTTGACATTTCTCTTTGGAATTTGCTCTTTGATTCTTGGAGGGATAGCTTACTTCCTCTGGTACTTGAACTCAAAGTGTTCCCAAAGCCTGTGAAGAGAGAGAACATTTTGAAATAAAATGTGAGGTAACACCTGAATGGAGCTTTCAACAAGTTCTACAAGGGATCCACCAGATATGATCTGGTTAATGAAGGAATGGATAATTCTTCTCAATAATCAAATTTAATTTGCTTAGGGAATAAGGGATTAAAACTACAAAACAAGTAAATTAGCTTATTAGTCACTATATTAAAAGGTCCCCAACCCACTATTATTAATTTATTTTTCATTTATAATTCATGTAAATGATCAAAGTTCATACAATATTTCAAAGATCTGCATGTAACTGAGGTCATTTAAAATGCTCTATATGTGGCATTTTTTGAGACTGATTTCCCATTGCCAGAGCTATGCCCTCACAGGAAGAGGCCACCTCAGAAGATCATTACAAATTGCCTCTTAATTTCCAGTACATGATAACTTTTAATTTTGATGTAGGGACTGGCAGTTGTCCAACGATACAGGAAACTGCCCATTGACTCCACGTCATAGATTTTCCTGGCCTATTTGTAAATTTGGTCAAATCCTATTCCTTCTGAAAGACGTATTATCTCTTTAGGTAATTCTTAGAGCCCTAAAACATAATCGTTCAATTTCTAACTCCTTTAGAAAGATTTTTTTTTTAAAAGAGCATTGTGGTGGGATACATTGAGGCAACTGTACTTCTGAGGTACTGATTTTCATCTGTCAGCCCTTATGGGAGGTCGAGTATCTCCATCTCACAATCTTGTCATATGCTTACCAAGATTTCCACTTCTCTGTTTCAGTGAAATGCAGTGAATTTGCCAGTAAGAATTGTATATGATTTAAATACAATATATAATACAGGAGAAACTAATCCTTTCCTATTTATTTATTTATACCTGAAAGTCAATATTTCTACTAGATATAAAAGTTATTTTTTATTTACTTTGTTAATAGACCAATACTTTTAAAAATGGAACATTTTTGCCCTTTACAAACATTAGCAGAACATGTGTATTCTTAGAATGGGGAACTGGAGAGTCTGTTTTATGATGGAAAATTTAATAAACAACCTGAATTTGAATAGGGTCTTTAACAAGATAAGGGAGCAACAGAATTGAAAAGCTCATTTGCTATAACATCAACCAGAATTACCTTGAACCAGGGGAAGGAAATACTATTTGTAGAAGGGTCACATTTTCAGTTTTGCTAAAAATTATAATGTTAACCAACCAAAGTTAATTAAGCAAGCACATAAAAAAGGCAAAGAAAATTAGTCCCAGAAGCTGAACTGAAAGATATTTCAAAGAATTTTCTCATGAAATTATTTCATGCTAAAATTCAATTTTACCTGATGTTTTTGTCTTCTCAGTATTGCCTGAAAAGCTAGTAGTAACTTCTATTAAGTCCTCATCATCAAAATCATCCCAAACTTCATCTCCCAATTCAAAATTCACATTCAAAACTTCTGAAAATGTAGAACTACTTTTATCTGCATCTGTCAAATTCCTGTTTCCAGGTGTAGTAACATTTCTATTGAACAGCATTGTTTGAGGGGTTTTCTGATGTGAAGTTGTAGAAAAGTTCCATCTAGAAAAATCTGTCATGTAAGTATAAAAGAGTATAGGTACTTTTTAAACCCATAACTAAAGTATCATTATCTATTTATACATCAAACACATATTTCAACTACTGAACAGAGATTTTGAGCAGTAATTTTCAAAAGCATTGGGTCAAGCTTTGTTGACAACTGTTCAATCAATTCTATTTACTATATTCCATATACTATGAGTTTCACTATTTTCACATAGTCACTAAATTCACAAATTTAATTTTAGTGGATTCTTTTAGATCAGATTATAATAATTTATAAAATGGTCTTCCTCCCTCTAGCTCTTCTCCCTGCAAGTTAACCAAAAAATGTATTCATATATATACATATATATGTTTATTATATGTACTATACACTTTTATCATGTGAAGGATGTGTTGCTAGCACACAATTTACAAATAATAATAATATATACAACATGTCTAATGTAAATTCCATATATCTGATTCTCACTTAGTGTTTTCAGAGTTTTGCCAAACTCTCGTATCTGTAGTCAACCTATGGTTGCAATTGACAAATGAAGGCAGTTCCCACATGAATGTTGTTGATTTTTTTTTTTGACTATAACAAGTAAGATGAAAGTAAAACAAGAGTTATGTTGGGACTTCACTCATTCATCCATTGACTTAGGCCATTTCTTTCTTGAATTACAAAATAGTTTACAAATACTAGAATAAAATTTCCTTAGATTTTGTGCTATTCACAATGTAATGGCTACAGACACAGCATACTGTTAAGTTTAATCTGCACTACTTCTGCATCACTCTTAAGTCTAAACAATAGACAAAACAACAAATCAAGCCCTGATTCGCAGTGTTTGATGATTTCCATAGCATAAGTATTCCCACTATGGCTGACTTCAAGCTATCAAGGTGACAGTATTCCCACTATAGTTGACTTCAAGCTATCAAGGTGACATCACCGAATGCAAAGTTGAGAAGAAATGTATATTAACATCCCATTATAGAGTATTTCCAGTATATATATATATATATATATATATATACACACACACACACACACACACACACACACACACAAATAAATATAGGTGCAAATAATCTCAAGAACACAGATAACAGTAAACTGTGGTAGAATCATAAGGAAGTGATTAGTTTTCAATATTTATACCTGTTTTTAATATAATTTACTTAATTGAAAATTTATATAAACTTTTAATAGTGGCTAAATGATTCCCCCAAATTTAATAATCATCTCTCACAAGCCAGTATAAGCTGGCTCCAGTATACCACTGAGTTTCCTATGCTTTAAATAACCTCTACAATTTCTTCACCTATCCAAATCCTACTTTATCCCTCAACTGTACCTACAACTCCAGTTCACATTATACTACTTTTGTACAATAATATACATATACAATAGGATATGTATCAAATATAGGAGTAGGTACAAAATGCAATAGGAATACAAAGGGAAGAGGACCTAAACCTACGATGGAAGTCAGGGTAGACACCTCAAAAATGGTAACATGGTAGATGGTAATGTTGGAATTTGCTCTTGACAGAGCTGTGATTATGGAACAGAGCAAGAGGGAAAGGCAAGACATTACATGAAGGGAGAACAGCACATGAAAGGCACAGCAGCAGGAGAAACCAGAGGATGTTTGGCAAGCTATATTTTTTCAGGATTTCTTGAGCACAAAGTAGGAGAAGGCAGGACCGACTGAGACCGCACAGGCAGTTGAGTGCTAGATTATGTTGAAGCTTGTTTGCCATGTTAAGGAATTCACTTTTTTTTCTTATAGGCAATGGATAACTATTGAAGGTATCTTTGCAAGTCTGCATGATCAGATATGTCTGTTAGATGACAGAATAGTTATGGATGGAAAGATAGTGAGACTGGAAGCAAAGAAAGAAAACTATTGCAAAAAATGAGACAATGAATGCCTGAGCTAGAGCACCAGCAGGAGGGATAAAAAGGAAAGAAGAGATATGAGAGATGTTTAAGTAGGCAAAACAAATAGGATTAGCAATTAATTATAGTGAGGTAAGATATTTAGGATGACTATTTCTGCCTTGGGCAGCTTACAAAAGAAGAGGGCGCAGTCTCTAAGCTAGGGAGCAAAGAAAAGGAATAGAGTGAGGTATAGAGAAGAAAGAAAGACTTTAGATGCTGACATGTTAACTTTTAGGTGGCTATGTATAGAAAGGTGATTGTAGAGATGGGTCAGGAGCTAGACAGAAAGATCTAGATGGGAGATACAGATTTAGAAATCATATATAGTTAGTAATTGAAGACATGGGCTTAGGTGACATTGTCTAAGAAAAGTTTATGAGATGAGAAGAACAAAGAAAGAAAAAAAATCCATTTACAACATTAACAGAAAGAAAACCCAAGCAATTCAAGTAAGAGAACAGAACCAACAGAATGATTTAATGGAAACCAAGGGAGAGATTTCAGAAGGAAGTTAAGACCATATATGTTAAATAATTGTAATGGTGAAAGAAAATAAAACCTAAATTTTGGAGAATGAAGACTGACTTAGGAGGTAAGTGAGCACAGTGAGTATAAGTTGCTCTTTGAAGAACTTTTGTTTTGATAGGAAAGCAAGACATACAGTATAAAGACTCTAGTGATTCTGTTTTTTGTCTGCCATGTATGCTTTCCTTCTTTTAATACAAGAGTATCTTTCTTGTCCTTTGGAGGAAACTACCTCCACCATTCCATATGATCCTGGTGGGGATATCATTCACGGTAACCTGGCTTCCCCAGGGCCACAGAGGGGGGACACATGACCCAATCCCTAGGCTACAGGTATTGATCAATGGATGAATATGTCTCAAATGAAGCCAGTCAGAATGAACCCTGGTCTGACAAAGCTAACAAGGAAGACTGTTTTTCTATTGATAATGCTACACCTCAAAGATGTGAGTTAGGCTACCTTCCATGTGAGAAAGTCTATTTAAAAAATAAAGCCAATTAGTAACAGGCATATCTAAAAGATTGAGAGAAAGCCAGAGGCATGATGAGATCATCTGAGTACCTTGATCTAACATGATTAAAGCCAGATGCAGGTCTGGACTCTTCAGTTTACATAAGGCAATACATTTCCTTTTTGTGTATGCATGCTTAATTTATGTAGGATTTCTGTCACTTAATATCAAAAAGGTCATGGCTAGCTAGATTGGGATATGGAGCTGAAGAAGGAAGAGACTTGAGTGTATTTATTTACTGAAGAGAGAGAGAGACAATAGGAAGGAGAGATTTAAAATATAGGAAAGAGGAGAGGGATAACTGGTCTCCTAAAGTCCCAGGAGACAGGATTAGAAAGATTAAGATTACAGGTGGAGAGATAAATATTGAATAGAAGAAAAAAATAATCCTTCTTTTAAGACAAATGGAGAGGTATGGATGAGTGCAGAGATAGAGAAACACATAGCTGCATCATGGGAAGTGGAAAGAATTCATATACTATAGATTCAATTTTCAATACTCCACTGATAATTGAAAGGCAATTTCATATTGTAGAAATGGCATTGTGGGATCAAGAGATATGGAATCTATTTCTGACCTTGCCATTAATTAGACAGGTGATTTTGGACAAGTCTAATTGCTCAGTCTTGGCTTCCTTCACTGTAAAATGAGAAATTGCACAAAGGACCCTTACAATTTAAAATTTATGACTCAACATACTTTCTCATATAATTTCTGACTTTTTTTTTTACTATTCTCTTCTTGAAATTGGAATACAGATGACGAAAATTGCCATATTTTTCTTTAAAACATTCTCAAGAGCAGTATTTTAATAATATAGTACGTTTGCCACCAAACACTAATGTGTGAAAAGTATGAATATACCCATTTACTTCTAATAATAGTACCAGATACTATGCTAAGGGCTTTACATATATTATCTCATTTAATCCTAAAATCCCTAAAACATAGGTAAATGAGGGAGTTGATACAAGGAGGTAAAGTATATAACGCAAGGTTACACAACGACTAAGCAGCAGAACTAGAATTGGAACCTAGACAGACTGTTTCTAGATCCCATAAGTTTAACTACTATACTATTCAGCTCCTTCTTTTTTTAAAAAAAGAAAAAGTGGCCCATTCAGTAAAACAGGGATACAGTTTTCATTGGAGGTTTGAAGTATCTAGGTGAAAATTTTATATCATAACATAAATTGGATTTGGCATAACAGATGGGAAAGAAATAACAGTAGGAAAACTACATTAAAAACAACTTGAGAGGAAGCAGAGGAAAGAATAAACTCTGATATGGAGAAGGGCAGGGACTAGAACAGCCATACAAGGAATAAATTAGAAGGCTAGAGGTTTGAAAGGAGATAAAAATAAGAGGGTTGACAATCTCATACCTCCTAGCTATGTTAGATACTCTTGGTGAGATTAGGATACTTTTCTTGATCTTACACTGGACCTCATGGCTGCCATGGTATCATATGAGGTGGTGGGTACTCCAGCCCTTGCCTACCAAAGATCTGAAATTATGGCTAGAAGAAGCATAAAGCGACAGCATGAAGGAGAGTGGCAATAGATGCCAGGGCCACACACATGAAATTATTTTCAGAAAACTCCAAGCTTGCCATTTCTATATACAGCTACTTAACCAAACAACTCTATGACCAGTATTGTTTCTCACATATTTTAACCAGATATTAATAGCCATGACCCACAGAAATGATGCTATTAATGGCAGGATCCAGAGTAATGAGAAACCAGGCCCAATACTGAAGAATTTATATTATCTCATTAATTTAATGACAAAGATAAAAAATGTAGACCACACACCAGCTATATCCCACAAACTCAGTTATTTTTTAGTATTATTGTAGAAATAATAAGAATCATAAGTTTAGCTATTAGAGAGATATTAAAGATCACCCAATTTAATTCTTTAATTTTAAAAATAAGACTAAGGCCCAAAGAGCTTAGATAATTTTCCCAAGGTCACTCATTATTTTGTAAAATTGGACTAAATTTATAAACACAAAATTATTTTTAATAATTCTAAAGATATAGAAAATAATTCAGCATTTTAATGCTTTGTATATCCAAAGATCCATTATTTTGTCAGCTCTTCTCATTATCTTTAGAAAAAAAGTAGTCAACACAATGTAGAAAAGAGATTCTTTTTTTGAAAAATCTGTGACAGCCATAGCAAGACTATCTGAAATAACAGACCCGAGAATTTGAAATTGGTCCAACAACCCAGGAGAAAAAGGTTGCCAAGTTAATAATCATAATAATTTCTGATGTTGGTTTTTCAATAATGTTATTTGTTAATCTGAATTAATGACACAGCAGTCTCTCTCAAATTAGTATCAACATTAATTTACCTTTGTCTTGATACTCAGATGGTTCTTGTGGAACTTCTGCACAGATTTCATGTGTATCCCTTGGCTCCATTACAAACAATTCAGGTGTGTTTAAATATTTTGACCTTTATAAGAATAAATAAAACCATAAAATTTTAAAGAAGATATTATATTTAATCTGACTTTGAAACTACTTATTCATATAAATGAAAAAAAGTGGATCATGCACTCCACACTTCTATGATAAAATATAACCAGCCTGGGTAATAAACAGTAAAAAACAGGTGCTTAATGAAAGCATAGATACTTAGGTATCTTTACATACTCCCGATGTGTAGATATCTACTGAGTGTATTCATTGATAATGCTACTTTTAGTTAGATAACAAAAGCTAGGATCCTTTGAAATAGCAGTGGCATCTGCTATGGCTGATCAGTGACTGTTCTGTACTGGTTATTAAGTATATTACATTATTACTGCATACAGAATGCCCTCATCTGGAAGGGAAATTACATATACTCTTGATAATGCTGAGCTAATATCTAGGGCCTTCTGCTTACTAACCAGGAATATGAGCTGCAATTATTTTATCTGTAAAATGTCAGGTTGTTGTTAAGGTCAAAAGAGATAATCCACAAGGTGAAAATTTTTAATTATGAAGTATTTTATAATTCATTTATAATTATACATCTGAGGTATTACTCATATAGAGAGAGCCCCTAAATGGAAAGGATTAGATTTGTACACCAACATGATTTCTCTTTTTAAAGTGTAGTCTTGTCTCCTGTTAAGTTTAGAAGGCCAAGAAAGCCTGATGGTATGACAGAAGGGATACATTTCCTAGGAAAGAGATGATTCTGTACCTGTAGAGTCCTCAACAAATTTAGATTATGAAAGATAATGAAACTCTTATGATATCATTTATTATGGAATTAAATGAATACTGTGATTTGAAGGTAGCTAGTGACCACCTTTCTCTGAATGAATGATTATTTGGAGGATGAATATTTTACCTTAAATATTAACATTATATTTGTACCTTGATATACTGGGAAGAGAAGGTTTTGAAGTAAAACTAAACTCCTTAAGGTCCACACTTTGAGATTTATTCATTTGCATCTATTAATAAAAAGAAACAAGTTCAACCAACAAACTTACATCAACACCTTTTCACAAATGAACAAAACAGTAAAATTTCTGTTGGTACAAAAAGCCCCAAAACCAATAAATTATGAGAAACTCAGGCTAGGTCTCCACTCATTTCCAGACATACTGTATTACTTCATTAATTCCCCTTGTTTTGGTCTCATGACTTAGAATACTTCAATACTGTATTATTATGATTATTAACTTTTAGCAACCTTTTTCTCCTGGGTTGTTGGACCAATTTCAAAATCTCGTGTCTGTTATTTCAGATAGTCTCGCTATGTCTGTCACAGATTTTTTTTTAATTTCTTTTCTACATTGTGTTGACTACTTTTTTTCTAAAGATAATTTTTTAAAAGATCTTTATCTGTTTCTCAGCTCTGAACCATTGCACATTCTCTATGTCTGGAATACTTTTCAATCCCTCTCCACCACTCTGGTGCCCACCTCTCCACACTTGGCTTATGCTTATATACCCTTCAGGTCTCAACCATGTTTATTAGGAATTCTTTCCTGGCCTACCATATGTGGAGTGAGTACATTTTCTATTTGAGTTCAAGTTGCCTTACACTTCTGTCACAGAATCACTCATCCCACTCTATTGAGAAAGCCCATTTACTTTTGGGATCCTTCATTCAGCCCTAAGCTCTATGCGGGACTAGGACTGTCTTGTCATTGTATCTCAGCACCTATCTTAGTGTTTGGCATATTCTTGGTGCTCAATGAATACAGAAGGAAAGAAGGAACAATATGGAATAAATATGGAAGGAAGGAAGGGATAGAGGAGAAGGAGGAAGCAAGGAAGAAGGGAAAAACTTGTACTACTTAAAAATTATTATCTCAGAGAAAGTGTGACCATTTCAACCTGCATGCCTCTCCATTTCCTAATATTCCCCTTGTTTTGGCCTCATGACTTAGAATCTTCATTCTACAAAAGTCCTAGAAAAGAAACGGGAACTCTGCCGTTTTCCTGGACCTGTTCTGTGGCCTGATCAGTTATTTTGCCCTGGACAGGATGACTTAGGCTAGAATAAGTCTGCTGGCAATTAGCCTGTCAACTAGTAGGTTCTCCCATTCCTTCATCACTTGGAAGAGAGGTTCTTTCTCAGTACTCATCTAGGTGCATGAATCAAAATCATTTCAGACTTTCCAAACAGAGCCAGGAAAGGGCAAGAGTGTGTAGTCAACTGCTGAACCAAACCAAGCTATACATCCCTCTCCATTTCCCTGTTATTCTCTGGTTTTAAAAAAAAGGCTAATGAGGGAAGGGGCTGTATAGCTATGTCCCAAAGCAGGGTTACAGGTTAATTACTAAAAATTATAATGTGTTTTCCTTGAGAAACAGTATTATGAATAATGGTCATATTCCTAGCCAAACCCTCAAGGAACTCTAAAGTACATTGTGGATACCTACCTAATTAATACACAGAATAAAGGACTATTCATATACATTTAATTATAGAACAAGGGATACATATTATTAAAACTAACCTTGAGACGTTTAACTGGAGGAAGAGATGAAACAGCGTTCCTGTTTCTTAAATCAGATAAATAAGAAGAAATTGTTGGCTCTTTCATTTCTGTCTTCTGTGCGACTCCAGTTTTACCTATAAAAAGAAATTCTAGATTCTTTAGGTTGAGCTTTAGGTATTGATCATATAAACACAAATTTCCTCAAAATTTCTTATCTAATATTTACTTTTCTTTCATGTTGCCCACAAAAGAAAGTGATTTGAGTTAAAAGCTGAATAATATAAATATCACACACAGATAATTAAGATGTCATTACAATTCATCAAAGACCTTTCAATTTCTAAAACCTGTAAGAGACTTGTTTCATGGCACTCACAGCAGTCATGTCCACATGTATGCTTATTTTTACAGTGATGATTACACTCTCGGTTCCCAGGTTTTTTGCAGGTAGTCATTCCTAAATGAATATAAGAAAAACAAACCTATTTTTTATGATATGCATTATTATGAATTGAATATAATTAATTTTATCCAGTCTCTTTCCTTTCAGACAGTACCAAAAGATTACGATTTTCATGCTTCCTCAAATATTAACCCATTTAAAATATAATTTTTGAAAATATATTTCTGATAACAGTTAGCTCTACCCCACTATTAGCCCCATCTCAGCTTTTCACAAGGAACATGGAGCCACCTTTAGCTTCTCTTAACCTCCATGATAGAGCTAAATGTCACAGAATATTGGTAACTTTTGTCCTAAGAATGAGGAGAGTTTTGAAAATGTCTGCTGCTTTATATTTAAGCCTGAAGAACCTGGAAAAAAGCAAACCTCATAGCATTTTGATGGCATCACTGATAGCTGCTAGTAGACAGGACACCATACATATTTAATAAATGTTAGAAATAAGTGCCTTAGGGTGTAAGAAATTTGCTATATGAATTTATAGAAGGGAGAAATTGCTTCCAGCTTGAACCCCCAAACTAGACTTAATATATCCAAATATATAATTCATTCATTTATTATATTTTAAGTAGGCTTTTTCTTGATCTTGGTTCCCACTCAGTCTCTCCCAACATGAGGGGAGAGACATTTGAATTGCCTTTGAAGGAGAGACAGGATCTGGATATGAGAAGGGCACCAAGGGAAGATGTTCCAGGTTGAAGACTTAATACCCAAAGGGCGCAAACCAAAGACTGTAGAAATAGAAATCAGTTTATTTTTGCTGGAACACTGACTTTAAGCAGACCAGAAATGTTGGAGATAATAAACAGCTTTGAAAACCTTTGTAACCTTTATTGGCTCATTACTCTTCATTTGTAATGTTGTCCAATCAACCTTTTTCAAGGCATGACACATCTAGTCAATGATAATACATCTATAGCACCCTGGCGTGAACGGGTAAGGCTGCTCACCACAGGAGGCAACTGGCTGGATGCTTTAAGTGCTGGGCAGATCAATGTATTGGGTACTGATAAAGTAATAAAACATCCCCGGCAGCTGGAAGCTGATAGTTGAAAAAGTATTCCCAGCTGAACATAAACAACTTAGGCAGAATATAAACAATACTCAGATAAGTCACTCTGTAACTGTAGAAGGCAGCAATAAGACTACCGTGTAATTGTTTCTGAAGTTAGAGATAAGGACACACAAGAACCACAAAAGTAACTAAACATCCCCCTCTTCTGGCTAACACAAATGACTGCAATTTCTTTAATTTTCCCATCTCCAAAATTTCCAATAGCCTACTTTATGAGAGCACCCAAGCTAGAATTGACCTCTGCTTTCCCTAAATCCTTCTAAGAATCACCAATACAACTTGAAATCCTATAATAAGCTCCTCCTAACTCCCTAAGATGACCCACAGTTCTACCGGGGCTATGCTTTCCTTTTTGTAGCAAGTTAAAAAATACCTAACTTTCCTCAAATACAGGTGTGCTCCCCAGCAGTCTTTGGCTGAAAGGTTTCAACATAATACTTTGCAAGATATGCCATGGCTTACTGTTGACAAATTTTGCACCAGTTTATGACATCATCTTTACTTAGTCACCTGATTCCCTTGACTTGTAGTATTCCTTGAATACTACAACTGATTCTATATGGTGTTGCTTAATTTATCACCTTAAAGTTCAGCTCTGATGAGATCATTTGCCTACTTAGAAACATTAGTTACTTACTGCTGCAAACTAATTAATTCCATACTTCAGATCTTCCACAATTCTAGCCTCCCTTTCTAGCACCCATATTAACCCTATGTCCATCAAAACACATTCACTTATCATTATTCAAACAGTCCCAGTCCTCTTGATTGTACCTTGAAATTACCTATTTTAAAAGACCCTCACTTCTTTGTCTATCAGAGGCCTATCAACTTTCTCAAATGACCCCTCTAATGAAGATATATCTTGATCACCCCATCTGGAAGTGATTTTCTCTCCCTTGAGCCCCTATCACATTTTCTTATAGGAGGCTTGCTATCTTGCATGAGGCTACCCTAAGATAGTTTCCCATCTGCTTCCTGGTTCCAGAAAGACATAGGATTTTCTACCTTGCCCCTTTCAGGTACAGTAACCCATACCTGTAACTGAATAAAACTGCTTAGCTGCAGCCTTGAGCTGACTCCTCAAAAACAAAGCAACCTACCACTGGTATCATCTGGCCTTTCCATTTCAGTGTCATTCTGTGGGGTTAGGGATGCAAGCAGCTGGTAATGCTGATCCTGTTTTGCGGTCTATGTAAGTAATAAACTGTCTAAACCTATTTGGGTCTCTTGTGTCCTTACCAGCCAGTTTTATGGAGGTAAGGCAAGAGTATACAGCAGCAGCCTAGTTGCCTCTTCCTTCCTTCTAGATAGAGGTAGTAGAGCAGACTTTATTTGCAATATTTTCACCTGTCTGGGGTTTGCTTGGAGGACTGGTCTCTGCTTTGCCTAACTAGGGGGCTGGTGGGGATAAACAGCATACATGAATCCTGCAGCTTAGAGATTCACTGACCATGTGACATTATGGAACCTTGTAGGCGATGTTAATCATTTGGATCTTTTATTCTAAGAGCTAAGGGAACCACTGAAAAAAGTATTGTAAAGTATTTTAGCCAAAGAAGGGACATAACTGAATTTGCACTTTGAAGAAAATCAATCTATGGGATGTAATAAAGAGAATGGATTTGAGAGATGATAGTGTAGATGCAAGAAAACTATTTAAGAGGCTACTGTAGGAGTCTAAGCAAGAAAATGACAGTAATTCAGTCTAGAATGGTGGTAATAGTGGAGTCAGAGAATGCACTGATTGAGAGATACATAGGAGATCAAAATATTTTAGTCCAGAATCAAGTGGAGTGCTTCTTTTTCTTGAGCAGCATGTTCTCCCTCAAGTTTTACTGCCTTCCTTTTAGTCTAGCAACATCTACCTTAAGTTTCTTTAAGTTCAATCAATATTTCAAAGATAGAGACAAATATGGAATCACCTCACCCATTTATTCTCCCCTTGTAGGTACCTCCTTCCTTGAGCTCCTTCCATGCTCCTTCTAATGCATTCTAGGCCTGTCCTGTAGTTGTCATCCTGGAACTTTTCTTCATTAAGCTTCTGGACTGAATCCATTATTCCCAGAGTCACTGATTTTTTCTTTCTCGGTTACCTGCTTTGTTGTATCATGCTCATCCTCAAGCAACTGACTGAGAGTGTGTGGAATTTAAACCTTCTGAATCCTTGAGTGTATTAAGATATTTTACTTTCACAATTAATAGTTTGGTTGGTACAGACACATAGTTTTTACTTCCCTGTGCTCACTCTTGTTCTTTAATTGTTCTTTTAATTCATGGCATCCTATTGTGTTTTATGGTTGCAATTTAATCTTTAATTTCTCTGAGGTTACTAATTAGTTTATACATTCATGAATTACCCTGTTGCTCTTTAAACCACTTATTTTGGGCTTTCTTTCATATGTTCCAGATTTTCCAGATGTCTCTTCATCCTCTGTTGTCTGCTCATAAGACAGTCCTATTAGACCTCCTTTTCACAGATGAGAAAATTAATTCACACAGAGGTTAAGTGCCAGGTTCAAGACTACCCTGATAATAGCAAATTTGAGATTCTCAATTCAGGTAGTCTAATTCCAGAACCTGAGCTCTCAACCACCCTGCTTCCCTAATTATATTAGCCACCTCCTCCCCCAAATAATGCACTTAATTTACTTATGGAGGAATCTAACGCTTTGGGGTTGGGAAGATAAGGAAGAAATGCCTTGCAGGTTGTTTTGCAATAAGGATTAAGGAGTTGCTTTGTCCCTTAATCCAAGGACTTCTAAGAGATGTATTTCTAAACATTACCACAAGATGGTGCACAATGACTATGCACATTTGTTCTCAGTGGTTAAACTATATCTGGGAGTCTAATTTTTGAAATTTCTGGATACTCCCCAAGATTTCAAGCAGAGTTGGGAAGTCACGTCACAAATGAGGACTGTGTATTAGTTTGTTTACAGACTATCAGTATATGGTCATTACCTAAATGACAAAAACTTTTTACTGTATTTGTTAGAAATGGTACTTAGAAATATAAGTATATATATCCCCACCCCACTCCCTACATCCTGAGAATTGTCTGAATTTGTCTTATTAACAAATATAAGCTTACAGAAATTAATAATCAGTAAAACAAGGTACTCAGAGAAAACTGACCTAAGCTGCACTCTTAGGTGTACTTTAAAGTTAATAGATTCCATACACCGTTACTTTCATAATCTGAAATGCATACATTGTCATATATATTTGTCACATATTATATTAATTTCCATGCTTTTAAAGCCAGTTCCAAATATTTAAAATAATATAAATTTAGTAATGTCGACTAGAACTGTACTTAAGGAAAATATTTAAGATTACTTTAACAGAGTCAATAATGGCTTATGGGGCAAGGGTCATTTGCTTTAAAATAAACCCAGAAAGGACATGCTTAGCCTCACATCCTAATTATACACTGAAATAATTCGGTCTCTACATAAGCTACAAGAGGTAATATTCCTTAAAGAATATTACTTTGATGTCGACAGTTCCTGATTTAGCCTAATCATAGATTTATGCACTTTTAGTTTTTAAATGACAGAGCATCTCCTTTCAATTTTTTCTCAAATATTATCCTGTCATTTTGTTATCTATTTATCAAGAAGGGAACCACACTGATGAACTGCAGTCCTTGATTTTGCAACTGAATCCATGTATACACCAGAGAGTAAAAAAGGAAAGCAGACTAGTATTTAAATGTGCAAACTTCCAACATGCTTGGGCACTCGTTTTGTTTGCATTTTCAAGTATTAAATTTTCAACTCAGAATGGCAGAGTAAATATAAATGAATTTATTAATGTTAAGTCAATTTTTTTCAAATTAAATAAAGCCCATACTTCTTATTGAGAACACACTTAAAGGGCAATAAGTTTAAGTGCTTAACCTCATATATTAAGAAATAACTGGCCTGGAAAATTTTTTATTTTTATAACTAAAAATGTATATTTTCCATATTGCCATATTTTAAACATGACAAAAATATTTTTCCTTAAATTAAAAAAAAATTTTATCACTTGGACTGTAACTATATATGAGGAACTGCTGCTAAAAGAAGGTTTTCAAAGAGTTATAGGAAGCATAAAAATAATTTTTAATTATGTACACTATGATATTTTTGTTTTTATATATGGCCCTATAATTTGACAATGTATATTAAAATATTTGTCCAACTTGCAGGAACATTTGGAAACAATCATTTAACAACTATATTCTCAGAACTAAATATAAGTTTGTATCATTTAATTACACAGTCTGACAAGAGGTCAAAGCCCAAATTTTATTGTCACGACTTCAGTAGGATAAATCTATTACCCCTTCAGTGTGTCAGTTACTGAGAAAGAAAATGCAAATTGTGTATGTATGTTACATCTAAAGGTATAATCTGTATCTTTAGGGATATATGAATTTGCATAAAAGAACGGAATTATATAATCAGAATGTTCATAAGATTTGCAATGGCTGTGAATATATGTAAGTGAAGGGTGTGTGTGTGTGTACAATAAAATATTATTTACCTGATTCCTTTTTCCACAGGGATGTTCTGGATATGTGGGGAAGTTTTTGCCATTGTACAAGGCTCATGGTAGTAGGAAGTATAGTAAACATCCCAACTTTTCACTACAGTTGTGAGTAACAGAAACAATTCAAGCTATTTTAAACAAAAAACAAGTAGTGGGTACAATGAGATATCACCACAGACCAGTTAGGATGGCCACTTTCCAAAAGAAAAGAAACAACAAATTCTGGTGGGATATAGAGAAAAGGGAATTACACTGTTAGTGGGAATGTAAATTGGTTCAACTGCTGTGGAAAGCAATATGGAGGTTCCTCAAAAAACTAAAAATAGAAATATCACTTGACACAGTAATTCCACTCCTAGGAATGTACTCAAAGAAAAGATATATGAGCCCCAATGTTTATTGCTGCACTATTTACAATAGCCAAGATATGGAAACAACTTAAATGTCCATCAATAGATGAATGGATAAAGAAGATGTGGTACATATATACAATGGAATATTATTCATCCATAAAAAGAAAAGAAATCCTGCCATTTGCAACAACATGGATGAATCTAGAGGGTATTATGCTCAGTGAAATAAGCCAGGCAGAGAAAGACAAATACCAAAAAATTTCACTCATTTGTAGAGTATAAAAACAAAGTGAAACAGAAGGAACAAAAAAAGCAGTAGACTCACAGACACGGAGAAGGCACTAGTCGTTAAAGGGGAGGGTTTGGGGAGAGTGGGTGGGGAGGAAGAAGGGGATTAAGAGGGGCTATAATTCGCAATCACAATATAGGTAGGTCACTGGGATGGCAGTACAGCACAGAGAATACAATTAATGACTCTATAACATCTTACTACATTGATAGTGACAGCAGTGGAGGGGGTGAGGTCTTGAAAATAAGGGTGAATGTTGAACCACTGTTTTATGTATGTGAAACCATAAGATTGTATATCAATTATACTTTAATAATAATAATAATAATAAAACAAGTGGCGGGTGGGAGTAATGTATCACATAAACACAGATATCTCACAGAACCCAAAGGCAGCAATGCAGCTTGGTATCAGAGGGACTGGAACCAAGTAGTGGAAAGTGATCAGGACCTGGCTCTGATATCTTACCTTTGCTTCTCTCTGTACCTCTGCTTTAGTCTTTTCCTCCATAGTCCAGATATCTTTGATTCTTTCTGCACATGGGAGAGGATGGCCACCTGACACCTCCAAGTTTATATTTTCTTACTGTAGTCCTAATGCTAAATTGTCTTTCTTAAACTAAGGTACTTCCTATCTTCTGGTGAATGAAAGAAGGTCACCTTGATTCCTGATAATTTTGGTGTCAGGAAAAGAGTGGCCAGAATGGAGGTCTGAGGAGAATGTAGTATAAATAAGACAAACATAGCCTCCTATGATGTAGGAGTTGGTTCTAAGAAAAAGGGGGTCATTGAAAGCTAGGCAGAAACTCTTCCTTTTTCATATCCAAACACATACATCCATGAGATTATTTTTTCTCAGGAAAAAAAAAAGGGAAAATGGAAAGTACTTTCCTCAAAAACATGACATAACATCAACAATGGTAGCATTTAGAAAGCACTTCATTAGTTTACAAAACATTTGTACATATGCTTTCCTTATTTGCTTATTAACACAACCATTTAAGTAGGTATTCCTCCAATTTCATTCAACAGATACTTATGGATAATGTATATGTACCACTTTCCAGATATATTTTGGAGACAGAATGACAGGATATGCTGACATATTGGGTATGTGATTGGGGAAAGGGAATAATCAAGAATAACTCCTGTGTAACAGTCATTGAGCAACTTGGTGGATGAACAAATGGTAGTAACTCTAACTGAAATGAAGACTGGGGGAGAAATAGGTATTGTAGATGTAGGTTGGAAAAAGGGAGAGGAGATCACAAGTTCAGATGTGGATGTTGAATTTCACTGGCATAGGAAACATACAAATAGAGATGGTCAGTAGACCTCTTGATATATAAGTTCAAGGCTAAGAGAGGTCTGGGTAGAAGCTGTAAATTAGGTGGTCATCAATATATAAGTGGCATTTAAACTCATAAAAATGGGTAAGAATCACCTAGGAAAATAATGCAGACAGAAAAAAGAAAGCTTGGGGCTGAGTCTTAGGTAACTCCCAGAAGTCAGAGGGGTAGTATTTGAAAGGAAAGTATTATGAAAAACTAGCTTTTGAGAAAGAAGACAAGTCAAGGAAGAGCAATCTCATGGAAATGTTTTTTTCATTTCTTATTAACACAACCATTTAAGCAGGTATTTTAAGGACAGCCTTAAAATCTTTTGAAAGGAAATCTGTGGCGTTGAGTAATGTTAAGAAATACTCTTCTTATTTTACAAATTTAGAAACTAAAGTTTAGAAAAATAATAATTTGCAAAAATCACAACAGGCAAGTCAAGATCAGAACCCACACTTCTAACTCAAATTCTTTTTGTCTAACTTCTTACTTAAGTATAAATAAAAAACAACTTTTCCTTTTTGTCTTTTTGTTTATATAAACATGAAGAGTACATATATAGAAAATGTACAGCACAATGAATGCTCACATATTGAATACTCATGTAACCCAACACCTAGATCACGCAACAGAGGATTACCAACACCCCCAAAAGCCAAACTTGTACCCCCTTTCAGTCACCTCTGCCAAGAGTATACTTTACTTATCCTTTTAATATCATAGCATAGATATATATTGCTTTTCCAGGACTGCAATTACAAAATACCACTTAGTGGGTGGTTTAAAGCAACTGAAATTTATTCTCATATAGTTCTAGAGGCTAGAAGTTCCAAGTCAAGGTGTTGACACGGACATACTTCCTCTGAAGCCTCTAGAGGAAGATCCTTCCTTGATGCTTCCAGCTTCTGATAGCTCCCAATGTTCCTTAGCTTGTGGTAACATAACTCCAATTTTTGCCTCTGTCTTTCCATGATTGCTTCTCTCTGGGTCTATCTTCATATGGAGTTCTCCTCTCTGTGTCAGTGTATATTTTCTCATATTCTTATAAGGACAAAAGTCATACTGGATTAGGGTCCCCTCTAATTCACTATGACCTTGTTTTGACTTGGTTGCATGGGCAAAAACCCTATTTCCAAATAAGGTCACATTCACAGGTACCAGAGATTACAATGTCAATGCATATTTTTGGGGGGACACAATTCAACCCATAACAAAAAAATATTACCTATTTTTGTGATTTATATAAATAGAATTATACATTAGTACTTTCTTTGTGTCTGGCTTCTTTTGCTTAGCATAATGTTAGTGAAATCCATGCAATTGTTGGGTGTAGTTGTAGGTCATTCATTCTTATTGCTCTTCAGCAGGAGCAGGCAAACTGGCCCATGGAGCAGCCACCTATTTTTGTAAATAAAATTTTTTGGAATACAGCCATGCCTATTCCAAAACAGAGTTGCATAGTTGCAAAGGAGATCATATGGCCAACAAGCCTAAAATATTTACTATCTGACCCTTTAAGAATAAAGTTTGCCAACCCCTGTAGAATTCTATTGGGTCTTATACCACTATTTATTTGGCTGTTGAACCACTGATGAGCATTTGGCTAGTTTCTAATTTAGGGTTAATATGACAGTAGTACTATGAACATTCCAAAATCCATCTTTTGTTGAATATATATGCACACTACTGTGGGCAACATATCTATAAGGGGAATTGCTGGCTCACAGAATATGCATATGTTAAGCTTTAGGAAATATTGCTGGTTTTCCAAAGTAGTTGCACCAATTTGTACTCACATTAGTGATTGAGAGTAATGGCTGTTACACATCTTCATCAATACTTGGTATTTTCTTTCCCATTGAAGTCGTGGTGGTGGTTATAGATATATCTCATCACAGATGAATTTTTATTACCTTGATGTCTAATGAAGTTATCTGTTTATATGTTCTTGACTGTTTGAATATCCTCTATTTTGAACTGTCTGTTCAATCTTGTGCCCATTTTTCTAATAACTTAGCTTTTTCTTACAAACCTAAAAGTTCTTTACATATTATATATAATAGTTTTTGCCTGTGTATTAGTTTGCTAATGCTGCCATAAAAAATACCAGACTAAGTGGCTTAAACAACAGAAATTTATTTTCTCACAGTTCTGGAGATACCAAAATCCAGGTGTCAGCAGTGTTGATTTCTTCTGAGGCCCCTTTCCTTGACTTTTAAATGGTTCTTCCCTGTGTCTTCACATGGTCTTCCCTCTGTGTGTGTCTCTGCCCTAGTTTCTTCTTCTAATAAAGGTTACCAGTCATACTGAATTAAGGCCCACCCTAATGACCTCATTTTTAATTACCTCTTCACAGACTCTGTCTCCAAACATGGTTGCATTCTGAGGTACCAGAGGTTAGGACATCAATGTATTAATCTGGGATGACACAGTTCAGCCCATAGAGCCAGGTATAGATATTGCAATTTTTTCCTCACCCTCTTTGGCTAACTTTCCCTCTCTTAATGGTGTCTTTTGATGAACATAAGTTCTTAATTTTAACATGGTCAAATTCATCAAATGTTTGTATACTTAGAACTTCTTGTCTCCTGTTTTAGAAATCTACCTATTCCAAGGTTGAAGATGTATTTTTCCTTCTAAAAGTTTTACTGTTTTCCTTTTACACTTAAATCAGCCTTATATTTGGAAATATTGTGTAGGGTTTGGGGTTAGAGTCAAGACACAATTTTTTCAATATAGACATCCAATTGATCTAGCACCATTTTTTTAAAAGACCATCCTTTCTCCATGGCATGACACTGTCACTGTTGTCATAAATCACTAACTGTATATTTGTAGATCTATTATTGCTTTCTAATCAATTTCATTGGTTAATGTGTCTATGCTATGCCTACATCACACTCGTTTAATACCTATTGTTTAATAACAGGTCTTGAGATCTAGTAAAGTAAGTTGTCCAGTTATGCTTTTCTTTATTCAAGTTTACTTTGAATATTCTTTTTCTTTTGAATTGTCACATTAATTTCATAATCAATTTGTTATTTCAGAAAAAAAAAACCCTGCTGGAATTGGGATTGCACTGAATCTAAAGATTAAATTGGGGAGAACTAACATCTATAAAATACTGAGTCTTTCAATCCTTGAAATGATATATCACTCAATTAATTAAGTTTTCCTTAATTTCCTCATAATAATGATTTTTAGTTTTCATGCACAGGTTTTAAATATATTTTGCTACCATGTAACTAGGTATTTTGATGCTATCATAAATTATATTTTTTTAATTATGATTTCTATCTCCTTTTGGCTGGTATATAGTAATACAATTGATTTTTAAATTTCTAATTGAAATATAATTTGTATCATAAAAGCCACCCTTTTAAAGTATAAAATTCAGTGGGATTTTAGTATTTTCCCAAGGTTGTGCACCCATCACTATCTAATTCCAGAACATTGTCATTATCACAAAAAAACTGTATACTTATTAGTAGTCACTCCTTATTTCCTTCCACTCCCAGCCCCTGGCAACCACAACTCATCCTGTCTTTATGGATTTGCCTATTCCAGACATTTCAAATAAATGTAATCATACAATATCTGGCCTTTTGTAACTGGTTTCTCTCATTAGCATAATGTTTTTAAGGTTCAAGGTTACAACATCCATGTTGTAGCATACATCAGTTTATTCTTCTTTATGCCTGAATAATATTCCATTTTATGGTTATAGCACATTTTACCTATTTATCAGTTGACATTTGTTTCTACTTTTTGGCTATTATGAATAATACTGCTATAAACAGTCAAGCACCAGTTTTTGTATGTTTTCAATTCTCTTGGTTATAAATCTAGAAGAGGGATTGCTAGGTCACATGATTATTTTATGTTTAACTTTTTGAGGAATGACAAACTGTTTTCCAAAACAACTGAAATTTCACATTCCCACCAACAATGTATAAGGGTTTTAATTTTTCTGCAACCTTACCAACACTTGTTATTATCCATCTTTTTGACTAAAGCTATTCTAGTGGGAAGAAGTGGTATGCTCATTTTGATTTGTATTTCTGTATTGACTAATGATGTTGGGCATCTTTGCACGTGTGTATTGGACATTTGTAGCTCTTCTTTGGAAAAACGTCTATTCAAATCCTTTACCAAGTATTAATGAGTTTTTGTCTTTTAATTGTTGAGTTGTAAGAGGGTTTTTTAAATTGAAGTATAGCTGATATACAATCTTATATTAGTTTCAAGTATACAACACAGTGGTTCAACAGTTACCCACATTATTAAATCTTCATCCCAGTGCAGTTACTATCTGTCAACACAGAAAGATGTCACAGAATCACTGTCTATATTCTCTAAGCTGTACTACCATCCCTGTGAAAACTTATATTATGACTGAGAATTTCTGTGCCCTTGATCCCCCTCATTCTCCTCACCCACCCACCCCAGCCCCCACTCCCTCTATGGTAACTGCCACTCACTTCTCAGTGTCTATGAGTCTACTGCTATTTTATTCATTTTATTTTGCTTTGTTTTTAGATTATACAAATAAGTGAAATCATATGGTATTTTGTCTTTCTCTACTTGGCTTATTTCACTGAGCATAATACCCTCTAGGTCCATCCATGTTGTACCAAATGGCAGGATTTCTTTCTTTTTTATGGCTGAATGATATTCCATTGTGTATAAGTACCACCTCTTCTTCATCAATTCATCTGTTGATTGACACGTTGGTTGCTTCCATATCTTGGCTACTGTAAATAATATGGGAATAAATATAGGGGTGCATATATTTTTTGAATCAGGGATTTTGTTTTCTTTGGCTAAATTCCTAGAAGTAGAATGATTGGGTCAAATGATATTTCTATCTTTAGTTTTTTGAAGAACCTCCATACTGTTTTCCACAGTAGCTGCACCAATTTACATTCCCACCAACAGTGTAAGAGGGTACCCTTTTCTCCACAGCCTTGCCAACACTTGTTATTTCCTTTCTTTTGGATAGTGGCCATTCTAACTGGTGTGAGTGATATCTAAATGTGGTTTTGATTTACATTTCCCTGACAATTAGCAACGTGGGGCATCTTTTCTTGTACGTGTTGGCCATCTGTATTTCTTCTTTGGAGAAATGTCTGGTCAGGTCCTCTGTCCATTTATTAATCAGGTAATTTGTTTTTTTGGCGTTGAGGTGTATGAGTTCTTTATGTATTTTGGATGTTAGTCCCTTATCAGGTAAGTCATTTATGAATATATTCTCTCATACTGTAGGCTGGCTGCCTTTTTGTTCTGCAATGGTGTCCTTTGCTGTACAGAGACTTTCTTCAGTTTAATGTAGTTCCACTTGTTTATTTTTTGTTTCCCTTGCCTAGAGAGATATGTCCAGAAAAAAACTGCTTATGCTTATGTTCAAGAGGATTTTACCTATGCTTTCTTCTAAGAGTTTTATGGTTTCATGTCTTACGTTTAGGTCTTAAATCCATTTTGAGTTTACTTTTGTACATGGAATTAGACAGTAATCCATTTCATTCTCTTGCATGTAGTTGTCCAGTTTTCCCATTACTGAAGAAACTGTCTTTTCCTCATTGTATACGCATGGCTCCTTTATTGTATATTAATTGACTATATATACATGGGCTTATAAGACTTCTTTATATATATTAGATACTAGTCTTTCATTGGATATCTGCAGATCTATTGGATTTGCAGATCTTTTTACTCATTCTGTGGGCTGTCTTACCATTTTGTGATAGTGTCATTTGAAGAACAGAAGTTTTCAATCTTGATGAAGTCCAATTCATCTATTTTTTCCTTTGGTTGCTAGAGTTTCAGTTGTTATATCTAAGAAGCCACCATCTAATGCAAAAAATTAATATATAAACCCATGTTTTCTTGAAGGATTTTATAGTTTTAACACCTTTAGATCTGTGATGCATTTTGAGATAATTTTTATACATGGTATGGAGTAGGGGTTGAAATTAATTCAACAGGCTTTCCAGTTATCCAGCCTTATTTGCTGAAAGAGTATTCTTTCCCCTATTTAATTTTCTTGGCATTTTTGTCCAAAATCAATTGGCCATAGATGCATGAGTTTATTTCTGCATTCTCAATTATATTCTATTGATCTACACGTTTATTATTATGCCACTAACACACTGTGTTGATTATGGTAGTTTAGTAATAAGTTTTGAAAAGAAATTGTAAATCCTTCATCTTTTTTTTTTCCCCCAAGATTGATCTGGCTATTTTGGGAGCTTACATTTCCATACGAATTTTAGAATCAGCTCATGAATTTCTGCAATGAGTGCAGCTGGGATTTTGATAGAGATTGCATTAAATCTGTGGATTAACTTGGGAAATGTTGTCACCTTAATATTAAAACTTTCAATCCATGAAAATGGGGTATCTTTCAATTCATTTAGGTCTTCCTTAACTTCTTTCAACGGGGTTTTGTAGTTTTCAGTGTTCACATTGTGCATTTATTTTGTTAAACTTATTAAGTATTTTATTGTTTTAGATGCTATTGTACAATGTTTCTTAATATTGACTTTGTATCCAGTGATATTTCCAAATTTATATATTAGTTCTTATTCTATGTTTATAGAGTTTTTTTGGATTTTCTAGGTACATAATCATGTTATTTTCAAGTAATGACAGTTTTTTTCTTTCTTCCCAATCCTTATCACTTTTATTTCCTTTTCTTATATAATTGCACTAAGACCTCTAGCACAATGTTAAATAGAAACAGTAATAGAAAACATTCTTGTATCATTCTCCATCTAACTAGGAAAGTTTTAAAAATATTTCACATTGTGTATGACATTTGCTACATACATTTTTTAAATAAAAAATCAGCATTGACTTTCTGTCAAAATTTTGACGTCAAGAAAATCACGTGGTTTTCTCCTTTTTCCCTGTTAATGTAGTGAATTATATTGATCAATTTTTGATTGCTAAAGCACTCTTGCACATATGGAATAAGCTATACATAATTGTGCTACATTATGCTTTTAAAATATATGACTGGATTCAGCTTGCAAATATTTTGTTAAGAACTTGTGGATCTACATCAATGAAATAGACTGGCATTAAATGATTTCCCTTTCTTTTAATGTCCTTTTCAAGTTTTGAAATCAAGGTCATGTTGGTCTAGTTCCAAAAAATTAAAACATTAGAAAATATTCTTTTCCATTCTCTGGAAAGGTTTGGGTAAGTTTTATATTGTTTCTTCCTACATATTTGGGGAAATTTACCAGTGAAGTCATCTGAGCCTTAGGATTTCTTTGTGGAAAGCTTTTTTATAATTGCCTGTTTCATTACTAGTATCAGACTAGTCAGATTTTTCTATTTCTTCTGTCAATTTTGGTAAGCTCTGCTTCTTGAGGATTTTTCCATTTTACCCAAATTATGTCAAATTCATTGATATAAAGCTACTAATAATATCTTGTCTTTATCTTGTTGATCTCTACAGGATTTATAGTGACATTCTCTTTTTCATTCTTGATATTATTTTAATTTGTATCTTATCTTTTCTTTATCGGTTCTGATAGGGCTTATTATATGTATTCACATTTTCAAGGAACCAAATCTTAGCTTTGTTGATTTTTCTGTTATATATTTGCATTCCATATTTCATTGATTACTGCTTTTATTTTTCTATCCTTTATTCTTTATATTTGATACACTGTACTTTTAAGATAAGATTGTTCTTCCAATTTGATTCCATATTTATTTTAAATTCTGTAAGTCATTTCAATTTTTTTGTCATGTATTTACCCTTCATACTGTTTTTCATTCTCTCCTTCATTTCTGTGCTTTCATTTGTGGTTATTTTCCCCTAAGGAACTCCCTTTAGTATTTATTTTAGTGCATGCTGATAAATTTAGTAGCAGTGATAAAGTCTTTTCATTTGTTTTTTCTCAAAATGTCTCTATTCTACCTTTATTTTTGAAGGATATTTTCACAGGCATTGAAACCTAAATTAGCAGCATTTTGAAGCTGTTGTTCCACTATCTTCTAGTTTCCATCATCATTGTTGAGAAGTCAGCTGTTAGTCTCACTGCTGCTCCTTTGAAAGTAATTTTGCAGTTTTTCTGTGTCGCTTTTAAGATTTTCAGCAGTTTTTCTATAATGTGCCCACATGTGGTTTCTGGTGTATTTATCTCTGCTTAGGGTTTGCTGAAATTCTGAGTCTGTGGGTTTTTGTTTTTCATTATTTTGAAATGTTCTGTCATTGTTTCTTTGAATATTGCATTTGTCCCATTCTTTCTCTACTCTGCCTCTAACACTATGCACATGTTAGAACATTTGAGTATTATGCTCTTTTGTGTTCTTCTCATTTCCACTTCTAATCTCTGGACTTCAGTTTAGTTATTTTCTATTGATATGTCTAACAGTTCACAAATTCTGTGTTTGGCTATATCCAATCTGTTGTTACACCCACCCAGTGAGTTCTTCACTTCAGATAATGTAGTTTTCCATTGTAGAAAGTCCTTTTAGACTTCTGTGTGGATTCTAATATTCTTGTGGAATTTTCCACCCTTTCATACATTTCATCTATTTTTCCTCTATGTTCTTGAAAATATTTATCATGGTTATTTTACAATTTTTAAATGCTAACTCCACTATTTGAACCATCTGCAGAGCTGCTTCATTTTCTTTATATAGTTAATTATCAGTCATAATGGTCTTGCCTTTTTGCAGGTCTCATTATTTTTACCAGATGGCAGACATTGTGTCTGTAGATTCCAGATTATTTTATATTCCACCAAAGAAGGTTTCCTTTCCCTCTTTCAGACAACCATGGCAAGTGACTGATCATATAAACCCCTTTCCAGGGCATGGCCTACCCAGGCTTTTAATTAAGAACCTATAGGTCCTTGACTCCTCAGTCCTGGAATGGTTCTCCCCTCTCTGGAAATTTAATTCCTAGTCTGCTTTCACAGATGTCCTAGAAATTATAAATTTTATAACTTATGTGGGCTTTTATAGTCATTGCTATGGGACCATTGGCCTGCCACAAAATACTACATCCTACCCCCCACATGGGAGCTTTTCTGTACCGTTTAAAAAGGAAGGGGATGAATGCTAATGGGTTCACAGAATAGCTCTATATTGCTTTTCCTGCCACCACTCACTGTGGTTACTATTTGTTATAACTAAATGCTATTCAGAGACCATGACTGTTTAGGTCACTCTGGTAGGAGCTACTACTCCTACATGCCCTAGTCCCTATTAGTTGCTTGCCTCATTGGTTCAAAGCAATGAAAATAGAACCAAGTGAATGAAGAACACCTGGATGAATGAGGGACTGCCTATCCCTTGACTATAAATGATATTTAGTGTTTATTTTGTACATTTGACTATGGAATCATGTAAATATTTTAAATTGCTATAAAACAAAATTAATTCTTAAAAACTATTCTACCACCATAAAATAAAATATAAATATAATTTAACTTAAAAGTATATGTGCATCCATTTGGTGGCATAACTACATACAGAAGAGCTTTTCTAAGTGATTTTGAAACACTAATTTGATATACATGCCTAGTGAGATATAATCTAAGAACAAAATATTTGCAAAAAACCTTAAACTATTTTTAATAATCATATTAAGAATGGTGGTTTGGTATTGTTATTCTGAGACTATTTATTATATGTATAATGTAGTATAAAGAAAATTAGTAACATTCTATCATTGTTAGAATAATTGAGCACTAAATTTGTCAGCATGGCAGAAAGGAGATACAGATAATTGAGTTTAACAATAAATTCTGTAGGTCTGAATTTGATTTGGACATTTATGTATAAATTAATTGTATATTTCATCTTTAAAAATAAACTTAAAAAAACCCACGTATTTCCTAATTCTGTGCATGGAAAAATCCAAGTGATAATCAAAAATGATTACTTAATGGCAATGAGCTTATTTAGCACACAGTTTGTGATATTAGAAAATTATCATTAAAAGAAACCAAAGATCCTTAGGGAAAAAGATTTATTACAGGTCTGGGGCTAGATATATACAAGATAAGCCTGGAATATTATATCATCACACAGTAAGGAAGCTGTCAAAAACTACTAGGGACATATCAAAAGGATTCAGGAGTAAATCTGATAAATGTATATGGTATCATATGATACATCTACAACATTTATGAGATAATTACCAATTTGAACATTAACTCGATATTGGACGGTATTTGTTACTGTTAGCTTTTTATGTATAAGAGTAATATAGATACTTTCTTCCTTAAATCCTTACCACTTACATTTACAGAGGAAATAATGTATCTGATTTTCTTCAAAATTTAGAAGGGAAAAACTGAAGAGAGGTACAGATGAAAAAATATTAGCCATGAGTTGGTAATTGTTTAAGGTGGATGATGAATAGCTGAGGGTTCATTATAAACTTCTGTCTACTTTTGTCCATGTTCAAAATGTCCCATAATAAAAAAAAAGAATTTAAGTTAATTGTCACCTGATTTGCCTCATCATACCTGTAAACTCTTGTACATAACTTGCTCTCCCCTTCATAAGGGCCATAAGAATGGAATGGGTATCAAAAAGGGAAAATGTATATTAAAAAAAAGTAGTAAAATAATTTGTGTTGCAAATATCACCCTGATTTGACAAATATTAACTATAAGAGAGAATTCTTATTATATATTATTAATGCAATTATTATGAAGCCTAAACATCTAATTTCAGAGCATCCAAAATCTGAGTGAAGCAGTACTATAACAATACTCCTCCCTGGCCATCTCATTGCTTTAATGCAAAATAGGAATAAATACAGTTATTTACCTTTATTTGGTCGTGCTATAGATCTATCTGAACGTTTAGAATGGGAAATCTCTGTTTCTGATTTTTTTCGCATAATTATTTGGTTTCCAAACCTCTTGGGTCCTAAGTAAAAGACTGTAAATTTCTGCTGAATATCAAGCCCAACTGGAAAAAGGAAAAAAGTATACAGTGCTTATTTATATCATATAAATCCATACATGAGATCATTTATTTGTTGAACAAAAGAGCTAACAAGTACAGGAAATAAAAATGTTCAAAAAGTTAAAAAATATAATAAATGAAAATTCATCCATCATGATAAAAATAAAAGTCAATGTTCCTACAATAATTGAAATTTAACTATCTTGGAAGATAAACTATCTATAAATGAATGGATACATTTTTAATTTCATTATCCTAGTCCATGCTCTCTTTTACATATCTAAATACATTAACTTCCTTTAAAATTATTCATATTAAATAAATTACTTTTACACAGTATCATTTATATTCCTTTTCTGTTTTAGCATAAAGGAAATAATATTTAAATACTACCATATTCTTTACATTCATGTCTTCATTACTTCAATGAACTTACCATATTCAGAACTAATTAGATTTATGCTAAGATCTTCAGATTTAAGAGCTCTTTTCACATCAACCTTTTTAGCCCAGTTTCCAGCTTGTAGCAAAACAGAATCTCTGAAAAGAGAGTAATACATCATTAGAATAGTGACCCAGAAACCAAATGAAATAGTATATTAATCTTCAAGGGCTGATTGATCCTAAGATAGAGTCCATCTGGTAGTAAGCTGAAGTCAGTACAAAAACTATCCCCAAGTTTTGAGGAGGAAGAAAAGGAGTGTCAATGGATATACCACAACCATAATTTTCTTAGCTACACATTGACCCAGCAGCATTGACCCAAGCTGCACTGGAAGATCTCAGGCCAATGTTTGTTTGAAGTCTAACGTATATCACTCTGGTAGATTACAATAACCAGGCTGAATATGGGGGAAAGATGTTCCATTCCCAAAAGGTCTAACACTGAGAGAATCTTGGTTGCACTGAAACATTTATTTTTTTTTATTTTTTTTAATTAATTTTTTTTTTTTACAATTTATTTTGGTATCGTTAACCTACAATTACATGTGCAATATTATGGTGATTAAACTACCCCCTTCATCAGGTCCCCCTCACCAACCCCATTACAGTCACTGTCCATCAGCGTAGTGAGATGCTATAGAATCACTACTTGTCTTCTCTGAGTTGTACAGCCCTCCCCGTGCCCCCCCTACCTTACGTCTGCTAATCGTAATGCCCCTTTTACCCTCTTATCCCTCCCTTCCCACCCATCTTCCCCAGTCCCTTTCCCTTTGGTAACTATTAGTTCATTCTTGGGTTCTGTGAGTCTGCTGCTGTTTTGTTCCTTCAGTTTTTTTCTTTGTTCTTATACTCCACATATGAGTGAAATCATTTGATACTTGTCTTTTGCACTGAAACATTTCTTAACTACACATTGACCTAACTGCTGATTCCAAGTTGCAGTGACTCATTTCAAGCCCATTCCAAGTTGCACTGAAACATTTCAGGTCAGTGTTTCTTTGAAGGTTAGCTTGTATCACTCTGGGTAGATTATAATAACCATGTTTAATAGTGGGGGAGATATGCTGCATTCAGCAGCTATATATTTGGGACCACCTGAATATACAGTTGCTATCAACAACCCATAAGCTTGCTCCTAGGTCACCACTTTAAAATGACTATACATAAGTTACATGAATTTGTGAAAACTTCAAAAGCATGTTTAAAATTGATATGAAATCGTTTGTATCTAATAACATAGCAAACCAGCAACCACTTTTGTGATTGAACTTATTTTAGTCTCATATTGTCAAGGCTGTCACTATCTTAGCTGTCACAGAGAATAAAGATTTCTACAATAATATTCTCTACACGTGTCATGGCTAGTTGCAGGAGAGTAACTACCAGTGAAAGGAATGTCCTATTAGTCACATATCCTTTAGGAACCTTGCATAGGACATATTAGGAAGGTATCCTCCAGTACACTGACAAGAGTGAGGGGATTCCTTTTTAAGAGTCACTGCTATTCCTCAATTTGCAACTGCCATAATATAGTTAGGAGCATAGGCTCTGGAGTCAGAATGTTTGGGTTCAAATCTAGACTCTGCTATAAACTACTGGCATCACCTTGGACAAACTGATTAAAATCTCCTGGTCTCAACTTCCTACTCCATAAAATATAGATAATGATAGCACTTGTCACATATACAGATTAAACCATTCAATACCTGGAACCTACTAAGTGCTCAAAAAATATTAGCTATAGTTATAATTGTTATCCATAAAGTTTGCTTATGATATCCTGGGAGAAAATAGTATTAGAAAAAAGGCTGAAGTAAAAATTATTCAATGGCATGCTAGAAAACAAGGTATAAGGAAAGGTACCTCTTTTGTATATATGATCTGCTTGTGTGGCTCCTACAATGGAGCTATATAGTTTGTTCGATTTTAACTTGGAAATAGAAGATATATTTTGAAGTGAACAGGAGGAAAATTACACTCAGAGAAGAAAGGTCATGAATGACTGGAGAAAAACAACTATAAACAAGAAAATTCAGCCACCCGAGAATACAGTTACTCCTAAAGGTTACCTACTCACTTGTTTCCAACCATGATAAATTGTGACAATTTTTTTTAATTCATCTTGATCTGTATTTTATTTTATTTTATTTTATTTTTTAGGAGAGCAAGTACAGGCTTTTATTCAGAGATAGAGTGAAAGGACAGAGCTCCCGGCTCACGCCAGGACGGGGACAAGAGAGTCCCCTGTATTTTATTTTACTTTATTATTTTTTTGGTTGATTTTTAGTTGAAGTAAAGTTGATATACAATATTATATTGGTTTCAAGTATACAACAGTGATTCAACAGCTACATACATTATTAAATCCTCACAACTAGTGTAGTTATTGTCAACATAGAAAGATATTACAGAATTATTGACTGTATTCTTTATGTTGTACTTTCATCCCCATGACTAATATATTTTTATTGATGTATCACTGATATACAATCATATAGTGGTTTCAAATATACAACACAGTGGTTTAACAGTTACTCATATAATTAAATCCTCACCCCCACTAGTGGGGTTACTAACTGTCAACATAGAAAGATGTTACAGAATCTCTGACTATATTCTCCATGCTGTACTACCATACCCAGACCAACTTATCTTACGATTAGAAATTTTTGTGCCCCTTTATCACCCTCACCCTCCCCACCCCAACTCCTCCCCCACTAGTCATTTCTCTGTCTGTGAGTCTACTGTTGTTTTGTTGTGATAATTTATATGATAAATCTTACACTTTGTTCATTTGAGTACTAAATATAACAATCTAAAACAAGAGACCCAATGTCAATATCTTCTTCAACAGACAAATAGAGAAACTACCCCTATTACATTTCCTTGTTGGAAAAATGTAATTTAGTTGAACCCATTGTGATTTTATTACTCTTTTTTCTCAGAGAAATTTTTCTTTTACAGTATTTCCTTAGAAATAAAATCAAATAGAAAATTTATACTTACAGAACTTTGTGCTTAAAAACCAGTTGATTATCTGCATTACCTATGATTAAGGTAACATAGTGAGAATCTGATGCTGTTCTTTTATTTTGCAGTTGTTCAAAGTTTATTAATATAATGGTCACTAATATTTCTGCCACAGTATCACTGTATCTTGCAATCTTTAAAAAAGGATAGACATAAAAAGTGTTAAAAAAAATAACATTACTAGTCATACTCAGCTCAAGTCAACTATGGGTAACTTTATTCCTAAAAAGACGAGCAAAATATTTAAGAAACAGAAAATATTTACCTGTTCCACTTCAAGTTCATATTTTGGTAGAAACATCACTGTTTCTTTTAGCTGAGTTCCAAAGGGGGGGTGTCTATTTAAAATCTAAAAACATTTATATCATTATATTCTTATCATAACACTAAAGATTCCTATAGTAAAATATTTTTTAGTCATTAGTTTCAATAATGCTTATTACCCAAAACCTTAAAACACTTATGACTATAAGAGGGAAAATCATTTTTCTACTAGAAATAAAGATACTAAAGTTAAGCTTTAGAATTTAGATAGAATTCAAGTAACATTAGGAGTAAGTGAATCTTAAATACCAGTTCAAGTTCCCTTCCATCTGTTTCTTCTATTTTTTTAAAGGAAGTCAAACCTGCATTTACCATTGCATTTGACAATGTTATGCCTGTGGAAAATAAATCAAATAGTAGTTTAAACAATCCATTTTAAACTAAGTCTGTACTTAAATATATAACAACTACATTAGTAAAAATATTTCTTAAAGATCCAGACTAGTAACTAATTTTAAAAGTCTTTAAAAATGTTTTTCAGTTAGATTGTTTGGACTGTTATTCACTTGTTATTTAGTAGTTCATTTTTATTTTTTCAAACGGAAATAAAACAAGCATTTGCTTTATAAAAGAAAGAGGAACTCCTTGGTCCACAGGATGACTGAACCCTTAGTTTTACCATACGGCATCTATAAAGCAAGTACTAAGAGACATCTACTGTTACACTAGTGTTTTTAAAAAAAGGGAACATGATTCAGCAATGGGAATATGTTTCATTAAGCTATGGCTCTCTGGGAATTTCTATCTTAGAAACAGAGTTTTCTGTTTCTGTAACTAAATCACATAGTTTTACTCTTTTGTGTAAAATTTCCAATGCCTCCCACTGCATTTAGAATGAAGTGGTGATTTCCATACCTCAGCCAAACTCTGTTACCCGTATGACTTGACCATAGCCTCCCTCTCCATCTAATTTCCTATCATTCTCCCCTTGCTGACTACTCTCTAGCCACGCTGGAGAGTAGTTCACTTACATCTTCAGACCTACTCTGTTTCTTTATGCTTTAAGAAACTGGAATTTTAAATTCTTCAACTCATATGAATAAATTTAATCAAATTCCAAAATAGAAGATATGGTCAGAAATACAAAATTCCAAAATATTACCACCTTGTTGAAGGCACATATATTACTGGTGAGGGCATGACACTTCTGTTTTCTTACTCATATCTTCAACTATTCTTCATAATTTCTCTTACTCATTCTTAAGATACAACTCCTAGTACTCATAATTCCTTACGTTCATTTTGATTTCCCCTCAAAACTTTTCCTGACTTTTAATTTTTTAGTTTACAAACATTTTTGAAAATCAATTTGTATTTTTTTTTACTGATGTTAAGAACTTAGATTTTTTAAAAATTTGGACTCTCTCACTTGTCTATTATATGAATTTTTCTGGGCAGTATTTGCTTCTTTCTATTCAGCTATACACACTGAAAACACATTAGTGCTTGACAATTTAGAAGGGAAAGAATGCAAAAGATGCCCATACTGACAATATTCTAGAAAGTCAGAGAAACTGGTTCTTTCAAGTATAATGAAGATTTTATTAGTGATCATTTAACATCATTTTGAATTTTAATGTAAGTTGCTATTTCCTAAGTGTTGTATGGAACCTCCTTCCCAATTCAGAACTCTTGGACTTTGTGGGGTGGGTGTGGCATTTGGATTGCCAGGACTTCTGTAGGAAGGTGAGCCTTTACATCAGGCATCTCTCTTCTACTTTGATTTTACATTCACCAGCCAATGCCAACCTTCACTGTAGCTTCCAGGACTGGCCAATCCTCTGCCACTCAACTGATTTCAAAGTACCAGGAAATAAAAAGTAGACTTCCTCACAAGTTCTAGGGAGATTTTTGTTCTAGGGAATAATGAGACAATCCCAAATGACCCATTACATAATTTTATAATGTCCCCAAGATGCATATAAAATCAAAAAGCTAACAAGGCTGTCAGTCATAGGATAACAACTCTCTTTTTAGACTTGTAGCTATCTAAAAAGAAATAGGGTCACAAAACCAAAGACACCAAACTGGAAAATTCCGGAGTACTTTAGTCATATTCTAGTTTTTGTAACTTGTATCCTCTAGAGTTTTTCAGTTTATACCCTTAGGTAACAGGAGTAATCAGGCAACAATCTTCTGTCTACAGAATCTCTACAAATATCAGTACTAATATTGTACTGTTATGAAAAAAAAAGTTAAGATATAAAAAAATGATATAATTTTCTGTGGTATATTAGGAATGGACAGAATTGGTAGCTCTGTACCTATAATTGATATCAAAACAAAATAGTCATAAAAATGGAAAAGAAAGCAACACATAGCTATCTAATTACCAAAACAAAATTTCACTCTTGGTTTGAGAACAAACTTAAAAATAATAGTATTATTTTTTGTTAGGTCCTTAATTGATTTCAAATGAAGCCTTTAAGCAGGAGCAAACAAAAATCAGATTTTCAAGAGAAGTACAGTACCTTATTTAGGTCTACAAACACATTTTTTCCTTAAAGGTGTATAACTATAGAATAAAAACCATAAAAACCATAGAATAATTTTCCAAGTAGGGAAATACAGAATAAACTGCAGACATTGACAAACTGCTTGCCTATATTCGGTACCTACCAATTTTGTCCAGCTGTTTGGATACATGCAGAGAGTTTTCCCAAAGTTTACATCTAAAACATTTAGCTAAAATCAAACTGTTCAATAATACAGCAAACTTCTTTTCTTGAACAGCCACAAAATCTGACAACCCTAAAAAGAAAAGTTCCCAATATTAAATCTAGTATTCTAGTTTACTGAAAAATAATGAAAAATCCATTAATACTGAACATACATCTTGTAATTCGTGAGCCATTTCTGAAAATCTTTGCAGTATCTTGTGTCAGAGCAAAGTCTTGTATGGGAATGCATCCTAGCTGAGCCTGAATAAGACTGGAAGAAAGAAGGAATTTCATTATTTCCTTTTAAAAAATATCCCACAATATCTGTCATCACTGATTGAGGCACCTTTAAAATTCCTCTCTGCCTTGATCTCTGACACTAGATGATTCTATACCTATATATCTATCTATATGTATATCTGTATCATTATTGCTGCAAATAATTGCAGGCTTCCTCTTCCCCATCTCTGGAAGTCTAGTTCTCTCTTTACTCTTCTTTATTCACTTTTTTTTCTCTCAAAAATCTCATTTCAAGAATTTCATTACAATCTCTAGACTGATAAATTTTAAATGCTTACAGAGCACCCTCACTTAGATTCTTTCTTAAATATCAACACATCTAAAATTGTCATATTCTCCTCCAATATAGTTCAGCCTTTTGGCTCTACTATGTTAGGTATTCCAGGCATACCTTGGAAATATTGCAGGTTTGGCTCCAGACCACCACAATAAAGCAAATATGGCAATTGTCATGCCAATGGGTTTCAGCCCCAGGCAAGTTCACTATGGATTCAATGTGACCAAAGAAATGACAGTAGAATGTTCTTGGGGTGAAAGGGTTATACCCAACTTTATTTCCATGGCAGCTGGTCAATCACTAGAATCCCACCCACTCAAAGCAAGTCTGCATGCAGCAAGCCGGTCTCTGCCTCTGGGTCTCTCTACCTGCACAGCCGTCTCAGTCTCTGTCCTCAGCGCTGCCACCACTCCAGCCTGTGCTCTGCTCCCCTGCAGTTTTGCAGCCGTGCCACCGTGTCGCCCAGAGCACTGGGCAGAGCTCTTTATATGGAGTCAATAACAATGTATTGCCCACACGTGTGTAGTGAGCTAGCTGACCAGGCCAGGTGAGAATCCTGGCCACAGGAACCTTCACTTTATATAAAGTGAGCCAAATGAACCTTTTGGTTTCCCTCTGCATATAAAAGTTATGTTTACACTGTACTGGAGTTTATTAAGCATGCAATAGCATTAGGTCTAAAACAATATATATATCTTAATTTAAAGATACTTTATTGCTAAAAAATGCTAACCATTATCTGATCTTTCAGTAAGTCATTAGGTGGAGGGTCTTAATGGTTGCTGACTGATCAGGGAGGTGGTTGCAGAAGTTAGTGGTAGCTGTGGCAGTTTTTAAAATAAGACAACAATGAAGTCCGCCACATCAATTGACTATTCCTTTCATGACTAAGTTCTCTGTAGCCTGTGATGCTGTTTGATAACATTTTACCCATAACAGAGCTTCTTTCAAAATTGGAGTCAGGAGGACTTCTGGGAATATGGCGTCTTGAACGGACTAGCAGAAAAATTCCTCCCAACATTATATTTATTCACGAAAATACAGCAAATACAACTATCCCTAAAAGAGAGACCAGAATACACAGGAAAGTGCACAGCGTACAGCTACACCTGTGAGAACTTGGCAGCCGGTGAGACGGACGGGCGGCGATCCGGTGGGACCGAGCGCTCTCCCCCCCAGAGCTCCAGCGGCCAGACACGCCGGACAGAGGACTCGGCATCCGGCGAGGCGGGACGAAAACACGATCCAGTGAGACGAGAGCGCCCCTGCACCCCAGCACTCCGACGGGAGTCTCGGCAAGGCGGGTAAGGTACGGAGCCGCGAGCAGACCGAGCGCTCCTCTCCCCCAGCGCTCCGGCGGGAGGAGAGAATTCAGAGCCGGGAGCCAGGGGAAGTCTGAGCCCCGAGCGCCCCTCCACCCCAGCACTCCGGCGGGAGTTCCGGCAAGGCGGGTAAGGTACGGAGCCGCGAGCGGACCGAGCGCCCCTCTCCCCCAGCGCTCCGGCGGGAGGAGAGGATTCAGAGCCAGGAGGGAGTGGAGATCTGCGGTGTAGCGGAGATTGGAGGGACAGAGGGCACAGGGTCCCAGCCGGGAACGTGCAAGTTGCCCGCGGCAGGCTCCGGGAAGGAAAAAGAAAGGAGAAAAAGGGGAAGAAAAGCGCGCGCTCTACCCCAGCGGTCTTAAAGAGACAGGAGCTCAGTAGAGGGGCCGGATAGCCCCGCGAACTGAGCCCAGCACGCTGGGAGTCCTGGGGAGCTTTGGACCCCGTAGCTGGCGACTGGGAAAGAGTGCCCGCCATTGAGACCCTCACGGAGATCAACAGCTTCCCATTGTTTCCAACCCAGCTAGAACTATAGTGGCGCTGGAATAGTGGAGCAACAGCGCCACCTACAGCACTCGCGCAGAACCCACGCCCGGTGGCTTTTTTT
>JAQQAC010026012.1:7006379-7129871 GCA_029783875.1 Phataginus tricuspis | reverse complement strand
ATGCAGCAGCCCAGTTTGAGAAAGACAGATGCACCCCTATGTTTATTGCAGCACTATTTACAATAGCCAAGAAATGGAAGCAACCTAAGTGCCCATCAGTAGATGAATGGATTAAGAAGATGTGGTACATATACACAATGGAATATTACGCAGCAATAAGAAAGAAACAAATCCTACCATTTGCAACAACATGGATGGAGCTAGAGGGTATTATGCTCAGTGAAATAAGCCAGGCCGAAAAAGACAAGTACCAAATGATCTCACTCATATGTGGAGTATAAGAACAAAGAAAAAATAAAAATAAATAAAAAAATGAAGGAACAGAACAGCAGCAGACTCACAGAACCCACGAATGGACTAACAGTTACCAAAGGGAAAGGGACTGGGGAGATGGATGGGAAGGGAGGGATAAGAGGGTAAAAGGGGCATTACGATTGGCAGACATAGGGTGGGGGGGCACGGGGGGTACTGTACAGCTCAGAGAAGACAAGTAGCGATTCTCATCTCACTACGCTGATGGACAGTGACTGTGGTGGGGTTGGTGGGGGGGACCTGGTGATGGGGGGAGTTCAATCATCACGGTATTGCCATGTAATTGTAGGTTAATGATACTAAAATAAAATAAATTATTAAAAAAAAAAAAATTGGAGTCAGTCTTCTCAAAACCTGCCATTACTTTATCAGTTACATTAATGTAATATTCTAAATCTTTTGTTGTCAATTCAACAATCTTCACAGCATCTTCAGCACAGGCAGATTCCACTTCAAGAAATCATTTTCTTTGTTCATCCATAGGAAGCTATTCCTCACTGTTAAGTTTTATCATGAGAAAGCAGTGATTCAGTCACATCTTCAGGCTTCACTTCTAATTCTTTTGCTATTTTCACCACATCTATAGTTATTTCCTCTGCTGAAGTCCTGAACCCTTCAAAGTAATTCACAAGGGTTGGAATCTTCTTCCAAACTCCTGTAATGCTGGTATCTTGACCTCCTCCCATGAATTGCAAATATTCTTAATGGCATCTAGAATGGTGAAATCCTTTCCAGAAGGTTTTCAAATTACATTGCCCAGATCCATCAGAGAAATCATTATCTATAGCAGCTATAGCCTAACAAAAGTTATTTCTTAAATAATAAGACCTGCAAGTTGAAATGACTCCTTGATTCATGAGTTGCAGAATGGATGTTGTGTTACGTAGGCACGAAACACTACTAATCTCATTGTCCATTTCCATTAGAGCTCTTGGGTGACCAGGTGCATAGTCAATTAGCAGTAACATTTTGAAGAAAATATTTTTTTCTTAATAGGTCTCCACAGTGGACTTAAAATACTCAGTAAACCATGTTGTAAACAGATGTGCTGTCATCCAGGCTTTGTTGTTCCTTTTATAGAGCACAGGCAGAGTAGATTAACATAATTCCTAAGGACCCTAGGATTTTCAGAATGGTAAACGACTCCAGCTGAATGATAAAAGGCTCCAACTGAAAGTCACCAACTGCACTAGCCCTTAACAAGACAGCCTATGTTTTAAAGATCTGAAGCCAGACATTAACTCATTAACTTCTCTCTAGCTTTGAAAGTCCTAGTTGGCAATCTTCTTCCCATAAAAGGCTGTTTCATCTATTGAAAATCTGTTGTTTAGTGTAGCCCCCTTTATTAATTATCTTAGCCAGAACTCCTGGATAACTTGCTGCAGCTTCTACATCAGCATTTGCTGTTTCCCCTTGTATGTTACAGAGACAGCTTCTTTCCTTAAAGCTCATGAACCAACCCCTGTTAGCTTCAAACTTTTCTTCTGGAGCTTTCTCACCTCTCAGCCTTCACAGAATTGAAGAGAGTTAGGGTATTGCTATGGAGCAGGATTTGGCTTAAGGGAATGTTGTGCCTGTTTTGATCTTCTATCCAGACCACTAAATCTTTCTCCCTATCAGCAATAGGCTGTTTCATTTTCTTATCATTGATGTATATTCATTGGAGTAGCACTTTATATTTCCTTCAAAAACTTTCCCTTTGCATTCACAATTTGGCTAACTCCTTAGCATGAAAGGCCTAGCTTTTGGCGTATCTTGGCTCTCTACATGCCTTCCTCAGTAAGCTTAATCACCTCTAGCTTTTGATTTAAAGTGACAGACTTACAACTCTGCCTTTCACTTGAACACTTACAAGCCATTGAAGGGATATTAAATGGCCTAATTTCAATACTGTTGTGTCTTAGGCAATAGGGAGTCCTGAAGAAAAGGTGAGTGACAGGGGACGACCAGTTGGTGGAGCAATCAAAACACACACAACATTTATTATTAAGTTCATTATCTATGTGAGCATAGGTCATGACACCCTAAAACAATTACAACAGTAATATCAAAGATCACTGAACACACATCACCATAACAAACATAATAATAATGAAAAGGTTTGAAATATTGCAAGAATTACCAAAATATGACACAAGGACATGAAGTAAACAAATGCTGTCGGAAAAATGGTACTGATAGAATTGTTTGAAGTAAGGTTGCCAAAACCTTCAATTTGTTAAAAAAAAAAGCAGTTATCTGTGAAGTGCAATAAAGCAAAATGCAATGAAACAAGGTATATCTGTATAGAAAAACAATACAGCTTGTATACTCAACAGATATTTATTGCCTACAGAGTAATAAGCACAGTGTTAGGTGCTGAGGACTCTATGAAGGTGGTTATTTGTTATTAGCATATTGGTTGACTATTAGAAACCAGCTGTTTGGCTACAAAATTTGAGGGGCAAGTGGTAAGATGGAGAAAAGGGCTACCATCCATTGTGCCTACTATCTCCCGGGTTCTTTGCCACCTGTTTTGCTTGTTTTCTTATCTAACGAGACACTGACAAGCAAATCACCCTACAGATCTAACTAAAATCATTAGACTTGTATTACTCTCTGGGTGGGTCTCTTGAGAAGACCAAAAACATCAAGTGTACAAAGAGTAAGGGTAGAATAGTTGTATTGTATGGCTTAGTTTTAGACAGACATTATGTGAAAGAAAAGTAACCAACTTACTTGTCAGCATGGATGCATCCAGCTAAAACTAAAGAGCAGCCACTTCTTTTGGCTAAAGAATATGCTTCTGAAAATTACTTTATATCACCTACTAAGAATTGGTTGTAAAGTTACATAGTTTTTAAACAAGACACTGATGGAAAAATGTACATGAGATGCTTTCAAGTGCTGGAAAAATAAAACTCCTTGTGAAGCTATTCTGGGATGCACAAACACAGGGTACATATCAAATTACTAGAGTAAAAATAAGACTTTTGAAGTAGTATTTATTTATATTTAATAGCAATATGTCTATTAATAAATAGGACACTTTTCAGAATTAGGCAGTCCAGGTCCTTGCACGGTGGTCCTACAAGTCACCAGAGATCCAGGATCCTTCCATATTTCTGCTCTGCCATGTATGGCTTCCATTCTCAGGCTATCTCATAGTCTAAGATGACTGTTAGAGCCCCATCCATTACACATTCACCCCATGCAGCATGGAGGAGGAAGGGCAGAGGGGCTGGATGAGAAATGGTGCCCTGTTTACTACTTGACTCCCATTTCCTTTAAGCAGCCTTCTAGGAAGACTAACACAATACTCTGCCTATGTCTCATTAGTTGGACAGATCTTACAGTGCTGCATCCAGCTATGAAATTCACTGGGAAATGTAATCTTTTTCCTGTGTAGGTACAAACAGATATTAGGCCAGTTAGCTAGCAGTTTCTGTCATAGGTATTTAAAACATCTAATATAATGTCTGGAACACAGCAAATATTCACAAAATGGTTATTACTAATTATTGTTATCATTGGTTGAGCCATTTAAGACCTGCTCTAAGCCTCCTCAGTTAATAAACTAATAAAAAGACACTGGAACTTCCCCAAATACTTCTGTATCTTGGCCAACTTAGTAAAGGAAGGTTTGTTCAGAAATGGCCTGTGTACAGAGAGAGTAGAAATCCTTTAAATGAAGAGGAGTTAAAGGTGTACTATGATACTGTACAACTCTCTCTTAGGATGAGAAGTTATTCTGAAGACATTTTTATCTATCTAAATATAAAATAAGAATGCCCAAAGAAACACCTGAGAGGAAGGATCAAGGTGGCATATGAAGCTTTCTACATGCTTACTCCTCCTCAAATTCCATGAAATGATGGACATTCATGTATGTGTGTTTATGTCTGTGTGTCCCATCCATTAGACTACAGGAAAGCAAGAATACATGCTATTGGTGGACCAGAAAGTTGAATTTTAGAAACCAGAATATGGAGATCAAATATATGAGAAAACAAAACAGAGGAGATTATTCATTATACATGAAGAAGAATCAATAGATCAGGAAGGAGAGAGGGTCTTGAGGTCTGAGAAATTTACCAGAATGCTACATTCTGAACAGACAGGTTACTCTGCCCCTCCCACTCTCTCTCATTTGTGGAAAACATTAGGCAGTTGTGTCCTAACTGGCTAAAGCAGGGAGTGCAGACACTAAGGCCAGAGAGGCAGGACTCTGCTCCAGGTCGTACCAAATCTCCAGAAGAGGTAGAAGGACATTATTCTTAGATTCTTAGGAAAATCTCACTATACAAAATGATACATAATTTAATAAATAAAATAACAATTGAGAAAACAGTTAATAGAAAAAGAATTTCAAAATAAGTATATTTATATGATTAATATTTTCAGGGGGGGTTAGAAATACACGTACATTTTAGAAAGTCAAGCAGAGATCCAGTAAAATAAAAATTTATCACTGAAAAAAGTCGGTAGGTAAAGCTGAAGAACAATTTAGGCAGATGAATGACTGAGCTAAGGCATTCTCCTACAAGCCAATAAAAAAGAACAAAGAAATAAAGAAACACAAGGAAGTTTAAAATACCGAAAGTCGGAAGTTTCAACATTCATTTAGTAGGGGTTCTAAAAGAAGTGAACAGAGAAAAATCAAGAAATTATTAAATTGAAAAAGAAAATTCCCCAGAGCTGAAGAAAGATAAAAGTCTACATATTAACAGGGTCCCCAAAGTGCTGTGCAAAATCAAGAGTAGACACACGCCTAGACCTTCATGGTGAAATTTCCTAACACAGATAAAGAAAAAATTATTTTAATATTCCGAAGAGGAAAAAATAGGTGATTGGCCAGGGACTAAAAGCAGATTGGATCACCACGAATGGATGCAAAAACTGTATCAAAGAAAGTTCTGAAGAACAATTTGGACAAACTCATTCAAATGAGAGAGCAACATACATTTCAGGTTTACAAAGACTCAGAAAGTAACTTGAGAATGTATCCAGAAGGATAAAATATATATTTAAGGAAAAGAAAGAGATTTTAAAAAGCAAGAAGTAAGGAAAGAAATCAGTGAGGAAATTTTAAGAAGGACTATAACTTTTAACGCACAGTAAACTATTTTAAAATTAACTATCTGGAACTAAAACCAAAGATAATCTGAACATGAGAGACAGGAAGAGGCATAAGGGAAGTATAAATGTGAGTGTTTGTTTCATATATGGAAATTCTAAAATGTTCATTTTCTGTAGACACTGCTAGAAAATATGTCCACATATATAATATGAAATTTTAAAGGAAGAGCTTAGCTAGAAGAATAAAATAAGGAAAACTTGATAAATCCAAAAAGAGGCAGAAAAGGCAAAAGAAAAAAATAAGGAAAAAAGAAATAGGCAGTAATCATGATAATTAGAAAACATACAATAAGAATAAATCCAAATATATCCATAATTATAGTAAGTGCAAATGGATTGAATTCCTCAAGTTAAAACTTTCAGAGATTGGACTTAAAAAAAGGACAAAATCTGGCTATATGCTAGCTATACAATTGTATTTAAAATAAAATAATATGAAAACACTAATAAAAAAGATATACTAAAGAAAATTAGTAATATTATTAATATTAGACAAAACAGAATTAAAAGCAAAAAGCATTTGCTAGGACTGTTAGTTAAGTCATCTAAGCAGCTCCCATCCATCTAACAGCAGAGGACAAACAGAACAAAAAGGCAACAGAGACTTATGGTCAATAGACATGTAGCACCTAACAAATGTCTAAACATACAGGTTAAGCACAACTCCTTTTATGTACACTCCTAAGAAGATAATTTCCTTATGATCTGTTCCTTTATTTAATGCATAACCCCTCCTTAACTTTTACTGTCATTCTCATAAGCCATAGCTAATCAGACTATTCACTCCTCTGTTTACTGTGTACTGGTTCCTTTTTTTGTCTGCTTTTCCAAATATGCTGGTGGTCTATATGTATTCCCTTGAACTACCTGATGTCACATTACTATATCCATTATATAATCTTGTTATATATTCCTTAATTTTTCCTCTTCCAATATAATAAATTTCTCTTTTGACTAATAAAATGCTACATGAAAAATGAGTGATATTTCACATTGACTAACACAACTAACAAACTCTTCTTAATGGCAAAATAAACAGCTCAGTGCCTAGAAAACACATCATTCTTTTGTTCATTTATAATTCACACAGAACAATCATAAATATTAACTACATATTAAGCCACAAGTAAAATCACAACAAATATCATAAAGCAGAACTCTGGCATTATTCACTAATTACAAACCAGTAAAATTAGAAATTAACAACAAAAAAAATGATGTTTAAAAGAACTACTAATTTAAAATTTTAAAACATGATTTTAAATAACTCTTAAAGAGGAAATTAAAACAAATTATAAACTTTTTAGAATAAAAATAAATTTAGAAAATCTATAGAACAATGTCAAAGTGGTACTTAGAAAATATGTAGGCTTAAATTTTTTTTTTATTAAGGTATCATTGATATACAATCTTATGAAGGTTTCACATGAGCAACATTGTGGTTACTACATTCACCCTTATTATCAAGTTCCCCCCACAACCCAACCCCACTGCAGTCACTGTCCATAAGCATAGTAAGATGCCACAGAGTCACTACTTGTCTTCTCTGTGCTACACTGGTTTCCCTCTGAACCCCCCACACACATACCATTTGTGCCAATCATAATGCCCCTCAATCCCCTTCTCCCTCCCTCCCAACCCAACCCATCCACCCACTCCCTCCCCTTTGGTAACCACTAGTCCCTCCTTGGAGTCTGTGAGTCTGCTGCTGTTTTGTTCCTTCAGTTTTGCTTTGTTGTTATACTCCACAAATGACTGAAATCATTTGGCACTTGTCTTCCTCTGCCTTGTAGGCTTAAATATTTTATAGAAAATAAAACAAAATAAATCGAGCAAGAAACTTTAAAACTACAAAAAGGAGTATTATAAAGACAAGATCAGAAATTAATGAAATAGAAAATAATAGAAAGCAAAAGACAAAAATATTTCAAAGCATAGAACTATTAAACATGATCAATAAGTCAAAAATAAATGACTTGTAAAGATCAAAATATAGAAGTCTTTGGCAAATCTGATTAAGAAAAAGAGGAGAGAGTAGATAATATTAGAAACTAGAAGGGGGACATTACATTGTTTAACTGATCAGAGAACAAAATACCACCATAAAAACTGACAAGCTGTATGATATGAATGACGTTTGAGGATAATATAAATTAACAAAAATTGATTCAAGAAAATTTAGAAACCAACCCTGCAAAGAACAAAGGGCATGAAAGAAATTGTGGAGAAACCCAACTTTCAGATCCACTGACAATGGTGAACTAAAATGGGTGCTGGCTCTTTACCCTCAACCCAAACCTGCTGTTAAAAATAAGTGAGAACGAGGTTTGATGGGTCCCAGAACCTAATGCAAAAAGTGTGAGAAATCCCTTGACGGTGAAATGCTGGAAACTTGATCACTAAAAACAGTAATAAAACAACGAGGTTTGCTCTCTAAAACTAGAGAACAGTATACTAGAGGTTCCATCTACAAGTTAAAAAAATTAAGAGTTATAACTACTAGAAATCAAGAAATAAAATTATCACTCTTTAATAAGATAATATAATTGTCTACTTAGGAAATCCCAGCAAACTAACTGAAGAACTATTAGTACTGTTAAGAGATTTCAGTGAGATAGTTAGATAAAACAATCAAAATTCAAAAACCAGTAGCCTTCCTATATACCATCAATATTTATAACTGATTTATAAAATGCAATGTTTTGAAATATAAAAAAGGACTCTATTCACCATATAAAGCCCCACAAAATACCAAAAAATAAACCTATCAAGGAATATAAAACCAAAATGATGAATTATAAAATAACAGAATAACATAGAAAGACATAAAGATATAAATAGATGGAAAAGAGGTATCATATTCCTAGAAAGATCTTAGAATCATATAAACAAGAATTCTTCCTCAAATCATCTATAAAGCCAGTTTCAGCAGGACTTTTTATAGACCTTGATAAACTGATTGTAAAGTTCATTGGGAATAAAAATGCAGAAGAAATAGCCAAAAAACATTTTTCAAAGAAAAATAAGGGGGGAATTGCTTTACCTGATAACAAAACATGCAGTGAAAGAATAGCAAGTAAAACAGTGTGGCATTGACACAGTAACAAAATAAATAACAGAAGTATCCAGAAATAGATCCTTACGAATTTACTTTATGAGAAGATGGCATTTCAAATCAGTAGACAAAGAACAAAGCACAACATATTTATCAAACACTCCTGACTATCTTTGGGACAAAATATAATTAAATTCTTAACTCACACCATGTACAAAAATTAACTCCAGATGTCTTATGAAAAGCCTACATGTAAAAATAAGATGATTTTAGAAAATTAAAAGAAATGATAGGAAAATCATCCTTAGATCTAAGGATGAGTGGGAGAGACTGCTTTGTCTACCCCATGCTCATTCTCTCGTTCCTTAATAAAAGATCCCAATTTTAATCTAGGCACACTATCACTAAGACATTTATCAGACTCCTTTGCACTTAGGTGTAGCCATGTAACTAGGTACAAAATTGTTATCTAGGACTTCCATAAGTCCAAGTTCTAGCCAATGAGCAAAAGTATTATCTGGGACTTCCAAGAAGTCTACTGAAAGGAAAGGATATTAAAATGTAACGGCTGAAGCCTTAGCAGTCATTTTGGACAATGAAGTGACTTGAAATGGAGGAGACAGCAAAACAGAAAGACAGGAACCCAAATACTGATGACACCATAAACCTACCATTGCTACCTCAGATTACTTAGAGTTGTCTATTCTGTGAGAGAAAGGTAGCCTATCTTGTTTAAGCTATTGTTAATTCATTTCATTACTATTTTATGTAGTTGAGCTTAAATCTAAGAAACATAGAATAGGAGAGACCTTTCTAACAAGACACAAAACCTAGAAGTCATAAGGAAAAAAACTAATGTATGATTTTATACTTCCGTAGAAAGCCAAATAAGATGTATATTCCTCCTAATAATTAAGGATTTGCAAACTGCAAAATACAACTTTTCACCCACTAGCTTGACAAAAGTTCAAAGATACAAAACAATTATTGGGGATTATGTGTGGAAATACTCTTCTTACACTGTGGGTGGGAATTGTAAATCAGAGAAGCCTTTTCAAAGGCAATGTGGCATTATATACTAAATCTTTTCATGTATATACCCTTTCACCCAGAAATCCTTGAAAAATATGGTTTAAATATAAGAAAGTTCATTTCAGCACTATTTGTAATAGCAAAACATTATAAACTAACTCTTCATCAAGAAAGGAATAGCTAAAAGCTACAATATATTTATACTACCAAATACATTGTTATTAAAACATACATTGCTATAAAAATGAGATTGATGTGTATGTACCAATACAGAATCTTTGACATATCACAAGAGAAATAATTATAGTATGATCTTTTTTATATAGTAGAAATTACATATGTTAATTGGCACACATATATGTACCAAATAAATAGAAAGGAAATTGGAAGGATGAACAATGAACTACTGTTAACAGACACTTATAGGGGAGAAAGATAAAGGCCAAGGGCTTTAAAATTTTTATTTTGATCCTAAAAATGAATCCATGCCCATTTATATAATAAGAAAATAATTAATAAGAACTCAGATTTGAAAATATATCCTATGAGTTCATTAGAAAATATTAAAGAAAAGAGAGTTAGAACTGAAAATAAAAGACCTGGGAATTAAAGTTATGAAAAATAAAAATAGCTCTAAATTAAAGGGCAGAAACTTGAAAGATAAAAGTTTAAAATTAAGAGGACTAACACCTACTTGAAAAAGAACAAATCTGAAGTTCAGCAAAGTAACAGGGATACAGGGAGACGTGAAATTGGTGACTATTAGCCATCATTACACACCAAAGGACTGTGCATTTTGGATTAAGAAAAGACCCCATACACATTCTCTCTTCCTGGCCATGCTCAAGTAGGTGCATAAAGGTGGGAAATTATAATGAGAATCTAAATTATGATATGTATAAAAACAATTATAAAGCATTAACTTTAAAATCTGACATCCCCAATCAAAAACGTGTGACCCAATTTAAGTCAAGTAAATAGCAGCATTAAAACTGCAAATAGAGCATTTCTAAGAAGATGCTTGTGGAAAAGTACCTTGATTTAATTTGACTCAATATTTGATGCAACAAAGTATACTGGAAAAAACATCAAAAGAATCAAGAGATCTAGATTCTAGTTCTAGCTCAGTCCCCTATTGGGCAAGTCACGACTTGCCGAGGCATCACTAACTTAATGAGAGGATTGGGTTATACAACCTCTAAGTTATCTATTATCTCTAAGGATATTTGAATTTCTAGAGAAATACAGCTAAGAAACTGAACATTAACTTCTGTTGTCCAAGTCATAGATCTTCCTGTTGAGTTGTATACACCTATGAGAAATTTATTTCTGAGACTTCAAGGTATTTGGTAGATTAAATTCAATGAGATGTCACTACAGTGACCTCCTCTAGTGAGGAGGAAAAAAATTCTTTGGCTACTTGGTTTTATTGAACCACATAAAAAAATCATTTTTACCTGAAATTGCACCATCTAAATCAAAAGGTTTAACACTAAGACCCAAATGCAATTGGCCCTTGAACAATGCAGGGGCAAGGTGTACTGACCAGAGGTTCAGTCCAAAATCCAGGTGTAACTTTAGACTCCCCCAAAATTTAAACTAACAGCCTACTGTTGATGGGAAGTCTTACCAATAGCATAACTAATCAATTAACACATATTTGTTGTTACATGTATTACATACTGTATTCTTATAATGTTTTTTTGAACTATTGCAAATCTCTGAAACATTTTCCAAAATACTTATTGAAAAATATATGCATATAAGTAGACCCACCCAGTTCTAACACGTGTTGATCAAGGGTCAACTCTACTCAGAAAACCAATCACTTGGCATAGCAGAAAAGAATACTGTATTTCTCACTGCAAACTGGGAAAAGTCACAAGGTATAATGTAACCTTAATTTGCTCTTCTAACTATTACTCCTCTATATAAATTTTCCATTCTTGGCAGAATAGCAATCCCACTGTCACATATGCATTCCTTCATTCATGTTTTTGCTTTTACTATTTATCTCTCCCAGAATGCCACTATCATTAGACATTTATTACATCTGTTTTCATACTGTCCACTGTTTTTATACACATGGTTCTCATCAAGTTAACTTGAAAGTTCCTGGTGATAAGTATATCTTCTTTTTATTGTCTTTCTTGCCTCATCAGAACACACTCTCAATTGTTGGTAAAAATTCACAAATCATCTATTTTAATTAAAGTTTGAAAGACTTTGGAAATTAATTTCACATCTGCATTCTGACACCTTATTTTTATGTAAATCTATTGTTTTTTGTATTAAGTAAAACAAATTTTAAATGTTTTAAAACTAAAAAAACTTCATTAGCATAAATCATCAACATATAATATTTTAAATCATCAACATATAGTATTTAAATAGTTTAAGATATTTAACAATTATCTTTACCAGTTAACTTTCATTTCTCTTGTTTTAATTTTTCCTTCCATTGGAAATCTGTGAATAAAAACATAAAGCAAACCTTTTATTATTATTACTTATTTTAACTAACTAAAACCTTTTAAAATTGATTTAAAACACATTTAATTTCTGTACCTGATAGTTATCCGATTTGGATCTTTGTTTAAAGTATTTAGTGTTTTCTTTTCGTTTATCCTTAATTGCACATCTAGAAACTCCTTGCAGCTGGCTATCATCGTGACCTATAAAATTTCAGCATTTGTCCATTTAATTATGTCTGTTCTTTACTTATTTTCTCAAATTCTTTATCTTATTTATTTATTTTTCATGTTGCCTTGGGGCATCACAGTTTTATCATTTATCATAATTGAGTTAAAAATTTGCTTTATACATTTTGCTTCTTTAAGAATTCATTCATTCATTCATTCATTCACAAATGTTTAAACACTTGCTATATGCCAGGAATTTTACTTCACACTGAGACTACCAATAAGACTGTAAAGATTAACAAAATAAAATTTTAAATATTCACTCCAGTGCTACCACACCATAAGCACTCAATAAATGTAGCTCTTCTTACTACTACTATTGATACTTTCTGTAATTTGCAAGTCATTATCCCTATTGAAGCTAATTTTAATAATTGAAAAAATGCTATATATTAAGAAATTTGTATTCTAGAAACTAGTTCTGCCAAATAACTTTAAGCAAAACATTCTCTGTGCTTTGGTTTCGCACATCTACAAATTGAAACTAACACCTGTTCTAATTCTCTTACACACTGAATTCAAAATCAAGTGAATTAATGTTAACATTAGGGATTTTCTACTCTTAATTTCTTCTTAGTTAAATATAACATTTACATGAAAATACATGGTACTTTTCATCAATTTTTGTCTTTATCATAATCAACTTAGATATTTTAAATAAAAATGAATGGCTTAAATTTGAGAATAAATATAAATCTCATTTCATATTCCTGTCCCCAGTATAGGTAGAAAGGACCAATGCAGTTACCAAGTACCAATATCATGACTACAATTCTATTCACTGTGGTAGCTGCAAAGTTGCCCCTACTGGTGATTATCTTAGAACAAGTTTTTACTCCCATTTTCTCCTCCACAGTTCTTTTTTACTGATTTATCACCAATGCTTTTCTATTTGTATTGTTAGTGCTACTCTGATGGAAAAGATTTAGGGAAGAGCAGCAAGAACATGGCACACGTGTCCCTCATTTCCCCTCACTCACAGCCAGCGTTCCTAATGGATCATGCCACATCATTTTGGAATCTTTCTCAACAGAATACATTTGGTGGTCACTACAAAGGTAATCAGCATTATTATGTAAGTTGAAACATACTTGCCATCTCTACTTGGGGTATGTATATAAATTTTCTTAGCCCTTATACAGAGATACAACTGAAAATATATTCTAAGGAATAATATTCTATATCTCAGGATCAAAAGTATGTAAGGGGGAGTTCATAAGCACTATTAGAAATACTTTCTTTTCTACTCATTCATTGTTAAATTACATGAGACATATAAATCAGTTGTTTACTCAATATTATTTTATATCATTATGTATTTATGTATGTTAGTACATTATGTATGTTAGTGAAAATTAACTTACCAGATCTGATAAAGTTTCTTTTCCACTGATGGTACAAAATTTCTTCACTGTCTCAAATGTAATATAATACCAAGCCATCAATCTCCCTGCCTCTATGGGAAAAGATGGAAAAATAAACATTCATCCCATCAGCTGAAACAACTTGCTTTTTCACCAGTTTAACAAACAATTCTTTAACCTCTATTCTGTGCCTGCAGCGGCATCAGGTACAAAAGACATACCAAAAATCCAGAACACGGTTTCTAAAACTTATAATTTGACTAGGGAGATAACTACATACAAAATAGCTAGATTAGAGGACAAAATCCAGTTAATGATAATATTTACATATACAAACTTAAGGACAGAGGAAATTAAACTTAACAGAATGGTCAGTGTGAAATGGTGTAGTAGAGAAACTGGGTCTTGAGCAGGACTTAAAAGTAACTAATGTGCCTTGGCAGAAAGGATGATAAAGCCATTACCTCAGGAAAAATCAAGACTTGCTTATCAACAGAGTAAAGCTAAAAAGACTATCTTTAGAATACTGTAATGAGAGATAAGTCTTGATAAACATATGGCTTGATAGTGACTAAGCTCAGATAAAACTGGCCTACTTCAAATCCTTGCTCTACCACTTACTGGTAGGTGGTCATGTGCAGGTTACTTTACGAGTTTCTTAATGCAATGTGCAGATAATAGAAGTATGTATCTCATATGTTTGTTATGAAGAAGATTAAGTGCAATAATACATGTATAGTACTTAGCATAGTGCCTAACATTAAATAAAAGTTGCCTACATTTATTATCAAAATATGATGAATGATAGGCCATAGAGGCCCTGAAAGAGCCTTGAAATCCTATTAAAGGAGTTCACATTTTGGGTTTGATTTGTAAAATAATAGAGGACCACTTAAAATTCTTGAACAGTATTTTCATTAAATTGGAGTTTGAAAATAAATTGTTTTGAAAATAGAACATTGAGTTGGTTGGGGGTAGGGAGATGGGTAAGATGGAGATAAGTAATTTAGGAAATGGAACTCATTTAAAAGGTTAGTGATTTCAATTATAAGTTGTCAAAAACATTACAAAGAATTTCAAGTCTTATGAACACATACAGAAAACAGCTGGAAACAGGAAAATGGCAAACTGATTCTCAAGGAAAAGGCTAACAATTATGAATATGCTGCTATAGGTTTTGCTGAAGAAGGGAAAAATTGAACATTCCATCAGACTTACAGGCATTCATAACATGGTACAGTAAACAGATGTAAGAATCAGGAGTAGGGAAGTAGCCAGGTCTTCTTAAAAGCCACTTGCCCAATTGTGAACCTGGTGCATATGTTCAGCCAAATGTGGGTGACGCAGTAGTTCATAAAAGGGAGCTTCCAAGAGCGGTGTATGAGATATCAAGACTATGGTTACCACAGGAACTACAACTGACCCTTGAACAACACAGGTTTGAACTACACAGGTCCACCACTTACATGCAGACTTTTATTTCAATAAATATACTGGGAAATACTTTGGAGACAATTTGAAAAAATATTTTATTTTCTCTAGCTTACTATGTTGTAAGAATACAGTATGTAATGCTTGTAACAACAAAATATGTAGTAATTGACTATTTTAAGTTACTAGTAAGGCTTCCGGTCAACAGTAGGTTATTAGTAGTTAAGTTTTAGGGAAGTCAAAAATTACATGCAGAATTTTTTGCTGCATGAAGGGGTGTTGGCATCCCTAACCCCCACATTGTTCAAGGGTCAGCTATAGTATGTTAACCTTTATATTTAAAGATGCTCCTCTTATCATATATATTTATAAATTAATATGGGGTATCCCAGAGAAAATGAAAGGTTTTGAGAAAAAAGTTGTTATTTCCTGGCTTATAGTAAGAATGAAAGTTTCCTAAGTAAGATATAAAAATGACCTAGAAAGAAAGCCATGAAGAAAGTGAGTCAAGGCAGAAGGATGGGAGGAAATAAAGAGGCAACTTGTTATCAATATAGCTGTTGAATGATGAATATTCTCATAGTAGCAAATTCAGGATATTTTAAAGTAAAGGTCACTGAGTTGGGGATTGCGATGGCCATGAGAATGCACCTCTCGTATCTCCTACTGTAAGAAGTGTCTCTGACTGATGGTCCCAGCTGCTATGCTCTGAATCCTCACCATGTTTACACCAAGATCACACCTCTCTTGAGATGCTACAATCAATGACTCACCATGGCAGAAATATTAAGGTAGACGTATAAGACAAGGGACTCCTTGAATTATCAACTTTGACTTGAAGATTTTCCATCAGCTTTGCCAAATGGTTTTAGGACGGCTCTGCAAACTAAAATTCTCCTTTCTTCTTTCCTCCCTTCTCTCCTTGCTATCCTCCTTCCCTCTCCTTTACAAAGGTAAGATCTGCATTCCACTTTAATGTTCTAGCCTCTTGCAGTTACTGCCTATTTTTGGAAGATATATCCTTCCTAAATTCATACAAATTAAGATTTGGCCTTTTGGGCCCTTCTCTTATACATATTACCAAGCAGAACAGTTAAAAACCTTGACAAGAATGCAAGTGTACAGATGATAGTACCTAGATACTTGAGTATTATAACCACAAATTTAAAAAGAAAAAACTATATGAAGCAGAATTGCTAGAACATACAGACTAAGAATCTAAATACAAAAATAAATATGCAAAGAGATAAAAGAAAATATTAGTAATATGAAGGAACAAGAAGTCATAAAAATAATTAATTAGAAATACTAACCAAGGAACTACCATGTACATTAATGGCAGGCCAAGTAATTATGAACTAACCCTCCTGCTGAAGGCAACTAAAATAGTTAAATGAAATATGAGAAGTATCTTTTATAAAGCATAAAAGACCTAACAAGATATTATCTGGAAGAGGGCTTACAACAAAAGGGATAAACACAAAATATTTACAAAAATCGAACACCTACTGGGCCATCAAACAAGTCTCAACAAATTTCAGAAGATTAGAATCACATGGAAAATGTTCTCTGATCATAAACAACTGTGTCAAATATCAGGAACAACAACATATCACCTCACATGTGTTAGAATGGCTATTATCAAAAAGACTAGCAATGACAAGTGTTGCCTAGGATGTGGAGAAAAGGAACCCTTTTGTACTGTTGGTGAAAATAAGCTGGTATAGCCACTATATAAAACTGGAGCTTCCTCAAAAAAATGAAAATAGAACTACCATATGACCCAGTAATTCCACTTCTGGGTTATTTATACAAAGAAAAATGAAAACACTAACTCAAAAAGATATATGCACCCATGTTCACTGCAGCATTATTTACAATAGGCAAGATATGGAAAGAATTTAAGGATATATATATGTATGTAATGGAATACCATTCAGCCATAAAAAAAAGAGTGAAATCTTACCATTTGTGACAACATGGGTGGAACTTGAGGTCATTATACTAAGTGAAGTAAATCAGAGAAAGAAAAATACTGTATGTTCTCACTTATATGTGTATTCTAAAAACAAATACACACACACTCACACACACAAACCTAAGCTCATAGATGCAGAGAATGGACTGGTGGCTGCCAGAGGTGGTTAGTGGTGGGGAGGTGGGCAAAATGGGTGGTCAAAAAGTATAAATTTCTTATTATAAAATAAATTAAGTCATGATGATGTAATGTACAGCATGGCAACTATAGTTGATAAAACAGTATTATATAACTGAAAGTTGCTAAGAAAGTAGATCTTAAAAGTTCTCATCACAAAAAGAAATCTATAACTATATATGGTAATGGATGTTAACTAGACTTATTATGGTGATCATTTTGCAACATATACAACTGTCAAATCATTATGTTGTACAGCTGAAACTAATAGAATGTTGCATGTCAATTATACCTCAAAAAACAAAACAATCTAAAAAATTAACTAGAAAAACACTATACAGAAATTCAGAACTATAGCTCTAAACAATACATAGGCCAAAGAAGAAATCACGGCGGAAATTAGAAAATCTAACAAACTGATTGATAATGAAAACAGTACAAATCTAAACTAACAAAAATGCTTAGCCTTAAATAAATATATATCATTCCTGTACATTTACATAAATATTTTCTGTAAATATATAGTATATGTATGCTATAAAATCTTGCATTCTAAAAAACTGCATACTGGAAATAATAGGGCTTATGGAAAAAAGTTTTGAAGCAAACAACTAAAAAATCCATACAACCTTATAACAAGAATACTATACTAAATAACAATCCTTATAAAAACACTAGCATTCATTTAAAAAACATGCAAAATTCATCATAAAGCTATACATAGATACATATATATCACTTTGTGTGGTTCTTTTTTAGAGTAGCTTAATGATGTAGTGTGCAACAAGAGTTGAGGCTACTGAGTAATAAAACCAAAAAATAAAATGTTGCAAGACTGGGTATTGCATAATATGTACTTTCAAGGCAGAGAACATGGTCAATCTGGGCCTGGAGGAGGGTTAGGTAAAAGGGTATCATGTACAGTACTGTATTTCTCTGAGAATTTGGCTATGTTCAGCTAGATTTGTGTATTTTATGTTAAGCTGCTATGATGATTTATTTTATATGCCAACTTAACTGGGCCACAGGCTGCCCAGATATTTGGTCAGATATTCTGGGTGTGTCTGTGAGGATGTGTTTGGATGAGATTAACATTTGAATTGGTAGACTGAGTAAAGCAGATTGCTCTTCTTAATGTGGATTGGCCCTCATCTTATCAGTTGAAGGCCTGAATAGAAAAGAAAGGCTCTCTTGCAAGAAAGAATTCCTCCTGCAGGACTGACCTGAGCTAGGTCTTCTCCTGCCTTTGCAGATTAGAACTGAAACATTTTCTTTCCTTGTGTCTCAAGCCTACTAGCTTTTAGACTGGAATCTGTACCACATAGCCATGATCAATTACTAACTGCATTTCCCACCCCTCTCCTCTCTCTGGAGAAGTAGGGGATAGAGTGGAAAACTCTAACCTTTGAATCATGGCTTGATCATTCTGGTGACCAGCCCCCATCCAAGAGCCATTCAGGAGCCTGCCTCTATAGCATAAAAATGCTCCAAGTGCCCTTATAACTTTGAAATTTACAACCATTTTAGAGCCCTGTGTCAGGGACAGAGTCAAAGAACAAATATTAAAACATGAGACACTCCTAGTATACTTACTGTGAGAATAAGTAGATAGCCAAACATGAGCAGGGAGTGGGAGGGAGGGCTTTGGCTGGTGATTACATTCAACCAGATGCTTGCTTACATTCTACACATTCCATGTAAGCTGTTCTTCCAGGATGACAGGAGATAGAATATAGATAAAAGACTGGCCAAAACCAGCTAGTTCCAACATAGAGGAGAAGTTGACCCAAAAACTTCACCCCAAAATACATTATACACTCATTAATAAGTAATAGAAAAATCACACCTCCCTGTGCCATGACAGTTCCAATGGGAACCAAATAAAGCCAAAAAAAGCTTCTGCCTGATGTGAGGGTGGAGCAAACCCAAACTCAGAAAAACCTCTGTTCTGTTTGAAACCAAACACACTTAGTGAATATTCATATCCCTTTATATAAAAAGGGCTCGCTATTATTCCTTCAGCACATCCCCTCTCATCTGTGCATACCCAAACTCTAAGGTGTATACTCTGTCTTTTATTCTTATTCTCCAAATAAACCCTAATGCTCAACCACTTTTTTTGTGCCCATTCTTGAATTCTTCCTTGCAACAAGACCAAGGACCCATCTCTGGTAACATTACCACTTAAGAAATTAAAAGGGTTGGATTAAAGATGGCGGTGTGAGAGGTGAGACACAGGCTTCCTCCTAAAACCGCATATAATACAAAAATATAATTAATAAAACTAATCCTGAAAGAGCAACAAGAAAGAGGACTGTGCCAAACTGCATACACCAGGAGACAAGAGCACACCTCACAAAACAGGGTAACATACTACAGCTGTGGCCTGATGGGACCCGAGCCCTTCCCCCACCACAGCTCACAAGAGGGAGGAAGAGAAACGGAGCAGGGAGGGAGTGGAGACCTGGGACCGCTGAATACCTAACTCCAGAGATCTGCTCTGGGAGCACAAATCTACATTTCATGGTGCTTGCATGATACTCTTGTAATTATGGGGTTGGAAAGCTAAGACAGGCAGAATTCCTGGAGACTGAGATGCCAGCTGCTTGTCATAAGCAGGGATCCATACCGGCTGCTCTGGGACAAAAGCAAGGTGGGCAGTCTGAGAGACTTCCTAACAAGGAAGTCCTTAGCAAGAGGGCTGCTAAAGGGGCACAGAGCTTATTGCTCAGGAGAAAGAACAGGTAGACAAAATGGTCCAGATGCATTCTGCCCAGCAGGCTGCGAGCTTTCACAATCTTCAGGTGCTCCAGCTCCCTGGCTGCCTACACAGCTCCAAGAACCCCCTCCGTGATAGGCAGCCAATTGCGCCTTTCTCCTGGTCAGCCCTGCCTAGCTCGCAAACTGGCAAACCCTACCCTGACATTAGGCCAGCCAGAGGGAAGATCTGTCTACAGCAACTACAAATGCAAAGCATAGAGGCTTTTACCTGTGTGCTCAGCCCACAGGTTCAGGCAGAGGAGACAGGCATAGCAGCCAGGAAGCAGGAAACAGCTCTTTCCTCCCCCAGGCACCAGTATCACTCCCAAGTGACCCTCAACATTGCTTCAGGGGCTGAGCAGCTCCAGAAAGTAGAGCTTCTGGACACTAGAGGGCGCCATATACAAATATGAAACGCCAAAGGAACCTGGTTCAGAGTAAAATTATTAATACAACTCCTGAGAAAGATTTAAATGATATCAACCTCATGACTCTCCCTGAAAGGGAGTTCAAAATAAAAATCATTAACATGCTCATGGAGGTACAGAAAGATATTCAAGAACTCAGGAAAGAACTCCAGTCAGAGATCCAATCATTGAAGAGCACAATGGAGGGTATTAAAAGCAGATTGGATACAGAGGAGGAGACAATAAATGAAATAGAAACTAGAGAAGAGGAATACAAGAAGCAGAGGCACAGAGAGAAGAAAGGATCTCTAAGAATGAAAAAATATTGAGAGAACTGTGTGACCAATCCAAACGAAACAATATTCGCATTATAGGGGTACCAGAAGAAGAAGAGAGTGAAAAAAAGGGATAGAAAGTGTCTTTCAGTAGGTAATTGCTGAAAACATCCCCAATCTGGGAAAGGAGATAGTCTCTCAGGCCATGGAGATGCACAAATCTCCCAACACAAGGGACCCAAGGAAGACACCACCAAGACATACAGTAATTAAAATGGCAAAGATCAAGGATAAAGAAAGACTATTAAAAGCAGCCAGAGAGAGAAATAAGATCACATACAAAGGAAAGCCCATCAGGCTATCATCAGACTTCTCAACAGAAACTTTACAGGTCAGAAGGCAATGCCATGTGTATTTAATGCAATGAAGCAGAAGGGCCTTGACGCAAGATTACTTTATCTTGCAAGATTATCATTTAAATTTGAAGGAGGGATTAAACAATTCCCAGATAAGCAAAAGCTGAGAGAATTTACCTCCCAAAAACCATCACTACAGTGTATTTTGGAGTGACTTCTATAGATGGAAGTGTTTCTACAGTTCAATAGCAGTCACCAGAGGTAATAAAATCACGGTAAAGAAAGTAGAACAGCTAATTACTAAGCAAATGCAAAATTAAATAAACTATCCCCAAAGTCAATCAAGGGATAGACAAAAAGTACAGAATATGATACCTACTATAAAAGAATGGAGGGGGAAGAAAAGGAGGAGAAAAAAAAATAACCTTTAAATTGTGTTTGTTATAGCATATTAAGTGAGTTGAGTTAGACTCTTAGATAGTAAGGAAGTTAACCTTGAACCTTTGGTAATCACGAATGTAAAGCCTGCAATGCCAAGAATTGCATACCTATCAATAATCACCCTAAATGTAAATGGACTGAATGCACCAATCAAAAGACAGAGAGTCACTGAATGGATAAAAAAACAAGACCCATCTTTATGCTGCCTACAAGAGACTCACTTTAAACCCAAATACATACACAGACTAAAAGTGAAGGGATGGAAAAAGACATTTCATGCAAATAATGGGGAGAAAAAAGCAGGAGTTGCAGTACTTGTATCAGGCAAAATAGACTTCAAAACAAAGAAAGTCACAAAAGACAAAGAAGGACATTACATAATGATAAAATGGTCATCTAACAGGAATATATAACCATTATAAATGTCTATGCACCCAACACAAGAGCACCTACATATGTGAAACAAATACTAACAGAATTAAAAGGGGAAACAGAATGCAATGCATTAATTTTGGGAGACTTCAACACACCACTTACTCAGAAGGACAGATCAACCAGATAGAAAATAAGTAAGGAGACAGAGGCACCGAACAACACATTAGAACAGACAGACTTAACAAACATCTACAGAACTCTACACCCAAAAGCAACAGAATACACATTCCTCTCAAGCGCACATGGAACATTTTCAAGAATATATCATATACTAGGCCACAAAAAGAGCCTCGGTAAATTAAAAAAGATTGAAATTGTACCAACCAGTTTCTCAGACCACAAAGGTATGAAACTAGATATAAAATACACAAAGAAAATGAAAAATCCCACAAACACATGGAGGCTTCACAACATGCTCCTAAATAACCAACAGATCAATGACCAAATAAAAACAGAGATCAGGCAATATATGGAGACAAATGGCAACAATAATTCAACACCACAAAATATGTGGGATGCAGTGAAGACTGTGATAAGAGAGAAATATATTGCAATGCAGGCCTACCTCAGGAAAGAAGAACAATCCCAAATGAATAGCCTAAACTCACAATTAATGAAACTAGAAAAGGAAGAACAAATGAGGCCCAAAGTCAGTAGAAGGAGGGACATAATAAAGATTAAAACAGAAATAAATAATATTGAGAAGGATAAAACAATAGAAAGAATCAATGAAAGCAAGAGCTGGTTCTTCAAGAAAATAAACAAAATAGATAAACCCCTAGCCAGACTTATAAAGAAAAAAAGACAGTCTACTCACATAAACAGAATCAGAAATAAGAAAGGAAAAAGCTCTACAGATACCACATAAATATAAAGAATTATGAGAGAATACCATGAAAAATTATATGCTAACAAACTGGATAACCTACAAGACATGGACAACTTTCTAGAAAAATACAATCTTCCAAGGTTGACCCAGAAAGAAACAGAAAATTTGAACAGACCAATTACCAGCAATGAAATTGAACTGGTAATCAAAAACCTACCTAAGAACAAAATACCTGGACCAGATGGCTTCACAGCTGAATTTTATGAAACATTTAGTGACGACCTAATACCCATCCTCCTTAAAGTTTTCCAAAAAGTAGAAGAGGAGGGAAACTGCCAAACTCATTCTACGAGGTCAACATCACTCTAATACCAAAAACCAGGCAAAGACACCACAAAAAAAGAAAATTACAGACCAATATCCCTGATGAACATAGATGCAAAAATACTCAACAAATATTAGCAAACTGAATTCAAAAATACATCAAGAGGATCATACACCATGATCAAGTGGGATTCATCACAGGGATGAAAGGATGGTACGACATTAGAAAAATCCATCAACATCATCCACCACATCAACAAAAAGAAGGACAAAAACCACATGATCATCTCCATAGATGCTGAAAAAGCATTTGACAAAATTCAACATCCATTCATGATAAAAACTCTCAACAAAATGAGTATAGAGGGCAAGTACCTCAACATAAGAAAGGCCATATACAACAAACCCACAGCCAACATTATACTTAACAGCGAGAAGCTGAAAGCTTTTCCTTTAAGATCGGGAACAAGACAAGGATGCCCACACTCCCCACTTCTATTCAACGTAGTACTGGAGGTCCTAGCCACGGCAATCAGACAACACAAAGAAATAAAAGGTATCCAGATTGGCAAGGAGTAAGTTAAACTGTCCCTGTTTGCAGATGACATGATATTGTACATAAAAAACCCTAAAGGATCCACACCAAAACTACTAGATCTAATATCTGAATTCAGCAAAGTTGCGGGATACAAAACTAATGCGCAGAAATCTGTGGCATTCCTATACACTAACAATGAACTAGCAGATTGAGAAATCAGGAAAACAATTTCATTCACAGTTGCATCAAAAAGAATAAAATACCTAGGAATAAACCTAACCAAGGAAGTGAAAGACCTATACTCTGAAAACCACAAGACACTCATGAGAGAAATTAAAGAATATACCAATAAATGGAAACACATCCCGTGCTCATGGATTGAAAGAATTAATATTGTCAAAATGGCCATCTTGCCTAAAGCAATCTACAGATTCGATGCAATTCCTATCAAAATACCAACAGCATTCTTCAACGAACTAGAGGAAATCATTCTAAAATTCATATTGAACCACAAAAGACCCCGAATAGCCAAAGCAATCCTGAGAAGGAAGAATAAAGCTGTGGGGATAATGCTCCCCAACTTCAACCTCTACTACAAAGCCACAGTAATCAAGACAATTTGGTACTGGCACAAGAACAGACCCACAGACCAATGGAACAGACTAGAGAGTCCAGATATAAACCCAACCATATATGTCAATTAATATATGATAAAGGAGCCATGGACATATAATGGGGAAATGACAGCATCTTCAATAGCTGTTGTTGGCAAAACTGGACAGATACATGCAACAGAATGAAACTGGATTATTGTTTAACCCCATACACAAAAGTAAACTCGAAATGGATCAAAGACCTGAATGTAAGTCATGAAACCATAAAACTCTTAGGAGACAACATAGGCAGAAATCTCCTTAGCATAAGCATGAGGAACTTCTTCCTGAAAACATCTCCCCGAGCAAGGGAAACAAAAGCAAAATGAACTCATGAGACTACATCAACTTAAAAAGTTTCTGTATGGCAAAGGACACCATCAACAGAACAAAAAGGCATTCTAACAGTGTGGGAGAATATACTTGTAAATGACATATCTGACAAGGGGTTAACATCCAAAATATATAAAGAACTTACACGCCTCAACAACAATAGCAAATAACCCAATTAAAAAATTGGCAGAGGATATGAAGAGACAGTTCTCTGAAGAAATTCAGATGGCCAACAGACAAATGAAATGATGCTCCACATCACTAGTCATCAGGGAAATGCAAATTAAAACCACAATGAGATATCATCTCACACCAGTAAGGATGGCCAGCATCGAAAAGACTAAGAAAAACAAATGCTGAAGAGGTGTGGAGAAAAGGGAACCCTCCTACACTGCCGGTGGGATTGTAAGCTAGTTCAACCATTGTGGAAGCAATATGGAGGTTCCTCAAAAAACTAAAAATAGAAATACCAATTGACCCGGGAATCCTACTCCTTGGAATTTACCCAAAGAATACAACTTCTCAGATTCAAAAAGACATATGCACCCCATGTTTATCCCAGCACTTTTTACGATAGCCAAGATATGGAAGCAACCTAAGTGTTCATCAGTAGACAGATGGATAAAGAAAATGTGGTACATATACACAATGGAATACTATTTAGCCATAAGAAAGAAACAATTCTACCATTTGCGACAACATAGATGGAGCTGGAGGATATTATGCTCAGTGAAATAAGCCAGGTGGAGAAAGACAAGTACCAAATGATTTCCCTCATTTGTGGAGTATAACAATGAGGCAAAACTGAAGGAACAAAATAGCAGCAGACTCAGAGACTCCAAGAAGGAACTAGTGGTTTCCAAAGGAGAGGGGTGTGAGAGGGTGGGTGGGGAGGGAGGAAGAAGGGGATTGAGGGGTATTTTGTTTAGTACCCATGTTGTGAGGCGTCACGGGGAAAACAGTGTAACACAGAGAAGTCAAATAGTGAATCTGTGGCATCTTACTACACTGAAGGACAGTGACTGCAATGCGGTATGGGTGGGGACTTCATAATATGGGTAAATGTAGTAACCACATTGTTTTTTCATGTGAAACCTTCATAAGAATGTATATCAATAATACCTTAATTAAAAAAAAAGAAATTACAAGGGTTTTAGGAGATTTGTGCCAGGGACCATAGGCAGAAACCAATATATATTTTCTATTCACTGATACCCTAGTATGTGATAAGAAATATTTACACCTCTGTCTGATGACTGCCTGGACATGAAATTACTAAGGAATGAAAGAGAAACAAAAGATATAAAATATTTTATAATCATAGACTTGGCAAAATGGTAATACTACTAAGAGTAGGCAAATAGAAATATATTTTCCTAAACTTGGAAAATAGAGCAACAACTCATGCTTATAGTAAAATGTTTTTATATTCATTATCCCATTTGATCATCACAACAACCAAATAAGGTAAGTAGAACATGTAATATATTCCTGTTCTTCAGAGAATAAACTAAGGGTATATGAGCATCTAACAAGTGGTTACAGCTAACACTCAGCTAACAACGGTAGAACTGGGGCTGAAATTCAGGTATTTGGAACCCAAATTTTACGGTCATTCCATTTCACAGCATTTCAGGCCAAATTAACTGTTATATGCTTCTGTGTGTTACGCTTCATGTCATATATGTACGTAAAGACTTCAAATAGAAAATTGAGGATAAAATTTTGTAGTGAAGGTGACAGACCAGGATCAAAACTGCAGTTTTGAATTCATTTATATAATGACTATAGCTGAAGCTGTGAAGATAAATTGTTTTCAAAGAAATGATCATAAGCTGGGAGAATAAAGGTCCAAGGTCTACAACTTTAAGAATCCCATAGTAAAGCAAAAAAAGGTCAGCAAATAAAGATTGATTGAAGAAGCAGAAGAACCAAAAGAATAAGAAGAAAATTAATCAGATAGTTCACTGATGATGGAGAAAGGGGAAAATGTTGCATAAATAATTTATTAGGCATCTTTAAAAGCAGAAGGAATGGCGTTAGTGGATTCAAGAAGTTCCACAGGGAAGGAAAGATAGTGAGAATAAGGTTTCTGAGAGTGAAAGTATCTAAACAGATGAAGTTACACTAGTGACTCTCATACCCCCTTCTAGCAAGACATCCTAGAATACACAGAAGGTAATTCCCACAAACAAAATTATGTTTATTGGAATAAGAGTCATGGGAGAAGGGAAAAAAAATGTTATAAATCTACAAATGAGAGTCAGAGCAGTAAACTGTTTTAAAAACTTAGAGCAGTAAACTGTTTTTTAAAAACTTAACCTTATATTAAGTACAAATAAAAACATGATAACATGATACAAAATCATACATTTCTATAGTATGTTTGCAAATATGTAAAAAATCCTTTAAAAAATGAAAGGATACAGGCCAAATGTTAAAGAGATAGTCAGATTCTGATTTTTTTTAATTACTATATTTTTCAACTTTTATAAAGTATCTTTCCTGAAAAGGGTTAAGGTAGTCAATATTTTCCTCAAGAAACTTGTAATCATGAGTGCAGAAAACTACAAAACCTTCTTTCTCTTTTCCATTATTCTCTGTCTAAACAGAATGAAAGAGAGACAGAGACAGAGAAAGAGAGAAAAGGAGCCTAAGTAACTATTGAAACTAATGTTTCAATAATTAAGAACTGACAAAAGGGTATCTATAAGAGTTATTACAGGCTTGAAGTAAGATTTGAGCATTTCAATTTTCTGCTAAATATCATCTCAAACAGTAGAAACAAAGTTTGTGCCTGTTGAAAAGAAGCTCTCTACTTTTATAAGTAGGACTCATATAAATTTGTCATCCAAATAATGATGATACCCTATTGAGAACTGAGATCACAATTTAATTTTACTATTAATCTAACTTTTAGTGGAACAAATTTTTAAATGTAGTGTTAAGTAAACATTGTTAAATTTACTAACTACAATGGAAAAATTACCAGTTGGTTTGAAATTAACATCTTCATCCATCTTTATCAAGTCCAGAGATGACAAATCATTTAGATTCTTCAAACATAATTCTGTTAAATTAAAGAAAACATTTTATTTTAGTAAAATAAGGAAGCAACAAAAAGTAGAATTTTTTTAAATATGATAAAGTTGTGTATCTGTGTATTGTCTGGGAAGAATTGTAGGCCCTACTTAAGTGGCAAGAAAAAACTTATTTAAATAAAAGAACTGACTAATATGCTAAAAAAGATTTTCTAATGGTAGCAATAATACAAATAACAAAAATAACACTCAGTAAATGGTAACATTTACAACTTGGAGCTTTTAAAATGATATAATTGTATTCATTTAATCCACAAAATAACATAATAAGGTAGGTATTAATAGTATTTCATATAAAAGGAAACTAAAGAATACGGAGGCTAAGTAACTTGTTCAGGTCTGCATAAACATTTTGCTAGCTGACTTCTAAAACGGCAGTGGTTTTTTCTTTTCTTTTTAAAAATTTTTTTATCAAAGGTATACACAAAGTATAAAGAGTCATAAATTGTACAAAGATTGTTCCAAAAATCACCAGTCTTTTCCCTCCTCTGAGTTTGTCACTCTCTTGACACAACCACTTACACTATTTTAGCAAATGCTTTTAGTATTTACTTCAGCATCTCTAGTCTCTAGCGTGGCACTACTGCTACTTGGAAGGAACCCTTTGAATAGGAAGCAATGCAAGTTCACGCTAACTGACTGAGGGAGCTTAGAGCCTGCTGTTTGCAGTGCCCACTCTGCTCTGCGCTATAAAGCCCAGGAGATTGGAGGTAGTTCAGAGCAGAGCAGGAATACCATAACCTGTTCAGTCTTATACAGAGTTAGCAGCTCACAAAAACACAGCCCTTAGAAATCAAGTTCTTTGGGAAATACTTTAGTTTTAGCAACAATGCTTAGGCAGCTTTAAAGTTTTAAGAGTTCAATTAAGTAAGGCTTTTGAAGTCTTTGGTAATTTTCTTAATTAACCACTACTAAGTTAACATTCAGTTAGGTTCATCAGAAGAAGAATGCTTACTATATGCTGAGCATTTTACAAGCTTTAGGTTTACATCACTGAGCAAGACAAGGTTTTTCCTCTATAGAACTTCTATTTTACTGCAGAAAGCAATCAATACATAAAAAAATAATAATATAGTATCAGGTATTGAAAGGTACTATGAAGGAAAATAAAGCTGAGAAAGGACCCAGAGAATGATGGAACTTTTTAAGCTTTTAACTAAAGCTAATGTGTATTTTTGATATAAAGCTACATAATTTCTGAAATAAAGTAAGACTAGTTATCCTAATTTTCAACTTAGACACATCACCTCTCCAAGAACAGGAAAACAGCACTACAACATGGAAATTGTTTTGCCTTCCTCTCTGTAAAGGTGAGTTTAAATAAAGTAGTCTAAGATGGCCTCTCTGAGGAACTGATATATGAACAAAGACCTGAATGAAATGGCGGCACAAGCCATGTAAAATACACAAGAAATGTTCTAATAATAAGACACAGAGAATGAAAAACCTGATGTGGGAACAAGTTGGTGTGTTTAATGAACAGCAAAAGATCCAATTTGGAGAGAGTGGAATAAAAGAAGGGGAAAGTGACAAGAAATGAAGTCATAGAAATAGGCAGGGAGATACCAAGTAGCACTTTGTGGGCACTGGTGAAAGTTTGCATTTTATTCTCAGAGTGATGGAGCTGATACTGGAGAATACTGAAAAGATAGCATATTTTATGCTAAGAACCCTTCCTAAGAGATTTAAGGCAGACCTCCAAGGATACAAAAATTTGGCTACTCTTTATAGGCAAAACTTAGCTACTCTATAATGACTGAAGATAAGGCAAATATGAACTGTCATTCTGCTAATTTAACAAAGGTTAAATCATTATGATTATCAGAATATAGCAAAAGATACCTTTTTATGGTTAAAAATTTTTTATTATGAATACTTCATTGCATTTATATACTTTTGCAAGAGATATCTTGGACTGTCTGACTTTTTCTGTGTATTTGGTCATTATAATCTAAATCTATGCTTTAAAAACTCCATTACAAAATTGGTCAGTAAATAAAGAATAATACAACTATTTTATAGATCTGTTTCTCAACAACAGCATTAAGAATATATGCTATTGCTTATTACCATGCTTTAACAATATATTTCTTCTTTAAGCAAGACAATTTCACTGCTTTATCCTTATCTCCACATTTTTATTTGCCATACATGTATATCCAAGTAGAATAAATTAAAATTGGCTAGTTTTAGTGGATCTAATATTTTTTTCTTTTACTGGAAGAGAGTCTCAATATAATGAAGAGGAAGCAATTTCCAGTCATAATAAATAATCAACAATGTTTTGATATTTTAAAAGATAGGTAATGAAATTGTTAGTGATTAGCTGAAGAATAAAGCTGAGATTTTATAGGAATACATCATTAGCAAATTAGGATAAGAAGCCCATAACCAACTAGGCTTATATTTTCAATTAAAATTAAATTAGAAAAGAAAAATAGAGTTGTGTATCTCTAGGCAATTTTTCAAAAACCAGAGTCATGTTTAAAATAAAAAAAAACCAAGTTGACATACAAATATTCTGATAAAATTAATAGATTAATTCAGAAAAAAGTACACATGCCAAGCTTTATTTACATGTAAAAAAGAATAAGTTTCCTTAAAAAAAAATTACAAAAGAGTATTCTTACTTTTACAATAACTGACCTTTTCCATTAAACTTTATGGAATATAATTTTTTAGAAGGAAATGCATCTAACCTTGTAATTTTGCTTCAATTCCATCTTTGTTCAATCCAGATGCAAAACCTGTATAAATTATGAAAATGTATTTAAAAAATAAAATAGAATGGACTTAATTCATCTTTATAGACTCCATTTATACCCCAGTTAACTGGAAAAGAGTGATCAAATTAAATTTTAAATAGGAAAAAATAGCTTAATGGAGTTAAAACAAGGCTTAACCATGTATACAGTCACTATTGTAAAATCTTTTCAATATCAAGTGGCTATCTTTGGCTTATCTTTTTGAATAACCATAACCAGGAATACTATTACATAATTTTTTTTCCCTTGGAGAGATGAAAGTTTTGAGCCTGTGTACATCAGAATGGTTCCAACAAGTCAGGTTTTAACTTGATATTCAGTAATCCCAAGTATTTTTTTACTTTATAACCTGCACCACATGAAAGAACCCTCTAGAAGCAACATAACGAGGTGTGTGTTAACTCGAGAGGCAGGATGAAAATTCCAGCAGCAATAGTAGTACTGTATACTTTTATTTGAACACTAGTTCAGACAAAATTCAAGGATTTTTTTTTTACTTTAACTTATTTTAAATTATTTTGGGCACTTTTTTATTTATTTGAGTTAGACTTTTTCCTAAAAGGCCTATTTTTAATGATGCTGATTTCAAACCTTATTGAAAGACTAGAAGTAAAACAACAAAAATTTCTCACATTTGTCTATTCTTGACTTTAAATGTATTTGTAACTGTTGTTTTTTTTGTTGGTTTCTGTTACCTATTAGTTTCAGTAATCTATTTTGTGGCCTGTTAGTATAAATACAGGCCAACTGATTGCAAAATTACTACCTTTACAAATAAAAAGTAACAAACCATAATGTGATGGATTTTTCAAGGCTCTGATATAAAGCAAAGTTGATCGTATCCATTCCAAAGCAATATTCACATCTGTGATGGTATTCAATACTATCTCTGCATTTAAATGCTCAATAAGATGTCGGTGCAAACTAATAGGAAAAAAACCCACTGCATTAGTCATATGTATTTCAATGTCATAACTCTTACTTTTTAAAACTTCAATAATATTTTGAGAAATTCAATAATTGAATAATATACACATTGCTACTTTAATAATTCATGAAAGATAAACTTATTTTTAAAAATACAAGAGAAAACCTTAAAAACTCAGTTCAAATTTTTAAAGAATTATGGATTTGTTTCTACTCCATGGTTCTAGAAGACACTATTGCTTCAATAAAGTGGAGTATGAATTGTACCCTATTTTCTCCAAGAGTATTATAATCAAATACTTTACTAAAAGGTCCCATATTGCCAATCTCTCTATTATTAAACAAAATTCAAAGATGCAAAGAGATGTGAAAATTATAGTCCTCTCCTTGTTACTAATTTGGGCTTTTAAGACAAGGATACATGCTACCACATGCTAAGAAACTGTTGAATAAAAATATGGTGCTTTTTTTCTTAACATATTAAATTTATCAAAAGGATATAAACTTTCTAGTTAGAATATTGAAAATTTTCCAGAAAATTGTCTTAAAAAATCTCTTAACCAGATTTCCTTTTAAGTGTTAAAAGGAGGAGTATAGGCTATATTAACATCATTTTTTAATAATATTTGTTGTATTACCTGCTTTCCACAGTGTCACTACAAGCTAACATCTGAATATACTTCTCTTTTGTACTTAACCGAGTCATAATAACTGCAGTAGCTGTAGTGTCAAACTAGGGGGGAAACACACACACACACACACACACACACACACACACAGAGAGAAATTAAGTAAAGAGGAGCATATGTTGATACCAGTCCTCTTCAATGACTCAAAACTCATATTATATTAAACAACCTGTTGTCTTAAACAACAGGTCAAAATGGCTTTAAAAATGCTTCTGAATTTGAATGTTAAATGAAAATTTAACTTAAAAACCTTCCAAGAGTATAGATGTAAACATACCACTTAGGTTTCATTGCAACATAATTTTAGCAGTGTAAAATCAAAACAAATTTAGGTAACTGTATATAAGTTTTAAGATTTGATGTAGTTTACATATAATCTACTTTATCCTATTTGTGTAACATAATATTTTGACATCCTTTGAAAAGATATTCTTTGTAAATCTTCCCTTAATACCTATATGAATGACTTCTTTATTCAAGTATTGATCATGTAGGCATGTTCTGTGCATGGGCTAATTTTTAGTTGTCACACTACCTGGGGACCACTATTGACATTTGTGCTAGGACAATGAAAAACTGTCCCATCCAAAGTGCCAATAGCACCCGCATTCAGAATAAAAAACAAAACAAACACAACTCAGAACCAAAAAAGGCTTTAACAGTGTACACATTCATAAACCCAACCTATTCATCAACCAATGAGAACTTGGAGGAAGTAAAGACAGTATGTCTTCTTTGATGAGACTTGTTTTTACTTCTATTCCTCCATTAAAGTAGATTTTCTCAGTTACATTTATTTTTAAACCAAATCTAAATATGAAATGTTCATCTTTTGTTTTACAAAAAATATACAAAAAGGGTTTTTTACTTTTTACCTTTACTTAAAAATAAGTGAAAAAAGTAAAATACTGTCACTTACTTGAGGTCGACCAGCTCTACCAATCATTTGTAGAATATCTGTTTCACTGTACTCTTCAAACATTCCTCCAGAATAATGCATTGTAGATTTTATAACTACTAGATGAGCAGGCAAATTTACTCCCATAGCTAAAGTACTGGTAGTAACTGCATCAGATAAAGGAATATTACTTTCAAACCATATAGCTTTATTGTTTCAAATAGACATCTTCTTATAAAGATATATTCTTATAAATGTCATAAAAACTCATATATAGAGAATTAGGGGAAAAAAGAAGAAAAGAACATTACAATGTAAAATAATAATACACATTAAAACCAAAAAAACTATTAAATGCTTACTTTTCAAATTGCACTATATTAACATGATAAAGAACTAAAATCATAGAAGAGTTTACTATGGTGTATATATATACTATACATATATATATTACATATATACATGGGTAGTTACTTTAGATTCTTAGAAGAAAAGGAGAAATAAGTCACCACTCTTGAGCTTTCTTTCTATTTCCTCTTAAAAATAATTTCCCCAAATATCTTATACTATAAACAAGGATAGGCTTTACATACAAAGGACTGGTAGATCTCCAACAGCAAAACTTCCTTCAACTACTTTTCTATCTGACAGCTCCATACCAGCATGATGATAAGCAACACCATGTATTAAGATATCTGTAATAGAAATACATCACCTGTTATGTCTTGTTAATGTTTCATCAGTAATTGATTGCTTTTAACTATAGCTGAAAATGCTATTCAGAAATTATCTCTAAACCTACCTCTCAGTTTTGAATCTCTTATGGAATATGCATGTTTCTGTAACCTGTTTAATAAAAATACGATAAAATTGAGAGTTATTCCCATTAGCATCAAAAACCTCTTAAACAGTTTATTATTTTGAAGCTACAGATATCAAAATATTTTCACAATATCATGTCTTGAAAACCATCTTTAAGAAGTAAAGAATAGGGACTTCTGGGAAGATGGCGGCGTGAGCAGGAGGGCGGTAATCACCTCCCAAAACCATATATATTTATCAAAATACAACAAATACAACTATTCCTAAAAGACAGACCAGAAGATACTGGACAACAGCCAGGCTACAGCTACATCTGCAAGAACTCAGCACCTCACAAAGCGGGTAAGACACAAAGCCACGACCTGGCAGGACCTGATCACTCCCCCACCCCAGTGCACCTGCAAGAGGAAAAGATTCAGAGCGGGGAGGGAGTGGAAGCACAGGCCTGCTAAATAACCAGCCCTGGTGAACTGCGCCGGGACCACAGACACACATCGTGTGGTGCATGGCAGATTAGAGAAAGAGAAGTGCAGGATCTGAGAAGAGACTGCAACCAGGTCCTCTCAGCCGGCTCCCCAGGACAAAAGAAAAGTGCGCGCTTTTTTAAAAGTCTTAAAGAGACAAGGGCTCAACAGCAGAACAAAATCCTCCCAGTGTACTCAACCCAGCAGGCTGGGAGTCTTGGGGAATTTGGGAAACCCTGGCCGGCGGCCAGGAAAAGCAGCCACGCCGAGGCTTCCCACAGAGATCAGCAGCCTGCCATTCGTTCCCCCCTTCCCCCCCATGGCCGGAGCCGCAGAGGGTGTGGCGGAGCCGCTACTGCTGCAGAACAGTGGAGGAGTGGTGCACCTACAGCATCCTTACAGAATCTACTCCCAGCGGATGGTTTTTTTTTTCTTTTTAAAGTCTTAAAGAGACAAGGGCCCAGCAGCAGAACAATATCATCTCAGCACACTCAGCCCAGCAGGCTGGGAGTCTTGGGGAATTTCGGACCCCTTGGCTGGCGGCTGGGCAAAGCAGCCGCACCAAGGCTTCCCACAAAAATCAGCAACCTGCCATTTGTTCCTCACAGAATCTACTACCAGCGGGCATGCAGCTAAGCGGGAGGAACCCCAGAGGTCAGGAAGGCAACAAGGGGACCAGAATGCACCCAGCTTAACTGCAAACCCCCGCAGTGCTATAGGCTAGGCTGAGGGTGACTCTGTACACAAGCAGTTCAGGGGATTATCCCAGAGACTGCCGCCGATGTGCAAGAAAACAGCTCAGGCCCGGGAGAAGGGCAAGGAGAACAACAAGCAGGAAGGGACTTTGTTCTCCCATCTGACACACGTGGAGCTTAGCAGCAAACACTATTTTTGGGTGCAGAGTTCTGTAGATGTCTGTTAGGTCCATCTGTTCTAGTGCGTTGTTCAGTTCCTCTATTATCTGTATTTTTTAAAGCAATTATAGAATATTAAGATTTGTTAAAACTGGATAAATGTCAGTTAAACTAGTTCTTCATACTTTTTCTTGTGTATTTTAGATGTTTATTAATAAAAAGATACTTTAAATTGAGGTGTTCATACACATGCTCATGTTTTTTTTCCTGGAAAAAAAAAAGCAAGAAACTGAGGTTACAGGTCTGCAGCTGGAGGAGGTTTACAGAGGAAAGACACAGCCTGCTACAAACTCCGTTAGAAACCCCCTAAATCACATTCTACAATTAAAATAGAGGCTTCTGCCCTGAAGAAAAAAAAAATGGCTATACCACCTAAAGCAATCTATAGATTCAATGCAATCCCTATCAAACTACCAACAGCATTCTTCAATGAACTGCAATAAATAGTTCTAAAATTCATATGGAACCACTAAAGAACCCAAATAGCCAAAGCAATCCTGAGAAGGAGGAATAAAACCAGGGGAATTACACTCCCTGACTTCAAGCTCTACTACAAAGCTTCAGTAATCAAGACAATTTGGTACTGGCACAAGAACAGATCCACAGACCAGTGGAACAAAATAGAAAATCCAAACATTAACCGAAACATATACGGTCCATTAATATATGATAAAGGAGCCTTGGATATACAATGGGGAGATGACAGCATCTTCAACAGCTGGTGTTGGCAAAACTGGACAGCTACATGCAAGAGAATGAAACTGGATTATTGTCTAACCCCACACACAAAAGTAAACTCAAAATGGATCAAAGTCCTGAATGTAAGTCATGAAACCATAAAACTCTTCGATAAAAACAGGAAAAAGTCTCTTGGAGATAAACATGAGCAACTTCTTCATGAACATAGCCTCCCGGGCAAGGGAAACCAAAGCAAAAATGAACAAGTGGGACTATATAAAAGTAAAAAGCTTCTGTACTGCAAAGGACACCATCAGTAGGACAAAAAGACATCCTACAGTATGGGAGAATATATTTGTAAATGACATATCCAGTAAAGGGTTGACATCCAAATTATATAAAGAGCCCATGTACCTCAACAAACAAAAAGCAAATAAACCAATTAAAAAATGGGCAGAGGAGCTGAACAGACACTTCTCCAAAGAAGAAATCCAGATGGGCAACAGGCACATGAAGAGATGTTCCACATCGCTAATCATCAGAGAAATACAAATTAAAACCACAATGAGATATCACCTCATACCAGTTAGGATGGCCAACATCCAAAAGACAAGCAACAACAAATGTTGGCAAGGATGTGGAGAAAGGGGAACCCTCCTCCTACACTGCTGGTGGGAATATAAATTAGTTCAACCATTGTGGAAAGCAGTATTGAGGTTCCTCAACAAACTCAAAATAGAAATGCCATTTGACCCAGGAATTCCACTCCTAGGAATTTACCCTAAGAATGCAGCAGGCCAGTTTGAAAAAGACATATGCATCCCTATGTTTATCGCAGCACTATTTACAATAGCCAAGAAATGGAAGCAACTTAAGTCTCCATCAGTAGATGAATGGATAAGGAAGATGTGGTACATATACACAATGGAATATTATTCAGCCATAAGAAGAAAATAAATCATACTATTTGCAACAACATGGATGGAGCTAGAAGGTATTATGCTCAGTGAAATAAGCCAGGTGAGAAAGACAAGTATCAAATGATCTCACTCATCTGTGGAGTATAAGAACAAAGAAAAAACTGAAGGAACAAAACAACAGCAGTCTCACAGAACCCAAGAATGGACTAACAGTTACCAAAGGGAAGGGGACTGGGGAAAATGGGTGGGAAGGGAGGGATAAGGGGGAAAAAGGGTTATTACAATTAGCACACATAATGTAGCAGGCAGGGGCGGCAGTATAACACAGAGATACAAGTAGTGACTCTATAGCATGTTACTATGCTGATGGATAGTGACTGTAATTGGGTATGTAGTGGGGAGCTGATAATGGGGAGAGTCTAGTAACCATAATGTTGCTCATGTAATTGTACATTAATAATAGCAAAATATAAAAGTAAATAAATAAATATATATATGAGCAACTTTTTCATGAACACATCTCTTCTGGCAAGGTAAACAAAATAAAAAATGAACAAATGGGACTACATCAAACTAAAAAGCTTCTGGACAGCAAAGGCACCATCAATAGAACAAAAAGGCATCCTACAGTATAGGAGAATGTATTCGTTAATGCCATATCCGACAAGGGGTTAACATCCAAAATATTTAAATAGCTCACACTCCTCAACACCCAAAAAGCAAATAACCTGATTAAAAAATGTGCAGAGGATATGAACAGACACTTGTCCAAAGAAGAATTTCAGATGGTCAACAGGCACATGAAAAGATGATCCAAATTGCAAATTATCAGGGAAATGCAAATTTAAACAACAATGAGGTATCATTTCATATCACTTAGGATGGCCAATATCAAAAAGACTAGGATCAACAAATGCTGGCGAGGATGTGGAAATAGGGCAACCCTCCTACACTGCTGGTGGGAATGTAAATTAGTTCATCCATTGTGGAAAGCAATATGGAGGTTCCTCAAAAATCTAAAAGTAGAAATACCATTTGACCCTGGAATTCCACTCCTAGGAATTTACCCAAAAAAACAAGATCCCAGATTCAAAAAGACATATGCACCACTATGTTTATCACAGCACTACTTACAATAGCCAAGAAATGGAAGCAACCTAAGTGTCCCTCTGTAGATGAAAGAATAAAGAAGATGTGGTACATATACACAATGGAGTATTATTCAGCCAAATCCTACCATTTGCAACAACATGGATGGAGCTAGAGAGTATTTTGTTCAGTGAAATAAGCCAGGCAGAGAAAGATAAGTACTAAATGATTTCACTCATTTGTGGAGTATAACAATGAGGCAAAACTGAAGAAACAGCAGCAGACTCACAGACTCTAAGAAGGGACTAGCAGTTACCAAAGGGGAAGGGTGGAGGAGGGTGGGTGGGAGAGTGGGAGAAGGGGATTGAGGTGTATTATGATTGGCACACCTGGTGTTTTGGGGGGGGGGTCACAGGGAAGACAGTGTAGCACAAAGAAGACAAGTATTGAATCTGTGGTATCTTACTGTGCTAATAGACAGTGACTGCAATGGGGTGTTGGGGGAACTTGACAATATGGGTGTATGTAGTAATCACAATGTTTTTCATGTGAAACCTTCATAAGATTGTGTATCAATGATACCTTAATAAAAAAATATGTGACCAGAAGTAGTAGCCACAGCATAGACTAGTAATCGGAAAGCAGTTCTGATCCAAAGTAGAGGAGGTACCTCTATCTCCAAACACAAAATTAGAAAAATCAGCATCTGCTCATATACACATATAATTATCCAATCCAATTTAACCTGAAGTCTATCACTAAACCTATTTATTGATTCCCATAAGTTGTATTCATAATAATAATAAGCCATATCCATTAAGTAATAACCATGTTCTGGCAACTCTGTTGAGACCTGCTAAGATTGAGTAATAAATAAGACAACCATGAATCTTTGTTTCATCAAGAAGTTTATAATCTAATGAACAGAACAGATACTAAAATAACATTTAAACAACAGTATTTATTACAATTATAGTAAGTGCTATGAAATAAAAGTTCAGGTGCCTATAAAAGTAAATAAAGAGAAACTGAAGATATGGAAAACTTCCTGAGAAACTGATATTAAACCTAAGACTTAAAGCATAAATAACAGGTAAAAACCCATTCCAGGCAAAGAAAACACAATGCAGGGAAGCCTGTCTAGGGTAACAGTTTGGTGTATTCACAGAACAGAAAGGCTAACTATAGAGGCTTGACTATAGTGAGTAAGGGGGGAGCATGGTCATGATGAGTCTGGAGAATTAGCTAGAGATCACATTACACAGGATATTGCAAGTCATATTAAAGATTGAGGATTCAGAAATTATTAAAGGTTTTAGGCAGGAAACTAATATATTTAGATTTACAATTTTATTTTCTGTTATGTAGGTAACAGACTAAAGTGGGATAAGAGTGTATGTGTGGTCATCAGATAAAAAGGCAAAGGATTAATAGTGACTTGAATTAGGGAGGTGGTAGTGCTGATGGAGACAAAATGATATATTGAAGACATACTTAGAATAAGAATAAACATGACTTGGTAATTGGTTGCCTTATGGGGAGGAAGGTGAAAGAGATGTCAGTGATAGGTTACTGTTGTGAGCAAACAGGGAAATGAATTGTAATTAGATGGGGAGTACTGGAGGAGGCTGGTTTGAGAGAAAGAACAAGGGTTCAACTTTGCACATATTAATGCCCAAAGATATACAATTGGAGATGTCAGTTAGAGAGACGGATTATAGACCTGAAGCTCTAAATGGAGTCTGGATTGGAGTTATAAATTTGGTAATTCACAGACATATAAATGTGTATACATATATTCTTTTAACCTATGTGATAGATACAAATACCTAGAAGTATGGAATTAGAAAGAATGAACCTTGGCTAGAACCCCTAAAATGTTAACATTTAGGAAATGGATAGAAGAGGTAAAAAGGAGCCTGAGAATGAGCAGCCAGCAAAGTAGGAAAAAGTTGGTAGAGGATGATCACGGAAGCACAGAGACCACAGTTTTTAAATAAGGTGAGTGGCCCAATGTGTTAGAGGCTCCTGAGCCATCAGTTAGCAAGATCAGCTTCAGTGAAAGATTACACAGATGCTGGATTGAAAGTGGGTTAAAAAATAAAGCCAGATATATGAATAATAATTTCAAGAAATCTGATGGTGAAATAAAGAAGACAGGATCATAGCTGCAGTAAGATTCATTATCTCCCTTAATCCTCCAAATTACTATTATCCTTATTATACAGGTGAGGAAAGAGGCCTGAAGAGGTCAAATAACTGAACCTTAAGGGAAAAAGCCAGTTTTCTCATCACATCCAGATGATCCCAAAGTCTTTCTACCTTCAAGAAACAAATGAAAAAATATACCTCTGTTTCTGTTCCATAGTCATAAGAAACTTTGCATCTTTCACAAGAACAGAAGCAGCCTGTTGCACACCTTTCCTTGTTGCACAAAACTGAAAATGAATGAATAATTTTTATATCAATCATATTAAAAACTGAACATTAAATTAAAAAATAACCAAAAATCCATACCACAAGTGTAGGTTTCTGATCAGAGTATGTTTGTATAACACTGGCAATTCTGTAGTTAAGGGCTAAATCAAACTTAAATTCAGTTTGGTTCCTGGTGCTGGGAAATCCAAGGACCACTTTCTGAAGTTTCACTGGTCTATGTCTCTCATCCATTTTCAGACATACAGCAGGTCTTTCACCATCTGAAAGCCATTCTGCGATCTTTAAATAACAGAAACATACATTAAAAGTTTCTCCTATTAAAATTTTATGGCTAAAATAACTCAATAATAGACTTTTTAAAATTAAGATATAAAAATATTTAATCAAGTAGTCTTTTTCAATTTTTTATTTATTACACCAATACTATTTTAGATAAACTGGTAAATATTACTGATAGCAGTATTTCAAGATTATACCAACTTTTCACCATGGTAAACTTTCTATTAATTATTATTTTCCTTCATAAGAGTCTAAAGTAAAATTAAAGTCGATTTCAGCAAAGAAACTGAATTTCTCACTATCATGGTAACAACTATTTTTCAGAACTATGCCTAGATATACCTGACACGTCTTTTCTGTTGCCCTACTAATTGAAGACTAACAAGTAATGGCTGGCTTAGATTGACAAGGCCTGGAAACTTTTAAACAAAAAAAAACAAATAAATAAACTTGAGAAATGGCAGTACCAAAAACACATTTCAGAAAGACTCACTGCTAGTGTTACTTGTTAAGTTCCAGAGCTATAGTGAGCAACCCTTATCTTCAGATAGTCTGGCCAGTAATCAAGGCTTACTACCCTGCTCTGAAACTGACCATGACTTTGACAAGAAAATGGATTAATGAGTTCCTAGTTGCACAGAAAGGAAATATTAAAAGATTTTCAAGGCCGTCATGGGTACAAATAAGATCACACAAGAATTTACAGTTTAAAAGGACAAGAAAGCCTAGAATAAAGACCTTAAATTAGGGGAAACTGAGGAACAGGACTTGTACAAAAAAATAGAAATAGCATTCACAGAAGTAGTGATTATCAAAAGGGGAAGAAAGTATCAAGAATTATATTGTCTTGATATTTAATAATTTCTTACAAATCAGTAAGAAAAGTTTGGTATTCCAATGTGAAAAAAAGAGTAAAGGGCATGACCTGGCAAATTGCAAAAAGAGAACTTAATGTAGTTATAAATATATTAAAAATATTTACTTCAATAGAAACCACAGCCGTATAAAATATTTATTAAAAATAAAGTACCATTTTAAACTAGAAATTTGGCAACAATTAAAAACAATAAAGACAAAAATAACTTCATAGTCATAATACCCAATGTTAAAATAAAGAGAAATGGCTGATGGTGGAAGTATACGTGAATATACCATTTATTGAAAGCACTGCATCCTTAAGAGTTTCACATATCCTCTGAGTCAGTTATTCTACCCTAGAAGTTAATTCTAAGGAAGCAGTCATGTTTTCAAAGATATGTAATTTCAGCACTATTAACAACAGAAAATGGAAATAATCCTCCACCACTAAGGTATTAGATAAATAAATCACAACAAAACCACAAAAATGGTATTGAAGAATAATATTTAATGACATGGAACTGTTTGTAGGTGACGTGTAAGCCATAAGAGTATGTACATCAATTCCATTTATACATTTGTAAGGACAAATACTAGGTTTTGGTTGTTCATAAAACTGACCTTGAATGATGGATTTGAACTGCACAGGTCCACATTGAGGTAGATTTTTTTCAATGTATCTATGGGGAAGTTTTTTGATTTCCAACAATTGGAAACATTTTCTTTTCTCTAGCTTACTTAATCGTAAGATTACAGTATATATTACATACAGTATATAAAATGTTTTAATCAACTGTTTATGTTACTGGTTAAGTCTTTTAGTCAACAGTAGCTTATTAACAGGTTAGTTTTTAGAGAGTCAAAAGTTGTAAGTGAATTTATTTTTCTATTATTAATGTACAACTGCATGAGCAACATTATGGTTACTAGACTTCCCCTATTATCACGTTCCCACTACATACCCCATTACAGTCACTGTCCATCAGCATAGTAACACGCTATAATCACTAATTGTCTTCTCTGTTATAATGCCTTCCCCATATCTCCGACCGCTACATTATGTGTGCTAATCGTAATACTCCTTTTTCCCTTGTCCCTCCCTTCCCACCCATCCTCCCCAGTCCCTTTCCCTTTGGTAACTGTTAGTCCATTCTTGGGTTTTGTGAGTCTGCTGCTGTTTTGTTCCTTCAGTTTTTTCTTTGTTCGTATACTCCACAGATGAGTGAAATTATTTGATACTTATCTTTCTCTGCATAGCTTATTTCACTAAGCATAATACCCACTAGCACAATCCATGTTGTTGCAAGTGGTACGATTTGTTTTCTTCTTATGGCTGAATAATATTTCATTCTCTGTATGTACTACTTCTTTATCCATTCATCTACTGATGGAGACTTAGGTTGCTTCCATTTCTTGGCTATTGTAAATAGTGCTGCGATAAACATAGGGGTGTATATGTCTTTTTCAAACTGGACTGCTGAATTCTTACGGTAAGTTCCTAGGAGTGGAATTCCTGGGTCAAATGGTATTTCTATTTTGAGTTTTTTGAGGAACCTCCATACTGCTTTCCACAATGGTTGAACTAATTTACATCTCCACCAGCAGTGTAGGAGGGTTCCCCTTTCTCCACATCCTTGCCAACATTTGTTGTTGTCTTTTGGATGTTGCCCATCCTAACTGGTGTGAGGTGATATCTCATTGGGGTTTTATTTTGCATTTCTCTGATGATTAGCGATGTGGAGCATCTTTTCATGTGCCTGTTGGCCATCTGAATTTCTTCTTTGGAGAAGTGTCTGTTCAGCTCCTCTGCCCATTTTTTAATTGGTTTATTTTCTTTTAGTTTGTTGAGGTACGTGAGCTCTCGATATTATTTGGATGTCAACCCCTTATCAGATATGTTATTTATGAATATATTCTCCCATACTATAGGATATCTTTTTGTTCTACTAATGGTGTCCTTTGCTGTACAGAAGCTTTTTACTTTGATATAGTCCCACTTGTTCATTTTTGCTTTGGTTTCCATCGTCCGGGAGATATTTTCATGAAGAAGATGCTCATGTTTAGGTCCAAGAGATTTTTTCCTGTTTCTTTCTAAAAGTTTTATGGTTTTACGACTTACATTCAGGTCTTTAATCCATTTTGAATTTACTTTTGTGTATGGGGTTAGACAATGATCCACTTTCATTCTCTTGCATGTAGCTGTCCAGTTTTGCCAACACCAGCTGTTGAAAGGCTGTCATTTCCCCATTGTGTATCCATGGCTCCTTTATCGTATATTAATTGACCACATATGCTTGGGTTTATATCTGGGCTCTCTAGTCTGTTCCATTGGTCTATGGGTCTGTTCTTGTGCCAGTACCAAATTGTCTTGATTACTGTGACTTTGTAGTAGAGCTTGAAGTCAGGGAGTGTAATTCCCCCACTTTATTCTTCCTTCTCAGGATTGCTTTGGCTATTTGGGGTCTTTTGTGGTTCCATATGAGGTTTAGAACTATTTGCTCTAGTTCATTGAAGAATGCTGTTGGTATTTTGATAGGGATTGCATAGAATCTGTAGATTGCTTTAGGCAGGATGGCCATTTTGACAATATTATTCTTCCTATCCATGAGCATGGGATGTGTTTCCATTTATTGGTATCTTCTTTAATTTCTCTCATGAGTGTCTTGTGTTTTCAGAGTATAGGTCTTTCACTTCCTTGGTTAGGTTTATTTCTAGGTATTTTATTCTTTTTGATGCAATTGTGAATAGAATTGTTTTCCTGATTTCTCTTTCTGCTAGTTCATCATTAGTGCATAGAATGCAACAGATTGCTATGTACTAATTTTGTATCCCACAACTTTACTGAATCCAGACATTACATCTAGTAGTTTGGGAGAGGATTCTTTAGGGTTTTCTATGTACAATATCAGGTCATCTGCAACAGGGACAGTTTGACTTCTTCCCTACCAGTCTGGATGCCTTTTATTTCTTTGTGTTGTCTGACTGTCATGGCTAGGACCTCAAGAACTATGTTGAATAAAAGTGGGGAGAGTGGGCATCCTTGTCTTGTTCCCAATCTTAAAGGAAAAGCTTTCAGCTTCTCACTCTTAAGTATAATGTTGGCTGTGGGTTTGTCATATATGGCCTTTATTATGTTGAGGTACTGGCTCTCCATACCCATTTTGTTAAGAGTTTTTATCACGAATGGATGTTGAATTTTGTTGAATGCTTTTTTAGCATGTATGTAGATGACCATGTGGTTTTTGTCCTTCTTTATGTTGATGTAGTGGATGATGTTGATGGATTTTCAAATATTGTACCATCCTTGCATCCCTGGGATGAATCCCACTTGATCATGATGGATGATCTTTTTTATGTATTTTTTTAATTCGGTTTGCTAATATTTTCTTATTTTTGCATCTATGTTCATCAGCGATATTGGTCTGTAATTTTCTTTTTTTGTGGTGTTTTTGCCTGCTTTTTGTATTAGAGTGATGCTGGTCTCGTAGAATGAATTTGGGAGTATTCCCTTCTCCTCCACTTTTTGGAAAACTTTAAGGAGGATGGGTATTAGGTCTTCACTACATGTTTGATAAAATTCAGCAGTCAAACGATCTGGTCCAGCAGTTTTGTTCTTAGGTAGTTTTTTGGTTACCAATTCAATTTCTTTGCTGATATTTGGTCTATTGAGATTTTCTGTTTCTTCCTGGTTCAGCCTTGGAAGGTGGTATGTTTCTAGAAAGTCGTCCATTTCTTCTAGGTTATCCCGTTTTTTACCATATAATTTTTCATGGTATTCTCTCATAATTCTTTGTATTTCTGTGGTGTCCATAGTGATTTTTCCTTTCTCATTTCTGATTCTGTTTATGTGTGTAGACTCTCTTTTTTTCTTGATAAGTTTGGCTAGGGGTTTATCTATATTATTTTTTTCTTGAAGAACCAGCTCCTGCTTTCATTGATTCTTTCTATTGTTTTATTCTTCTCAATTTCATTTATTTCTCCTTTAATCTTTATTATGTCCCTCCTTCTACTGACTTTGGGCCTCATTTGTTCTTCCTTCTCTAGTTTCATTGTGAGTGTAGACTATTCATTTGGGATTGTTCTTCTTTCCTGAGGTAGGCCTGTATTGCAATATATTTCCCTCTAAGCATGGCCTTCGCTGCATCCCACAGATTTTGTGGTGGTGAATTATTGTTGTCACTTGTCTCCATATATTGCTTGATCTCTGTTTTTGTTTGGTCATTGATCCATTGATTATTTAGGAGCATGTTATTAAGCCTCCATGTGTTTGTGGGCTTTTTCTTTTTTTTTGAGTAATTTGTTTCTAGTTTCATACCTTTGTGATCTGAGAAGCTGATTGGTACAATTTCAATCCCTTTGAATTTACTGAGGTTCTTTTTGTGGCCTAGTATATGATCTATTCCTGAAAATGTTCCACATGCACTTGAGAAGAATGTGGATCCTGTTGCTTTTGGATGAAGTGCTCTGTAGATGTTCATTATGCCCATCTGCTCTAATATGTTGTTCAGTGTCTCTGTCTCTATTTTCTGTCTGGTTGATCTGTCCTTTGGAGTGAGTGGTATGTTGAAGTCTCCCAAAATGAATGCATTGCATTCTATTTCCCCCTTTTAATTCTGTTAGTATTTGTTTCACATATGTAGGTGATCCTGTGTTGGGTGCATAGATATTTATAATAGTTATATCCTCTTGTTGGACTGACCCCTTTAACATTATGTAACATCCTTCTTTGTCATTTATGACTTTGTTTTGAAGTCTATTTTTTCTGATACAAGTACTGCAACTCCTGCTTTTTTCTCCCTATTAGTTGCATGAAATATCTTTTTCCATCCTTTACTTTCAGTCTGTGTATGTCTTTTGGTTTGAAGTGAGTCTCTTCTAGGCAGCATATAGATGGGTCTTGTTTTTTTATCCATTCAGTGACTCTACTCTTTTGATTGGTGCATTCAGACCATTTACATTTAGGGTGATTATCGATAAGTATGTACTTATTGCCATTGCAGGCTTTAGATTCGTGGTTACCCAAGGTTCAGGAGTAATTCCCTTACTACCTAAGAGTCTAATTTCACTCACTTCATGTGCTATTACAAACACAATCTAAATATTCTTTTTTTCCTCCTTTTTCTTCCTCCTCCATTCTTTGAATGTTATGAATAACATTCTGTACTCTTTGTCTATCCCTTGGTTGACATCTATTTAGCCTTAGGAATACTTCCATCTAAAGGAGTCCCTCCAAAGTGCACTGTAGCGGTGATTTGTAGGGAGTAAATTCTCTCAGCTTTTGCTTATCTGAAAATTGTTTAATTCCTCCTTCAAATTTAAATGATAATCTTGCCAGATAAAGTAATCTTGGTTCAAGGCCCTCGTGCTTCACTGCATCATATATATCATGCCACTCCCTTCTGGCCTGTAAGGTTCTATTGAGATGTCTGATGATAGCCTGATGGGTTTTCCTTTGTATGTGATCTTTTATCTCTCTCTAGGTGGTTTTAAAAGTCTGTCTTTTCCTTGATCTTTGCCATGTTAATTATATGTCTTGATGTTCTCTTCTTTGGGTGTCTGGTGTTGGGAGATCTGTGCGTCTCCATGGCTTGAGAGACTATCTCCTTCCCCAGATTGGGGAAGTTTTCGGCAATTACCTCCTCAATGACACTTTTTATCCCTTTTTCTCTCTTCTTCTTCTTTTGGTACCCATATAATGCAAATAGTGTTCTGTTTGGATTGGTCACACAGTTCTCTCAATATTCTTTCATTCTTAGTGATTCTTTTTTCTCTGTGCCTCAGCTTCTTTGTATTCCTCTTCTCTAATTTCTATTCCATTTACCATCTCTTCTACTACATCTAATCTGTTTTTAAATCCCTCCGTTGTATGTTTCAGATATGGAATTTGTTAATGATTGAACCTCTGTCTTAAATTCATTCCTGAGTTCTTGAATATTTTTCTGTACCTCCACAAGCATGTTCATGATTTTCATTTTGAACTCTCTTTCAGGAAGATTGGTGAGTTCAGTTTCATTTGGCCCTTTTTCTGGGGTTTTTGAGATTTTCGTCTGAACCATGTTCTTCTGACGTTGCATATTTCTGTGTGGTGCCCTCTAGTGCCCAGAAGCTCCAGTCTCTGGAGCTGCTCAGCCCCTAGAATGAGGTTGGGGGTTGTAGGGGAGCAGAGCTGGTGCCCTGTTTTGTGAGGTCTGCTCTGTTCATGAGGTCTGTATGCATTCTGGTGCAGCCTTCTTTCCTGTTGCTATTTTAGGGTTAGTTGTATTAACTATATTTTCTCACTATCTGTGGTTTTGGGGGCGTTCTCTGTGTCACTTCTCATGCCGCAATCTTGAATATCTCCATAAGTGGATTTTTGATTGTGTGGAGAGTGAGTGTTCCTAACCCCTATGATGTTCGAGTGTTGTAAACTTTAAATTTTTCTCTGAGTCAGTGTTCCTAACCTCTATGATGTTCAAGTGTTGTATATACTTTAAAACTTTATTATTCTTGCATGTGAACAAGTTGCCATTTTAAGAACAAGAAAATGACTAATTGTGCCAAATTAAAAGTAAAGGTAAATTTTTCCATTATATAAGACAATATATCAGCTACTTGTGAAAATAATTGCTAAAAAAGTAGCTGGGGAGGAGTCAATTATATTTGGCTGAGAAGCATATAGGAATGGGAAAGCAGAGTGAGACTGCACTACTTTTCAAGAACTTTGCCCCAAAACTGAAGAAAACACTTAGGACATATATTCATTGTAAAAAATATAATGCAAATATAATCTTTCTTTATGTCCATGCACCCCATTAACCATGAGCTCCTCCTCAAGGGCAGGGTCAATATATTGATTCCACTATCATTAGTGCCTAAGCAGTTATTTTTATTCTGCACCATACTCTCCCATACCACTATAGTCAACCGATTAAAATAACCGAACATTTTATTAGTCAAGTTATTATTAGGTGTCTGAAACCCATGACTTTTAGAAACTATTATTAAGTATCTTTTAGATACTTTAAATATCTAATACTTTCAGATACTATAAACAAGACTTGCACCAAAAAATCTTTTATTAAACTCAATCAAATTTCATAGCCTAATACTTCCATAGCTATGAGATCTACCCACAACTTTCTAGGAACTTACTTTCCAATTAAATTGGTTAGGTGATATACAGAAAATCCTCACTTTCCTCTAAGATTAAAATGACTAAATATTCCACCAGTCATAAAAAATCTGATTAAAATTCTAACTTACATCCTCAGCATTTGGTATTGTTGCAGATACAGCTACAAATCTCACTGGAATAATAGTTCTGGCATTTTCTAAACTATAAGATAAAATATGAGACTGTATAGTTTTCATTCTACTGACTACAACTTCAAGAGTTGGTCCACGATTTTCATCTTTTACAACATGTACCTAAGAAAGAAATCAAGAAAGAACCATTAGCTATAAAAATAAAAATCTATTTAATCAGTTAAAATGTGCAATAATATTAATACTGTTTTAAGAAAATAACCTTTTTCCTCTTGAAGAGATAAAAAAATATGTTGTTTCATTAAAAATATCTTGTTTCTTTCTATCCATAAATATATTGTTTCTTTCTATCCATTCTAATCATCTTTTTAAGTTTACCTCTGAAAGTAACAATGTGTTCACTACCTCATCAATGAGAAACAGTCGAACCAGCTGTACCAAAGAGTTGTCTCTCCATTTCCTAGTCATGCTATCCCATTTTTCCTAAAAGGAAAAATGCAAGTGGTTTAAAATGATAAGAAATTATAATAAATATTAGTAAGATATCAAGAAAATTTTTAACACATGTTACTAATAATGGGCAATATTTAAGTTGATGTACCCTGAAAAAGATTTAAATAAATTTTAAAGATTTTGACACTCTTACAAGTGTTCAAAAAACTAAACCAACACTTAAGTTTAACCAAAAATATTCAAATTTATAGTCTATTTACCCTTTTTAGCCTCTATTAAGGGCTTCTCTCTGCAATACATAATACTTGGATGAAAGAATACCCGCAATAAGAATGATTACAAATTATCCACGATAACAAATTGCTTATTTATCTTTTTTGCCTATTTTTCCCAAATATTTGGTCACTTGTGTTTTACTTATTGATTTATAAGTATTTTTTATATACCCTGAGTACTAGTACTCTTTATGTTTACTTTTTTACATTGCAAATATATGCTTCTACTTTGCATTTTCTTTTAACTTTCTTTCTAGGTGAAGAGAAATAGATATTTTCTAATAAACTGAGAAATAATAAAGCATAAATAACACCTACTGGAGTTGTCATAATAATATGGGCATGCTGAATCTCAAACAGGTCATCCATTACTGTATCTCCAGTGAGTTCTTTACAATTCAATCCTATTGGTCCAAATTTTTCTTTCCAGTCATCAAAACGCTGACTACACAGGGCTTTTATTGGTGCCACTATAACAATATAAGATATTTATTTTGAATGTTAGTGTAATTTTTAAATTATTTTCACAAACATTGGGGAATAAAGTTAGAATAAAAATAAACATCTAGATGCAACCTAATATTTATAAGTTAAAAGTTGACAGTATAAGCATATTATTAAGAGATTTAAAGGTAATCGCCAAACAGAACTAAAATTAGAAAAATTGATTCCTCGGGGAATTTTAACTAAGAGTGGAGAGAGATAAGGTAGGAGATTACTGCTCTTCATCATAAGACCTTTTATGATAACTGATTTTTTTAACCATGTGTATAAATTACTTTAATGAAAAAGTTTTAGATATATATATATATATATATACACCTACAAAGGGAGAGTAGAGGTTCCTATGAAAATTTCTAGAATTAAAAAATGTTTGATTTTATTTGTTCATCTTGCTTGTCCTTTAAAAAATAACATGTGAACACCAAACTCTCAATTCAAATATTACTTTTATTTATAACTCTGGGAAAATCTGTTTTGAATTTAATGTAATAGGTAAGACCAAATGTGATTATGTATTTATCTTAAAAGTAGAAAAACCAAATATTAATTGCTATGGATTGAACTTTACTTCCTACATTTTCTCAATGGTTTTTCATTATTATAATTAATTACCTCTCTTAGAATATATAAATACTTACTGTAAACAATTTTAATGTTTGACCATGGCAATGGTACTTCCATTAACAATCTTGTTATAGCTAATTCAAACACTACAGTTTTCCCAGAACCAGTTGGAGCACAAATCACAAAATTCCTGTCTGTGTAAAGAAGCTAAAAAACAAAATTTAATCAGTCATGGAATACATAGAATTTTTCACTCATTCTTAAATTGTTAGAAAATATACCTTAGGGAAAATATTACAGTCTTCCTAAAAAAACATTTTTACTTCTAAACTTAAAATTCTAACCTTTCTCTAGATCCATCAACCTCAAAAAATAACTATTAATATTTTATCACCGTGTTTTAGTGGTCAAAATAATATGCTAGACCTAGAAGAAAATAATTTCTTTACCTTTCAGAGAAATTTTTATAAATCTAAGAAATACAAATTAACCCACCTAAGAAAACCACATGCATTCATTTAGCAAACACTTTTTGAGCTCCTACAATGGACCAGCCACTGAGTGTGGCACTGAGGAAAGAAAAATGAATGTGATCTAGTACCTGCCCTTAGAAAGCACACAATCTAGTAAAAGGAGGCAGATAAATTAAGTAATTATAATAAAATACTTACATCATCAAAGGCTTTGGACTGTATATAGTTGAAATATGGAAATTCTTTGAAAATACTTCTAAATTTTGCAGCTTAGGATGGCGTTAAGGAGTCAGATATTTCAGAATTTTAAAAACTGGTTACTTTTAATGTAAGAATTAAATTAATATTGACTTTGATAATATTTAATGATGAGGCTTTAATGCTTGATATTTTGACATCATGAGAAAGGAATTAACAGATATAAAGGGAGGGACCAAGATGTCAACAAAGGAGGCTCCTGATCTTCCCCTGCCCCTCAGATGCACTAAATATACAGCTACACACTGAATATACTCCTACACATAGGATGAGAAAATACCCACATCAAAATGCGTATGAAAGGCTGAAACAACTCTTGCCATAAATCCCACCCCCAAACCAGCACCATGCAATTGGGAAGAAACCAACAACCCCCCCAGTTTTTCTCAGAAGAGCAAAGGGTTTGGGCCACATATCTAGTGCTCCAACGTTTAAGGCACCTGAAGGATGAGCCTCCAAAACATCTGACTGTGAATCAATAGGGTTTGCATTCCTAAGTACCAGTGAACGACAGCAAAAAAAGAAGCACCTTTTAAGCAGCCACAGGAACGACCCCACCCCACACCCCAAGTATACACCCAGGCTCAGTGTAGAGGGAGCAGGCAAAAATGCCCATCTCTGGTTTCTCCCTGGACAGAATTTCACTGCATAATTTCTCAGCTTCTGCCTGAGGATCTGTCTTCTAATAAACCTACATCTACGTGCTAACTGCAATCCTCCCTTTTGGGGAAGGATGGATCTTGCCACACCCTCAACTACTGGGAGCCATTAAGAACAAAGAGAGTGACTTGGACAATCACAAAGTTTGAGTGCCAACTAGGAATCTGGACCAGCCCAGGTTAGTTGATGAGGTTCATCTCTTACATGAGAACAGTCTGTCAAGACTAGGAGAGGTAGACATCTTATCCAACGTATAGAAAACAACATGGAAAGAGTCAGGAATATGGAATATGCTCCAAAAAAAAAGAACAAAATTAATTTCCAGAAATCAAATTTAATGAAACAGAGATGAGTGGTTTACACAATAGAGTTCAAAATAACACATAAAGATACTCACTGAGGTTAGGAGAGCAATGCATGAACAAAGAAATTTCAGCAAAGTTTTAGAAAATATTAGAAAGTACCAAACAGAAATTACAGACTTGATGTACAACAACTGAAAAACTCTAATAGGAGGGTTCAACAGCAGATAGAACAAGCAGAAGAAAGGATCAATGAATTGAGGACAAGGCAGTGGAATTAATCTAATCAGGGAGCAAAATGAAAAAAGAATGAGAGATTGAAGATAACAGACTTATAGGACACTTACCAAATGCGTCAATATATGCATTACAGGGGTACCAGAAGGAGATGAGGAAAAGAGGCAGAAAGCTTATTTAAGTAATTAATGACTAAAAAACACCCTAACCTGGAGAAAGGAACAGACACTCAAATTCAAAAAGCCCAAAGATTACAGAAGGCGTATCTAAAGAGACCCACACCGAGACACATTGTAAACTATCAAAAGTTAAAGACAAAGACCAACCTAAAAGCAGCAAGAGAAAAGCAACTTGCTGTGTAAAAGAATTCGCATAACACTATGAGAAAATATTTTAGCAGAAACTCTGCAGGTTGGCTGTGGGATGATATATTCTAGGTGTTGAAAGAAAATAATAGCCAACCCTATGTTTATTGCAGCACTTTTTACAATAGCCAAGATATGGAAGCAACCTGTGTCCATCAGTAGATGAATGGATAAAGAAGATGTGGTACATATACACAATGGAATACTGTTCAGCCATAAGAAAGAAACAAATCCTACTATTTGCAATAACATGGATGGAGCTGGAGGGTATTATGCTCAGTGAAATAAGCCAGGCAGAGAAAGACAAGTACAAAATGATTTCCTCATTTGTGGAGTATAACGACAAAGCAAAACTGAAGGAACAAAACAGCAGCAGACTCACAGGATCCAAGAAGGGACTAGCAATTACCAAAGGGGGGGAATGGGGGAGGGAGAAGGTGATTGAGGGGCATTATGATTGGTACACATGGTGTTGGGGGGTGATCACAGGGAAGACAGTGTAGCACACAGGGGAGAGTAGTGACTCTGTGGCATCTTACTATGCTGACTGACAGTGACCTCAATGGGGTATACAGGGGACTTCATAACATGGGTGAATGTAGTAACCACAATGTTTTTCATATGAAACATTCATAAAAGTGTATATCAATGATACTTTAATAAAAATAAATAAATAAAAAAGAAAGAAAATAATTGCCAACCAAGAGTACTTCACCCAGCAAAATTGTTATTCAGAATTGAGGGAGAGAGAATTTCTTTAGACAAAAAAAAAACCTGAAAGAGTTTGTGGGGAAGTTGGGGTTCCTATGGCCTGGATCCTCAATGAACTTAAACCACCTGATGATGTAACTGGCCTATTGCTAGGCTACTGTTTCCACACCATTAGGCAATAAGCTATTATTGCACTATATAGAGAGCTCAGCCCAGTGCTCTGGGCAGAAGCAAAGACGCTAGTTCTCGACCTATTGCCAGGAGAACAAGCCAGGTAATAAACCCTTTCACCCCAAAGAACATTTTGTTGTCATTTCTTTGGTCACATTGAATCCATAGCGAAATTTCCTGGGGGTGAAACCCATTGGCAAGACAATTGGCAAAGTCGGCAGAGTTCATTATTGACCAAGGAAAAAGACAGGCTGCCCTTATGGGAGGGGTACTTCAGCGGGCTGCCCCTGAATGGGGAGACAGTGGATTGTCCCCCAGTGGATATGTGGTCTGAAATGACGGCCTCTTAGAGGGCTGGACCCGACTCCAGGACTGGAGGCAAGTGAAAGTGATATCTGAGGAAGTAGGGATACCCCTTGTTATAGTAAGTAGGTCTTTTGAGAGGCAGAGTGCCCGTGAGGCAGCAGGGAATGTGGGTTGGCTGCTTCTCACAGTATTAAAAAAGTCTACAGAAGAGAAGGACGTGCTCCTGAAAAAGACCTAAGAAATGGCAGCACGAGAATGCAAGCTGAAAACTTCTGTGGATTCCCTGAAGAAGGAAATGGCATTAATCCAAGAGGAGGCAGCACAAGAAGGCCAGCAGCGAGGTGTCATTGAAGAGGTAAAAGATTCCTTACAGAACGAGATGGCAGCACTGCCAGGTGCTCTGAAGGAGGAAGAGGACATCAAGGAAAAAGGCAAACTCCTAAGGGAAGCACAGGTGGAGGTGGCACGAGAATGCCAGCTGCAAAGCATTGAGGTGAAGGTAAGAGAACTGCTGAAGACTGAGCTAGCATTAATGCAAGGCACAGTAGAAAAGGTAAAGGTTGTAGCAAAAGAGGCACTTGGGAGAGGGGAGAGAAAGGTGCCATAAGCCCCAGAAATGGAGGAGCTGGGGAAGGATGAAGGGGTGGTGCTGGAGGCACTGACCCCTCCTGTACTGAAAGCACGCCCAGTGGTTGTAAAGAAAATAAAGACCCAGCAGCTGAATGTTCCCCAAGGAGAGGAGCAGCCCCTCCCCAGATTGGGAGCACTCTTTGCTCCATCCCTATACTCAGGCCTAGCTGGTGGATTTGGGCTCCCGGTTTAGGCAGAAGCCCTCAGAGTCAATATCAGCTTGGCTCCTGCATCTGTGGGACTTAGGGGTGGATGGAATTGTTCTGTTGGGATCAGAGATGGAAAGCTGCCTTCCCTGACAGTGCAGCCTGCCTTGAGGCAGCAATTACAAAATGCACATCAGATGCCAGGGAGTCACTCCTTCCTTGATTGGCTTATGGCTGCACTTCATGCTGTGTGGCCCAATAAGGGTGATCTACCATCCTCTCCTGTTATATGGCAGACGTATGCTGAGCTCCAACAGGTGTTATGAGAGCTAGGCATAAGAAATTCCATCTACAGTCCAGAGAATTATGGCCCAGCTGAAGATATTTTCACTACTGGGATGAGAAATATTGTGCTTCAAATGACTCCCACATCCCTCCTTGGGTCTCTAGGGGCCATTCTTTCCCCTCACTTAGGGCATCCAATAAGTGAGGTGACACATACAGTAGCAGACTTAGGAGAGGCTGAAGCAATGAGAACACAGAAAGAAATAAGGTCTCTTACTCACAAGAATGTAAAGGGCGCCATGAAGGTTATGAAGACCCAGATGTGGGTTGATTTAATACAGGCAGGAGCAGATAGAAGAAAATTAGATGGGAAGTCAAGATCTTACTAGAGCTTACTATGGTAACTGAAACCAGAGCAGCAGTTCCAGCTATTAAGACCAAAGAGGCAGAGGTCAAAGATAGAGCCACAAGTCAAGCCTGTGTGTTTGCAAGACTTCCTGCTGGAGAGCGAGCCAACCTCACTTGAGTCCACACAGGAAGACGATTGGGGAACACGGTTTGACTGAGGGGAAGGTCAAGGTGTCTGCCCTAAGGGACCAGGGGGGCACCAGAGACCACATGTTGAAATAACTATCCATTGGTTCCCAGTGAACATACAACATGTTCTGGCTCTGGTGGACACTGGGGCTGAATATTCACTGATTCATGGTAACCCTGAGTGGCTCCCAGGGACACCCACTATGATAGATGGATATGGGGGTAGAGCTATCAGAGTGAAAAAAGCCCAAATCCCTTTGGGAATAGGGCATCTACCCCCAAAAGAGTATACTGTGTATGTTATCTCCTATCCCTGAGTATATTTTGGGGATTGATATCCTGCAGGGTCTATGGTTGCAGACAACTGCAGGTGAGTTCAGACTGAGATACGTGGTGAAGGCAGTTCTGAGGGGACATGCTAGGCACCAACCTGTAGCTTTGCCTGTGCCTTGGCTGGTGACTAATACCAAACAATACAAACTGCCTGGAGGGCATAAAAAGATTGGAGAAACTCTCCAGGAGCTGGAAAAGGTGGGTATTATAAAGCCCATCCATAGTCCTTTCAATTCCACAGTGTGGCCAGTAAAAAGCCAGATGGCTCCTGGCATATGACTGTGGATTACAGAGAACTGAATAAAGTCACACCCCCTATGCATGCTGCTGTTCCCTCTATTGCAGGCCTGATGGATACCCTCAGCCATGAGCTAGGAACATACCATTATGTGGTAGATCTTGCTAATGCCTTCTTTTCCACTGACATTGAGCAGGAAAGTCAGGAACAGTTTGCCTTCATGTGGGAAGGACAGCAATGGGCATTCACCATCCTCCCACAGGGATACCTCCACAGCCCCACCATCTGTCACAACTTGTAGCCCAGGACTTGGCTACATGAGAGAAACCACCAATGGTGCAGCTCTACCATTATACTGATGATATCATGCTCTTATCTGATTCTCTTTCAGATCTAGAAAGTGCAGCACCTAGACTGCTGCAACATTTACAGGAGAAAGGATGGGCTGTGAACAGTACCAAGGTTCAAGGACCTGGTTTGTCTGTCAAATTCTTGGGGGTCATCTGATCAGGTAAGACCAAAGTTATACCAGAAGCAGTTATAGATAAAGTCCAGGCCTTTCCTACCCCCACAATTGTAGCATTGCTACAGGAGTTTTGGGGTCTTCTAGGCCACTGGAGAGTGTTTATCCCACACTTGGCACAAATTCTGAAGCCCTTATACCAGTTGGTATGAAAGGGCATCAGGTGGGACTGGGATGAGACATATGCATCTGCCTTTACTACCTCAAAATGGGCAGTCAAGACCATGCAGGCAGTGAGTGTAATAGACCCATCAAGGCCCTGAGAGCTGGATGTTCATGTGACTGAAGACAGGTATGGCTGGGGTCTCTGGCAGTGGCTTGAACAAACTCGCCAACCTACTGGATTCTGGTTACAACTCTGGAAAGGGGCAGAGGTACGATACACTTTGATAGAACAAAAACTGGCTACCGTGTATCACGCCTTGCTGGCTACAGAACCCATCACTGGAATGGCATTGATAAAGGTAATAACCACCTATCCCATCTTGGGGTGGGTATGAGACTGGACCAAAAAGCCAAGGAGTGTTGTGGCACAAACACCCACACTGGCCAAGTGGGGTGCTTACCCACAGCAGTGTAGTGCCCTCTCTAGTAGCCCCTTGAGTGAAGAACTCCAATGCTTATTGGAGCTGGTGACATATACTAGTGAAAATAAGGAAGAATTTGCTTTGAACCATTAGGAGCAGAGAGTCCCTATCGGGAGGGAAGAGCCCCTATACCCAAAGATGCATGGTACACAGAGGGCTTCAGCTGTAGGCAGCCCCCAAATGGAGGGTCACAGCTTTCCATCCTAAGACTGAGACAATATGGATGGAAGATAGTGAGGGGAAGAACAGCCAATGGGCAGAGTTGCAGGCCACGTGGTTTGTGATCAGCCAGGAGCCCCCTCCCCCCCCGTAGTTGTCTGCACTGACAGCTGGGCTGTCTATCAGGGCTTGACCCTGTGGCTACCAAACCTGGTACGATGCCAACTGGCTGGTTGGTCACCAACCCCTTTGGGGGCAAGAATTGTGGTAAGACTTATGGGCCTGGGTCAGACTAAAATAATTACAGTATACTATGTGACAGGTCATTTGTCACTGGCATCCCCAGGAAATGATGAAGCAGATAAATTGGCCCAGATACACTGGTTAGAAGTAAAGCCTGCCTCTGATTTAGCCCTATGGTTACATCAGTGTTTGTTTCATGTGGGGCAAAAGACAATATGGGCAGTAGCCCGTCGGTGGGGCTTGCCTTTGACCTTTGAAGAAGTTAGTAGAGCCCACAGGAGTGTGTCATATGCCCAGCAACATGGGACAATAGCTAAGGGGCCTATACCCTTCGTGAGGTGCCAGATAGACTATATTTGGCCTCTACTTGTGTCAGAAGGATATTGGTATGCCATGACTTGTGTGGACACAGCTACTGAACTTCTCATTGCTTTTCCTACCTGTTGTGCAGACCAGCAGATGACCAAAAGAGGCTGGAGCATTTATTTGCAGCCTATGGCCAACCACAGGTAATTGAGAGTGATCAGGGCACCCATTTTACTGGACATACACTGCAAGAATGGGTGCGACAGCTGGGAAACAAATGGAAGTTTCATGTGCCATACAATCCTACCGCAGCAGGCATGATAGAAAGGCACAATGGCTTATTAAAATGCAGATTAAAATCAGATCCCAATAGTCTGCGGGGATGGTCAGTCCATTTATGGACTGTGCTATGGCGTTTGAACGAGGGACACCAAAAGGCAGCCCTGAGCCCCATAGACATGTTAACACATATGGCTGCCTCCCCTATACAACTGCAAGTACAAACCAAGGGAGAATCACTGAAGTCGAGGTTCGGCCACCAGAATAGTATCTTGCTGCCAGTACCAACTGCACTGAACCCCAGAGACTCCATTGAGTGGATGTGGCTTTGGACCTTTCAACACATGGACCAATGAAGGCTGGCTCTCCTGGCACCTTGGTGACAAGTCCTGGAAGCTGACCTCCTGTGTATTCCTGGAATAACAGCAGAGTGGCCCCCAAAGGTCACAGTAGTATATCATGAATGGCCAGAAGGTAGGAGCATCTTACTGGGGAGTTTTGTTTTATCATTATGGCCAGTGCATGCACCTCCAGTAGCACTATATATAGGCCCTTCAGTAACCCCCCCATGGGGAAAGGAGTAAAAGTATGGTATACTAGACCTGGAAGGGACCCCCTTCCTGCTACAGTCCTATCACAGGACCACTCTCTTGCATGCATCCTACCTAATGGACAAGATTTGCCTATGTTGGTGGCATTAAAACATGTGTCTTATCACCCTAAGGTCTTTGTGGATTGGGAACTTCCTGTGGCTTGAGGATTATTATCATTTTTGTTACCTGTATCAAAATCTTGTTGTATCTTAATTTTTGTTATTATCTCTAAGTTGTTGTTATCCTCTGTTGCTAGTGCTCCAGTTTTCTCACACAGGGACCACTGTGGAAGATTGACAGCATGCAGATTGTCAGGCAAGAATCCTGGAGGGGTGGAGTGTGGGGAAGTTGGGGTTCCTACGGCCAGGATCCTCAATGAACTTAAACCACCTGATGATGTAACTGGCCTGTTGCTAGGCTACCGCTTCCACACCTTTAGGCAATAAGCTATTATTGCACTATATAGAGAGCTCAGCCCAGTGCTCTGGGTGGTGGCAGAGACACTAGTGCTTGGCCTACCACCGAGAGAACAAGCTGGGTAATAAACACTTTCACCCCAAAGAACGTTTTGTTCTCATTTTCTTTCATCACATTGAATCCATAGCGAACTTGCCCTGGGCTGAAACCCATTGGCAAGACGGAGTTCATCACGACCAGATCAGCCTTTCAAGAAATGCTAAAGATATTTTTTCAAGCTGAAATGAAGGGATGCTACTTAAACATTAAAAGTATAAAATTCACTGGTAAAGAGAAAAATATATACTTAAATTCCTAATACTACAATATTTTAATGGTTGTAGTTAATCATTTGTAACTCTGTAAGTATAAAGGTTAAAAAGACAAAAGTGCTATAACTCTAGTAATTTTTGATGGATTCCCAATACATAAAAGATGTAAATATGACATGAAAAACATAATATATGGGGGGGCAGAAGGTATAAAATTGTCCAGCGGTCATATATGTTCAGTTATTATCAGCTTAAAAGACAGTCAAAACTGTAAGTTTTTAAAGTAAGCCTCACAGTAACTACAAAACAAACCTTCATACTGGACACACAAAGAGAAAAGAATCAAAGCATATCACTGAAGAAAATCATGAAATCACAAAGGAAGATAGCAAGAGAAGGAGCAAAGAAACTACAAAAAGCCAGAAAACAAGAGTGGGAGGGGACAGATGGAGGAGTAGGAAGGCAATGTGGAAACCTCCTCCCACACACACACACCAAGGAAGCAACTACAGCAAATACGACTAACCCTGAAAACCACCTGAAGACTGCAGACAAGACCACACAGGGAGGGGCAAAGTGACAGAGTCACAATAATCAGGACCCCAACCCTTTCCCCATCCCAACCCACAGGTGGAAGAGGAATGGAGCAGAGAGGGGACAGGTGCTCAAGAATTTTGCATACCTGACCCTGGAGATCTGCTACAGGACCATGAGTCCATATTGCATTGGGTTCTCATGATTAGCAGGGCTAGACACCCTGCTAAAACACTCTGGGAGACTGAGATTCCAGCCTCTTATGGAGGACAGGCACACTCCATCAGTCCCACTGAGACCCCAAACAGAGGCGGCAGTTTGAAATATTTGCCAGCAGTAGGAGGGGTGTCAGAGGGGCGAGGGTAGGACAAAGCTCTCTCCACAGGAGAAAGGGCAGATGATGACACTTCCCCAGCCCTCCCTTGGCCCAACAGGTTGGGCATTCTCCAGAGCCCCAAACAATCCATCCCCCTTGTTGGCAGCCCAGCCCCAGTGTAATTCCCTGAGCACCAACCCACCCACCAGCTTGACCCAACAATATCAGACAATGCTGCCTCACAGGCAGAGGGAGGCTTTCCCAGCTTTCTTGGCCCTGTCTCAAACAACTAGGGAGGCACCTGCAGGAGCCAGCTCTGAACACTCCTTTCTCCTTGCAGGCAGCCCAACCTGGTGCTGTGCATGTAAATTATAGGGAGAAAAAAACAGAAGTAGCATTTATATCGACCAAATGACTTCAGAACAAAGAAAGTAACAAGAGACCAAGAAGGACATTACATAATAATAAAGGGTTCAATCCAACAAGAGGATATAACCATTATAAATATCTACACAACCAACATAGGAGTGCCTAAATATGTAAAACAAATACCAACAGAATTCAAGGGGGGAAACAGACTATAGCTCATTCATTTTAGGAGATTTTAACATGCCACTCACATCAATAGATCAACCGGACAGAAAATAAATAATAAACAGAGGCAGTGAATACACATTAGATCAAATGGACTTAACATATCTACAGAACATTCCACCCAAAAGAAACTGGGTACACGTTTTTCTCAAGTGTACATGAAATATTCTCCAGAAGAGAGTATATACTAGGCCACAAAAAGAGCCTCAATAAATTCAAAAAGATTGAAATTGTATTAAGCAACTTATCAAACCACAAAGGTATGAAACTAGAATTACACAAAAAAAACAAAAAAGCCTACAAACAATGGAGACTAAACAACATGCTTCTAAATAATCAATGGATCAATGAACAAACTAAAACAGAAATAAAGCAATACATAGATTATGAAAAAAAAACAGTCCAAAATTTGTGGGATGCTGCAAAAGTGGTTCTAAGAGGGAAGTACAGAGCAATACAGGCCTACCTCAAGAAACAAGAACAATCCAAAATATGCAGTCTAAACTCACAATTAGAGAAACTAAAAAAAGGAGAACAAATGAAATCAAAAATTAATAGGAGGGATATAATAAAGATCAAAACAGAAATAGAGAAGAACAAAACAACAGGAAAAAAAAATCAATGAAATCAAGAACTGGTTCTTTGAGAAAACAAACAAAATAGACAAATTCCTAATCAGACTTCTCAAGAGGAAAAGAAAGAGTACACAAATAAACAAAATCAAAACCAAGAAAGAAATAATCACAATGAATACCACAGAAATACAAAGAATTATTAGAAAATTATATGAAAATTATATGCCAATAAGTTGGACAACCTATAAGAAATGGACAAATTCTTATAAAAATGCAACCTTCCAAGACTGGCCCAGGAAGAAAATGTGAACAGACTAATTACCAGCAATGAAATTGAATTGTTAGTCAAAAAACTCCCAACAAACAAAGGTCCAAAACCAGATGGGTTCACAGCTGAATTATACCAAACATTTAAAGAAGAACAATATCCATCTACCTTAAAGTATTCCAAAAAGTAGAAGAGGAGGGAATACTTCCAAACTCATTCTATGAGGCCAGCAACACTCTAATACTAAAACCAAAGACACTACAAAAATATATAATTATAGACCAATATCCCTGATGAACATAGATGCAAAAATACTTAACAAAGTATTAACAAACTGAATTAAAAAATACATCAAAAGGGTCATTCATCACAACCAAGTGAGATTTATTCCAGGGATTCAGTGATAGTATAATACTTGTAAATCAATCAATATCATACACCATATTAACAAAAAGGATAAAAACCACATGATCAATCTCAATAGATGATGAAAAAGCATTTGAAAAAGTCAACTTCCATTCATGATAAAAACTCTAAATAAAATGGGTATAGAGGGTAAGTACCTCAACATAACAAAGGCCATATGTGACAAAACCATAGCTAACAACATATTCAATCATGAAAAGCTGAAAACTTTTCCTCTAAGATCAGGAACAAGACAAGGATGTCCACTTTCCCCATTTTTATTCAGCATAGTATTGGGGTCCTAGTCGCAACAATCAGACAAGACAGAGAGATAAAAGACATCCAAATTGGTAAGGGTGAAGTTAAACTGTCACTATTTGCAGATGACATGATGTGATACATAGAAAACCTTAAAGACTCCACCAAAAAACTATTAGAATAACTGGATTCAGCAGGATGCAAAAAAATACACAGAAATCTGTTGTTACCCTATATATTAACAACAAACTAGCTAACATACCTAGGAATAAAACTAACCAAGGAGGTGAAAAACCTGTACTTTGAAAACTGTAAGACACTCATGAGAAATTAAAGAAGACATCAATAACTGGAAATTGACCTGGTGTTTATGGATAGGAAGAATTAATATTGTCAAAATGGCCATCCTGCCCACAGCAATTTACAGTTTCAATGAATTCCTATCAAAATTCCAACAGCATTTTTCAATGAACTCAAACAAACAGCTCTAAATTCTATGAAATCACAAAAGACCTCAAATAGCCAAAATTATCCTGAGAAAGAACAAAGCTGGGGGTATTGTGCACCCTGACTTCAAGCTCTACTACAAAGCTACACTAATCAAAACAGTATGGCACTAGTACAAGAACAGACCCATAGATCAATGGAACAGAATAGAAAGCACAGATATAAAACCACACATATATGATCAATTAATATACAATAAAGGAGCCATGTATATCAATGGGAAAAGACAGCCTCTTCAATCACTGGTGTTGGGAAGACTGGATGGCTACATGTAAGAGAATGAAACTAGATTACTGTCTAACTCCATACACAAAAATGAACTCAAAATGGATCAAAGACCTGAAATGTAAGACATGAAACCATAAAACTCTTAGAAGAAAACAGGCAAAAATCTCTTGAACATACGTATGAGCAATTTTTCTGGACACATCTCCTCGGGCAAGGGAAACAAAATCAAATCTGAACAAGTGGGACTACATCAAACTAAAAAGCTTCTGTACAGCATAGGACACCATCAGCAGAACAAAAAGGCAACCTACAGTATGGGAGGATATATTTGTAAGGGGTCAAATGTCCAAAATACATAAAGAACTCATATGGCTGAACACCAAAGAAACAAATAACCCAATTAAAAATGGGCAGAGCACCTGAACAGACATTTCTCCAAGGAAGAAAAACAGATGGCCAACAGGTACATGAAAAGATGCTCCACATAACTAATCAGTGGGGAAATGCAAATCAAAACCACAATTAGGTATCACTTCACACCAGTTAGAACGGCCACTATCCAAGACAAGAAATAATAAATGCTGACAAGGATGCAGAGAAGGGGGAACCCTCCTAAACTGTTGGTGGGAATGTAATACAGTGCAACCACTGTGGAAAAAAGTATGAAGGTTCCTCAAAAAAATAAAAATAGAAATACCATTCAATTCTACTTCTAGGAATTAACCTGAAGAAAACAAAATCTCTGATTTGAAAAGATATATGCACCCCTATATATATCACACATTATTTACAACAGCCAAGCTATGGAAACAACCAGACTGTTAATCAATAGATGAATGGATAAAGAAGATGTGGTCAGCCATAAAAATAAAAGAAAACCTCCCATTTGCAGCAACATGGATGGACCCTACAAGGTATTATACTAACTGAAATAAGCCAGGCAGGGGAAGACAAATACTATATGATTTCACTTATTTAAGGATGATAAAAAACAAAAGTAGACTCACAGATACTGAGAAGTGACTGGTAGTTACCATAGGGGAGGGGTTGGTGTGGATGGGTGGGGAAGGTGAGGGAAATAAAGGGGAACAAGAATTCTCAATCATAATATAAGTTGGTCAAGGGGATAGTAGTACAGCATGGAGACTACATCCAGTGATTCTATAACATCTTCTTATGTTAACAAATAGTAACTGTACTAGTGGGGATAAGGATTTCATAAAATGCATAACTGTTGAACGACTGTGTTCTGTACTTGAAACCAATATAAGATTGTATATCAATGATACTTACATTAAAAAAAAGAAAGAAAAAGAAGAAATGCTGGCAAGGATATGGAAAAAAGGAACCCTTGTTCGAATGTAAACTGATGCAGCCATTATAAAAAACAGTACGAAGGTGGTGGAGGGATTAAAGATGGCGGTGTGAGAGGTGAGACAGAGGCTTCCTCCTAAAACCACATATAATACGAAAATATAATTAATACAACTAATCCTGAAAGAGCAACAGGAAAGAGGATTGCACCAGACTGCATACACCTGGAGAAAAGAGCAGACCTCACAGAACAGCGTAACATATGAAAGCTGTGGCCCAGTGGGACCCAAGCTCTTCCCCCACCCCAGATCACAGGTGAGAGGAAGAGAAACGGAGCAGGGAGGGAGTGGAGGCCTGGGACTGCTGAATACCTAAGTCCAGAGATCTGCTCTGGGAGCACAAACCTACATTTCATGGTGCTTGCATGAAATCTAGTGATTATGGGGTTGGAAAGCTAAGACAGGCAGAAATCCTGGAGAGACTAAGATTCCAGCCGCTTGTGGAAAATGGATCCATATCCAGCTGCAGTCTGAGAGACTTCCTAACAGCAAGAGGGCTGCTAAAGTGGCAAGGATTGCACAGAGCTTACTGCTCAGGAGAGAGGACAGGTAGACAAAATTGTCCAGGTGCACTCGACCAGGCAGGTTGTGAGCTTTGTCATATAGACTCTCATATTTAAGGAGGAAAAAGAAATCTTCTTCCTTAGATGATCTTCAGGTGCTCCAGCCCCCTGACTGGCTACACAGCTCCAGGGACACCCTCCAGGATACGCAGCCTACTGCACCTTTCTCCCAGCCAGCCCCACCTGGCTCACAAAAGGACAAACCCTACCCTGGCGTTAGCCCAGCATGAGGGAAGATCTGCCTACAGCAACTACAAATGCAAAGCATAGAGGTTTATACCTGTGTGCTCGGCCTACTGGTTCAGGCAGTGGAGAAAGGCATAGCAGCTGAGAAGCAGGAAACAGCTCTTTCCTCCCCCCAGGCACCAATACCACTCCCCTGAGACCCCCAACATTGCTTCAGGGGCTAAGCAGCTCCAGGTAGTAGAGCTTCTGGGCACTAGATGGTACCATATACAAATAGGAAATGCCAAAGGAACCTGGTTCAGAGTAAAATTATTAATACAACTCCTGAGAAAGATTTAAATGACATAACCTCATGACTCTTCCTGAAAGGGAGTACAAAATAAAAAATCATTAACATGCTCATGGAGATACGGAAAGATATTCAAGAACTCAGGAATGAATTCCAGTCGGAGATCCAATCATTGAGGAGCACAGTGGAGGGTATTAAAAGTAGATTGGATACAGTGGAGATGATAAATGAAATAGAAACTAGAGAAGAGGAATATAAACAAGGTGAGGCACAGAGAGAAAAAAAGCACAAAAAGAATATTGAGATAACTGTGTGACCAATCCAAATGGAACAATATTCGCATTCTAGGGGAACCAGAAGAAGAAGAAGACAGAAAAAGGGATAGAAAGTGGCTTTGAGGAGGTAATTGCTGAAAACTTCCCCAATCTGGGGAAAGAGATAGTCTGTCAGGCCATGGAGATGCACAGATCTTCCAACACAAGGGACCCAAGGAAGACAACACCAAGACATACAGTAATTAAAATCGCAAAGATCAAGGATAAGGACAGACTATTAAAAGCAGCCAGAGAGAGAAATAAGATCACATACAAAGGAAAGCCCATCAGGCTATCATCACACTTCTCAACAGAAACCTTACAGGCCAGAAGGGAGTGGCATGATGTTTAATGCAATGAAACACAAAGGCCTTGAACCAAGAATACTTTATCTGGCAAAATTATCATTAAAATTTGAAATAGCGATTAAACAATTTCCAGATAAGCAAATGCTGAGAGAATTTACCTCCCACAAATCATCTCTACAGTGTTTGTTGGAGGGACTACTACAGATGGAAGTGTTCCTAAGGTTTAATACCTGTCCCCAGCGGTAAAAAAACCACAGTAAAGAAAGCAGAATGGCTAATTACTAAGCAAATGCAAAATTAAATTAACTATCCCCAAAGTCAATCAAGGGATAGACAAAGAGTACAGAATAATGATATCTAATATATAAAGAATGGAAGAGGAATAAAAAGGAGGAAATACTAACAGAACTTTAGATTGTGTTTGTAATAGCATATAAAGTGAGGTAAGTTGGACTCTTAGATAGTAAGGAAGTTAACCTTGAACCTTTGGTAACCACGAATCTAAACACCGCAATGTCAATAAGTACATACCTATCGATAATCACCCTAAATGTAAATGGACTGAATGTGCCAAGCAAGACATAGAGTCACTGAATGGATAAAAAAACAACACCTATCTATATGTTACCCACAACAGACTCACTTTAAACCCAAAGACATACACAGACTAAAAGTGAAGGGATGTGGGGGTGGGGTAGGGGGATACAGGGAAGGCAGTATAACACAGAGAAGACAAGTAGTGATTCTATAACATCCTTCCATGCTAATGGACAGTGACTGCAATGGGGGTATGTGGTGGGGACTTGATAATAGGGGGAGTCTTGTAACCATAATGTTGCTCGTGTAATTGTATATTAAAAATAGCAAACTTAAAAAAAAAAAAGAAACTATGTTAAAATCAAAAAAAGTGAAGGGATGGAAAAAGATATTTCTTGCAACTAATGGGGAGAAAAAAGCAGGAGTTGCAGTACTTGTATCAGATAAAATAGACTTCAAAACAAAGAAAGTCACAAGACACAAAGAAGGACATTACATAATGATAAAAGGGTCGATACAACAAGAAGATATAACCTTTATAAATATCTATGCACCCAACACAGGAGCACCTACATATGTGAAACAAATACTAACAGAATTAAAAGGAGAAATAGAATGCAATGCATTCATTCTAGGAGACTTCAACACACCACTCACTCTGAAGGACAGATCAACCAGACAGAAAATAAGTAAGGAGACAGAGGCACTGAACAACACAATAAAACAGATGGACCTAACAGATATCTACAGAACTCTACACCCAAAGCAGCAGAATACACATTCTTCTCAAGTGCACATGGAACATTTTCAAGAAGAGATCATATATTGGCCACAAAAAGAGCCTTGGGAAATTCAAAAAGACTGAAATTGTACCAACCAGTTTCTCAGACCACAAAGTTATGAAACTAGAAATATATTGTGCAAGGAAAATGAAAAATCCCACAAACACATGGAGGCTTCACAACATGTTCCTAAATAACCAATGGATCAATGACCAAATAAAAACAGAGATCAAGCAATATATGGAGACAAATGACAACAATAATTCAACACCACAAAATCTGTGACATGCAGAGAAGGCCGTGCGAGAGGAAAGTATACTGCAATAGAGGCCTACCTCAGGAAAGAACAATCCCATGTGAGCAGTCTAAACACAAATAACGAAACTAGAAAAAGAAGAACAAAAAAGGCCCAAAGTCAGTAGAAGGAGGGACATAATAAAGATTAGAGCAGAAATAAATAAAATCGAGAAGAATCAAACAATAGAAAGAATCAATGAAAGCAAAAGCTAGTTCTTTGAGAAACTAAACAAAATAGATAAACCCCTAGCCAGACTTATCAAGAAAAAAAGAGAGTCTACTCACATAAACAGAATCAGAAATGAGAAAGGAAAAACACTGCAGATACCACAGAAATACAAAGAATTATGACAGAATACTATGAAAAATTATATGCTAATATACTGCATGGCCTAGAAGAAATGGGCAACTTTCTAGAAAAATACAACCTTCCAAGGCTGACCCAGAAAGAAACAGAAAATCAAACAGACCAATTACCAGCAATGAAATTGAACTGGTAATCAAAAACCTACCTAAGAACAAAACCCCTGGACCAGATGGCTTCACCACTGAATTTTATCAAACATTTACTGAAGACCTAATACTCATCCTCCTTAAAGTTTTCCAAAGAGTAGAAGAAGAGGGAATACTTCCAAACTCATTCTATGAGGCCAGCATCAGTCTAATACCAAAACCAGGCAAAGACCACAAAAAAAGAAAATTACAGACCAATATCCCTGATGAATATAGATGCAAAAATACTCAACAATATATTAGCAAACAGAATTCAAAAATATATCGAAAAGATCATCCATCATGATGAAGTAGGATTCATTCCAGGAATACAAGGATGGTACAACATTCGAAAATCCATCAACATCATCCACTACATCAACAAAAACAAGGGCAAAAACCACATGATCATCTCCATAGTTGATGAAAAAGCATTTGACAAAATTCAACATCCATTCATGATAAAAACTCTCAACAAAACGGGTATAAAGGGCAAGCACCTGTACATAATAAAGGCCATATATGATAAACCCACAGCCAACATTATACTTAACAGCGAGAAGCTGAAAGCTTTTCCTTTAAGATCGGGAACAAGACAAGGATGCCTACTCTGCCCACTTCTATTCAACATAGTACTAGAGGTCCTAGCCATGGCAATCAGACAACACAAAGAAATAAAAGGCATACAGATTGGCAAGGAAGAAGTTAAATTGTCCCTGTTTGCAGATGACATGATATTGTACATAAAAAACCCTAAAGAATCCACTCAACAACTACTAGAACTAATATGTGAATTCAGCAAAGTTGCAGGATACAGAATTAATACGCAGAAATCTGTGCCATTCCTATACATTAACAATAAACTAGCAGAAAGAGAAATCAGGGAAACTCCATTCACAGTTGCATCAAAAAGAATAAAATACCTAGGAATAAACCTAACCAAGGAAGTGAAAGACCTATACTCTGAAAACTACAAGACACTCATGAGAGAAATTAAAGAAGATACAAAAAAATGGAATAACATCCCATGCTCATGGTAGGAAAATTAATATTGTCAAAACAGCCATCCTGCCTAAATCAATCTACAGATTCAATGCAATTCCTATCAAAATACCAACAGCGTTCTTTAATGAACTAGAGAAAATCGTTCTAAAATTCATATGGAACCATAAAATACCCCGAATAGCCAAAGCAATCCTGAGAAGGACAAATAAAGCTGGGGGGATTATTCTCCCCAACTTGAAGCTCTATTACAAAGCCACAGTAATCAAGACAATGTGGTACTGGCACAAGAACAGACCCATAGACCAATGGAACAGACTAGAGAGCCCTGATATAAACCCAACCATACATGGTCAATTAATATATGATAAAGGAACCATGGACATACAATGGGGAAATGACAGCCTCTTCAACAGCTGGTGTTGGTAAAACTGGACAACTAAATGCAACAGAATAAAACTGGATTATTGTTTAACCCCATACACAAAAGTAAACTCGAAATGGATCAAGGACCTGAATGTACATCATGAAACGATAAAACTCTTAGAAGACAACATAGACAGAAATCTCCTAAATATAAGCATGAGCAACTTCTTCCTGAACGCATCTTCTCGAGCAAGGGAAACAAAAGCAAAAGTAAAATCATGGGACTACATCAAACTAAAAAGTTTCTGTATGGCAAAGGACACCATAAACAGAACAAAAAGGCATCCAACAGTATGGGAGAATATATTTGTAAATGATATATCCAACAAGGGGTTAACATCCAAACTATATAAAGAACTTACATACCTCAACACCCAAAAAGAAAATAATCCAATTAAAAAATGGGCAGAGGATATGAAGAGACACTTCCCCAAAGAAGAAATTCAGGTGGCCAACAGACACATGAAAAGATGCTCCACATCACTAATCATCAGGGAAATGCAAATTAAAACCACGATGAGATAACACTTCACACCAGTAAGGATGGCCAGTATCCAAAAGACTAAGAACAACTAATGCTGGTGAGGATGCTGAGAAAGGGGAACCCTCCTACACTGCTGGTGGGAATGTAAGCTAGTTCAACCATTGTGGAAAGTCATATGGAGGTTCCTCAAAAAATTCAAAATAGAAATATCATTTGACCTGGGAATCCCACTCTTTGGAATTTACCCAAAGAATACAACTTCTCAGATTCAAAAAGACATATGCACCCCTATGTTTATTGCAGCACTTTTTACAATAGCCAAGATATGGAAGCAATCTAAGTGTCCATCAGTAGATGAATGGATAAAGAAGATGTGGTACAAATATACAATGGAATACTATTCAGCCATAAGAAAGAAACAAATCCTGCCATTTGCAACAACATGGATGGAGCTGGATGATATAATGCTCAGTGAAATAAGCCAAGCAGAGAAAGACAAATGCCGAATGATTTCCCTCATTTGTGGAGTACAACAACAAAGCAGAACTGAAGGAAGAAAATAGCAGCAGACTCAGAGACTCCAAGAAGCAACTAGTGGTTACCAGAGGTGAGGGGTGTGGGAGGGAAGGTGGGAGAAGGGAATTGAGGGGTATTATGTTTAGTACACATGGTGTGGGGGATCAAGGGGAAAACAGTGTAGCACAGAGAAGGTAAATAGTGAATCTGTGGCATCTTACTACACTTATGGACTGTGACTGCATTGTGGTATGGGTGGGGACTTGATAATATGGGTAACTGTAGTAACCACATTGTTTTTTCATGTGAAACCTTCATAAGAGTGTATATCAATAATACCTTAACAAAAAAAAAAAGAAAACAGTATGAAGGTTTCTTAAATAATTAAAAATAAAACTATAATATAATTTAGTAATCCACTTCTGAGCATATATCCAAAGGAAACAAAGTATCTCAAAGAGATATCTGTAGTCCCATGTTCACTGCAGCATTATTCACAATAGCCAAGGTATGTAAATAACCTAAATGTCAATCAAAGGATGTATGGATAAGGAAAATATGGTGTGTGTGTGTGTGTGTGTGTGTGTGTGTGTGTATACACACACATACATATATAATGGAATATTATTCAGTCTTAAAAAGTAGTAAGTTCTGCCTTTTTCAACAGCATGGATGAAACTGAAGGTCATTATGCAAAGTGAATTAAGCAAGACAAAGACAAATACTGCATGGTATCACTTATAAGTGGAATAAAAAAAGTCAAACTCAGAAACAGAATAGAATGGTAGTTTCTAAGGGCTAGAGAGTGTGGGAGAAATAGAGGCTAGTAAAACGGTACAATCTTTCAGCTAGAAGATAAATAAGGTCTGAGGATCTAATGTATAATATGGTGACTAGAGTTTACAATACTGTAATGTATAATTAAATTTGACAAGACAGTAGAATTTAAGTGTTCTCACACACACAAACACAGAAACACAGAAACACAAAGGTAAACATGAAGAAATGGATATGTTAGCTAACTCAATAGTGGGAACATTTTATAATGTGTATGTATAACAAGTTACTATGTTGTACACTTTAAAATATATTACACCATTTTACTTGTCAGTTTTACCTTGAAAAAGCAGGGGCAGGGGTTAAAGAGAAGGAATTAACAGAAATTATTCCAGGCCCCAGTCATATTCCATATTCTGAAAAGAATTTATGAAGTCCCTATGGGAAAACAAGGTTATACAAGAGTTATAATTTGACAATTAAATCTGACGGAGGAGATGCAAATACATATGTGCAAGTATATCAGAACTAAGTATGTAGTTTATCTTTTCCAAAGTAATATTTTTCTTATTCATTTTAACTAGGCCATTTGGTTTTTGTTTGTTTAAAGAAGTTCCAAATTTCACTTTTAACTGCTGATGTTTCATTAGCTGCTGTGTGTTTCTGGTCACCTAACCCTGAATACCTTTGGTTTTGATAAACTGATTGTGCTAAGTGGTGGATTTTATTGCAATTAGCACCATATTGGCTTGGCGGAAACTTAAATCATCCTTCCTCTGTCTGAAAGCTCAAAAATATTAACAGATACAAAGAATAAATTGTCCCCTCTCCACCCTAAGAGTCTACTGCCAGTTTGGGAGTTATTTGTACTTAAATGATATTCTTCTTAGTCTCACATTTGTCAACTACATTTATTAAACACTATATGCTGAATACATTACTAGATTTAGAAAGTTTCATGAACCTATAAAGAAGAAAATGAGTTCCTCCTACAATTGAGACTGTTATAATCCACTAGGAGATGTAAGACAGACAATATATCTGAGAACACAAATACAGTTATTAAAGCAATTATATTTTATGAAGATAGACAAAAATTGACTGCTTGTAGTAACTGATCCTGTTAAAAATTAAATTAGGGCATATTACTTCTCTGCTCAAATTCTCCCCTTTCTCTCAAAGTGTATGGCTACAAGGCCCTTTATGATCTTGCCTCCTCCCTACCTTTGTGTTTCTGACGTCATGTCCCACGACTCTTACCTCTAATTCATCTCCTCCAGCTCTACTGGACCCTTTTCTGTTCTTCAAACACATCAACCATGTTCCTGCTGTAAGGCCTTCCCTCGTCTAGACTGTTATTTCCTCAATATTTTCTTGGCTCTTTCACTTCCTTCGACTGCTTTACATCTCACCTTCTCAAGAAAACCTGATGTAATTACTATTTATTTCTATTCCTGAATCCCCAGTCCCAGCATTCCCAATTTAATCTCCTTTACTCTGCTCCACTTTGTTGTTTTTCCATACTACTCATCACCTTCTAAAATACTGTGTGCCGTATTTATATACTGCTATAATTGTTCAGATCTATGTTAACTCCTCAAGGGCAAGGATTCATTGTCTGCCTTCTTAACTGACATATCCCAAATACCTAGAACAGTGCCTGGAACACAGTAAGAGCTCAGTTAATATAGGTTTGCATTTATTAAATCAAGCAGATAATTTACAAATCTTCATTTTACTTTCAGTTGTGCAGTCAGAATATATGTGCCAAAACAAAAACATAATTTTGAGTTTCTCAATCCATCAGCTTTTCAAAGAACCTCATTTTTCCTTCAAAATATGTCTCTTCCCATAAAATATTTACCTGTAACAAACCCACGAGTGAACCATCATGCTGGTTTTTCTCTCATTAGGTACTCCACATCACTTTACATGCACAAAAATGAATCTTTGATTTAGAATAGATGTAGAATCAGTTTTATAGCTCATGAGAAAACTCAACTACTAACATCATTTATCATCACTATCAACATGTGATACCAAATTTTTCCTTTTGCTCAACAAACTCTCAGCAGTGTCACTGCAATTATATATTATAATACAAGAAAATGTCTGCAGAACAGAAAATAACAATAGCACTTTGGCAGGATCAATCTGACCCAATTTCTATTATCCTGAGGACTTAAATACAGCAAAATATTGGAAAAGAATCAGAAAGTTGTGTCCAAGTAATTACAAGTTATCATGAATAGCATTCAGTCTTCTACTTTGAATATACACTTAGAAACAATAAAGCATAGCAGTTCAGTGAGTTTTCCCTCTTTTACTTTGTCAACCAAAACAGAGACAAAAATGAAACAAAACATTTAAAAATTATTAAAATAATTTAAAGGATACGGATTTCTGTGACAGCTTTCAAAGAATCTAAATCATTTTCTGTTACTCCTAAAAAAAAACCATATATGATATGTATACTTTTTAATCTTTTCCATAAAAACCATTTCAAAAAAATTTGCATAACTTTTTATTGAAAGCAATTAAAAATAATGTAAATGCAGAAGTTGCACATAATCTACTCAAATTTACTATTTTTTTATTCTTCCTTATGCTAAGAAACACATACTAGTTTTTACTTTTATAAAACCAACTAAAAAACAAGGAATTACCTTGAACTTCCTGAGGCTGGGATGTAACTGAAAAAGATGGTACTTTGAAATCACCTTCTCTGATATCAGAAGCAGAAAAGGCATCACTTGATGTAAACATATTAATGTCTGAATATTTCCATGATTTCTGTGTGTTCATTTCTGTTTGGACAATTTTCGCTGAGCCAATATGTCTGTCATTAGGACAATCACCCTGATATATATTGTCAGAAATTTTAAACAGTCTGTAAAAAAAAAAAAACATGTTTTATACTTGTAACAGTTACTTAGGATGTGAAAAGCTAGTATAAAATTGGTAAAAATACCCACAGATTGTAGTTAATTCAAATACAAAAGCTAATCATTCTCCTAAAATACAACTTGCTAAGTTTAGTACTGAATTATGTCTTTTCAATTCCCTAAAATTCAGATAAATCCATTTGTGGTAGCTAGCCACCAAGACAGACCAAATGATCTTTGTCTTACGGTATTCACAACTTTTTAGTCTCCCAGTTCAAATCAAGACTGGCCTTTGTATCTAACAGAATACTGTAGAGGTACAAGTGTGTGACTTCCAAGGCTAGGTCATAAGACACTGTTTCTCCTGCATGGTCTCTTGGCTCGTTCACACTGAGGGGAGCTAGCCACTATATCATGAACACTCAAGATACACTATGGAGAGGCTCACGTGACAGGTACTGAGGCCTCTTGACAGTGACCAGCACCAAAATCGCAAACACCATGCAATAATCATTTAGGTATAAGAAATGCTTCCTTGCAAAGTTCTGGAAACACAGAAAAGTCATCTTTATGATTGTAATTTGTTATAGTCAACTGATCACAAGATAATCCATCAAAGTAATTTGTTCTCAATAACCTTAAGGGATAAAGTGACTATTAAGGTTCCTAATATAACACTCACATCTTACCTAAGTAATAGGGATGACAGCAGGTATCAGTCTTACAGAATTCTGTAAGGAATGACACTCAAACAAGTACTGTGCAAATACAGAATATTTTCTAAATTACTTTTACTATTAATTTAATGGCATGTTTTCCTGTAAGAAAAAAACAGTCTTCCAAAAAACTAGAAAGATAAATGTATTTAAGAACAAATTGTAGAGCTGCAACCTCCAATGCCAGCAGTTCTATCTTTGAGGATAGAAAATTCAAAAGCAAATGGTTAGTTTCAGATAACAGTAGAATTCCATTATGAAATGGTATTGAGGAAAAAGAAATGGTATTAAGGACTTCCAAGGAGGGGGGAGGGACTGGAGATTGAGTTCAATCACCAGTGGCCAATGATTTAATCAATCATGCCTATGTCATGAAACCTATATGAATGAAAAACCCTGAAGTGATAGGTGTTTGGTGAACCCTTCTGTCTTGGTGAACATATCAAGGTGCTCAAAGGTTGACACAGTTGTAGAGGGCATGGAAGCGCTTCATAGCCTCTCCATGTATCTCTTCATACCCTTTCCCTATGTATCTCTTCCATTTGTCTGTTTCTGAATTTTATCCTTTATAATAAACTGGTAAACACAAGTGTTTTCCTGAGTTCTGTTAAGTCATTCTAGCAAATTATTGAGCCTAGTGTGGTGCATGGAACCCTCAAATTTGTAGTCTTCAAGGCAGAAATGTGGGTAGCCTGGCACCCTATTTGTGACTGTCATCTGAAGTGGGACTGTCTCAGCCCTTAATGTGCAGGGTTTGATTCTAATTCCAGGAGTTAATGGGAAAATTGAACTGAATTGTTGAACATCCATTGGTGCCAGAGAATCAGATCATTGGCTGGTGTCAGAAAACCCCCCAAACCTTACATTTATCATGAACTGATTTTCAATGAGGATGCCATGAGATTTAATGGGGAAAGAATAGTTGTTTTCAGGAAATGGTACTGGAACCATTGCAAAAGAATAAAGTTGGACTCCTACCTTGCACCATAAAAATAATTGACTCAAAATGGGTCATAGGCCTAAATGTAAGAGTTAAAGCAATAAAACTCTTAAAAGAAAACATAGGACTAAATCTTCACAACCTTGGATTGGGCAATGGTCTCTTACATATGACACAAAAAGCCCAAGTAACACAAGAAAAATTAGATAAACTGGGCTTCATCAAAATTAAAGTTTTGTGCTGCTAACAATACCATCAAAAAAGTAAAAAACACATAGAAGAAAATTTTTCAAATCATATAACTCATAAGGGACTTTTATCCAGAATACATAAAGAACTCTACTAACACAATAAAGATGGAAAAAAATTTTTAAACAGGCAAAGGATTTAAATAGACTTACTCCAAAGAAGATAAACAAATAGCCAATAATCACATGAAAATATGACCCAAAAAGTCAAATACAGAGTTACCATATTCCCCAGCAAATCCACTTCTAGGTATAAATCCAAAAGAATTAAAAATATATTCACACAAAAACCTGTACATGAATGTCCATAGCAATATTCATAATAGCCAAAAATGTAAACAACCCAAATGATAAATGGGTAAACAAAATATGGTATATCCATTTAATGGATTATTATTTGGTCATAAGAAGGAATGAAGTACTTGTCAGTGACCAGCACCAAAATCGCAAACACCATGCAATGAACCTAGTAAATACTATGCTAAGTAAAAGAAGCCAGACACAGAAGGCCAGATACACTGTGATTTCCACTAGTACGAAATGCCTTATAGATAAATTAATCTATAGAAAGAGGAAGTAGATTTGTGGTTGCCAAGTGTTACAAGGACAGAGTGTCTGTTAATGAGTATAGAGTTTTTTCTGGGGCAATGCTGCACAACTCTGTGAATATTCTAAAAAGCAACGAATTTTCCATTTCAGAAGGGTAAATTTTATGGTATGTGAGTTGTATCTTAAAGAAGCTGTTATAAAAATTTCACAGACATCAGCCTCAACTGGGTCCTTTACAGTGTCTAACAGTCCTACCATTATTCTAACTAGATTACTTTCCTATTCTCCATAACCTCCATTCTTTTCATACTTGGTCAATACCGCCATATTTTCCCTCAAAATCCACAGATGACCTCATCTCTTACAGCAGAGAGAAAACAAAAACTATCAATTAGCTCTCTTCTGAATCCTAAAACCCATAAATCCAATTCTCTATTTGGACAATTTACAAGTACCTAAATTTAACATGTCCAAATCTGTACTCATCACCTCCCCCCAAACTTGTTCTTCCTTTACAGTTTTCCATTTCTATGATGGGGCATTTCCATTTCCTTTCCATGAAAGAGTTCTACCACCCTTCATCATTCTGGCTTAAGCTACAAACATATTAGTCAAGTCTCATATCTAATAATTATTTAAGTCCTCTGAGATTCTATCTCCTAAATAACTCAGAACTCTCTCATTCCTGCTACCATAGTCCTAGGTTCACACTACCATTCTCACTCACCTAGACTAATAAAATAATCTTCTAAGTTAAACTACACAATGTATTCTAGCTCCCTTCTAATTCATCATACTGGGGCCAAAATGGACTTTAGGTTAAAAAAATAATCTAACTTCCAGAAAGATGGCGGCGTGAGCAGGGCGGCAGAAATCTCCTGCCAAAACTATATATATCTATGAAAATACAGCAAATACAACTATTCCTAAAAGAGAGACCAAAATACACAGAAAAGCGCACAGCGTGCAGCTACACATGAGAGGACTTGGCACCCCGCAAGGCGGGTAAGATACAGAGCCATGACCCAACAGGACCCGAGCACTCACCCACCCCAGCACACCGGTGGGAGGAGAGGATTCAGAGTCAGGAGGGAGTGGAAGTACACCACGCAAAATAACCAGCCCCGGTGATCTGCGCGGGGAGCGCTGACACACATCGCGCAGTGTAGTGGAGATTGGAAAGACAGAGGGTGCAGGATCTGAGTGGGGAACGCGCCAGGGTGCTTGCAGCCGGTTCCCGGGAAGGAAAGAAAATAAAAAAAGAAAAGCGTGTGCTTTTTTCAGCGGTCTTAAAGAGACAGGAGCCCTGCGAATGACCGGATCACCCCGGCACACTCAGCCCAGCAGACTGGGAGTCCTGGGGAGTTTCGGACCTCTTAGCTGGCGACTGGGAAAGGGTGGCAGCACTTAGACTTTCCACACACATCAACAGCCTCCCATTCATTCCCATCACAGTCAGAGCTATAAAAGGCTCTGCGGAGTGGCGCGGTCACGGCTGCGGAATAGTGGAGCAACAGCGCCACCTACAGCATCCCCACAGAATCTACTCCCGGTGGGTGTATTTTTTTGTTGTTGTTTTGTTTTGTTTTTGTTTTTTCATCTATTTCTTTTTTCTTTTCTTTTCTTTTCTTTTTTTTCTTTTTTATCTTTCTTTCATCCTTTTTTTTTTCTTTTTAAAGTCTTAAAGAGCCCAGCTAACATACGTGGCAACTAGCAGCGACCACGTCTATAACTATGAAAACACAGAGGAATATGGTACAGACTAAGATCAACCAGACAACCACAGAGACAGAGTCTGAAGGGATGGAAATGCAGTCTTCCTGAAAAATAATTCAGAATAAAAGTCATAACCATGCTGATGGATCTACAGAGAAATGTGCAAGAGCTAAGGGAGGAAGTGAGGGAAGTCAGGAAAGACAATGCAGAAATCAGACAAGCGATCAATGGGCTTAGCAGCAGACTGGATGAGATGCAAGAGGCTGTTAATGGAGTAGAAATCAGAGAATAGGAATAAAGAGAAGATGAGGCAGAGAGAGATAAAGGGATCTCTAGGAATGAAAGAATATTAAGAGAACTGTGTGACCAATCCAAACGGAACAATATTCACATTATAGGAGTACCAGAGGAAGAAGAGAGAGAAAAAGGGATAGAAAGTGTCTTTGAACAAATAATTCCTGAAAAATTTCCCACACTGGGGAAGGAAATAGTCTCGCAGTCCACAGAAGCCCACAGATCTCCCAACACAAGGGACCCAAGGAAGACAACACCAAGACACATAATAATTAAAATGGCAAAGATCAAAGATAAAGACAGAGTATTAAAGGCAGCTAGAGAGAGAAAAAAGATCACCTACAAAGGAAAACCCACCAGACTTCTCAACAGAAACCTTACAGGCCAGAAGAGAATGGCATCATATATTTAACATAATGAAACAGAAGGACCTTGAACCAAGAATATTGTATCCAGCACGATTATCATTTAAATATAACGGAGGGATTAAACAATTCCCAGACAAACGAAAGTTGAGAGAGTTTGCCTCTCATAAAACACCACTACAGGATATCTTAAACGGACTGCTCTAGAGGGAAGCACCCATGAGGCTAAAAATATGTCACCAGAGAAAATACAATCATAGCAAAGAAAGCAGACCATCCAAATATTAACTAAAGGCAAAGAATAAAACATCTAGTATATAAAGAACGGAGGAGGAAGAATAAGAAGGGAGAGAAATAAAGAAACATCAGACGGTGTTTACAATAACTTAACAAGAAAGTTAAGTTAGATTGTTAGATAGTAAAGAAGCAACCCTAGAACCTTTGGTAACCACGAATCTAAAGTCAGCAATGGCAATAACTACATATCTATCAATAATCACCCTAAATGTAAATGGACTGAATGCACCAATCAAAAGACACCGAGTAACAGAGTGGATAAAAAAGCAAGACCCATCTATATGCTGCTTACAGGAGACTCCTCAAACCCAAAGATATACACAGACTAAAAGTGAAGGGATGGAAAAAGATACTTCATGCAAACAACAAAGAGAAAAAAGCAGGTGTCACAGTACTTCTTTCAGACAAAATAGACCTCAAAATGAAGAAAGTAGCAAGAGATAAAGAAGAACATTACATAATGATAAAGGGGTGAATACAACAAGAAGATATAACCATTATAAATATATATGCACCCAACACAGGAGCGCCAGCATATGTGAAACAAATACTAACAGAATTGAAGGAGGAAATAGACAGCAATACATTCATTTTAGGAGACTTCAACACACCACTCACTCCAAAGGACAGATCAACCAGACGAAAAATAAGTAAAGACACAGAGGCACTGAACAACACACTAGAACAGATGGACCTAACAGACATCTACAGAACTCTGCAACCAAAAGCAGCAGGATACACATTCTTCTCAAGTGCACATGGAACATTTTCCGGAATAGACCACATACTAGGCCACAAAAAAACCTCAGTAAATTCAAAAATATTGAAATCCTACCAACCAACTTCTCAGATCACAAAGGTATAAAACTAGAAATAAATTTTAGAAAGAAATCAAAAAGGCTCACAAATACATGGAGACTTAACAACATTCTCCTAATCAATCAATGGGTTAATGACCAAATCAAAACAGAAATCAAAGAATATATGGAGACTAATGACAACAACAACATAAAGCCACAACTTCTGTGGGACGCAGTAAAGGCAGTTCTAAGAGGAAAGTATATTGCAATCCAGGCCTATTTAAAGAAGGAAGAATATTCCTAAATGAATAGTCTAAAGACACAATTACTGAAATTGGAAAAAGAAGAACAAAGGAGGCCCAAAGTCACCAGAAGGAGGGAAATAATAAAGATCAGAGAAGAAATAAATAAAATTGAGAAGAATAAAATGGTAGAAAAAATCAATGAAACCAAGAGCTGGTTCTTTGAAAAAATAAACAAAATAGATAAACCCCTAGCCAGACTCATTAAGAGAAAAAGAGAATCTACACACATAAACAGAATCAGAAATGAGAAAGGAAAAATAATGATGGACCCCACAGAAATACAAAGAATTATAAGAGAATATTATGAGAATCTATATGCTAACAAGCTGGAAAACCTAGAAGAAATGGACAACTTGTTAGAAAAATACAGCCTTCCAAGACTCACCAAGCAGGAAACAGAAAAACTAAACAGACCAATCACCAGCAATTAAATTGAATCGGTAATCAAAAAATTACACAAGAACAAAACCCCTGGACCAGATGGACTCACCTGAATTCTACCAGACATATAGAGAAGAAATAACACCCATTCTCCTTAAAGTTTTCCAAAAAATAGAAGAGGAGGGAATACTTCCAAACTCATTCTATGAAGCCAGCATCACTCTAATACCAAAACCGGGCAAAGACCTCACCAAAAAAGAAAGTTAGAGATCAATATCGCTGATGAACGTAGATGCAAAACTACTCAACAAAATATTAGCAAACTGAATTTAAAAATACATCAAGAGGATCATACACCATGATCAAGTGGGATTCATCCCAGGGATGCAAGGATGGTACAACATTCGAAAATCCATCAACATCATCCACCACATGAACAAAAAGAAGAACAAAAACCACATGATTATCTCCATAGATGCTGAAAAAGCATTTGACAAAATTCAGCATCCATTCATGATTAAAACTCTCAACAAAATGGGTATAGACGGCAAGTACCTCAACATCATAAAGGCCATATATGACAAACCCACAGCTAACATCATACTTAACAGCGAGAAGCTGAAAGCTTTTCATCTAAGATCGGGAACAAGACAGGGATGCCCACTCTCTCCACTGTTATTCAACATAGTACTGGAGGTCCTAGCCATGGCAATCAGACAAAACAAAGACACACAAGGCATCCAGATTGGTAAAGAAGAAGTCAAATTGTCACTATTTACAGATGACATGATACTGTACATAAAAAACCCTAAAGACTCCACTCCAAAACTACTAGAACTAATATCTGAATTCAGCAAAGTTGCAGGATACAAAATTAACACACAGAAATCTGTTGCTTTCCTATACACTAACGATGAACAGAAAGAGATATCCGAAAAACAATTCCATTCACAATTGCATCAAAAAGAATAAAATATCTAGGAATAAACCTAACGAAGGAAGTGAAAGACCTGTACTCTGAAAACTACAAGACACTCCTAAGAGAAATTAAAGAGGACACTAACAAATGGAAATCCATCCCATGCTCTTGGCTAGGTAGAATAAATATTGTAAAAATGGCTATTCTACCTAAAGCAATCTACAGATTCAATGCAATCCCTATCAAACTACCAGCAGCTTTCTTCAATGAACTCAAACAAATAATTCTAAAATTCATATGGAACTACAAAAGACCCCGAATAGCCAAAACAATCCTGAGAAGGAGGAATCAAACAGGGGTAATTACGCTCCCTGACTTCAAGCTCTACTACAAAGCCACAGTAATCAAGACGATTTGGTATTGGCACAAAAACAGACCCACAGACCAGTGGAACAGAATAGAAAATCCAAACATTAACCCAAACATATACAGTCAATTAATATTTGATAAAGGAGCCTTGGATATACAATGGGGAGATGACAGCCTCTTCAGCAGCTGGTATTGGAAAAACTGGACAGCTACATGTAAGAGAATGAAACTGGACTACTGTCTAACCCCATACACAAAGGTAACCTCAAGGTAGATCAAAGACCAAATGTAAGTCATGAAACCATAAAACTCTTAGGAAAAAACATAGCCAAAAATCTCTTGGACATAAACATGAGCGACTTCTTCATGAACATATCTCCCCGGACAAGGGAAACAAAAGCAAAAATGAACAAGTGGGACTATATCAAGCTGAAAAGCTTCTGTACAGCAAAGGACACCATCAGTAGAACAAAAAGACATCCTACAGTATGGGAGAATACATTCATAAATGACATATCTGATAAGGGGTTGACATCCAAAATATATAAAGAACTCACACACCTTAACAAACAAAAAGCAAATAATCCAATTAAGAAATGGGCAGAGAACATGAATAGACACTTCTCCAAAGAAGAAATTCACATGGCCAACAGACACATGAAAAGATGCTCCACATCGCTAATCATCAGAAAAATGCAGATTAAAACCACAATGAGATATCACCTCACACCAGTGAGGATGGCCAACATCCAAAACACAAACAGCAACAAATGTTGGCGAGGATGTGGAGAAAAGGGAACCCTCCTACACTGCTGGTGGGAATGCAAATTAGTTCAACCATTGTGGAAAAGCAGTATGGAGGTTCCTCAAAAACCTCAAAATAGAAATACCATTTGACCCAGGAATTCCACTCCTAGGAATTTACCCTAAGAATGCAGCAGCCTAGTTTCAAAAAGACATATGCACCCCTATGTTTATCGCAGCACTATTTACAATAGCCAAGAAATGGAAGCAACCTAAGTGTCCATCAGTAGATGAATGGATGAAGGTGTGGTACATATACACGATGGAATATTATTCAGCCATAAGAGGAAAACAAATCCTACCATTTGCAACAACAGGGATGGAGCTATAGGGTATTATGCTCAGTGAAATAAGCCAAGCCAAAAAAGACAAGTATCAAATGATTTCACTCATATGTGCAGTATAAGAACAAAGAAAAAAACTGAAGGAACAAAACAGCAGCAGACTCACAGAACCCAAGAACGGACTAATAGTTACCAAAGGGAAAGGGACTGGGGAAGATGGGTGGGAAGGGAGGGATAAGAGGGAAAAAGGGGCATTATGATTAGCAGACGTAATGTTGGGGGGGCACGGGGATGGCTATACAACTCAGAGAAGACAAGTAGTGATTCTATAGCATCTCACTACGCTGATGGACAGTGACTGTAATGGGGTTGGTGGGGGGGACCTGATGAAGGGGGTAGTTTAATAACCATAATATTGCACATGTAATTGTAGATTAATGATACCAAAATAAATTATAAAAATAAATAAATAGCAAAAGAAAAACTCAAAAAAAAAAAGAATCTAATTTTATTCCTCTGCTTAAAACACAAGCCCTTAATAACAATGATTCTCAAATTTTAGTACACCTAATAGTTATCTAGAAAATCTGTTAAAAATTAAGATACCTGAAAAGGAAGAAGTTAAAATGTCACTCTTTGCAGATGACATGATATCATACATAAAAAACCTTAAAGAATCCACCAAAAAACTACCAGGACTAATAACTGAATTCAGCAAAGTTGCAGAATTCAAAATCAATACACAGAAATCTGTTGCATTCCTATATAATAAAGACGAACTAGCAGAAAAGAGAAATCAGGAAAATAACTTCATTTACAATTGCATCAAAAAGAATAAAATACCTAGGAATAAACCTAACCAAGGAAGTGAAAGACCTATACCCTGAAAACTACAAGAAACTCATGAGAGAAATTAAAGAAGACACCAATAAATGGAAATACATCCCGTGCTCATGGACAAGAATTAATATTGTCAAAATGACAATTAGCAGATGTAACGTTGGGGGAGCACGGGGACGGCTGTACAACTCAGAGAAGACAAGTAGCGATTCTATAGCATCTCACTATGCTGATGGACAGTGACTGTAATGGGGTTGGTTGGGGGGACCTGATGAAGGGGGTAGTTTAATAACCATAATATTGCACATGTAACTGTAGATTAATGAAACCAAAATAAATTATAAAAAAAAAGTATGCAAAAAAAAATATATTGTCAAAATGGCCATCCTGCCTAAAGCAATTTACAGATTCAGTGCAATCCCTACCAAAATACCAACAGCATTCTTCTTTAACAAACTAGAATAGTTCTAAAATTCATATGAAACCACAAAAGACCCTGAATAGCCAAAGCAATACAGAGAAGGAAGAACAAAGCTGGGGGGATTATGCTCCCTAACTTCAAGCTCTACTACAAAGCCACAGTAATCAAGACAATTTGGTACTGGTACAAGAACAGACTCATATATCAGTGGAACAGAATAGAGAGCCCAGATATAAACCCACACATATATGGCCAATTAATATATGATGAAGAAGCCATAGATATACAGTGGGGAAAAGATAGCCTCTTCAACAACTTGTGTTGGCAAAACTGGACAGCTATATGCAAGAGAATGAAACTGAATTATTGTCTAACTCCATACACAAAAGCAAACTCAAAATGGATCAAAGACCTGAATGTAAGTCACGAAACCATAAAACTCTTAGAATAAAACATAGGCAAAAATCTCTTGAATATAAACATGAGCAATTTTTTCCTGAATACATCTCCTTGGGCAAGGGAAACAAAAGCAAAAATGAACAAGTGGGACTACATCAAACTAAAACACTTCTGGATAGCAAAGGACACCATTAGTAGAGCAAAACGGTATCCTACAATATGGGAGAATATATTCATAAATGACTTATCTGACAAGGGGTTAACATGCAAAATATATGAAGAGCTTACATGCCTCAACACCCAAAAAAAAAAATAACCCGATTAAAAATGGGCAAAGGATATGAACAGACACTTCTCCAAAGAATTCAGATGGCCAACAGGCACATGAAAAGATGCTCCACATTACTAATCATCAGAGAAATGCAAATTAAAACCACAATGAGATATCACCTCACACAAGTCAGGATTGCCAACATCCAAAAGACAAGAAATAACAAAGGCTGGTAAGGATGTAGAGAAAGGGGAATCCTCCTACACTGCTGGTGGGAATGTAAATTAGTTCAACCATTGTGGAAAGCAGTGTAGAGGATCCTCAATAAACTAAAAATAGAAATACCATTTGACCCAGGAATTTCACTCCTGGGAATTTACCCTAAGAAAACAAGATCCCTGATTCCAAAAGACATATGCACCCCTGTTTATCGCAGCACTATTTACAATAGCCAAGATATGGAAGCAACCTAAGTGTCCATCAGTAGATGAATGGATAAAGAAAAAGTGGTATATATACACAATGGAATACTATTCAGCCATAAAAAGAAAAGGAATCCTACCATTTGCAACAACATGGATGGATCCAGAGGGTATTATGCTCAGTGAAATAAGCCAGGCGGAGAAAGACAAGTACCAAATGATTTCACTCATTTGTGAAGGATAACAACAAAGCAAAACTGAAGAAACAAAACAGCAGCAGACTCACAGACTCCAAGAAGGGACTAGCAGTTACCAAAGGGAAGGGGTTGGGGAGGGTGGGTGGCAGGGAGACAGAAGGGGACTAAGGGACATTATGATTAGCACACACAATACAGGTAGGTCATGGGGAAGGCAGTATAGCACGGAGAAGACAAGCAATGACTCTGTAGCATCTTACTATACTGATAGACAGTGATTGCAATGGCATTTGGGGGGACTTCATAATACGGGTGAATGGTGGAACCACAATGTTGGTCATGCAAAACCTTTGTAAGATGGTGTATCAATGATACCTTAATTAAAAAAAAAAGATACCTGGGACCCATCCCCACCTTTATCCAGACTGTGGTTTAATAGGTCTAAAGTTGGACTTAGAATCCTACTTAGGAATCCAGATTTTCAACAAGCACTCAAGGTGATGCAGCAGGTCCATGGGCCACCGTTTATTAAACACTGCCTTAGGAAAATACAAAATGTACTTCCTTACCTCTCAGCAACCTCTCTCATTTTAAACAAAAGGAAATTTTCTAAGAACAGGCCAAGCTCTGTGCTACCTTAGGACTTTTGCACATATTATTCCTTCTGCCTAGAACACTCTCCTTTACTTGCATTAGCTTAATTCTACTCCTCCAAGGTTAAGTTTAAACACCACTTATTCAAGAAAGCCTTCCCTAACTGTCCAGAGCAAGTTAGGTCTCCATATTATATTCTCTAACAGCAATTCTCAAAGGATGGAGGAGGCTCTTTCAAGGAGTTCACAGCTCAGAACAATTTTTAAAATATTATTAAGACATTGTTTGCTCTTTCCTTCTTTCTCTTACTTTGTATATATGGAGCTTCCCAGAGGCTCCAAGTCATATGCTATAATGTAACAGACTGAATGCAAAAGCAAATATGAGAATCCAACTATATCTCATTAAGCCAGAAATTAAAAACATTTACAACATAAGACAATACCACTCTTCTCATTAAATTACTTTTGGTTTTAGAAAATAGTTACTTTTTAATAAAAATACATTAACAAGTAGTGGGTTTATTATTTTTAAATGAATTAGCAAATTTTTTTTCAGTTTTAATTTCTACTATGGTTAAATATTGATGGACATAACCCATATAACAAAAGCTCTTTGGGAATCCCCAATAATTTTTAAGTGTCCAGACAACAAAATGTTTGAGAAACTCTGCTTACTATATTGTTCATCAAAATAATTGTCATACCTAAAATATTTAATGAATTATTTTTAGTTATTTACTATCTGTCTTTTCCCTATTAAACTGTGGGCTCTCTGAAGGCAAGAACCTAACTATAATCCCTGAGTTAAAAGAATATCTGGTACATAATAGCCTATTTTCTGTTGATGTTTTTCTCATTCAGATTCTTTTAAACACACATAAATATTGAACTTTATAGATGAATATTATTTATTTATTAATTACCTTTTTCGGAAGGCTGACGTACTCTCTCCTTTACCTTCTGCAAAATTAACTAATTTTGTATCATCCAGAACATTTTTCTCAGGTGCTATTTCAGTGCCAAAATGACTTTTGTATCTCTGAGAACCATATGTCAGCTTGCCAGCAACATATGGTAAGTCATTGTTACCTGCCCCTCTTAAATTTAGATCATCATCTTCATATTTACTAGAGGGAAGGACATATTGGAATTTTTGTGTTGGTGAAATACAAGTTGTGTTTTCATCAATTATCTTTAAATTTGATGTTAACATTTTTGGCCTTGTTTCTTGACCTACAAAAATGGAATATATTAATTACTACATGTTCTCCATGAAAACAAATTTCAAAATGACTTAAAAAATTTAACAAAAATTTTCAAAAGTTTATTAAGCAAATATGAAAGCCAAAAGAAAAGTACTAGTACAATAACAACATAATCTATAATACCATATGTGATTTTAAAATATTGGTGATTGTTATTCTGACGGTATATCACTGAAGGGCACTCAGAAATAAAGAATTATTGAAATTAAATTTGAAAGGTATAAAAAAACTACATTATAAAACAATGACACACAAAATAATATAAAATAATAATTTCTGACTCACAAATATAACCATAATCATAATATTTAGATATTTTATCTAAAATTGATATAATTATACAAGTAACTACAAAGATTTTAAAATTTACACACAGAAATACAATGACCAATCATATAAAATGTTGTGAATATGATTCAGTATTAAAATACATGGTAAGATGCTTTTAACTCTCTAATATTGCTTCCAAAATCAAGACAAAAGAATGCTTTCATCAGGGTGACACAATTTTAATGGTTTCTTTACAGAGACTATACAAGCAATTTTAAGAGGTTTGAGAGGAGTGAGGAAGCCCATTAGGATACCTATTTAAGAATATATAAATATGCATCTGTATCTGTGTATGTGTATATACCACATAGTGTACATATCATTTGGCATATGCAGAGTACGTACATCTATATGTATATTTTCATATATAAATATATAAATTATGAAGCTTAATAAAATGTATATGCATGAATCTACCACCCAATTTACAATTCTAAATTTTATCAACAATATCACATTAGATCACATATACTGTTTCAGTGCACTTCTTTTTTTTTTTGGTATCATTAATATAAAATCACATAAGCAACATTGTGGTTACTAGATTTCTCCCATTATCAAGTCCCCACCACATACCACACTACAGTCACTGTCCATCAGCATAGTAAGATGCTACAGAGTCACTACTTATCTTCTCTGTGCTATACTGCCTTCCCTGTGCCCCTCCCTATATTATGTGTGCTAATTGTAATGCCCCTATTCCCCTTATCCCTCCCTTCCCACCCACCATCCCCAGTCCCTTTGCCTTTGGTAACTGTTAGTCCATTCTTGGGTTCTGTGAGTCTGCTGCTGTTTTCTTCCTTAGGTTTTTGCTTTGTTCTTGTGCTCCACAGATGAATGAAATCATCTGGTACTTGTCTTTCTCTGCCAGGCTTATTTCACTGAGCATAATACCATCTACCTCCATCCATGTTGTTGCAAATGGTAGGATTTGTTTTCTTCTTATGGCTGAATAATATTGCATTGTATATATATACCACATCTTCTTTATCCATTCATCTAATGATGGACATTTAGGTTGCTTCCATATCTTGGCTATTGTAAATAGTGCTGTGATAAACACAGGGGTGCATATGTCTTTTTGGATCTGGGATCTTGTTTTCTTAGGGTAAATTCCTAGGAATGGAATTCCTGGGTCAAATGGTATTTCTATTTTTAGTTTTTTGAGGAACCTCCATACTTCTTTCCACAATGGTTGAACTAGCTTACATTCCCACCAGCAGTGTAGGAGGGTTCCCCTTAATCCGCATCCTCACCAGCATTTGTTGTTCCTAGTCTTTTCTATGTTGGCCATCCTAACCAGTGTGAGGTGATATCTCATTGTGGTTTTAATTTGCATTTCCCTGATAATTAGCGATGTGGAACATCTTTTCATGTGCCTGCTGGCCATCTGAATTTCTTCTTTGGAGAACTGTCTTTTCATATCCTCTGCCCATTTTTTAATTGGGTTATTTGCTTTTTGGGTGTTGAGATGTGTTGTGTTCTTTTTATATTTTGGATGTAAATCCCTAGTCGGATATTTCATTTTCAAATATATTCTCCCATACTGCAGGATGCCTTTTTGTTCTGCTGATGGTGTCCTTTGCTGTACAGAAGCTTTTACCATGATGTAGTCCCATCTGTTCATTTTTTATTTTGTTTCCCTTGCTCGAGGAAAAGGTTGCTCCTGTTTATACTCAAGAGATTTTTGCCTGTTTTCTTCTAAGAGTTTTATGGTTTTATGACTTATATTCAGGTCTTTGACCCATTTTGAGTTTACTTTTGTGTATTGGGTTAGACAATAATCCAGTTTCATTCTCATGCATGTAGCTGTCCAGTTTTGCCAACACCAGTTGTTGAAGAGACTGTCATTTCCCCATTGTATATCCATGGCTCCTTTATCGTATATTAATTGACCATATATGCTTGGGTTTATATCTGGGCTCTCTAGTCTGTTCCATTGGTCTATGGATCTGTTCTTGTGCCAGTACCAAATTGACTTGATTACTGTGGCTTTGTAGTAGAGCGTGAGGTTGGGAGGCATAATTCCTCCCACTTTATTCTTCCTTCTCAGGATTGCTTTGGCTATTTGGGGTCTTTTGTGGTTCCATATGAATTTTAGAACTATTTGCTGTAGTTCTTGAAGAATGCTATTGGTATTTTGATAGGAATTGCATTGAATCTGTAGATTGCTTTAGGCAGGATGACCATTTTGACAATATTATTTCTTCCTATCCATGAGATTGGGATGTGTTTCCATTTATTGGTATCTTCTTTAATGTCTCTCATGAGTGTCTTGTAGTTTTCAGAGTATCGGTCTTCCACTTCCATGTTAGTCAGTGCACTTGTTTTTAAACATAAAATGATATTAAGCTAATTTTCTGCATCTTGTTTTTTTTTCCTCAATATATTTCAGAAATCTGGTTTCCCAAACCAGAGGATTCTACCTTTAATAAAGGGCAAGGCAAAAACTAAACAGCTGTGACAGTTTTAATGGCAGAGGAAACAAATTCACAGATCAAAAACACAGGTGTGTGTGTGAGATACATATATTTTTTGCATATAATATGCATATGTGTATATGTATGTATGGAAAGGGAAAATGTTTTAGATATTAAGACCTAGTGCACACTATTCTGAATAAAAGAAGTCTCTAAATTTCATTTTGTTCCATTAAAATAAAGGAATTAATATTCTAATGTGTTACAACATGAGTTGCATGTTTAGCTTCAGAATAAATATGTGACAATTTACCTAATGGTTTATGACTTTTTATTTCCTCCTCTAATGCCTGAGTATCTGGAATTTCTGAAATCAATGGAGCAGGTGGGAGAAACCAATCCAGTGATTTTTCATTGTCTGGACAGCTATATAAAATATAAAAGTGAGAATATATATGTTAACAAAGATAAAACATCAGAAACTATGTATTTATTAATTAAACATTACTCAATTAGACTCTTAGAAATATATCCTATGAATTAACTTTCTGTTGTGACTTTGATTTATCCCTACACAGCAGCATTCTCAATCTTTTTTCCCTCATGTGTCATAGGATTAATGACACTATGTGAGATATGCTACCTAAATAATAGTTATATCTCCATCTCCTTTTCTCCATTTCAAATGCCTGTGAAAGAAATCTTAAATCCCTTCCAAAAAAATAAAAAGCAGTAAATCATTCTGACACTTTAGCATCTTAGCTATAAAAAGTAACAAATTAGTTACGACACACTTCACCAATAATCATGGGTCATCAATGCATAAATGACATTATTGCTGGCATTCTAGAGTATTCTTAAGGCATTATCACAAATTAATATCATAACCCAAATATTCTTGGTCCAGAACTATCTGAAAACCACAAATAATTTGAAGAAACCAGGTGAAATTGATAATCACTTTATAAACCTACACTAATTCAGATTTGGGACACCCTGTTGTTAACTTTCTCTCATCTTTTTAGTTGTGATGCTATCAATGTTTCCTTTCTAGTCAATGTTGACTTGTCCTTCACTTTAACAAAAAGATAAGTTTAGGTAACAAGAAATAAAATTGAGAAGAACAGCACATATACTCTTTATGCCAAGTTGCAATTTTGATGCATTTATCTCTTCACTTAGGATTTTAAGCTCTCAAAAGTGAGACACCCTGTCTTTTACTTTTCTCTCTCATAGCACCTAACACATAACTACTACAGATATATTTTTCCAAATCAAAAATCTACAAAACATTATCTGACAATGTCTGAAAGACTGACAATAGGCAAACATTTGAAATTTAGGACTATGTCAGAGGGTCCCCAAGATTACCGCTACAGTCAATGATTCTCTAGGATGACTCACAGGGTTCAACATACATACAGTCCTACTCATGACTATATGAGGGAAAGCCCGAGGGAAACCAGGCACAAGTTTGCAAAGATCCTCTTCCAGTAACATAAGATCTCCTTAATTCCTCCAGCAATGAGTTGTTACAACAGATGTGAAGTATTGCCAATGAGGGATGCTCATTAGGGACTCAATGTTCATGGTTTTTACTGAAGGCTAATCATGTGGGCATACCCTTTCTGGAACATACCTAAATTCCAGATTCCAGAAAGAAAAGTGGATGTTCAGAATAAAGCATATTTTTGTATAAACAGTTTATGCACAGTAAGCACTCTAATCAGCTAATAGTGATAGGGTTCCTAAAGTTCTCAGACTCCAGCCAAAGGCCAACCTTGCAAGCAGACCTTTTCAAGGACAGCAGTTTAGGCCTGATGTGTTAACTCTCTTCTGCACAGAGACTATTCCAGAAAAATCCAAGATGGTAACAAGATACAAAAGGCACACATCTAGCTCTATTATTCAGCCTCCCCATAAAATCAAATCCTCCTCATAATTTCCCTATTTTCCAGAGGTGCCACCAATATACCAGTCATCCAGAATTCAAACCACAGTATCATCTTTTACCCATTATAACCAGACACACCAGTTCTTACTGCACATTCCTTATAATACTTCATGAATTAATCCTTTCTTGTATTTCCACTGTTACTATCCTAACAAGCCTCTAATCAACCTAATGTCTGGCTGAGAAGAATACAGTCTTAATTGGCCTCACTGCCCCCACTGCCTTTTCTCTCTAATATATTTTATACATTCTTATCACATTAATTTGGAATTGTTTTCATCATTTTATCCCATTAAAAATCCTTCAGTGGCTTCCAAATAATGCCAAACTTCCAAGTGTCCTTGGTCCACGTTACATTTTAATTCCCCTATACATCCCTTGGAGTCAGCCGAAATGAACTTCATTCTGTCCCTCATCTTTGTTCAAAAAATATTTCCTTTACGCAGCTTGCTCCTCTACACAACCCTACCCCACAGCCACCTATAGAAGTCCAACTGTCTTATTCATTCTTTAATTGGTTCAATAATTATTTACTGAGTACTATATTCTAGGCACTGCTCTGATCCTAGAACTTAAATTTATTCAAGATCTAGCTCAAATCCTACCTTTACAAAATCTCCCCAGATTCCCTAAGATTTTTTTTCTTCACTTGTTTAAGTACTACTTAAACCTATAATATCTACCACAGTCTTTCTTGTATTATGTGTCTGTCTGTACATCTATAGAAAGTAATAGATCTGATACCCCCTCTGGATTATAAACATTTAACATTTTCTTCTTTTCACTTACATCAATAGTACTTAGAACAGGGCTTTATATAATAGGTGTATTAGTCAATAAATGTGTGTTGATTCAATTTCATGGCTTTTAACATACAGCTATGTCCAAGATCCTTCTTGTGGCATTTAACATCAATCACAATCTATCCTCAGATTACTTTTTAACTTTATGCCTCATTGTTTCTCCTTTATGAATCTACTGTTCCAGGAAACTTCTCTATACACTATTCCCTAAAGGTACTATGAATTACGCATCTCCATCCTTTTTCTTTTGCTGTTATACTCTACCTCTAAATGCCTGCTTCCTCTCTGCTCGTGAGAATTATCAAATCCTTCAAAGCCTCCAGAAGTCTTCCCTCACTACAATAAAGCCTGACCTTATCAGTTTGCCTAAGTCTCCCTCCAAATCTAAAATTTTGTTCCTTATCATTGAATATATGCTTATCATTTGCTTTCTACTTTTTTGTATCATTAGAAGGGCAACTGTTATGTTCCAATCTGCCTGGGCCAGTCTTGATCAACACCAGCTGGATGTACTCTTCAACTCTCAAAAGTGTCCCAGTCTGGATGATGAATTACATGGCACATTATTTATTAATGACCTTTCCATTTGTGTGTTTAATCACCCCCAGCAGACTTTTTTTTGACATTTAAATCTCTTTCATCCTTTTTATGTCCCTTTAAGCATTCACTCAATATTTGAGTTAATATTTGAATGAATGAATAAATGAAGCAATAATTTACACAATGCTCAAAAAAAGGATAATACAATAGAACTTACACATAGAAAACTTCGATTTGAGAGTAATTCAGATGTAAAAATCCATAAAAGCCAGTATTCAAGACTACATATTCTCCATTCTTATTTCCTTTGGTGCCACACCTTTATTTCCATCTTTATTTTCTGCATGCATTGAAATTGCCTGTCACAGTTGGCCTTTGGCACATTGGCCATTCCATTTCCAAAAGGTGCCATCACTGCTTATCCTAAGGTACTCTGACCATTATTTCCCATCTTTACCATAGCTAAACAATTTGAACAAACCAGAAATACAAATAAATGGAAGCCAAATAGGCAAGAATCTGTTTTTAAAAGTATAACGCTTAAGATGTTAAACTTCAGTTACTCGTTTATATCTGAGTTCCATGTTTACCAAAGATATAACTGAAATATTCTGTTATCCCTCATTTCTTACTTGTATATTTATCAGAGAGAAAATTAAAACTCCTCAAAAATCAAAAACTCTAAAGCAATATACTATGTTATCATACTTTAAGGCAGACTTACTTTTTAGCTGCATCTGGTTTTTCAAAAAACAAATTATCCAAAGAAAGCAAGGAATCATTTGATTTCAGCATTGTTAAAAACTGGACTCTGTCATAAATCTACAAAATATAAAAAGGTTGTTTTTATTTTCTTTACAAAGATGTAGAAAAAAAATTCTGTATAAATCATAAACTATAATCATTAATTTCCAGAATAACTACAGACTAAATTTCAAGCTGCCCCTACTGTACCTTACTCCTAAGTACCTCAATATTCAAATACATTGTTCTTTGTTCTCTACTCATTCATGCATAGTCACAATTGTACCCCTCTCTTCATGATGCACCAATGCTTAGAATGTGTTTTTTTTCATCTACACCTGGCAACTTCCAACCCATCCTTCATGGTATAGGTCAAATGTCATTTCTTCTTCAAAGACTTCTCTCAATTTTTCCTCTTCTCTAAGGCAGAATTAATCAGTCCTTTTGGGCTCTTAAATACTTCATTCATACCATTATTTTGAGTTAGGATAATTCATTTTATTGTGAATGTGTGTGTGTGTCCCTATTGTGCAGGGACGTGTTTCAAAATAAAATGGGAGAGGAAGAGGGGTATTGAAAAAAGCAAGATTCACAATGAGTTGATAATTGCTAAAGCTGTGTAACAGTTACACAGAGTTCATTTTAATTTTCTATTATTATGTATGTTTGAAATTTCCCAAAATAAAAAATTTAGAAGTTTAACATTCCTATAAATGTTTACATTCATATTACATAACATATATGTAAATGTTTAATTTCATTTTTAAAAGATTATTTTTACAAATTGAATAACCTAGAAGAAATGGACAACTTTCTAGAAAAATACAACCTTCCAAGGCTGAACCAGGAAGAAACAGAAAATCTGAACAGACCAATTACCAGCAATGAAATTGAACTGGTAATCAAAAAACTACCCAAGAACAAAACCCTCGGACCAGATGGCTTCAATGCTGAATTTTATCAGACATTTAGAGAAGATGTAATACCCATCCTCCTTAAAGTTTTTCAAAATGTAGAAGAGGAGGGAATACTTCCAAACTCATTCTATGAAGCCAACATCACTCTAATACCAAAAACAGGCAAAGACACCACAAAAAAAGAAAATTACAGACCAATATCCATGATGAACATAGATACAAAAATACTCAACAAAACTAACAAATCAAAATCAAAAATACATCAAAAAGATCATCCATCATGATCAAGTAGGATTTATTCCAGGGATGCAAGGACGGTACAATATTTGAAAATCCATCAACATCATACACCACATAAGCAAAAAGAAGGATAAAAACTACATGATCATCTCCATAGATGCCAAAAAAGCATTCAACAAAATTCAACATCCATTCATGATAAAAACTCTCAACAAAATGGGTATAGAGGTCAAGTACCTCAACATAATTAAGACCATATATGACAATCCCACAGCCAAAATCAAAATCATACTTTCCATCAAACTTTTAGAAGAAGCTGAAAGCTTTTCCTTTAAGATCAGGAACAAGACAAGGATGCCCACTCTCCCCACTTCTAGTCAACATAGTACTGGAGGTCTTAGCCACAGCAATCAGACAACACAAAGAAATAAAAGGCATCCAGACTGGTAAAGAAGAAGCCAAACTGTCACTGTTTGCAGATGACATGATATTGTACATAAAAAAAAAGAAGAATCCCAATGGAATACTATTCAGCAATAAGAAAGAAACAAATCCTACCATTTGCAACAATGTGGATGGAGCTAGAAGGTATTATGCTCAGTAAAGTAAGTCAGGCAGAGAAAGACAAATACCAAATGATTTCCCTCATTGGTAGAGCATAACAATGAAGCAAAACTGAAGGAACAAAATAGCAGCAGACTCACAGACTCCAAGAATGGACTAGTGGTTACCAAAAGAGAGAGGTAGGGGAGGGTGGGAGGGTAGGGAGAGAGAAGGGGATTGTGGAGTATCATGATTAGTACACATGGTGTGTGTGGGGTCACAGGGAAGACAGTGTAGCACAGAGAAGACAAGTAGGGACTCTGTGGCATCTTACTACACTGATGGACAGTGACTGCAATGGGGCATGGGGGAGGGGGATTGATAATATGGGTGAATGTAGTAACCACATTGTTTCTATTGTGAAACCTTCATAAGAGTGTTTATCAATGATACCTTAATAAAATAAATAAATAATAAAAATGAAAGCTGTTTAAGACAAAAAAAAGAAAACTCTAAGAATCCACTTCAAAACTACTAGATCTAATATCTGAATTCAGCAAAGTTTCAGGATACAAAATTAATACACAGAAATCTGTTGCATTCCTATACACTAACGATGAACTAGCAGAAAGAGAAATCAGGAAAACAATTCCATTCACAACTGCAACAAAAAGAATAAAATACCTAGGAATAAACCTAACCAAGGAAGTGAAAGACCTGTACTATGAAACTACATGACATTTATGAGAGAACTTAAAGAAGATACCAATAAATGGAAACACATCCATGCTCATGGATAGGAAGAAATAATATTGTCAAAATGGCCATCCTGACTAGAACAACCTACACATTCAATGCAATCTGTATCAAAATACCAACAGCATTCTTCAATGAACTAGAGCAAATCATTCTAAAATTCATATGGAACCACAAAAGACCCCGAATAGCCAAAGCAACTCTGAGGAGGAAGAATAAAGTGGGGGAGATGATGCTCCCCAACTTCAAGCTCTACTACAAAGCTACAGTAATCAAGACAATTCGGTACCGGCACAAGAACAGACCCATAGATCAATGGAATAGAGAACACAGATATAAACCCACACATATATGGCCAATTAATATATGATAAAGGAGCCATGAACATACAATCGGGAAATGACAGCCTCTTGAACAGCTGGTGTTGGCAAAACTGGACAGCTACATGTAAGAGAATGGAAACTGGATTACTGTCTAACTCCATACACAAGAGTAAACTCAAAACAGATCAAAGACCTGAATGTAAGTCATGAAACCATAAAACTTTTAGAAGAAAACATAGGCAAAGATCTCTTTAATATTAACATAAGCGACTTCTTCATGAACGTATCTCTTTGGGCAAGGGAAACAAAAGCAAAAATGAACAAGTGGGACTACATCAAACTAAAAAGCTTCTGTACAGCAAAGGACACCATCAATAGAACAAAAAGCCATCCTACAATATGGAAGAATATATTCATAAATGACATATCTGATAAGGGGTTGACATCGAAAATATATAAAGAGTTCACTACCTCAACACCCAAAAAGCAAATAACCAATTAAAAGATGGGCAGATGATATGAACAGACACTTCTCCAAAGAAGAAATTCAGATGGCCAACAGGCACATGAAAAGATGCTCCACATCCCTAATCATTAGAGAAATGCAAATTAAAACCACAATGAGATAGCACCTCACACCAGTTAGGATGGCCACCAACCAAAAGATAAACAACAACAAATGATGTTGTGTCATCATTGTGTCCTACACTGTCAGTGGGAATGTAAATTAGTTCAACCATTTTGGAAAGCAGTGTGGAGGTTCCTCAAAAACCTAAAAATAGAAATACCATTTGACCAGTGAATTCCACTCCTAGGAATTTACCCAAAGAAAACAAGATCCCAGATTCAAAAAGACATATGCACCCCTATGTTTTTCACAGCACTATTTAAAATAGCCAAGATATGGAAGCAACCTAAGTGTCCATCAGTGATGAATGGATAAAGAAGATGTGGTACATATACACAATGAAATACCACTCAGCCAGAAGAAAAAAACAAATCCTACCATTTGCAACGACATGGATGGAGCTGGAGGGTATTATGCTCAGTGAAATAAGCCAGGCAGAGAAAGAAAAGTACCAAATGATTTCCCTTATTTGTAGAGCATAACAATGAAGCAAAACTGAAGGAACAAAACAGAAGCAGACATAAATGCCCAGAAGGGACTAGCAGTTACCAAAGGGAGGGGTGGGGAAGGTGGGTGGGGAGGGACGGAGAAGGGGATTGAGGGGTATTATTATTAGTACACAAGGGGTTGAGGGGATCATGGGGAAGACAGTGTAGCTCAGAGAAGATGAACTCTGTGGCATCTTACTACGCTGATGGACAGTGACTGCAACAGGGTATGGGGGAACTCGATAATATGGGTGAATGTAGTAACCACATTGTTTTTTATATGAAACCCTCCTAAGAGTGTATATCAATAATACCTTAATAAAAAAAAGTAATAAAAAAACATTATGTATGTATTTTAGTATGGATGCACCCATGAAAGAAAACATGCTCTCTCTAAAATTCTCTATCCCTGTATTGTGCATTGTTTTCCTTCATAGCACTAATTGATAACTGGTGTTATACGTTTAGTTATTTATCTTTCTCCTTACAGAGTGAGCAGGGATTTTTTGCTCATTAATATATTTCAGTAATGCAGAACAGTGGTTGGCACATTTTAAATGACCCATAAGAATTCATGGTGTAATAAATGTACTAGCAATGATCAGTTTACAAAAATAATTTTCCATCAACTCTAAAATTTAAAACTTTACCCCCAAAACTTTAAATTTCAGTTTTAAAATGTGAATTTGGGAGGGGATTAAAGTAGAGCATAGAGAATATAATCAATAGTTTCATAACATCATTCTATGTTGACCTCTTGGGGTATTTAATAATGTGGATTACTGTTGAATCACTATGTATACTTGAAACCAATAGAATATTGTGTATCAAGTATGCTTCGATAAAAAAAAAAGAGGACAACTACTTCATTATCAAAAAATGTGTCAATTTTTTCTAGTTCAGAATTCATGTAATCACATCATGAAGGTTCTAAAAGATGATGCATTTGGCACTTTAATTATGTAAATAAATATTTTTTAAAAAAACATTCCTAGAAGGATCCTTGCTACATTTCAATATATGATTGTAGGAGATGCTAGATTTCGAATTAACTGAATTTAAATTTCAGGTCTTCTAAGTTTCCATGTCAGATTATTTTCAGTTTTAGTTTCACCATATGGTATAAAATTCTTAAACCATTTATACCAATTATACCAAATTGCAAATAAATTTATATATATACACATTTGGTGTTTGCTTCTGTTCTAATTGATAACTCTTAAAATACTTAAACTGCTTCTGTGACTACATAATTTGCTGTCTCTTCAGATGACCGGTACCTTTACCTAATTATCTTAGTGACAATTTAGCTTTTTTGTTATCTTCTGTAAACCTCAATGTATAAATTTTTTCTGATCTATTAGTTTTCCTTACAGTTTTTACTCTCAGAAATATGCTCATTTCAAAAGTGCTGAAACTCAGATATAAAGTATTGATTTGCCAGACACCGGGGGTCAGCGAAGAAGCGGAGACCGGCGTAACCTCGAACCAACCGCCACAAACGCCCGTGATGAAGCCGACGCAGCAGGAGAGTCCCCCGGGGGCGAACTACCCCGCCTCCGAGGCAGGCGGCCGAGCAGTCGGGGCGCGCGGCCCCCACCACCTCCCCGGGGATCCCAGGGCCTCGGGTTCCAGCCCCGCACCGGATCTGGGCGGAAGCGAGACGGCCTGTGCACGTCGTGGGGGCCCCTAAATCCCAGCAAGCCCCCCGGCCGCCCAGCCCAGGGCCGGCGGGGGACGCACCGCTTCCCGGGCCCACAGCGCCCTCGGGCCCCGCCGGCAGCCGCTCGGGGCGGAGCACACCTGGAGGCCGGCCCCGGGGGCGGGAGCCACCACCACAGCCCCGCCCCGCGCCTCAGGCCTCGCCGCGCGTCTGACTGGAACTCGGCGGAGGGGCGGCTTTCCCACCACTCACCCGCCGCTGGGCGCTCGGCCGGAAGGCGGCTCCTCACGCGACCCCGCCGCGACCGCGTCCGCCCGGGGTCACGGTCCTCCCTCCCCTGAGAGACGCCGGGGAACCAGTTCCCACCCTCCCCACCCGGCGCCGGGGCTCCTAGTTCGCAGAGCCGAGCGCCTATTCACCAGCCCTCGGAGGACCCCCAGCCTGGCTAAGCCGAGCTCCAAGCAATGGATCGGCAGGGTCCCCACGCCCTCCCTTCCCGCCTCTTTTCTTTCCCTCCAAAAGTTTATAATTTGTTTTGAATATATCGCTCCAGGTATATACGGTGGCCTGTTCTCATTAAATAAAGCGCTTACTCCCTCCCCAAGGGTCCCGTTAGCCTCGATTCTACTTTCGCTCTATGAAATTGTCTATTCTCGATACCTACTGTAGGTAGAAACATGCAATATTTGTCCTTCTATGTCTATTTCATTTACCATAATATTTTCAAAGTTCATCAGAGTTGTAGAACGTGTCTGAATTTCATTCTTAAGGCTGAATAGTCCATTGTATGTATGTACCACATTATCCATGCCCTTAGATGGACATTAGTGTTTCCACCTTTTGGCTATTGTGTACAAACGTTAGTGTACAAATATCCCTGCTTTCAGTTCTTGAGATACAAACCTGGGAGTGGAATTGCTGGGTTATAGGTAACTGTACGTTTAACCTTTTGAAAAACCACCAAACTATTTTCCACAGGTGCTGTACATCTTTACACTCTCGCTAAAAATGAAGGAGGGTTCCAAATTCTCCATAACCTTGCTAACATTTGTTATTTTCCATTAAAAAAAATTATAACCATGCTAGAAGATGTGGTGTCTCATTGTGGTTTTGATGTGCATTTCTCTAATGACTAATGGTGCTGAGCATCTTTTCATGTGTTTAATGGCCATTTGAATATCTTCTTTGGAAAAATGTCCATTCAGGTCCTGTGCCAATTTGTTATTTACCTTTTTATTATTGAGTTGTCAGAGTTCTTAAAATACATGCTTGTATATATGCTTAAATATATATATATCCCTTATCATATATGTGGTTTGCAAATATTTTCTCCCATTCAGTAGGTTGTCTTTTTGTTTTCTTGATTGTATCCTTTGCACAAAAGTTCTTAATTCTGATCAAGTCCAATTTATCTATTTTTCTTTTGCTGCCTCTGCGTTTGGTGTCCTGTCCATGAAGTGACTGCCAAATCCAATATCATGAAGATTTTCTCCACTGTTGTCTTCTCAGAGTTTTACAGTTTTAGCTCTTAAATTTAGGACTTTGATCCACTTGGGGCTGAGTCTGAACGAACAAGTTTCTTCCATGTGAATTAGGGTTAATGGAGGGGCCCGATTCAAGTAAAAGGATGGCGAGGCAGCTGTAATTTCCAGAAAGACTGGAAGAGCTTGACGACAAATAATAGGTGTTCACGACACAGAAATAATATATATTTTTGCTAATACAACTGATGCCATGGGTTCTGGCTCATAAACTCAATATAACCAAAATTTTCACTACTTTGTTACCTCCAGTCTTTTAAAACTCTGATCAGGAGGAATTGATTTTTAAAAACTGGTGCTAATGACTCTGGAGAAGCAGGACCAAGAAATGTTGACGTTCCAGGACTATATTTCTCTGAGTGACAGTCAGAAATATATCATGATATTGTCAGACTTCGAAAAGAAGATGTAAGGAGATCATTTGAAAGAATCTGAAAGTTGTAGGATTAATTCCTAAGAAAAGATGAGGAAAGGAAAGGAATGGAATCTGGTATGAGGGGCTTCTTGGGAGGAAAGAAAGCTTGAAGGAGTTATGCACCATTCTGTGTGGAAGAGTCCAGTGCTATCTATGCATTTAGTGGGTGCATCACTACCAAAAGAATAAATGAATAAAGACCAAATCGAAGGATAGTTGTTCATTATTTACTAAGTCTCAATGTAACCAATAAAATAATAGATATAAATGAATCAGAAAGTCCTTCCTTAAATTCCAGTACTAAGGAATATGTTTAATATCTCCCAAACCAAGAATGTTGATTCTATTGGGACTGCCAGACAGGGTGATCCAATTAGACTCAGAACCAATCATGCCACAGTCACAGCCAGCCAGAGTGTATTATTTCAAGAAATATACACCTTCCATAGAAGTCAGTTGATAAAGATGCAATATTCAAATGGCTGTTCTTTGTGTAATTGCATAAGTAGAGTCTAAAATGTGGTAACACAAACCCTAAAGTAAGAAACAAACATCCCAGCACAGAAACTTTGAGACAAAGAGCAATATTCCCCCACCGCACTGGAGTAGAATTATTTCCTAATTAAAAATTAATACCAGTTTTTTCAGGAGTTAAGTGGAGACTGGTAACCAGTGTATATTCTCTATGACTAGTTGTATTTAGATTTGTGTAATAAATGGTATATACTTCGCACTGCAGAGTATCCTAGGCTTAGTCATTCTCTGCAAATTCTTCTGCCAAAATCCCTGGGTAAATAGGAATTAACACATTCCTTCAGTTAGTTAGTACGTGAAAGCCTTAGACTTTATCTACTGTAATCAAGATGCTAGCATCCAGAATTGTATACACTTTTATATAAGTTTGTCTTTACGAAACATGGGATACATTATACCTGCAAAAAGAATACTCAGTGGAACTTTTAAAAGCCACTGACATATTTTTAATAATACTCGAATGTCAAGAATCAGAGTATAAAACATATTTTAAGCACAAGCATTCTTTTTTTTAATCTAAAGACAAAAAAAATAATTGGCAGGATCTTGCAATAATATGCTTGCAGTAATATGCTTTAGATTTAAAAGAATGCAGAACAAGCATTATTATTTTCTTTCTTCTTTATTATTTTTTAATCTAAAGACAAAAAATAATTAGGATCTTGCAGTAATGTGATCAAAGATTAATTAATATAGTTTGCATGTTGTTTAGAAATAAGATCGTTTCTAGAGGTGATACAATTCTGTAGTTAATAAAGATATGCAATGATATAAGTAACCAGTTAAGATACTGGACAGATTGGGGTATGGACAGAATAACAGAAATGAGACCATGAAGAGACAGGAATAATGCATCTACCTAGAATCCTTTTCAGGGAATGGGTGGGGTGAGGGGAGTGGTGAGAGATGCTATTGCAAGTGGTAGATAATTATTCATTTGGGATGTATGTTGAGTTCGGTTGCATTTAATCATAGGTTCGCACATGTTTAAATACATCAAAGCATTGAAAAAGCACAGTGCATATGATAGCATGTATTTACCATTTTGGATGATCCTGGGAACAAGGTCTGGAGTGCTGTATCTTTGCCTAGCATCTGAACCCACCACAAAAACAAACAGACGCATCAGTTTCCTCATAGCAGCTGCTACCATTAATAATCACCAGAGAAGGGAAGGGGCTAACTCTGAAGATATTCTCTAGAAATTCTGGCAGTTCATGGTTCCCATCCCACTAGTTCTGGGAACATAGAATAGCTTTCTGGGAGAAGAGTTGAAGCACACAAGGAATAAAAGTGGCTCAGTGCTGAGTTTAGGACCCCCTCAGCCCCAGTGCTAGGCACCCTAAGGAAGACTCCCTTGCATCCAGGGAGCAGCAGACTCAGCAAGAAGCAACAAGAGCAGCCACAGGGACTGGGCTCGGGGGAGAAGCAGCTAAGCGATGCTCACACACCAGTCCCAGGGCTTGGCCCCACTAAGCCCTCCACAATGAAAGGCTCTGCCTTGGGAGAGATCTGCTGACCTCAGAACAACACATTGCCCAGGCAGAGGTGGTAATATGGGAGCAGAACTGTTACCGCCACACAGCTACAGGGACCGTCCTGAAGTAGGAACTATGAAATCAGCCAGGAAAGTGAGCCTGGCTCGTGAAAAATAAATGTTATTTCTGATGATGAATAGGACTGATGACTAAAATCAGGTGGGTTTATAAAGTCCCTTCCTCCAGTTGTCATCTGGGAAAGAGGAGGGACAGTTGGATGGGGGTTGTCAGAGAATCTGGGTTCCAACCATTAGGGGGCATGGTTTCAGGGTAATAATTTGTTTTGTTGTCTTCAGTGGGCAAATAAATTGTTACTTTGCTTTGTCTAACTCAGATTAATGGTCTATGAAACACCAGTGTCACAACAAAATTTATATAGTACTCTACAGTTTACAAACATTTGTTCAATTAATGGAAGGGGAAAAATGTCTGAGAAGTCCTACAAATGGTGTGTGTGTGTGCCTGAGTGGGTGGGTGAGAAAGTAGGTGCATTGTATGTGTGTTATGGGAAGGGCAGGAGAATGGAGTGGAATCAAGAGGATGGAAAATAAATTATGTATTTAGGCAGATGGAATATTTTCCTTCTACCAGTAAATATAGAAGGGTGGGTTAAAGCAAGTTCAGGTGAAATCATTCTGGCCAGGAACATCCCCCAAAAGGTGAGGGGCTATGGATTTAAGAAATACATGGATAAGCCAGGCAAAGAACGACAAGTACCAAATGATTTCATTCATTTATGGAGTATAAAAACTAAGCAAAATCGAAGGAACAAAACAGCACCAGACTCACAGACCCCAAGAAGGGACTAGTGGTTACCAAAGGTGAGTGGTTGGGGAGGGTGGGTGGGGAGGGAAGCAGAAGGAGATTACGGGGCATTATGATTAGCACACACAATATATGTAGGTCATGAGGAAGGCAGCACAGCATGAAGAGAAGTAATGACTCTATAGCATTTTACTATGCTGATGGACAGTGACTGCAATGGGGTGTGTGGGGGGACTTGATAATATGGATGAATGTTGAAACCACAATGTTGCTCATGTGAAACCTTCATAAGATTGTATATCAATGATACCTTAATTTTAAAAAAGCTTTACTTATAGAAACATGCAGCAGTATGGATATGAAAAGCAATCTGAAGTTTGTAGATCCCTGCGCTAGACAGTCAAGTAAAAAATCTATCACAACACAGAGGGAAAAAAAAAGAAAATACATGGAGATTGGGAGGAAAATAAAAACACTGTAAACCTAGGAAACAGAGCATGATTACCATGAAAGCGAAATGAGTTAATGTGTACTGTAGAAGTTTTTCAGATACCTTTGGAATAAAATAGCTGTCAAATTGTAAGGTATCATTGAATATTAGGAACTTTATTCATCTATTTTATGTGCTCCCTAATCAACAAGTCACATAAAACATGCTATCCTAGAAAAAAAATTTCAGAACTAACTCTAAAAAAGAAAGTCCTGCCAAATCTCTCCTCCTGCGTTCACACTTTCTATTCCATCCATATGTGTAGTAGTGAATGAGTAACCACAGAAAACTTCTTTTTCCAGCAGGATGCCTTATATCACAAATCATTTGGGGAAGTTTTGACCAAGTAAATTATTTTGTAGGCTATGACCTATAGAACTGGAGAGCTAGAATTTTTCCTTTCCTGAATAAAAGTACTACTCACTCACACAATTTAGCTGAAATTTCCCCCACACTGGAAATATCCTAGAAATTAGTATTTGATATCTATCATAGTAACTTTGCCTGAATTCTCCAACACGTGGTCCCTCACTCTCATACAATTTCTGTTGAATAGCAGCTGTCACTTTTTGCTATTGTTTAAATGTTGCAATTAGAAAACATTTTTAAATCTCTGGCTCTGAACAAATTCCCATTTTATTTGCAACATCTGCTGTTACCTAGGGTAGACTTAACATTTAAAGATATATCTTTCCTTAGACTTCATTCCCAAGTGGCATCTTTCCAAACATAGTCATATACACAAATCACATTAAAAATATATACAGCATCTTCTAAACAGCTCTGAAAAGTTTTAATTTTTTATTTTCCCCAACCTAACATCTGAGCTGCCATATGTTTTGAATTTTTCCAACTCATGGAGATTGCACAGTAAGTCACAAACCTGCATGATCTAAAACACAGGACTGGAAAATCTCTGACATCAGAGTTAGGGGTCATTGATCCATGCAAATGGAAAAATGTATATCCCTCCAAGCACAGATCTGATCCAAAACTAAACAATTCTTTTCAAGTCACAAAAAACTTTTTTTAAAGCCTCGCTCATTTGGAAGCAGAAAGTGTCAGTTGTTTTATATTTCCTAACTGAGGAAGTTTCTCAGAGGTTTCTTACCTGTGCTTTCATTTCTAGATGCTAAAAATGAATAAAATCATAGGTCAAATAAATAATTCCAGCTCCCTCATTATACTGAGAAATCTACAGTGATTGACTTGCTTAAAATCAAAAAGCAAGTCACTCACTAGAAGAGCCAGAAAACTCAAATTCCCCTATATTTGGTCCCTTGCTCTTTCTAGAAAGCAAACTATCTCTCTGTTAATAATTAACAAATACACCGTTGCATTCACTTTGGGATGGTTCGTTTTATTAGGAATGTTGACAAACTAAAGTGTGTTCAAACGTGGAAAAACGGGGAGGCTAAAGAACCTTGGCCTTAAAGAATATTTAAAGAAATAGGCAACGAGCAGGGGTTGTGGAGGACTAGTACATAACACAGAAAATAAAAGACTAAGAGAGATATGCTGTCTCTGTTCAAATATTTGAGGGACTCTTGTAGTGAAATAAATTACTTTTTTATATTTTTATATAACCAGGACCACAGAATTAAGTCTGTCACTGAGTGAGAAATAGATTTCATTATGAAGAATGATATGAAAAGGGCCTTTCCATTTTTCCTTATCAAGTGTGTTGATAAGTTATTTACAATGAACTACATCCATTTAAAATATACAATTCAATGAGTTATGACAGTTGTAAACATCTGCAAAATCACCATCTTAATAAAAAATACAGAACATGTCCAGCGTCCCTAAGCTCCTTCCTTCCCTTCAGAGTCAATCCCTCCCTTTGCCCCGGGCAACAGATGACCACTGATCTGTTTTTATCACTATAAAGTAGTTTGCATTTTATATAAATGGGGTCATATGTCATGAACATTCTTCTCTCATTTCTTTTACTGAGCCTAATGATTTTCAGATTCACCCCTATTGTTTTGTATATGGGAAGTTCATTCCGTTTATGTGCTGAGTAGTGTTTCATTGTTTTGATATACCACATTCTGTTTATCCATTTACCAGTTGATGAATATTTCGGTTGTTTCCAATTTGGAGTTATTGTGAATAAAGCTGCTATGAACACTTGTGTAAAAGTTTTTATGTGGACATATGTTTTCATTTTTCTTGGGTTATACCTAGAAGTAGACTGTATGGGTTGTATGGTAGATGTATGTTTAATTTTTTAACAAAGTTCTATATTGTGTTCGAAAGTGGTTGTGCCATTTATCCCTACCAGCAATGTGTGAGAGTTCCAGTTAATCTGTATCTTCACCAACACTTGTTATTATCAGTCTTTTTCATTTTACCCTTTCCAATGGGTGTAATGGTATCTTCCTATGGTTTTAATTTACATTTCCCTGATGACTAATGAAATGGATATCGTTTCATGCACACAAAATAAGATATCTTTCATGAGAAGCTACTGAGTGGTCTTTCCTATTGTTGAGTTGAAGAAGGTCTTTATCTATTCTGAATACCAGCCTTTAGTCAGACATATGATAGAGAATATTTTCTCCCATTCTGTGGCTTGCCTTTTCATTTGCAAAGAGAAAATATTTCGTGTTGATAAAGTCCAGTTTATAATTTTTTTATTTTATAATTCATGCTTTTTGTGTCCTAAGAAATCTTTGCCTACCTCAAATAGGATTGTTTTACAGTTTTACAGTTTTCCTTTTACCTTTAAGTCTATAATACATTTTGGGTATTGTGAGAAGTATGAGTTGATGTCTTCTTGTTTTTCTCCATATAGGTATCCAGTTTTCCAGCATTGTTTATTGATTTTTCCTTTTCCCATTGAATGGCCTTGGCAACTTTGTTGAAAATCATCGGTCATATATGTGTGGTTCTATTTCTGGACTCTCTAACCTGTATTTTTAATCTTATCTGTTATTTATATTTGAAGTGAATCTTCATATTTAAAATATATCTCTTCTAGTCAGCAGATGGTTAGGTCTGCTTCTTAACCCATGCAGATAATCTTTGTTTCTTCATTGGAATGTTTAATCTGTTTACATTTAATGTGATTATTGATATGTTGAATTTAGGTCTACTATTTTATTAATAATCTCTTTGTGATTTTAGTTTTTTTCCCTCTGTGTTCCCTTTCTTGCCTTTTTTGGGGGGTTATTTACATTTTTTTAATATTCATTGTGTCCTTGGTTTTTTAATTATACCTCTTAACAATTTTCTTAGTGATCGCTTTACATACCACAATATACATCCTTAAACTTTTCATTCTACTTAGAGTTAATACAGTAATCTGCAGCTAGATAGGTCCATTTACTCCCATCCCTACCATTACTTATTTATAGTTATTCTATATGTTTTAAACACTTCAAGACGGTGTTCTAACTTTTGCTTTTAAAAGTCATTTACTATATTTTAAAGAAATTGACATAAAAATAGTTTTCTACATTTACCTATATATTTAGCATTTCTCACATTCCTCATTCTTCTGAAAGAGCTGAGTTTCTCTGGTATCATTTCCTTTCAACTTAAAGAACTTCCTTTAGCATTTCTTGTATTATGGAGACAAATCCTCTTAAGTTTCTTTGTTTCAAAATAGCTTTGCTCTACCTTCATTCTTCAAGAAGATTTTCAATGGATATAGAATTCTGAGTTGGCAAGCTTTCTTTCAGTACTTTGAAGATGTTATCGCATTGTAATATATCTTCAGTGGTGTCTGATAAGAAGTTTGTAATCATTCGAATAATTGTTACCTTGTATATAATGTGTCATTTTCTCTGGCACCGGGAGTTTCCCTTATCTTTGGTTTTCTGCAGTTTGACTATAATGTGCTTTGGCCTAGAGTTCTTCAAATATATCCTGTTTAGGGTTTGCCAAATTTCTTGAATTGATAAGCACACATCTTTCTTCATATTTGAGCAGTTTTCTGCTATTATTTCTCCAAATCAGTTTTCTGTCCCATTATTTATTTCCTTCCTTCTGGACTCCAATTAAAGTATGTCAGACCTTTTGTTTTTGTTCCACAGGTGCATGAGATTCTGTTCATTCTTTTTCAGTCTCTCTCTCTTTCTCCTTTCAGATTTAATAATTTCTTTGACCTATCTTCTAGTTTAGTAATATTTTCCTCTGTCATCTCCATTCTGGTATATCCAGTTGTAATAGTTAACTTTATGTGTCAACTTGACTGGGCTAAGGCGTGCTCAGACAGTTGGTAAAACTTATTCTGAGTGTATCTGTGAGGATGTTTCTAGAAGAGATTAGCGTTTGAATCAGTGGCCTGAATAAAGAAGAGCCACCCTTGCCAATGTAGTCACACATCCAATCCACTGGAGGCCTGAATAGAACAGAAAGCAAAGGAAGGGCAAGTTCTTTCTCTTCCTGAGCTGGGACATCCATCTTTGCCCGCCCTCAGAAGCCAGAGCTCCTGCTTCTCAGGCCTTTACCTTCAGACTCAGTTCTCCAGCCTGCAGACAGTAGACTGTGGGACTTCTCCACATCTATAAATGCCTGAGCCGATTCCTATATAAGTCTCCTCTTATCTATATCTATATCTATCTATCATCTAAATCTATATATATACACCCTATTGGTTCTGTTTCTCTGGAGAACCCTAACTAATACTTGAATGAATTTTTATTTCAGAGATTTTATTTTTCATTTATAAAATTTCCATTTTGGAGATGTTCACTTTTGGGAAAATGAAATATATATACCAGTCCTATTGCTCTAACTACAACAAAAACCCTTGAAGTTATATATAAAACAAATGTAAGAAGACTCTGCAAGGTGAAGAGAAGAAGGCAGACCAGCTGGGGACCTCAGGACCCACGGAGCAGCACAGTGGTGTTTCCTGGTTTTCTTTTAGCCTCATATATGGTGGATATGGAGCTGAAGAGGTTGGTAAACTAGAAACACCAACAGGTACCTACCAAAAAAAACAAACAATAACTTCCCAAAAAGTCCTGCTTTCTCTAGCCAACGGACCAGGAAATGGGCAGAATAGCAAGACAAAAAACTTTTTGACAATAACCAGCCTACTCCAGCCAAACATCACAGGAAAAACTGTGACCTCACCAGCAAGCACACCAGCAAAGGAGCAAAGGCCAAGTGGGAAGCCTAGATTTTCACTCTTGCTAGGCCATAACAAGATGTCTCCACCTTCCACTGATTCCATGATGGTGTCAGGGAAGTCTGAGTGGGAGCCAGGACTTGTATATCCTCCAGATAGTAATAAGTCCCCTTCCTCTCTACCTGTGTCAGTGAAGACCATCCATGTTGGAATCCACTCTCAACTAGCCCAAAAGAGTCATCCCTCCTCCTCCCCACTGTAATGGTATCAGAAGGTGCCTAATGGAGAGTCAGGACTTTCACACCACCCAACAATAATGAGGTCACCTCTTCCCCATGTTGTCACTGGAGACTACATGGAAAACAGTAACAAGGCACTCTTATCTCTGCCAGTTAAGAAGGTAACGGTGAAGGCCTAGTGGGGAGCTGGAACCCTCTCCCCACAGCATTATGAGGTGCTCCCCTCTTCAGATGTCAACAGAGGCCAAGTAGGAAAGCTGGACTTCCACTCCAGTAAGGCAACCTCCTCTCCCCTCCAGAATACTGTCAGAGAAAGCCAGCTACAACAGAAAGTTAAAGGACTATCCAGAATCTCAATATAATACTCAAAATGTCCAGGTTTACATAGAAAAACCACTTTTCACACTAAGAGCCAAAAAGATCTCAAACTGAATGAAAAAAAATCAATAGATGCCAATACTGAGATGACAAAGTAGTTTGTATTATCTGACAAAGATTTTAAAGATGCCGTTAGAAATATGATTCAATAAGAAATCACATACATGAAATGAATGAAAAATGGAAAATCTCAGCTAAAAAAATAGAAGATAAAGAAGAACCAAATAAAAATTTTAGAACTGAAGAACACAATAACTAAAATAAAATACTCAGTGGATGGACAGAGGAGTGAATCAGTAAACTGGAAGATGGAACAAAATAAATTAAGCAAGCAGAACGACAGAAAAACAATATACTAAAATAAAACAACAAAAAAAAACCCACGCTTCAGGAAGCTGGGGAACTATAACAGAAAGTCTAGTACTTAGGTCATCAGAATGCCAGAAAGAGGTGAAAGAGGGCAGAACTGAAAATGTAATCAAAGAAATAATGGCTAAAAGATTCTCAAATTTAGCAAGACATAAACCTACATATTCAAGAAGCAGAGAAAAATCCCACATAAGATAAATCCACCTGAAGACACATCAAAGTCAAACTTCTGAAAACTGAAGACAAAGGAAAAAAATCTTGAAAGCAGCCAAAGAGGAACAGCATACAATCTATAAGTGGAAAACAATTTCCACTTATAGATTGGCATATTTCTCATGAAAAACCATAGAGATAAAAAATAAGTGTAATAACATTTTTCGACTGCTGAAAGAAGAGAACTATAAGCTTATAATTCTGTATCTAATGAGAATCTCCTTAAGTTGGAAGTAGATATGGTAAGGGATAAAAAATGTAACAATTTGCCTGTGAGTTGGGTTCTCCTGGCCATGACACCTCCTTTCTCTCCACAGCTCTAACTGCCACAGAATCCTTCCCCTGAGTCCTAGTACTAGCCAGGAAGACGGCAGATTTTCTAGGGAGGTTTTAACTACCTCTATACCACCTGCCTTCAATATACCTGCATAGACCTCAGAACAAGGCATCAAAAAAATGGGGAAGTTTATTCCAGTCATGAGATTAACAAGTTCTGGGGATCTAATATACACTGTGGTGATTATAGGAAATAATACTGTATTAAAGACTTGAATGGTGCTTTAAAAGCAGATCTCACCATAAAAAAGAAATGGTAATTATGTGACAGGATGGAGATATTAAAGTGATGGTGGTAATCTTCTGCAACATATACATGTATCAAATCAAAACGTTGTACACCTTGAACTTGCATAATGGTATATGCCAATCATATGTCAGTAAAGCTGGGGAAGTTTTTTCTACTTGCATGATCCAAGTTTTGCCTCCAAAATCTTCAAAAACACAGATAGGTGTGTTTTTCTATATTCTGTCCACTGGAGTTTTACCACTGTTATTTGTGGGAGGATTGGTTTGTTAGATACTCAACTTCTCCATACCAGAAGCAAACCAGGACTTCCCATTTTAAGTCTTGTATGTTACTAAAATATTGGGCCCAAGTATGTGATTTCCTTGCATACACCAAGGTTGATATAAAGCTTTCCTAGGATATGGTTAGTGACAATCCAAAACCAGAAAGTAAGACAATTTCCAGCAGGTACTCTATGTACTCTAAATCACAAAAATCTCACCTTCTGTACTAACGCTCTTATACTTTCAGTATGATAATTTGAACTTTCAAAACAAAATTTTCAGGACAACTGCATTATAGAGTTACTCTAGAAAGGAATGTCTACCTTCATTTTTTAAATTGTAACTATCTCCTAACATCACAGTGTTTGCTTATTTATCATTAATGATTTGATTTTGGGGAGGGACAAAATCTTAAGGTGTAGATTTAGAAGTCTTGGCTATTTAAAGATAAGTCAAAGTTAGAAATAAAACATGAAATGATAGTACAGTTCGTAGTTTCAAAAAATGTAATTTTCAGAATTTGAAAATGTTTTATAACAAATGATAGCTATAACTCGGATATGAAAAAATTTGACCTATATGTTGCTTAATAATATATGTAAATTAATTTTAATGGTTCTATTTTATTCCCTCTGTTCTTCTGGAATGGATACAGCTAGGTGCCCACCAAAATCTATTTTCCTATCTTTCATACAAACAAAGTAATAACTAGGCTTACTAGCTAGGGATAACATTTGTAACTCCCACTTGTAGTTACGTGTAGCTGCATGGCTCAAGTTCTGGCAATAATATGTGATGCAGGTGAAGTTTGTCATTTGTAACTCAGACCTTAAGCTGCACTCTCCTCCCATCAGCTGGAACCCATAGTGGCCCAGTTCTGACCATGCAGATGGCGATGATGCCCCAGGATGATAGCGCAATACGGTGGATGGAACATGAGCCCCGAAATGATCACAGACAGGCTGTCTGCCAGCCTGGAACACTCACCGAAGACTATTATATGAGAAAGGAATAAACTTTTATCTTCTTTAAGAAACCAAATTAATGTTAAGTGCCTTTGTTTCAGTAGGTTAGCCTTACCCTAACTGATATACTCGGTTTGGTCTCAGTGTTCCAGGTGATAGAACAGGCGGGGAAACTAGTCTAAGCACTAACTTCTATAATTGCTCTGCCCGACTCCCTTTTGCACAGAACAAAGAGCACCTGACCTTCTGTGAAGTGTCAGAGTCCTTCCAGGAAGCTATGTCTGTTAATTGTACAGTGAAACAATACCGAAAAAAGTTATCGTCTACAGTAACTCTGACCAAAGTCAACATAAGAATGAACAGATATGCTGCGTTCCCAGAAGCTCTCTTAAATGAGAGGGCTAAAATTACCCGTCTTAAAATAACTCACATTCTTCCCTTCCTGACCTCATTCTTCATCTCCGTCACAAACCTGCTCGGCTTCTCCCCAGACTTCTCCCAAAATGAAGCAAAAGGCTCAGAAGCACCATTTTGAACAACTCCAGAAGCTGCCATTCACTTCAGAGTCTAATTGCTGTTTCCTACACGTGTTTTGCCCTATTATAATGTTATTACCATTAAGAACCAGTCCTAATGCCAGGGACATTAGGAGGTGGCTGGAAATTTTAGCTTTTTTTGTGAGAACTTAACTCTTCTTGATTATATTTGTACCATGTCCTTGGCTTACCTTACTCTCGAGAGCAAAAGAATGCAAGATCTTCCCTAGTCCCGCTGCTTTGTCTCCCCGTTTTGCTGGTCTCGCCATAAAGACCCATTGACCTGTGCAATACCTCATGAATTGACTAACATCCTATAGTTTGTTTCAAATACTTAACCTTGTGTCTTGTCAATGGGTTTCAGCCCCAGGCAAGTTCGCTATGGATTTAGTGTGACCAAAGAAATTGACAGCAAAACGTTCTTGGGGTGAAAGGGTTATACCCAACTTTATTTCCACGGTGGCAAGTCAGTCACTAAAATCCTATTCACTCAGAGTGAGTCTGTATGCAGCAAGCCGGTCTCTGCCTCTGGGCCTCTCTGCACAGTCGTCCCGCACAGCCATCCCCTGGGCCTCTCTGCACAGTCATCCCGCACAGCCGCCCTCTGGGCCTCTGTCCTTTTTGCTGCCACCATTCCAGCCTCTGCTCTGCTCTCCTGCAGCCTTGCAGCCATGCCACTGTGTCCCACCCAGAGCACTGGCTGGAGCTCTTAATATAGAGTCAGCAGCCATGTATTGCCCACAGATGTGCAGTGAGCTAGTCAACCAGGGCCAGGTGAGAATCCTGGCCACAGGAACTCTCATTTTATCCACACCTTGATACATGCCTTCCTCCCATGCAATAGTGTCTCCATTTCAATTTTTCTTCTAGTTAATACCTCCTTCACAATAACCTCTTTCTCTCAAAACATGAAAGGACTTTTTTTTTCCAATTTTATTTTTATATCTTTGAGTGCATTAGGATTCCTTGTTGAGGCGCTGTTTTATTAACTCTTCCTGTTAGAACCCCCACTCACCAGCAGCTCCTTTCTGAGCACTATTTTCGTGATCTGTGGCTTCTCCTGGGCTCCAGTCTGCCAGAGAAGCTGCAGAATAACTAAATTTGTTTCCTCTTCCTTATGACGGAGCTTCTCATATTTCCTGTCTCCATTGTTTTTTTATAGGACCAACTAACTAATTCTCATTATATGATTAGAAGGGATGTGTCTTCTTTGGGTCAAGGCAGTTAAAAGAAAGTATGCCTTCTCCACACTCTTTGTTTTTGTGCCTTGACTGACCAGATGGAGAGGGTCAAGAAGGAACTCAACATCTAGAGGAAAGAGAGCCAGTAGACAGAGGGAGCCTGGGCCCCTGTCTTGTGGAAGGCCCCCTGTCTTGTGGAAGGCCCCCTGCCGAACATCTAATTAATATGATGAGAAGAAGAAATAAACTTTTGTTATTTTAAGCCACTGAGATTCAGGGTTAGGGAAAAGGGGAGGATGCTGTTACTACATCATAGCTTAGCCTATCCTAACTAACACACCAAGTAATTTTTCCTGAGTTTCACCTGAATATCCCCTAAATGAGACTTTAAAATAAAAATAATTATGTGAAAACAACTAAATCACATAAAAGATAAATTTTAAACTTCTTATGAAATATTTAACTTTAATAACTTCTGCTACTATTTTTTCTTAACAGATTGTTATTCAGATCGTAACCACGGATATCTCCTCAAAAAAGGAGAAAGAGATTAATATGGTTTCAGTTCCTTTTTTTAAGTAAAAGTGGTTTTACTTACAGTTTTAGTTGAGCAATAACTATACATACAGAAAAGTGCAGAAATCCTATGTATTCAGTTTAATGGTATTTCACAAAGTAACACCTATATTACCAACCTCTGATCAAGAAATAATTATCTCCCTCCCAACGTAACTTCTATAGGTCAGTATTGCCTGTACTTGAACTTCATATAGATTGAATCATATAATATTTGCTGCACTGTGACTGGCTTCCTTTTCTCAATATTATGTTTGTGATTCGTCCATGTTGTTTACTAGTAGATACGTTGACTTACACTGCTGCCTAGTACTGCCTTTTGAGAATTTAAGCACTCCTCTGTTGGTGGGCAGTGAAGCAGGGAACAGCCCTCACCCCCAGACAGCAAATGTGCCAGATCTTGATTTTGAACTTCCCAGCCTCCAGAATCGTGAGCAGTTAATGTTTATTGTTTATAAGCCTTAAAGTCTATGGTATTTTGTTACAGCAGCCCAAACAGGCTGACAGACGTTTGGGTTGTTTCCATTTGGGGGCTGTTACAAATAGGGTTGCTAGGAACATTCATATACATGTCTGTTTGTACATGTTAAGTTTGGTATTTAGGAGTGCAGTCTCTGGGTCACACAATATGCATCCATGTTCAGCTTTAGCGGATGCTGCAGAGCCATTTTTAAAGTGATTGTACCAATTACGCACTCCCACTAATTGCTCCACATCCTAGATGGTGCTTATTATTGTTAATTGTTTTGAATGTCAACCATTCTGATAGGTGTGAAATATTATCCCATTGTGGCTTTAATTTTGGATTTCTCCTATTATTAAGGAGTCTTCATAACTTTACTAGCTATTTGTATAAACTTTTTTTGTGCTGTGTGTGAAATTTCTGTGCCAGTTTTGTACCCTCTTTTCTTACTGATTTGTAGGCATTCTTTATATTTTCCAAAATGTGATTTTTGTCTGCTGCATATCCCTGCAGATATTTCCTACCACTCTGTGACTTGCTCTTTCACCTTCTTAATGGTGTCTTCTGATAAACGGAAGTTCTCAAATTTAAAAAAAAAAATCGATATTTCTCTTTGTGATTAGTGCCTGGTTTAAAAAATATTGGCCCACTCTACGTTCACAAACATATTCTCTTCTGTTATATTCCAGAAGCATTTATGCTTTGGTTTACACAAGACATTATTCTTGTGTATTGACTATCTATCAGGCTATCCAATTGACCTGGCACTGTTTATTGAAAAGGGCATTCTTTTCCCCACTGGCACCTTTGGCATATATCAAGTGTGAGTTTATTTCTAAACATTTTTCTGCTACATTGTTCTATTTGCCTATCCTTGTGGCAAAACAGCACAGCACTGTCTTAATTATCGCTCTAGAATAAGTCTTGGTATTTACTGAAGTTTCCCAACTTTCCTTTTCTTTAAGACTTCCTTTTATATGTATTTCTATATAAATATTAGAACGCGTGTGTCAAATTCTACAAAAAAAATCCTGTTGGGAGTTTGATTGGCATTGCATTGAGTTAATAAATTGACTTGGTGCTAGAAATCCTACAATATCATTATTATCAGATAATTTCCTGTTTATTTATTTAAAAATTTTTTCTCATAAACTGGGATATAAATTCCATGACAACAGGAACTTTATCCATTTCTTTTCTGTGTATCCCAGAACCTAGAAGAATACCTGGCACATTGCAAGTTCTTAACAAATATTCCTTGAGGTAACTAATTAATGTCCAACTGAGAAGCTTTTTTTATTCTCCTTTTCCCCTTTCCTTGGTCAATACAACTCATCCTTCAGATCTGAAATCATAGACCATTTCCTTAGGGGAGACTTGTCTGATCTCGGATTAGGTCAGGCTCCCCTGTTATGATACCCTGTACTTCTTTTTATTAGCACTCACCTACATACTAGCATATAATAATAGTTATTATACAATATTATGTAATTATTTGCTGTCAATCTCCCATCTAGAATGTAAGCCTTGTGATCACAAGGACCAAGTTTCTATGAATTTCTTAATTCTGTACCCTCAGGTACCTGGTACCATGGACAAAGCCAGTATCAAAAAATTGTTGTTATTTTCTAAAAGAAGCCTAGATTCCTTCGGTTGTTCGTTAAAAATAGAAGTTAATATATTGCCAACACTTTTCCTATCCTAACATCAAAAATCTCCCCCTTGCAACAACATGGATGGAGCTAGAGGGTATTATGCTCAGTGAAATAAGCCAAGCCGAAAAAGACAAGTATCAAATGATTTCACTCATATGTGGAGCATAAGAACAAAGAAAAAAACTGAAGGAACAAAACAGCAGCAGACTCACAGAACCGAAGAATGGACTAACAGTTACCAAAGGGAAAGGGACTGGGGAGGATGGGTGGGAAGGGAGGGATAAAGGGGAAAAAGGGGCATTACGATTAGCAGGTGTAATGTTGGGGGCACGGGGAGGGCTGTACAACTCAGAGAAGACAAGTAGTGATTCTATAGCATCTCACTACGCTGATGGACAGTGACTGTAATGGGGTTGGCGGGGGGGACCTGATGAAGGGGGTAGTTTAATAACCATAATATTTGACATGTAATTGTAGATTAATGATACCAAAATAAATTTTAATAAATAAATAAATAAATAAATCAGCTCCTTCTGTACTTTGTATATCTTCTGCTGTTCCACTTATCACATTGTGCTATAATTATTTGCTTCTCTTTGTCTATTTTATAATAGACTATGAGTAGCATAAGAACAATGTATTTATCTCTGTATTCCCATTTTATAGCATATTCCCTGCTCAATAAATATTGAATTGAGAGTTTGATGCATTAAAAAAAAATCTCCCCAGATGTTTCTGCTGCTTTTATCCTCTGGACTATTTCGTGGACATTTTCTACCAGATTTCCTGGGGTAGGGGAGGGGATCCTTCAGATTGGCTGAGTCAGAGGACTCTCCTAAATTGGAACCTGGGCAGCTATATTGCTAACAGCCTCCTAGTAGCTGTTGTCCTGGTGAGTCTGGCGCCCATTCCTTTGCACACATTCATGACATTGCTGCTTTATCTCTTTGCGCTCCATAATTTTTGTAATCCTGCTCTGGGTCATTTCTCGCATCATCCCCGCCCGTGTTGTGTTCTGCTTTTGCTCTCAGGGCTGCATTTTCTGTTTGGCCCTCTGCCCTCCAAGGACAGCTGGGAGGCCACCCTGGCTGCCTAGTTAAGAGCCTCATTAATCTCATCTTTATCTTCCTGGCCATGCTGACCACCCCAGCTACAGGGGCCACACACTGACATAGGTCTCTGATCCAACTTCAGAGACAGTGAAAATGAAACAGCCACAGATTGAGGGAATTTTGAACTGGGAAACCAGAATTTGCTGTCTGTGTGACCTTGAAAACGTCATTTAGCTTCTCTTTATTCGGACACAGTAATACATGCCTACCCTACATCAGGAGTGTTGTGAGGATCAAATGACATGATGAATCATGTCAGAACTTTATAGACTATAAATGAATGTGCACTATTAATTACAATTGATAACCCCACCCATTCAACTGTTAGCGAGATGGGAAGGACCATTTATACGCCGTGGTGTTTCATGGGAAAGGACATCCTTCCCAGCAGTGTTTTGTTCCTTCTAAGAAATAAATCAACTGGTTAACTATTGTCTTCTCTGACTTCAAAATGTCCCATATACTGTAGTTCTGGCTGCACAATAAAATCTGCTGCACTTTTGAGCCTTTCTCTTTTTATTACTCATCTGTATGAGTTATATAAACTTGCCTTGGTAAAAGTAATATTTTTCAAGTAAAAAGTCTCAGGTTGTTCTTTTGAAAAGCCAGAAGTATTCATCTATAGGTGATATAATAGTTTCCACCTCTGCAATGAACTTTAATGATCCCTCCCCTGTAGTCTTATCACCTAACCGTGTTGATTCTGTTCACCAGCTCTCAGTTCTGTCCTCTCCCCTTCTCCTCTATGGCCATTGTCTTATTCTCATCCTTAATGTCAACCATTATAATTCCTTCCTGACTTGATTAAATGCCTTCATTGTTGCCCTCCAACAGCAAACTCTGGCTCATTTGTGGGCCAAAGCCAGCTCATAAAATTTTTTTGGAACACAGCCAATTTATTTACATATTGTCTAGGGCTGCTTTTGTGCCTCAACTGCAGAATTGAGTAATTTCAAAAGAGATCATTTAGCCCGGGCAGTGATTTTAATGATGGACCCCAAAAAGATATGTCTCCCTCCAAATCCCTGGGACCTATAAATGTTATCTTTTTTGGGAAACGGATCTCTGCAGACGTAATAAAATTAAGGATGTAGAGCTGAGTTCACCTTGAATTATGCAACCGGGCTGTAAATTCAATGATAAATGTCTTTAGTAGAGGCACACGGAGAAGAAGGTGATGTGAGGATGGAAGCAGACATGGGAAAGATATGGCCACAAGCCAAGGAAAACAAGGGATGCCTGGAGCCACCTGGAGCTAGGAGGCACCAGGAGCAGAACCTCCCCTTAAGAGACTTTAGAGGGAACACAGTCCTACCAACACCTTGATTTTGGACTTCAGGTCTCCAGAACCGTGAAAGAATAAATTTCTGATATTTTAAGCCACCAAGGTTGTAGTGACATTTCACAATAATAGTCTTAGAAAATTCTAAGCACAGCACACAATTCTAAAATGTTGACATTTGGTTCTTTAAGACAAAGTTTGTCAACCTCTGCCTTACAGCCATCTTTTCTAAAACAAAAGTTTAATCATTTTAGTCCCCTGTTTCAGCAGATAGTCCAAACTTATTACATGACATATGAGAAACTTACTGACTAATCCCTTTGCCTACTTCCCCAACTACAGACTGCCTATATTTTTCCTCTTTTTTTCATCCTCCTTTCTTTTTAAAAATAAACTTTGAGTTTTAGAATACTTTAGACTTACAAAATAATTGCAAATACAGTATAGAAAGTTCCATATACTCTGATCCCAGTTTTCCCTTAGTGTTAAAATTTTACATTAGTATGTTATACTTGTCACAGTTAACAAACTGATTATTAATTGAATCTCACTCTTTTTCATATTTCCTTAGTTTTTACCTATTTTCTGTCCCAGAATCTCATTTGGGATACCATATTACAAGTAGTCGTTAGATTTTTCTTCTTACATTTTTCCATTTCTTATTCTTCCTTCTTATTTATTTGTTTCTTTCTTCTCTGTGCTAAACATCGGGCATATGAACAAGCATGGCTTTTCCTTAAAAAGTCTCATAAGGAAAGCTGAAAATGAAAATCTAACAAATTAATTAATGTAGTTAAGATAAATGCTAAGAAGAACATGAACAGTTGACCGACAGAAGCCACATTTAACAGAGCCATGGTAAGGAGTAACTCCATTTGATTTTTTTAAAAGATTATTCTTATATAATTAATGACTCTAGAACACCTTACTACATTGATAGACAGTGACTGCAATGGAGGGGGTGAGGTCTTGATAATATGGGTGAATGCTGAACCACTTTAATAAAAAAAAAGATTTTTCTTAGTGGGAATAAAAGTGGCAATAGAAACATCTGTGAGGAAATTATTGCCACAGTCCAGGTTAGAGATGATAATGGCTTGGATTGAGTTGGAACGGTAGAGATCGAATTAGACATACTAGCCATATTCCAGGGATGTTTTTGAGGTATAAACAAGGGCACTTGTTGATAAATGTAGATATGGAGGATGAGGGACAAACGAATCAGTCACCGACCTCTCAGTATAGATCCTCTGTATCCCAGCCATACTGATCATTTGTTCCTCTTCATACTTGCCAGGAGAGCTAAGGCCCCAAACTCTTACACTTACTGAGTCCTCTAGTTAAATGCCCTTTCCTCCCCCAGCTACTGATAAATAACTTCTCTTCAATATTTTGTTCTCTTTAATATTCTTCACTGCTTCTAGAAAGGCTTCCTCTACAATGCCTCTATGTTCCTCCCTCCCCTCCATCCTGAGTTAAGGGGCTTTCCCTCTTTTCTGTTCCCCTACAGCTTGTACACAATTCTGTGCTAGCTTACAGCACTCTGTATTGTACTGTTATTTGCTTACACATCTGTCCCTTGAAGGCATGTGTCATAGTCATAGCATAATTTCACAGAAACAAGAAAAAAAATTACTGATAATTTTCATATAAGAAAGTCATTATCAAAACAACCATTAGTAAATTTAAAGCATAACTAATGTCACCCACATTGTATTTACAGCTTCTGATCATTTGTAAACCCCCATTTCTTTTTAAAACTTGTAATCTGAACAAGCCTCTTCTTTCTAAACCGTATTTCACAGAACTCTCTACTGAGAGACATCTGTAGCAGAGCCATCTTATTTGTAAAGTTTCGGCCAACATTTTTAATTCCATTACTCTTTTGGTTTCAAGTAAGAACCATAGTCTCCATTTCTAAAGTTACAAATCATTTGTGTAAGTCAAATAATTGAAGTCCCAAACTTTGATTAGTTGAAAGTTTACGTGGATGTTACTAAGTGTATGTGTATGTGTGTGTGTGTGTTTCAATTCCTTTTCTTTTAAAATACTGTCTTTTGTTACATTTTAACAAAATTAGACTGTTTAATCAGTTTGATTTATAAATTTTATCAGTGGATTATGAAGATGTAGTCTTTCCTATAAAGACACTTGTATTTATTTTCATATTAGAAACATGTTCACAAGTTGGTCATAGTTTTATAAATAATAGATACTGCATTTCCTAAAATAAAGAGCAACTTCCAACACGTATGCCTTGTTCAATTTTTTATAGGTTCCTTTAAGGTGTTTTTTCAGGAAAAAAAAGCTGTTCTTCTTGGTCCTCTTCCTTGTCTCATGCAGCATACTTTAGTATAAAGTATTTAGAAAGCCTGGAGTTGATATTATACCAATGTAAATATTATTTAAAATTTTTAAGACATCACACTCTTAAAAATGCTAGTTAATTCTCTGTGACGGGGCACTCTAGAAGTCTTAACTCCAGAGGGGGAGTCAGAAAATGATGGCCTATTTCCAGACCACAAGTACTCAAAGTTGATCAATGAACTTATGCTAACCTATAATTATTTTGTTATTTATTCCTATTATGTGTAGGAATTTCTTATTTATGTTTTACTTGTTAGTCTGAGTCAATAATACCAATTTTGATGTTTAAATTACTAGAAGGCAGGATCTAAGTCTATTAAATATGCTCTGTTTTGTATTTTGGATACTGATATGCATAAATGTAAAGTAACATTTTATGTAACATTTAATGATAATATGGCAGCTTTCAAAAGTTCCTTCTGGGGTAACACTTTTTTCTCTAACATCATTTAGTATAGATAAGAGAGTTAGATGTGCCATATTCAATTGAAAGTTCTCTTTTCATCATCTTTCACTCTTAAAAAATTTTGACTTTTGACCCTGCTTCATTTTGACTCTTATCCATGAGGGAGAAAATCTGACATTTATCCATGAAGGAAGCCTATCTTTCTAAAAATGAACATCTTATTCTCATTAGCTGAACATCTAGCTGTAGTTGGGACTCCTCTTTGAGTAAGATTCCCCTCCAGAGCTTAGATGGGAAATCCTGTATTTGTATTCCATACTGGATTCCATATTCAACTATGTCTAAGCTAACTCAATCAAAATGCTGTTGAACTTCTATTAAAGATCTTTCACATC
>JAQQAC010026012.1:6932723-7005979 GCA_029783875.1 Phataginus tricuspis | reverse complement strand
AATTTTTGAAAGAATTTTAAGGACTATTGAAATGTCATTGTAAACGTTTGAAAATAAATTAGTATATACTAATTTTGATATGGGAGAGAGGATGAAAGTGGGTGCTGATATAGGTAAGAATGAGGGGCACTGAGAGAGGGTAATCAACTTTACATGAACTTTGCTCTTGATAGGATATGGGGGCAAAAGTGAGCAGATTTCTCACATTTTATTCTTGTTTAGCACATAGTGAAAGGTTTCTAAGATTGATAGTTTCCAAACTTTTTTTCTGTTAATGATGCTAATCTGTTTGCCAAGATAATCCTGTATGAAAGTCCAGAGTACAAAGCAAGCAGTAAACAGGGGCTCTGCCTAAGACTAAGGCAGAAACATTGGCCAGGGCTCAGGACTCCAGCCTCCCAGATTGTTTGCCCGTCCTGTATCTCCCTCTCTTGCCCCAGAGGATTATTCAAAAGAATTCCTCGGAGTCTCAGAGGCTCCAGGAAGACTCATTTAAATGCATATTTATGTCACTACCTGTTTGCTGCCCTGATTGGTGATACCATTCTTATCTATTGGCCAGGATAGCTAATATTTGTTTCCTATTGGAAGGAAATGATAATCCCTTTTAACCAATATTTAGTACCCTTCATTCTGGTAAAATCAATTTAAATTAGATCCTGCTTTTCCCGTGATAGGTGGATTAAAAGTTGGGCATTATTTATTTCCTTTTCTTGAATGCAAATACTGAATCTCTCCTCCCCATTTGAGAACCACTGTTCAATAGTAACAACAAATATTTGGGTAGCTTCTGAGTAAGAAGTTTGTTTAAACCTTTTCATTCTGGTTTTGAAGAGAGAACAAAAAGTTCTGTGTATCTTCCTTACTTCCAGCATTTTTTACAAAGATGTCTCTCTTCATCCACTTTAAAAAAGTGATTGACTCTCTATAGGAGGCTAAGTTCGGAGTCACCTAGATATTCAACCTCTCATTCTCAGCAATCACTGATGTCTTGGGCTTCGTCCACTTTGAAGATGAAACTGAGTACTTGAGTTCTGAACAGCCTGCTACTTCCAGCCAGACTCAGACCCACAGTGTATATCACAACACAGGATTTAGGATTAATGGGGTAACAATACAATACCCTTTTTAAAATGTGTTTATCAATTCCTGATAGAAGACAATCACTTCTTTAAATATGAAAAATAGGCCTATCTTCTTTGTAGTTGTTATAACCTGAAATTAATATGATATCTTTTTTCCTCATTAGGAAAAAAAAATGCAAAGACAGTTTCCATGCCAAGTAAGAGAAAAGAAAACCATGCTAGAATGTACACATCAACGGAATGTTTCATAACCATGTGTTGGTAGATTACTATTGTTATGGTAAAATTAAGAATTCTATGATGCCACGTGTCCAGTTTATTCAATTCAAACTTAACCGAAATTGGCATCGCTGATGTGGAAAAAGTTCCTTTTTTTTTTTTTTCTTCGCCTGGCCGTGATCACATGATGATGCTCATGGAAATAGAACTTCAAGGCTGAGGAGAAATCAACAGGGTCCAAAGTTTTCTGTGACTCCCCAGCCCTTTGATCGCTGGGTCCCTAGCATAGAGAAGTGTGGGGCAGACTAAAACAGCTTCAGGGAACTGCTACTTTAGAACACTAACACAGTCCCTGAGCAAATTCTATTTTCACAAAAGCCACAGAGTCCTTTCTAAAGTATTGCCTCATCTTTAATATTTTAAACCCAATGCCTTAAGTGATATACTGGTTATTTTCCTCTCTCTAGACGATTCTTGCTTTGATGAGTTGTTTTATGTCTCAGGGTTTCAGTACATGGTCTGCTGGGTATGGCAAAACATTTCACATTTGCCTGCTGAGATTTCTGTACACTTCTGACAAGCTATTGGATTTAGGGGTAAAGCAAGATTTTCTCTGAATGGGCTTCTTTGTTCTATCTTGGCCTTAAAATAATTTTCTTATAAATCCTCAACCTTTTTTTCTCATAGGAAGTGAATGAAAAACAAGCAGAAACTTGTTATAGCTTATTTTTGACCTAAGCACCACAATATAAAATCTTTGAAATACTTATCTCTGTGACAGAAAAGTTCAGAGATTTTGGTTTCTTATAGTGTTAAGTAGACTTACTCATATTATGGGAAAACTGTAACTTGAAATAGTGTTTTCCAAGCTTTGAGCATAGTAGGTGCTTAACAAATTCATGTTAATTACTTTGTTTTGAGGCCATCAGCAGGTTCTTCTACCCACAAAATTACATGCCAGAGTAATCCTTGAAACTCTCATAGACGTGGAGTAATTATGCTTAACGAGCATCTGATTTCTTTACTTGCTCTATTCTGAAATTGGGCTCTCAAAGTCATCGTTGTATTTATCATTGGGAGAGGAACAGCGGGCAGCTGTGTAAGGTGTGGCTGGAGCCAGGGCTTTGGCATTACCCAGACCCGTGCTGGAGCCACATGATGGAGCTGAGTGCACGTGAATGGGTCACGGAGCTTCCCTGGGCCTGTTTCCTCACCTACAAAATGGAAGAAAAAATACTCACCTCAAAAGGTGTTGGTGAAGAAATGAGATCATGCACCTAGAGCCTGACCTAAACTAGGTCAATCACACACTCACCTGAGAATCTGGAATTTGGATTGAGACATCGAATAAGTCTGAAATCCTCCCGTGAATGAAGATGGCATTAATTTGGAAACTCCTGTCCCAGATGGCTTCACTGCTGAATTTTATCAAACATTTAGTGAAGACCTAATACACATCCTCCTTAAAGTTTTCCAAAAAGTAAAAGAGGAGGGAATACTCCCAAACTCACTCTACGAGGCCAACATCACCCTAATACCAAAACCAGACAAAGACACCACAAAAAAAGAAAATTACAGACCACTATCCCTGATGAACATAGATGCAAAAATACTCAACAAAATAGTAGCAAACCGAATTCAAATACATCAAAATGATCATCCATCATGATCAAGTAGGATTTAATCCAGGGATGCAAACATTCGAAAATCCATCAACATCATCCACCACATCAACAAAAAGAAGGACAAAAAACATATGATTATCTCCATAGACACTGAAAAAGTGTTTGACAAAATTCAACATCCATTCATGATAAAACTCTCAACAAAATAGGTATAGAGGGCAAGTACCTCAACATAAGAAAGGCCATATATGACAAACCCACAGCCAACATTATACTTAACAGTGAGAAGCTGAACGCTTTTCCTTTAAGATCGGGAACAAGACAAGGATGCCCACTCTCCCCACTTCTATTCAACATAGTATTGGAGGCACTAGCCACCGCAATCAGACAACACAAAGAAATAAAAGGCATCCAGATTGGCAAGGCGGTAGTTAAACTGTCCCTGTTTGCAGATGACCTGATATTGTACATAAAAAAAAACTAAAGAATCCACTCAACAACTACTAGAACTAATATCTGAATTCAGCAAAGTTGCGGGATACAGAATTAATGCGCAGAAATCTGTGCCATTCCTATACAAAACAATGAACTAGCAGAGAGAGAAATCAGGAAAACAATTCCATTCACAGCTGCATCAAAAATAATAAAATACCTAGGAATAAACCTAACCAAGGAACTAAAAGACCTATACTCTGAAAACTATAAGACACTCATGAGAGAAATTAAAGAAGATACCCATAAATGGAAACACATCCCATGCTCACGGAGAGGAAGAATTAATATTGTCCAAATGGCCATCTTGCCTAAAGCGATCTACAGATTCAATGCAATTCCTAGCAAAATACCAACAGCATTCTTCAAGGAACAAGAGAAAATCATTCTAAAATTCATATGGAACCACAAAAGACCCCGAATAGCCAAAGCAATCCTGAGAAGGAAGAATAAAGCTGGGGGGATTATGCTCCCCAAATTCAAGTTCTACTACAAAGCCACAGTAATCAAGACAATTTGGTACTGGCACAAGAACAGACCCATAGACCAATGGAACAGACTAGAGAGCCCTGATATAAACCCAACCATATATGGTCAATTAATATATGATAAAGGAGCCATGGACATACAATGGGGAAATGACAGCCTCTTCAACAGCTGGTATTGGTAAAACTGGACAGCTACATGCAACAGAATGAAAATGGATTACTGTTTAACCCCATACACAAAAGTAAACTCAAAATCGATCAAGGACCTGAATGTAAGTCATGAAACCATAAAACTCTTAGAAGACAACATAGGCAAAAATCTCCCGAATATAAGCATGAGCAACTTCTTCCTGAACGCATCTTCTCGAGCAAGGGAAACAAAAGCAAAACTGAACTTATGGGACTACATCAAACTAAAAAGTTTCTGTATGGCAAAGGACACCATCAACAGAACAAAAAGGCATCCTGCAGTATGGGAGAATGTATTTGCAAATGACATATCCGACAAAGGGTTAACGTCCAGAATATATAAAGAACTTACATGCCTCAACACCCAAAAAGCAAATAACCCGATTAAAAAATGGGCAGAGGATATGAAGAGACAGTTCTCCAAAGAAGAAATTCAGGTGGCCAACAGACACATGAAAAGGTGCACCATATCACTAATCATCAGGGAAATGCAAATTAAAACCACAGAGAGCTATCACCTCACACCAGTAAGGATGACCACCATCCAAAAGACTAAAAACAACAAATGCTGGTGAGGATGTGGAGAAAGAGGAACTCTCCTACACTGCCGGTGGGAATGTAAGCTAATTTAACCATTGTGGAAAGCAATATGGAGGTTCCTCATAAAACTAAAAATAGAAATACCATTTGACCCAGGAATCCCACTCCTTGGAATTTACCCAAAGAATACAACTTCTCAGATTCAAAAAGACATATGCACCCCTATGTTTATTGCAGCACTTTTTACAATAACCAAGATATGGAAGCAACCTAAGTGCCCGTCAGTAGATGAATGGATAAAGAAGAGGTGGTACATATACACAACGGAATAGTATTCAGCCATAAGACAGAAACAAATCCTACCATTTGCAACAACATGGATGGAACTGGAGGATATTATGCTCTGTGAAATAAGCCAGGTGGAGAAAGACAAGTGCCAAATGATTTCCCTCATTTGTGGAGTATAACAACAAAGCAGAACTGAAGGAACAAAATAGCAGCAGACTCAGAAACTCCAAGAAGGAACTAGTGGTTACCAAAGGGGAGGGGTGTGAGAGAGCGGGTGGGGAGGGTGGGAGAAGGGGATTGAGGGGTATTATGTTTAGTACACATGGTGTGGGGGGTCAAGGGGAAAACAGTGTTGCACAGAGAAGGCAAATAGTGAATCTATGGCATCTTACTACACTGATGGACAGTGACTGCATTGGGGTATGGGTGGGGACTTGATGATGTGGGTGAATGTGGTAAACACATTGTTTTTTCATGTGAAACCTTCATAAGAGAGTATATCAATAATACCTTAATAAAAAAATAGAAAGATACTCACTGCCTTTGAAGTGTTTCATTAGGAAAAAAAACGAGGTGTGTTTATGGTAAAAAAAAAATTTTGAGATCATTTTTCTTTTATTAAAATTCTTTGGAGTTCATAAAGCATTAAAATTCTTGAATAAATACTTCAGATATAATTTTGTTTCCTTCCCATTCATAGAACTTGCCATTATTCAGGGTGTGAGCATTAATTCTGTAGCTAGTTTTGAGACGTCAAATCCTTGTACTCCTCTTAAGTGCAACTTGCCTTTAGGTTATTTCCATGCTCATTAGTACCTCGACCACAGGACAGACAAGGAAAACAAAAGTTCTGCTCTTTTCCAAGCGCACTCCTGGTATATAAATGATTGGTGATGCAATAATTCATGTCCTTTATTTAGAAAGGAAATAGATAGAAAAGAATTAAAGATGAGATATGTCAGGTACAGCTTTCTGTTCCAAGCCCCACAGGCATAGCAAGGCTGAGACAAGTCCTGCTTTCAAAAAGTAGAAATATAAGACCTCTTGTCCCTGTTCTTGGAATTTCCCTCCATTCGTATTTTTGAATATGATTAGAACTGCCTGACCTTTGGTGTTTTCCATGATCATTCCATTTCATGAGCCCGGAAAGGTGACTGCACATGTACACAGGCAATGTACATTGTTTCTAAAAAGTTTCCATTTTATTATATATTCATGTGCTTCCATTACTTCATAAAAAGGACATGGAAAGTTAAAGCTGCATTCAAAAAATAAAGTTCAGGGTTACTGAAATATGCCTAATGAATCAATCACAAATACATAAAATATATATAATAGCAATTGCTATTCAGAGTTATGAGGCAATATTATTATTATTAAAGGATTACAGGTGTGGATAATGTACTTAGCGCAATGCCTGGCACATTGATGCTTAGTAAACAATTGTTATTGTCATTAAATTGGACTATAATAAAATATATTCAGCACTGACAATAATCTTAATTATTTAATTACTTATAGTACTAACAAATTAATGTCATTATTAGATAATTCACAAGATAACTCAGACATAGCAATGTCCCAGGATCCCTGTGGCTCATATCCAGTCACCACTATCCATTACAGCTCTGAATGCACCCAGCAGTCCTATATAAGCTGGCATAAATGTGCTTCAGAACCCCACCTAAGACCCCTTGGAATTTTTACCAAACTCAGTCTGTCCTCTCTCTGCCTTACATATCTTTTTATTTGCCTTCCTTATCTCTATTCCACACCTTCCCCCACCCCATGGATTAATAACCCTGATTTTCATCATTTGCCCTCTCTCTAATCTTGGCATCTTTTCAGGGCACAATTTCTAGAATCTCAGCAAAGATAATAAGTACCCATTCCACCATCTCCACCCTTGCTGGTGGCTTGTTTGATTGTGGAGGAAGTTTGGGCAACCAGACTCTACTAATTCTGATGCAAGTAAAGACATACATCAAATTAGCAAAAGGAATTTATTGGTAGTGCTTCTGACTCTGGTTCCAATGTCACGGGAGGGGTTTCTCCACATGGCCAAGCAATTCTATACGAGCTGGGTGTCCTACAGTTCAACTCAATTCTGGCACTATCTACTTGGCAAGAGCATCAGATCTCACAGTTTAGGGGCTTGGTCCCGCACAACTGCCCCCCTCCATTTCATAGGCAAGCCACAAGCCCAGATTATCACCTCTGCTTCTGACCAACTGGCTAAAGATTGGAGGTTCCAATGCCCCCTGCCTGGGTTCAATTAATTTGCTAGAGTGGCTCACAGAACTCAGAAAAAATTTTACTTACTAGATTACCAGTTTATTATTGTGAAATTGAATAAAAGAAACCTTATTTAAAATGGAGTCAGTAGGCCAGAATGGGGTGTTGTTATGCCCTATGGCTCATAGTCAATTGCAGACCCCAACAGGAAGAGACATACCCTACATTCACAACAGGAAGAAGCCTACTTTACTATTCCAGCAGGAGAAAGAATTTCTCCTAGCCTAGCAACAAGCTCAGCCAATAAGAAAATAATTCAACTCATCCAATGAGAAACTGTCATCACCCTGAATCTCGATTTCCTCCAAAGGACTTTCATTCAGAGTAGCCCCTCCCAACTTCCTCCTTTTCCCTAGAAAGTATCATTCCTCTCCTTTGATCTCCCAACTTGCCTGTGGTTTGCCATAGCTTGCACGTCCCGAATTGAAATACCTCTCTTGTTCCCAGATTAACCCATTTTGCTGATAAAATAACTAGCTGTTTTACTTTTAAGGTCAATATTATAAAAGGAAATAACTCATGAACAGCCAGATGGAAGGCTGCACAGGGAAAGATGTAGGAGAAGGGCATATCCCCCCAGAATCTCCATGTATTCACCAAACTGGAAGCTCTCTGAACACTGTTCTTTTAGGTTTTTATGGAGGCTTCATTACATAGACAAGATTGATTAAATCACTGGCCATTGAGATGATTCCACCTCCATCGCTCTTCCTCCTTGGAGGTGGGGTGGGAGGAGCTGAAAGTTCCAACCCTCTAATCACACGGTTAGTCTTCCTGGCAACAAGCCACCATCCTTATGTGAATTCCAAAAGTCACCATGTTAACATAACAAAAGACACCTGTGTAGCTATCATCACTTAGGAAATTCCAAGGTTTTTAGGAACTCTGTGCCAGAAAGGGAGATGAAGGCCAAATACATATTTCTTATTGTAAGTCACAATATAACAATTGGAAATTGTGGTACTTTTACAGACTCAAAAGGTCAAGTACTGAAACGGAAACTGACCTTAAGGAAGAACTGGGACCAGGAAACAGAAAGTCATCAAGAAACTAAGCATTACCCCCATCTATCTCTTTGTTCCAAAGCTTTCCTCAATGTTTTTATTTTATGAGGCCAACATAGCTTCCAAATTAATACCATCTTTACTCATGGGAAGACTTCAAACTTACTAGATATACCAATCCAAATCCCAAAATCTCAGGTGAGGATGTCATTTGGCCCAATTTAGGTCAGGCATAGGGAAAGGCAACAGACTCCTGTGATACAAATATGGACAACTCGGGGTCCACTCATGTTCTCAGAAAAGAGATGTATCGTCAGACACCCTGAATGGCGTCTCCTACAGAGTATCTCTCCCATTCTTCCTTTCTTTTCAGTTCCCATTGCCACCACTCCTGGTCCTTCGAGGCAGGCAGCCCTACCCATTTACTTCTTCCCAACACTTTCATCTTCCTTTCTTTACTTCTGACTTCTTTCCTTCACATTCACCTGTTCGGTTTTAAATTCTTGGCTCGTACCCCAGCTTCTGTTTCTGCTCCTGGTTTCTTACTGATTTCATTTGCCTTGGCCATTTACTCGGTATATTGGACTTCAACTTTCCTCTATGATTTGTGACTCAGCTTACTTCTCCTGGCCCAGCAAACCACTGACCATAGAAGATGGAGGGGCCTGTTATAATCACTAACCCCTGAGACTAATATCGCTCCCTGCTCCTCTGCCCATTTCAGCAGTGGCCCCGTGAAAGGGGAGAGGAAGAACATGAACCTGCGAACCCCTTCCGAATGAGTACAGTGTTCCTAAAACACTCCTCTGATGGGTTATGCCTTGCCTCAAAAATTCTTCCATGGTTATTTAGCCTGATATTCAAAGGGCTTTCAGAGTTAGGCTCCAAACTACTTTCCCAAACTTTTCTCTGTTTCCTTACAGGAAGGTTCTAATCCACACGCATTTCCTGAATGCTTTGCACAGAATTGTATTGCAGGCCTATTTTATAACTGGCACATGGGGCTCAATACATACTTGTTGCCTATATGAATGAGTGCACAGTAAATATTGGTCTGGTGTGACTTGTTTTATTTGATCCTGAATGGTTCTCAGCATAGCTCTAGAGAATATAGGAGAAATTACACTGAACCTGTACTGACACTGTAGCATATGCTGATTTGAGTTTTTGAACGAAAATTCTGGCAACAGCATATTTCCTATTTGTCTTTTTTCAAAAATGGAGTCCAGAATAGGAAGAGAAAACATTCTAGTTATTTTCATATGCTGGTTGTTCAGTTTCCAAGATAAACAAAAGTTTACTGTATTCCCAAATCCGTTCTTTACTAGATGCCAGTAACTTGGGTTGTATTGTGAAGCCATCTGTAATTATTTGCCTCTGGACAATATTGTTGTTTATCTTCTTTATCACATTTAGCCAAGTAAAATGAGACAAAGCCTGTTTCGTCAGCTATAAGAGCAACCACTTTAAATTAAATTCTTTAGTCTGTTCTCACATTATTTTGTGTCACAGATACAAAATACCTTGACCTTCATTCTCTGAAATCTGCTTTTGGAAGGTCATAATGAATCAAAAATACTGAAAAATGATTTAAGCATAATTTTTTGCTAAGGTATGAGGATACACTACTTCAAAGAGATGTTTCACTATTAAACAGACTGTCTGTTTTAGCTCACTGCATAAACCCAAGCTTTAGTGTGGGTATCAATAAATATTTGTTAAATGAATGAATAAATTAAAATGGAAAATAAGAGAATGGTGCATTTCTAGTCAATGGCAGCTACATTAAGTGGAATTAGATATAGGTCAGTTATATCTTCTTTTAGAAGATATTTCTTATCTTTATAATGGACAGATAGGGTTATTATGAGGATTAGATGAGATCATTCATATAAAAGCCCCAACATAGTGTCTGACATAGAGTAAGGGCCCTGAATAAATGTTAGCTATTTGTATTATTAGATATATTAAAATATATATATATTAGATATATTAAAATAGAAAAGAAAATGTCTAGTAAACTAAATTTATTCTATTTTATTCATTCCATAACTGTTTTTCTCCCCCTTTCTTTTCTCTAAAAATGAAATTGTATTTTTAAAATGTTGGTCTTAAGAATTTTCAGCATTTACATTATCTTATAAATTTATAATGCTTATTTATTGCCTCTGGTCTGGGTTTTTTAAATGTCTTTTATCATGAAATATTGATCTTTAAGTTATTTTATTCAATTTTATAACCTTTATGTATGCAAAATGAGGTGGAGCAGGGGAGGCATGATATCTCAATACAAGTTCCTAAAACTGATACTGCGATAATTTTTTCATGAGGTTTTCTCAGGCTAGTTTGTAGTGGTAAAAGTCTACCTTATTAAAAGGCCACTAAATCCTTGCCTTTTTAAATATCATGATCAAAGTCTCTTTAAACATCCTTAAAATTTTAGAAGACTTTTATTAGATATGGGGATCATTCATGAAAGCCATGATTCCAATAAATTTTCACTTATAATATTGGAAACCTTATTGCCAATTATGTTAAATTCATGATAATATTTTCAAGCTCTTTTAATATATCTAATAACACAAACAGCTAACATTTATTCAGGCCCTTACTCTATGTCAGAAACTATGTTGGGGCTTTTACATGAATTATCACCTAATCCTCATGATAACCCTATCTGTCCATTATAAAGATAAGAAAACGGGAATTGAGAAGAGAAGCAATGTGCCCAAAATCACACAGCTGGAAAATGGCAGGTTCAGGATTTGAAATCAGATCTGTCTGATGCCAAAGTCTTTGGTTTTCAAATCTGTAATATTATGGTGAGGTCCTCCTTGTTACACATCCCACTGCAGGGCATTTTAGAAAGGCTAAATTTTGAGGCTGATTGATTCCTTTGGCATGCCTTCCAGGTCTTCAGTACAGATTATTTGTCTACTTGCCAGAGGCAAATGGAAATCATACCAGAGAACAGTGAGTTAGAAGCTATTCCATTTCCAGTTAGTGCACTGCAATAGCTGCTACATCCTGGTAAACCTTGCCCTTCAGAAAGTGGGTTAAAAACAGCTGTGCTTAATTATGAGGTTTAAAAGAAAGAAGAAAATGTGAAGTCTGGAAAGCTATTTTAAATTGTGTAAGCAAGGATGTGGTAATGACTGAGGAGAAATAAAGGGACCCTCTCTTTAACTCTCTCCACCTCAAAAGGAGAAAATACCTACTCCTCTACTGCTCATGGAAGCATCTGGATTTTCCTCCTTACCTGGTTCTGCATGAATCAGACATCTCTGGGAATTTTTCAAAGTTAATTTGTTCCCAAAGGGAAGGCAAAGGAAGAGCATGTTTTTATATCCTTGTTGGCTATTTTAAGCCAAGAATGATACATCCAGACAGCAGTGGGAGCTGAGTATGTGACTGAGTGTAGCACATGGTCCCTTAATTTTATTAGAGTTTTATTCTACAGAGCGAGGTTGTTAGATGTCATCCTAAGGGCATGTTTAATAATTCTCAGTTTTGAACTTTGACCTTAATTAAATCTGGACAGGCCATATGTAGCCACTCACTTTGAAGCAGTGACACAAGCATTCCTCTTGTGTCAGTGTTTCAAGTCATACTACTTAGGCACCAAATATGCCCAAGAAACAGTCTAGCATCTCCAGACTTAATTTTTTAAAGCCTTCACTGATGGCCCTTAGAATGAAAGACCAAACTAGCATGCTAAAGTGAATTTCTCAGGCTGAGTATACTTTTTTTTAGCATTGATATATAATCTTGTATTTGTTTCAAATATACAACACAGGGGTTCGACAGTTACCCCTATTATTAAATCCTCACCCCCACTAGTGCAGTTACTATCTGCCAATACAGGAAGATGTTACAGAATCATTGACTATATTCTCCATGCTGTTTTACTATACCCATGACCAACTTATATTATGCTTGAGAATTTTTGTGCCCCTTTATCCCCCTCACTCTCCCCACCTACACACCCCAACTCTTCCCCCATGGTAACCACTAGTCACTTCTCAGTGTCTGTGAGTCTACTGCTGTTTTGTTCATTCTGTTTTGCTTTGTTTTTACATTCCACAAATAAGTGAAATCGTATGGTATTTGTCTTTCTCTTCCTGGCTTATTTCACTGAGCATAATATCCTCTATGTTCCTCCATGTTGTTGTAAATGACAGGATTTCTTTTTTTATGGCTGAATAATATTCCATTGTGTATATGTACCACATCTTCTTTATCTATTCATCTACTGATGGACACTTCAGTTGCTTCCATATCTTGGCTATTGAAAGTATGTGGCAATAAATATAGGGGTGCATATGTCTTTTCGAATCAGGGATTCTGTTTTGTTCAGGTAAATTCCTAGAAGTAGAATTATTGGGTCAATTGGTATTCCTATTTTTAGTTTTTTGAGGAACCTCCATACTGCTTTCCACAGAAGTGGCACCAATTTACATTCCCCCCCAAAAGTGTGGGAGGGTCCCCTTTTCTCCACATCCTCATCAACACTTATTATTTCTTGTCTTTTGAATAGTGGCTATTCTAATTGGTGTGAGGTGATATCTCACTGTGGTTTTGGTTTGCATTTCCTTGATGATTAGCAGTGTGAAGCACCTTTTCATATACCTGTTAGCCATCTGTATTTCTTCTTTGGAGAAATGCCTGTTCAGGTCCTCTGTCCATTTTTTAATTGGGTTATTTGTTTTTTTGGTGCTGAGGTGTATGAGTTCTTTACATATTTTTGATGTTAACCCCTTATCGGATAAATTTTTTTGAATATATTCTTCCATATTGTAGGATGCCTTTTTATTCTGCTGATGGTGTCCTTTGCTGTACAGAAGCTTTTTGGTGTAGTCTCACTTGTTCAGTTTTGATTTTATTTCTCTTGCTGAGGAGGTGTGTCCAGGAAAAAATTGTTCATGCTTACGTTCAAGAGATTTTTGGCTATGTTTTCTTCTAAGAGTTTTGTGGTTTCACATCTTACATTCAGGTCTTTGATCCATTTTGAGTTTACTTTTGTGTATGGAGTTAGACAGTAATCCAGTTTCATTCTCTTGCATGTAGCTGTCCAGTTTTGCCAACACCAGCTGTTGAAGAGGCTGTCATTTCCCCATTGTATGTTCATGGCTCCTTTGTTGCATATTAATTGACCTTATATGTGTGGGTTTATATCTGGGCTGTCTGTTCTGTTCCATTAATCTGTGGGACTGTTCTTGTGCCAGTACCATACTGTTTTGATTACTGGAATATCCAATACTTTTTAAAAGGTATTTTGCAATACTCTGATCCAGTTTTCCCCTCCTGGTAGGTAACATATATTTGCCTTTCACGCATACTCTCCTCTAGGAACAAGCCGTTAGTGCCTCAGCCCACTCTCATTCCAAGCCTGCCACTGTGCTGCACCTGCTTTGTTAAGGCCGCAGGACCTCCTAGTGCTGAATCCAAAGTCTCTTCCTGCCTTTTGTCACTGTTGCTGTTAATCCAATTTAGTCCTTCATTCCCTTATTTATATAGGAAAATACACAGAAACATAGCCCAAAGGAAGTGTCTCCCTCCCACCTAATCCCATAGCAAAACAGATGCAGCATGATACAGAGGATGTTTTCAGGACTCTGCAAAGTCCCTAATAGGGTAGGACACATGGCTACCAGTGGCCAGGTCTGAACCAGATGGACTCTTGCTAAATCCAAGACACTCAAGTCTGCATAGTGCTAAGCCATTTTATACTGGGAACTTAAATTACCATTCAGGAAGCACCTATATGCCTTTCTTTAAACAGTTCCTGGTTTGGGTTTCCATTTAGCACACTGCTGGTTTTTTTCCTACTTTTTTGGCTATCCTTTTTCAGTTTCTCTCATCCTCAACCCAACAATTAAATGTTGGTGTTCTTCAGAATTCTGTCTTGGGCCCTCTACTCTTTGCTCTCCATAATTTCCCCTGAGAAAATATCATCAATTCCCATGACTTTAGTTATCTATACACTGAAAAATCCTAAATTTATTTCTCTGGCATAGATCACACATCTGAGTAACAGATCTGAATACAGAACTGCCTATAGAACAGTTCAATTTGGATGTCCCAATTTTATCCCCAGATCATTTAGTATGGCCAAGGCTGAGCTCATGACATAGTGTTCCTTACCTCCGTATATGGCTGCATTGTGCCTGCAGTCACTCAGGCCATAAACCTAGGGGTCATCTTGACTCCTACTTCTCCCTCATCCCTCCCAGCCAATCAATCAGCTTCTTAGATAGATAATGATCCACCATTGTCTTTGTCCGGTGGAGAGAATACCCTTGGCTACAGATGCAAGCAAGCTAATCCATGGGGTGGGTATACCTCTCTATGGATCACCTGTTATCAAACATTGAGCTGAAAAACCATCACATCTGGGACAAACACCTCCCACCTTACCCTTCAGGGATGGCAGTTCACCACTGGCTGCCCCAGCAATAATATCAGCTGCAGGTTCTGTGCAGTTCCTGCCACTAACGCCAGCTCCATCCACTTCTCTTTCACAGACACATGACACATGAAAGTCTCCTTAATCTAATCCTTACTCAGATCTCAAATCCCAAGGAGGTATTCTGGTCTTTGGGACAGTTACTAATAGACACATGGTCTAGCTTTACCCCTCAGTCTTTGTGGGCTGATTATTGTGAACCAATAATGACTAATAGATCTATGTTGTAAGTGTTGATAAAATCCAGTTTCTAAATCTACAGGGCTGAGAGCCAGATCATAGGCTGTGGTAAATTCACAAAGATAATCCATCCTGTGGGGCCTCTTGAAAGGTAGCCAATTGATCTTGCCTGGAGATAGCATGTGCTTTCCATTTGAAAAGCCTCTGTGGTCTTTTGGGAAGATGCCTAAAGCCCATGAAACATTAGTTAAAAAAAAAATACTAAATTTCTCAGTTTAGTATAAGACATGCACAGACTTCCTTTGGTGTTGGAGATCATTTGCAAAAATATGCTGGAATCTGGAGTAGCAGAGGGAGTTGCCTCACCAGTGATTCAGAGCATCTGGATCTGGTGTTCCTCCTAGACTGGTAAATGTAGTGGCTGCACAGACAATTAAGAATGTAGTATTTCTCCTAATAGCAAACTGAATACAAATATCTTTGCTCATCTAACATTTCACCCCTCTCTGAAAAAGGGCTAACCACCATATGAAACAAATTTGGGACACGTTTGTGACAAGTCACCTTGGAGATGACCATCCCAAATGCAGTTGACTCTGGCACATGCAGTACCTATCCGAGCCAGGCCAGCATGGCTAGGACACCAAGCCGGGCTCACTGAAAGCAGCCCGCTGGAATCACCGCAGTTTACACAGGAGAGAACTGGCTCTACTGTGTGTGCCAGGCATTTTAAGGCTCTCAGGACTACTCTGGTGGCCCGTTCAGCAAAGACCATAAACGGCTTTAGGAACTCAGAAAGATGAGAAGCTATGAGGCCAAAACAGACAGAGAACTTCAGCATTCCCTGAGTGAAAGCGTTGAGAAGGTAAGGCATTCCAGGGACAAGTCTTGAAAGCAAAATGAACTTCAAGGAAACCAACCTGAAAGAAGAGCAGAGTGTACAGATCAGGCCCTAGTTAGGAATACAGTTCAAACAGAAGGCTGGTGCCAGATGTGGAGGGCTTTGAAAGGCAGGAAGAGGAGTTTGACCTCGATGTAGTTGGCAAGAGACTAAGAATCAGGAAGACCAGCCAGGTGACTATTGTAACAACCAGGTTCTGAGGATGAGAACTAAATTGATTGCTTTAAGAAAGAGAGGCATCTGAAAGGAAAATGGTGGGGTGGAAAATAATCCAATCCATGGTTTTAACCTGCTGTCATGCAGAATGGGTAGTGCAGGTCATGGCACCACGAATCTCTCAGTGGGGTCTCTGAAACACGTTCATAAATACTCTCTTTGGTTCTGTTTTATCACACAAGCCTTCATTCTGGAGCATTTTTAATGTTCCCTATCTGAGCTGCAGAACTTTTTGCAAAAGGGGAAAGATCTCTGGGCTTCTAGAAAATTCTTGACCAAGGAAATTCAAGGACAAGGAAATAATCCTGGCCCTTCCCTCCTCTTTATCCTTCTTATTTAAACAGTCCCCAAGCCCTGCAGATCCCAGACCTTCCTCGCATCTGCCCCCTTTTCTCCATCTCTGCTGCCTCTCTTCTCATTGCTGCATTTGGGTTCCTACCATACACACTAGCAGGTCACCTATCTTCTAGTCTTGCCCCTTTACAATCTATCCACCATACTTCTATCAATGAACTGATTATCTTTGTAAAACAGAAGTCCAATTATGTCAATTCCCACTTTAAAACATTCAGTGATTTCCTGCTAAATGTATTTAGGAGGAATTTCAATCTCTGAATATACAAGGGTTACCATGATTTGGCTCAGATGTTGCAGGCAGATGTGTTTTGTTTGGCCACATGGTATTTTAATACATTTGGAAAAATTCACATAAAACCTGTAGGTTAGGCTTCTCTAAAAAAAAGTATCCAAAAAATCCCAGGTCTGGCATATGTGGGTCAGTAGGCACAGTGGTAACATCAGGCTGCAGTGGAAGAGTTCCCATTTGGACAGTGTAAGTGCTTTCTAATTTGTCACAGTCCCCACTCTCCATATTGCATTTTACCTTGCCTGCTTCCCTCATTGACCTTATGTGCTTAGCCTCTCTAAGCATTTTTATCTGTGGCCTGTGGATACATTCAGGTCAGGTAATATAGCTCTAAGACTATGTGACTTTGTAAATATTTCTTCTTCAATTTCAAACATTCTGCCTTTACCCCAGCCCGTCTTGTCCTTATCTAACACCAACTTTTCCTTCAAGAATCAGTGGAAGGGCTTCTTCTTTAATGTTCCCTTAGTGTCCAGATTCATTTCTTTGTCCCTTCTCATAGTTTTTGACTCTTATAATCTGACAATCACACTCTATGCCTGCCTTTCCATAGTACCTATCACACTGTACTGTCATTAACATTTAGCATATTTTTCACACCAGAATTTCACACCTTTTCATAGTACCTATCACACTGTGCTGTCATTTACAATTAGTATATTTTTCATACCAGAATTTAAATTCCTTGATAGACTTGCATTTCCATTGCTTAGCACAATGTCTGGCATATAATAAGAGCTGAATAAGTATTTGTTAAATAAATGCTGTTAAAAAAGTTTGTTTAGAGGTAATAGGCAAAACTAGACAGAATAAGGGAAAATGTGAAGAAACAAAAGAGGTGAGTACTTGTAGAGAAAATGAAAGCCTCTATGGCAAGGATTCTCACCTGACCCCGGCTGGCTTTCTCAGTACAATGTGTGGGCAATACCTTATTACTGACTCTATATAAAGAGCTCCGCCCAGTGTGCTGGGTCGCACAGCTGCTGGAAAGCAGAAGTGGAGTGGCGCTGCTGAGGACTGAGACTGAGAGGGCCGTGCGGGCGGAGAGGCCCAGAGGCAGAGACCAGTTTGCTGCATGCAGACTTCTGCTCTGAGCCGGAAGGGATTCTAGTGATTGACCTGCCACCATGGGAATGAAGTTGGGTATAAACACTTTCACCCCAAGAATGTTCCGCTGTCATTTTTTGGTCTCACTGAATCAAGAGTAAACTTGTCTGGGGCTAAAATCCACTGACAATGCAGTACTGAACAAGAGTTAAAAGGTGAGAAAAGGACCTGGGGAAGGAAACAAAGAAGAACCAATTTGGAGGAGAATTTGGAGTATTTACAGTCTTAGAGGCAAAGGGAAGAGAGTTTCAGGTTCCTGAAAATGGATAACCAGAGCCATCCAAATGCCCTAGAAATACCAAGGATGGTGGAGCAGCAAGGCGTATTGGGAAAGGCCAGGCTTTAAACCCAAGTCCAACCCTTAGTTCCACCACCACTTAACAGTGAGTTAGCACATCTACCAAGTTGTGACTAAGTTGCATAACTCAGATTACTCAGCTCCTTGGATACTCAGTTTCCTAATTTGTCAAAGGGCAGGAAGGAAGTAGAGAAGGAAATCAAAAACTGAAAGAAATATTTTCATTTTTTAAATGCTTTACTGCATCGGTACCCCTTTTATCAGTGTGTGGCAGATGCATTCTCTCTCACTTTTCATAGAACACCAGGTAACTTTGAAACCCTTGAATCCTCAGACCATCAACAGTGGTAGCCAATGGACTTGATAGTGATGGTATCTATTAGGTGCCTATTAGGAGTGGCAGTGGAGGACAACAGTGACCTCACCAAAGCCCAGAAGAACCAGTCCCGGTACCCAACAATCTGTAGCAGCAGGTACACGGCAGCACAGAGGAACCAGTAAGATGGTCACCAGCAGGAGTTGTTTGTGAATGCTCGCGAGGCCCCATCTGAAGATTCCCAGAAATATTTGGGAGGAAGGAGAGAGTTTTTAAGTGCAATAAGTAAGACCAAGAGCCAGAGAAACTAAGGCCATATTACCATGGACAGTTATGAGGATTCAAGATGATGAATGGAAAAGCACCTAGCAGAGCACCTTGCACCTTGTAAGCACTTTACAGGGACCCAGAAAAGATGACTTGCATTGCTATTGTCATTATGAGATGAGTCAATCATCACAAAGACCTTGTCACATAATCTGCCTTCGACTTGCCTTTTACAAGCACTATGTCTGACTTTTTCTTTGCCTATGTTTACCTTGTTCTAAACAATTCAACTAAAAGGTCAGGCTCCTTCTGCGTACCTGTCCATCTGTTTATCCAATTTGCTTCCTACTTTATTCTCATCCTTATTTTGGATTCCAATGTTGGAAAGTGTCAAAGAAGCTAAACAGAAAGATATCACTTCAGTTAGACTAGAACACTTATCTTCCGGTCTGATTTGCAATGGAAAATATGCCATCTGTTATAATACCCCACTTTTCTCCCCCAAGGCAGAATCTGCTATCTCCTAAGAACGCCCCCAGATCTTTGAAACACTGTCAGTAGACATTTAATGAGGGCCAAGGAGGATCTTCAGTTTTCCTGTCTTTTCACTAGGAACTGGAATATTTTATCTGCTCCACATAACGACCTGAAGGAATAGAGCTGCTTCATGTTTCTAATGGTCTCTAATGATAACTTACTTAAAAAGCAAAAAATAAGAAATTACAGAAATATGCATCAATTTTTTCTAAAAGCTGCTCTTATGTAATTTTATATGCTTGTCTTGATAATTTGATTACAAGTTACATTATTCATTTTCACTGTAAACATTGTTCACAATTTAATAATATTTATCAACTTTGCCATACTGTATAAGCTCTTCAAAGTAAAGAACTATTAGATTTTATTTTTATAATGTTGTAAATTATAAAAATGAAGTTATTTCATGATTATGGGATCTCTTTAAATTGTTTGAATAGTAGGTCTACATAAATCTGACAGAAATAGTCAATATATTTTTCCACCAAAAGTGACCTTTAAATGTAATATAACGTTAGAGTAAGACTTTTAAAAGAGGAAGTGTAATGCCATGTACACAAAAAAGAAAAAAAAAGGCAGAATGCCTAGTTGATCTGCTTCCTCTCTGATCATTCTTGATAACCTAATCTCCTAAAAACCTAAGAAGGCAAAGCCACTGTGGGGGATCAGGTAGTGGACTGCAGCAGGGAATTTGTGTTTACTGGAAACCATCAAGCTTTCAGGTCTCTTATTTTTTATCTTTTGGAACCTAATCAGTGTCACAAGATACCAAATACCTATACATATATGCTATCTATGAATAACATATACAAATTTGATAAGTTCGCTAGAAACTTCCTAATGGAAGTCACACCAATTGAAAAGGAGGATTTTATCTAGGCAGCACATATTTTTATTTTATTCATGGATAACTAAGAACTCAAAAAATTTTGGTATGAAACAAAACAGCAGATGATTTGAGATTCTCTTTGCCACGACAAATTAAATGGACAAAGAAACCTCATGAAACCATCATGATAGAGGTGAATAGCGAAATAAAGGAGAAGTGGCTGAATAGCATACCCTTATATATTTATTTGTACTGAAATTATGATTTTTATTTCAAAGTAGCTGTTGACTTACATAGTCCTAAAATTAAAAACAAAGACCCTTCTCAATCTCAGATTCTTGGGTGATTTTTGACCTCATTTTATCAGGAAAAAATTCTTTGTAATTCAAACTTCCAGTGTTTTTAACTTAGGTCCAAATTAGAACATTTTAACAGACTTATATATAAACTAGAAAGAGGATGACCACATAATTTATTGTCTAAGCCACAACAGTTTTGAGAAAAGGCCACTAAACAGATGGCCCCTTAGGAAATAAGGCATAAAGGACTGTCCCAGGTGTGCATGCTCCTTCTAGTCCAGCTGGAGATGAATCCCTTCTCCCACTTCAGCTTTCCATAGACATTTCCCACTTTCAGCCCTGTCCCACCCACATGGCACTAAGGTAGGGCTGAGGGATAATTCCATCTTGCATCCCTACCCTATCTTCCCCCTAATTCAAGGGTTCTGGCTTCTCTTTTTTTGAGAGATTTCTGCATCAGTAACATTCACCACTGCCTACACGTCCAACATCAATAAACCAGATGACTGTCAAAATTACACGTTATCTGTCAACTAGAGAAAGGATGAAAGACTAAACATGAAAGGGATTATAGGTTATCACCTGATGACTGTTTAAAATGTGATGGGCTAATATCTCTGAAGCATTAATGGGTCATTTTTTTTTAACTTTCCTGTCTTTTAGCACTTCCCCTCTTTCCTTGCCTCAAGAAAGGGGTGTTACAGAAGAAGAGATTTTAAAAGAGCCTTTTCTAGCTTTTGAGTTTCAAAAGTTAGGTCCTGAGGAGAAGTGGACAGACTCAGGGCAGTTTTAAGAAGAAAGAACACAAAAATAAAAACCTGGCTTTAGTCCTGGAGGGCAGAAGGAAAAGAGAGTCAAGGGGAAGCCATCCAAGCCTAGAAACAGGATCCTTGAGAAAAGGGTGCTTATACTTCCCCACTCCTCCCTCAGGCTGAGATGAGACTTCTGGAACTCTGTAGAAACCCTGGGAAGGTTTAGGAGAGTCAAGAACAAAGATAAGGTCCTGCAGGTGGCATGACCCTGAAGAAGAACTAGCACCTTCAACAGCCTCACCCATGTGCCACAGTGTAGCACAGAACCATGGAATGCCTTCTAAATGCCCAAGAGGACACAGAAGTGACAAATGACCCTACAGCTTACAGAGTTTTCCACTTCCCAGCATGTCAGGACTTGGCTCAAAGTCCTATGCAGATTAAGTCCGTAGTTCGCCCATTCCACATGCAGGCAGTAGCTGAAGAGGTAGAGGGCTCAAGGCAATCATCATGTGGCAGCTGCAGCCTGGGGCACATCCAGGCCACAAGGACTATAGAAGAAAACAACCTTAAGGGTGACAAGATACATGTTTTAATGGCACCAGCTTAGGCAAACCTTGTCCATCAGGTAGGATGCATGCAAGACAGTGGTACTATGACAGGACAGTGGCAGGAATGGGATCTTGTCCTGGTCTAGTATTCCAGACTTTCACCCCCCTCCCTATGGGAGTTACAGATGGGTCAATAAATAGGGCCACATGAGGTACATGCACTGGCCATACAGATAAAACAAAACTTCCCCGTAAGATGCACTTACTTCCTGGACATTTTGGGTACACTACCATGATCTTTGGGGGCCACTCTGCTGTTACTCCAGGCATGCACAGGAGGCCAGCTTCCAGGCCTTTTCCCCAAGATGCCAGAAGGGCCAGCATTCGCTGGTCCATATTCAAAATGTCCAGGGCCACATCCATTCAGCAGTGTCTTCAGGGTTTAATGCAGTAGGGGCTGGCAGCAGGAAATTGCTCTGCTGGCCATATCCTGGCTTCAGTAACTCCTCTTTGGTTTGCACATACAATTGTATAGGAGAGGCAGCAAGGTTTGCTAGTATATCCACAGGGCTCAAGGCTCCTTTTTGGGGCTTCTCATTAAAATGCCATAGCATTGTCCATAAGTGAATGGACCAGCCCTGTAGACTATTAGTGTCCAACTTCAGGTCATATTTCAACAAACCATTGTACCTCTCTATCATGCCTGCCCTGATTGGGTTATACGGCATATGAAACTTCCACTTTATTCCTAATTGCTGCACCCATCCTTGTAACACATGTCCAGGAAACTGGGTGCCTTGATTTCTCTCAGTCACCTGTGGCCAGCCATAGGCTGCAAAGAGATGTTCTAGGCCCCTTTTGGTCATTTGCTGATCTGCACAATGTACAGGGAAAGCAACCAACAGACCAGTAGCTGTGTCTACACAAGTCATGGCATACTGATATCCTTCTGATATGGGCAGAGGCCTAATAAAATCCATCTGCCACCTGACAAGGGGTATTGGCCCCTTTACTATTGTCCCATGTTGCTGCAGGACTCAGTATGAGTCCCTCTTAGAGCACACAAGGCACTCCTTCCAAGCTCGGCTGACTCCTTCAAAGGTCAAAGGCAAGCCCCACTGACAGAGCTACAGCCCACATTGTCTTTCGGCCTGCATCCAACAAACACTGATGTAACCATTGGGCCACATCAGAGGCAGGCTTTCCTTCTAGGCAGTGCACCTGGGCCAGTGTGTCTGCTTCATCATTCCCTGAGGATGCAAAAGACAAATGGCCAGTCACATGATATACAGTAACAGTCTTAGTCTGACCAGAGGCCCATAGGTCTTGCCACAACTCTTGCCCCCAAAGGGGCCAGTGACCAACCAACCAGTTGGCATGGTATCATGTCTGTAGCCACAGGGTCAAGCCCTGATAGACAGCCCAGTTGTCAGTGCAGACAACTACGGGGGAGGGCTCTGGGGTATCACAAGCCATACTGCCCACAAGTCAGCCCATTGACTGCTCTTCCCCTCACCATCCTCCATCCATATTGTCTCAGTCTTAGGATGGAAAGCCACAGTCCTCCACTTTGCGAGCTGCCAATGACTAGAGCCATCTGTATACCAAGCATCTTCAGGTATAGGGGCTTTTCCCTCCTGATAAGGACTCTCAGCTTCCAATGGCTCAAAAGCAAGTTCTTCCTGCTTTCCACTGGTGTAGGTCACTGGCCCCAATAAGCATTGGAGTTCTCCAGTTAAGAGGCTAGTAGAGAGGGCACTGCACTGCTGTAAATACATGTCCCATTTGGCCAGTGTAGGCATCTGTGTCACGCCACTCCGTGGCCCTTGGGTCCAGTCTCACACCCACCCGTCCATAGGATAAGTGATTATTATCTTGGTCGGAGCTGTTCTGAGATGGGCTCCATAGACAGCAAGGCCTGGTACACAGCAGCCAGTTGCTTCTCTATCAAGGTGTACCAGACCTCTGTTCCTTTCCATAGCTGTGACCAGAATCCAATAAGTTGGCATGTCCATTCAAGCTGCTGCCAAAGGCCCCATCCATAACCATCTTCAGTTACACGAACATCTAGCTCACAGGACCTTGCTGAGTCCATTACACTCAAGGCCACACAGCCTTGTCTGCTTGCTTAGCAGTATTAAGAGCAGCTGCGTGTCTCATCCCAGTCCCACCTGATGCCCTTTCATACCAATCGGTATAAGGGCTTCAGAATTTGTGCTAAGTGTGGGATAAACACTCTCCAGTAGCCCAAAAGACCCAAAAACTCTTGTGATCCTGCCACAGTGGTAGGGGTAGGGAAAACCTGGACCTTGTCTATGACTGCTTCAGGAATAACTTTAGTTTTACCCAACCTGACAATCCCCAAGAATTTTACAGACAAACCAGGTCCCTGAATTTTGGTGCTATTTGCAGCCCATATTTTCTCCTGTAGATGTTGCAGCAGTTTAGAAACAGCTCAGACGTGAGCATAATATCATCAATGTAGTGATACAGCTGCACCGTTTGCAGTTTCTTCCATGTGGCTAAGTCCTGGGCTACAAGTCCATGACAAATGGTGGGACTGTGGAGGTATCCTTGTGGAAGGACAGTGAATGTCCACTGCCAGCCTTCCCACAGGAAGGCAAACTGTTCCTGACTTTCCCATGCTATGTCAGTAGAGAAGAAAGCATTAGCAAGGTCCACAACATAATGAAAAGTCCCTAGTTCATGACTGAGTGTGTCCATAAGGGCTGCTATAAAGGGAACAGCAGCATGCAAAGGGGGTGTGACTTTATTCGATTTCCTGTAGTCCATGGTCATATGCCAGGAGCCATCTGGCATTTTCATTGGCCACACTGGGGAATTAAAAGGACTATGAGTGGGCTTTATGATGCCCACCTTCTCCAACTCCTGTAGAGTTCCTCCAATCTCCTTGTGCCCCCCAGGCAATTTATACTGCTTAGTATGTGTCACCCACTGAGGTACAGGCAGAGCTACAGGTGGGTGCTCAGCATGTCCCCTCAGAACTGCCTTTACCGCACTTACCCTCAGTCTGATCTCACCTTCAGGTGGTCTGTAACCACAGGCCCTGCAGGATATCTACCCCCAAAATATATCAGGGGATGGAAGAAATATACACAGTATACATCTTTGGGGGTAAACACCCTAGCCCCAATGGGATTTGGGCTTTCTTCACTCTAATTGCCTTATCCCCATAGCCATCTATCACAGCAGGGGGTCCAGGAAAAAGCTCAGGGTTGCTGTAATTCAGAGAACATTCAGCTCCTGTGTCCACCAGAGCCAGGACATGTTGTGCTTTCACAGGGGAACAATGAATCGCTAATTCTACATGTGGCCTCTGGTCCCCACCACGTCCCTAAGGTGGGGGCCTTGACCCTCCCCTCAGTGAACCACAATGCCCAGTCATCATCCTGTGGGGGTGAGGGCCCAGGGGAGCCTGAGTACTGTCACCCAGGAAGTCTTGCAGGGACACAGGCTAGACATGGGGCTTTGCCTCTGGCTACCATGTCCTGGACCTCAGAGGCTGGGGGCTGCTCTGGATTTAATTGGTGCCACAGTTCTAACAATATTCTATTGGGCTGCCTATCAAGTTTTTCTTTCATTACCCCGGCCTTTATCAAATCAACCCATATCTGGGCCCTCAAGACCTTAATGGGGCCCTTTGCACTTCTCCTTTCAGTCATAGCCCATACTTCCTTCCATGTTCTTATTGTCTTAACCTCCTCCAGATCTGCTAAAGTACCAGGAGCCTCACTTATGGGCTGCCCTATGTGGGGGCAAGAATAGTCACTAGGGACCCAAAGAGAGATGGGGGAGCTGTAGGCAGCACCAAATTTCTCATTCCTGCAGTGAACTACTCCTCTTCAGGGCCCCAGGGGTCCATATTATAGATGATATTTTTCATACCCAGTTCCCATAACACCTGTTGGAAATCTGCATACATTTTCCAGCTAGTGGGTAAGTATGATAAATCACCCTAATTAGGCCAAACTGCCCTAATGACTGCTGTCAGCCAATTTAGAAGTGCCCAGTTCCCTGAGGTGTGACGGACACTTTGCAACTACTGCCAGAGGGAAGGATGAGTTTTCAGGGAAGCCAGTCTACTCATTTCAGAACCCGACATAACAATGTTTTCCACCCCCATATTACAGAAATGCAGAAAGCCATGTAGTCAGAGGTTCTGATGGCTTCTGCTGATACCAGACGTTCATGTCCACGAGCTCATCCTGGGTGTAGCGGTGGAGCATGATGTGTTCCATAACCTGGGGAGCAGGTGGTTCCTCCCCCTCAGGAGCCCGTGGTTGTTGTGTTTTAACTTTCTTAATTACAGCAGGGGGGGGGGCCTTTAATACAGGGGAGGCTGGTACCTTGGGCAGTGGCCTTGGCAACACCCCTCATCCTCTCCCGACATCTCTATCTCCAGGGCTGAAGGCACGGCTCTTTCCTCCCCCTCGCCCGTGGCCTCCTGCAACGTGGCTTCTCCGGCTGCCTCCTCCCTCACTGCTGACTTATCTTCCAGGAGCACAACCCATCTTCTCAATAACTGTCTCTTTTTCTTAAGGACATCCTGTAGGTTATTGCCCAGCTCGTCCAAGCTATGCTGAAGTGTGTCTCCTGCCAAAGTCTCTCTCTCCTCAACAACCCTCACTTTCTCCTTCATAGCCATCTCTCTTTCCTCTATAACGCTTCCCACTATCTCAACAAAAAGAAATCCTACAATCCTAGCTGCTACATGGCCATTCAGGGCCTCTAAGCAGTCTTCTATTTGACAGAAGGCTAACTCTGCAGCTTCTGGTGTCTCCACCCTTCCCTGATTCTGGGGAAGGCCCCACCCCTCTAGGAGGTGCTTTACCGTAGACCAATTCCCCACTAGAGTCTCCCCAGTTGGAAGCCCCACATATAGTGGGTTCCTGAAGGAAGCTGCACCCTCTGTCACTGCAGCCACTGGGGCCTACCAAGCATCCCTACAGGCAGCCCACCCAAGGGTTACACCCATGTAGACAGATTTTGGGTTCAGAGGTCCTGCTGACTACTGCCAGATGTAACCCCAGGGAGGGGAAATGCTGGGGCAAAATACTTAGCTGAAACCGAAATCAGTCAAAGGGAGAAATAAAGTTTAAAACCTGTTTATTGCTTACAATCAGTTGTCCTGTGTCTCTCCAGACCTGGCTGCAGAAGAAGAGAAAGCTTCACCCAACCTCTCCTGTCCAGATAAGCCCTCATTCGCCCATGTAATTACCCACTGATATGGAGATGGACTACCTCTCTCCACCCTTTCGGAACACCTATTGATACGGAGATGCACTAAAGGAAGGCAAGAGATTCTGGAAATATTGTAATTTCACCCACATGATGCTAGCCCCAGAGGGTATGAGCTTGGCCAGATGACACCAAGCATCTAATGAACAAGCCCAATATCACACCTAGCACTCCTAGAAGACGGGTGCAACCTTGGAAAAGGGGAAGAGCAGTCCCAATTTAACTGAAATTATGTTTTTCCTGTCCAAAGGGAAGCTTCAAAACAGAGCTTAAGTTGAGCTAGAGAAAAAGAAGGATATTTATATTCCTTGTACATCTGTGCTTGTGGATGAGATCTGAGCCCAGTACCCATGGACAAGGACATGCAAGATGACAGAACCATAGTGCAATCTACTCAGACAGCAACGGAGAAAGAATATAAACCAGAACAGTTTTGAATCCAGACCCTCTCTACTTGCCCAGTGAATTCGGATAACTCCCTGCCCCTCCCTCCTTTTACAGCCTAATAAATTCCATGACAAGCCCCTCAATTCCACTTCCTCGACATCACCTCCTTCTTTCTATCTCCGCTGCCACCTCCTTAGCCCAGGCCCCCAACATTTCACTTTTGCACTTCTATATTGAAAATAACAGCAATAACAATAACAAGCTAACATTTATTTGGGCTTCATTATGTGGCAGGCATTGTACTATTTGCTGTGTCTCTATTAACTCTTTTAACTGTCACATCAATCCTAAGAGGTAAGTACTAGATTTATCCCCATTTTACAGATGAAAAAACTGAGGCACAGAAAGGTTAGGTAAATCACCCTTTTAAGAATACAACTAGAAAATGGTGAAGCCAGAAGTCCTATCTCTAGAGCTTATATTTTACACCACTACACTATACTGCCTCCTTTTAGTTTCTTAACTTCCCCTGGGTCTAATATCATCCCTCCCCCACCCACTATTCCCTACGTAATATTTCTAAGCCATAAATCTAAACAGAATACATCTGTCATAAAATCTATCCATCACTCTTAGCATAAAATTCAAACTTCTCAGAAAAGTGTCCAAGGACTGACATAATTCAGCTCCTGCCTACTTGTCCAGTCCCATCCCATAGGTATATTTATCTGACAGTAGAAAACTGCTGGCAGTTATTTCCTGCCCCAAATAAATGGACAGGAAGTACTGCCCACCAACAACCTACAACCCCTCCGTCCCCACATCAATTCCCACTTGCTCCTTTTAAGAATCCACTTATGAGCTTTCTGGTTTTAGAAGCACCTTTTAGCATCCTATCCTAAATATATGGTTCTAAGTTCTAATCAATAATATTTTTATATGATCAGCACTTTTTCTAACTTCCCCACTACACTGTGAACATCCTCAAGTCAATGTTAAATTTTTCCTCTGTTTGTATTGAGCCAGAATGTAGCACATACCCAATACACTGCCAAATGAAATAATCGATCAAAATATCTCTCATATCCTCATCTTTTTGAAATTCAATAATCATTTCACAAATATAAATTGGGTCCCTGCTAAATGCCAAGCACTCTGACATATACTCTTAAATTCAGTTTTCCCCACAATATTGTAAGATAGAGGCTATCATTCCAGTTTTAAAAATAAAGAAAATTAAAGCTGAGAAATGTATATAGAATAAAATGAGATAATAATATATTATATTGCAGTATTTTTTTAAGTATTAAAGGTAATACCAGTAAGTACCAGGTACCAGATCCTGACCACAGGGGTAGCTTAATAACTGGTGATCCTTACAACTATTGATCATTGTAAGTGCCAGGCCTTATTAATGTCTAATAACATGTCAGTGCTGGTCCAGATCTACCACAGTTGTCCATAATTTAAAATTAATGGCTTATCTTCTTTTCCAAAGACTATTCTTTTCCTTGGTGTTTATCCTATGTTTGGTGCTATCCCTTGGGTCCCACAAGGTCCATATTTCTAATTTCTAGAGATCATTTCACAAAATGACCCACAGCTCCCCTCTGGGGACTTCCTCACCCCACTTTGGGGAACATATTCTTACATTTTTCCCAGCATTTTAAAAGAATTTCCTTCCTGGCTTTAAAAAACTGAATGCTGCCCGCTTCTTGTCATTCTTAGCGTTGATGCGTTGCAGCCTTGTCTACGCACAGGGAAGCCAGCACGGCTATGGGGTCTGTCGGAGAACAGCTGGCTCTCTGCTCAGATGACAAAGCAAGACTCCCTCTAACTGCGAGTTCACTTTCCAGCCCCTCTCAGCAGGCACCTGGAGACGCTCCTGCTCTCTAATGCTAACGGCGTATGCCATAAAATATGTACTTCTGACAGAACGGTGGGGTGGGCTCTGCCCAACACAATGAGCAGTCCCTTCCAGGATGCCAGTACCGACCATGCCCAGCCCTGACTTTGCAATCTCCTCCTGGCACTCCTCAGAGGTTTTGGTGAGAGGGAGAGGGAGAGAGGAAAAGAGTGCAGGAAATGCCAGGAGGTGGTCCTAGGGCATTTCCTACTCACTCAGAAAAGAGGATCTAAATTGGAAGCTCCTAGTGTTAAAGAGATAGTGTTAGAGTAGGAATGGACCTTAAAAGGCCACTAGTTCACTGCTGAGTAAACTTCTTTGCATATGGACCAGTTCGGGAAAAATGAAAATGTTTATAGGTGTGGAAGGAATGGATCTTTGCAATTTAACAGACATTTTTTTACTATATATTTCTCATACCTCACAACCCTGCTCTTTACCTAGGTCACAGTTAGAATATGAGCCATGCATAGCCTCAAAGAAAAGATGACCCAGCAGGCTGCAGACAATAATCCTTGCTTATGAATTTCAAAAGCCCAGGCCTAAGCTTAATATTTGTATCAAAGTAAGCATTTTACATGTACTTTCTTATTTAATCCCCACAATAATCCTGTTATGTGGTGTGGGAGACAGAATGAAGGGCCCCCTCAACGATCTCCATGCCTTAATCCATGAAATCTCTGAATATATTACCTTGCATGGCAAAAGAAATTTTGCAGGTGTGATAAAAGACTGTGTGATGGGGAAATCAGCTTGGAATTTTCAGTTGGGTCCAATGTAATCACGAGGGTCCTTATAAGGAGTCAGAAGAGTCAGTCAGAGAAAGACATACTGATGGAAGTGGAGGGGAAAAGAGTGGAAGGGAGGGAGTTCAAGCAGTCGTTCATATTATGGCATGGTCTTGTTTTTGCTTTGATCCGTCCCAGTTGCAGAGTGGCCTTGTCTGATGTTGCTGTTTTGTGAAATTGCTTATGTTTGACAAGGGAACAGTAATTCCTAGCCAGTAGTACCAGGGTAGTTCTCAGATGTCAGGGGCTGCTTCCTTTTTGCTTGCTTTTCATATAGTTTATATAATCACCTATTTGATGTTTCATTCTTTAACTATTTTCCCTCTGTTGCACATATAGTATATTTCCAGATTTTTCAGTAAACTTGTAAATTTAGGTCTCAAATTGCCTTAAACAATAAAAGGTTTACTGGATCCTGAAATGTTTATGTCAAGAAAAGGAAAAGACCAGTCACAGATTGGGAGAAAATATTTGCCAATTAAATATCTGATAAAGGCCTTGTATGTCCAAAATACATTTTAAAAAACTCAAAATTCAATAACAAGAAAACAAAATAATTTTTTGAAAAATGAACAAAAGATGTGAACACTTTACAAAAGAAGATATCCAAAAGAAAACACATGAAAATATGTTCAGTATCATTAGTCCTTAGGGAAATGCACAATGAGATATCATTATACACCTAGTATAATGGCTAAAACAAAAAAGACTAATCATACCAAATGTTGATGATGGTGTAGAAGAACTGGAACACTGCTGGAAGGATGTATGATGGTACAACCACTTTGGAAAATAGTTCAGTATCTTATTAAAATGTTAAACATATACTTACCGTGTTAACCAGCCATTCTACTCCTAGACATTTACCCAAGAGCAAAGAATATATCTGTCCATACAAACACTTGTAGACAAACGAGCATAGCAGTTTTATTTGTAATAGTTGAAAACTAGTGACATCCCAAATGTCCATCAACAGGTAAATGGATAAACCAATTGTGGTGTATCCATACAATGGCATACTACTGACCCACAAAGAGAAATGAACTTTTGATATGACCAGTATAAATAAATTTCAAAATAATTATGCTGAATGAAAGAAACCAGACCAGAAAAGTACATCTGAATGATTGTATTTATGTGAAAGTCAGAAAATGCAACTAATCTGTAGGGACAGAAAACACATCAGATGTTGCTGGGGAATGAGCAGAGGTGAGAGTGAATACAAAGGAGCAGAAGGAAACTTCTGGAGATAATGGATACGTTCACCATCTTGTTTGTGGTTGTGGTTTTATGGGATATACATATATCAAAACTCATCAAATTGTACACTTTAAATATGTATAGTTTATTATGTGTCATTATGCCTCCAAAAAGTTGTTTTACAAAGCAGGGGAGAGTGAAGATGGGCTTCAGTGAAACTAGTGACTGTCATCAGAAATCCAATTTCTTTCTCTTTCTCCACTGTGTCTCCTGGAAGACAGAGAGGTTCTCCTGATTGACAGGGGATTTCCAAGCAAGAGCCCCAGACCTGAAATTCAACCCAACTAGTTGGATATGCTCAGGTCACATGGCTACTTTCCAAACAATCACTATGTCCAGGAACACCCCACAGGAGGTGGGGGTTATAAGTGTTTGTAGCTCTGATTATTTTCTTATGGGACTTTTAGGAGTAAAATTACTGTGAAAAGAAAAAGGTACCAAAGTTTTTAAGGCTTAATGTACTGAGAAAAAAAAAAAGATGAATACACTTTAAAGCATAATTGAGGAGAGCTTCATGAGGAACTATTTGCAAAGGAATAAAGAGAATTAAGGGCTAGTGAATCTGCTGGGGCCTAACAGCAAGAGGATGGGCTGGGGGATGGGGAAGCCTTTCCACTTCTAGGCCTGAAGGCTGAATGGAGGAGCTCATTTTGGAAGCCGGTAAGAGTGAAAACTGTGGGAAAGGAGCCAGGTGGGGGAGCTGTGGCCTTAGGCAGGGAACCTGGCCAGTCAGTGTGGAGCCCAGCAGGGAGGAAATCAAACACAGCCTCTCTCCTTTGGCCCCTCACCTCTCAACAGCCAGTAACCAATCTTACCCAGGATCCACAGGCCAAGGGAGCCTGGGTGATGCGGCCCAGTCAGTAGAGATCAGCCACCCCTGGTGCAGAGCAGCGTGGAGAAGCATGGAGAGTGGATGTGGAGAGGCTACCATATGATACCTCTTGCTAAATTGCACAAAACTACTGTTTAAAAATTTGTACTTGCCTTTTGTGAAATACAGCTTGGAAGTGATTAATGAGGGACTTTCATTTCCTACTAAGAAATAGCCTCCTGTCCTATCCCTGCCCCCAGATTGTTTGCCAAGTGTGGTTGATGTTGTCTCACAACAACTGAAATTCTCTAAAAGGCAGGATAGTGGGCATCTGGCACTGCAAACAGGAAAAGCTTTTGAAAGGTGGATCTTGCCAGCTCCAATGGCTCAAACCACCTTAGGTCAAAATAAAGTCCACTGACCTCTTTCTCTAGGTTTCCCCAAATTCATATGCAAAATAGTTCTAACTGGATAAAAATATAAAATATCACTCCCTCAATTTATCATGAGAAATGTAAACACATGGGAACTACTACTGAATGAAAAAGAGATGGGACATTCTACCCGAGAATAAGCCATATTAGGAAATAGGAAAGCAACTGAGAAAAGATAGTGATTTCCCATTGTAAAACAGAGAGGAATTCCTGCCTTTAGTTTGCAAGGTTTGGTATCTACTATAAAGTTATGTTGTTGGTTTTCATTGGAGTAGCAAGGACTCCCCCCACCATGTAATATGTCTGCAAATCACAGGCCAAATCCTATCAAACGAGGGCTACAGAGCCTTCAGATAGACAACAAATCCCATAAGGCACGGTTTCTCAAACTTCATGTGCTCAAGGATCATGTAGGATCTTTTAAAAATGCAGGTTCTGATTCAGTAAGCCTGGGTGGGGTCTGAGAACCAGCCTTTCTAACCAGTTCTCAGGCAATGCTGAGACGCTGATGCCGCTGGTCACCAGAGCACACATTAAACGCCAAAGCTATAAATCAGGGATGCAAACTTAGAGTCCAGGGCAGTAGCAGATGTGTGGTGTAGGAGGATATAACATGATACGTTGGGGAGTAGTGGGAACCCTGGTGAACTGGAGCGTGCATGCTCTGCCTTCAAGCATTCGAGCAACAAGGTTGTGCTCACCCAACAAAATGTGTCTGCTGTTGAATTCTGCCCCCATCAGTTTTCAGTCGCTGCACAAGGGCAAAGGCAGGCAGGCATGCTTAGCCTAGTAGCAAAACCTGAAGGATAAATAGGAGGGCTAATTATGGCTTGCTCAGAATTGCCTCTTATTATAGCCCCCACAGCCTCATGATTTAAGTGTTATGCAGAACAGGGACTTTAACATTGTAGAACTGTTGCACTTAAAACTTTGTAAAAGATATTTTGGTCATAGGCAGTATACCTGTGCTCTTTCTCTAATAGTAAAACACAAAAGGGTTACAAAAAAACAGCATTCTGCCCCAGTTACAATGAGGTACTATTTTGACACCTTGAGGGTTCCTCTGAAGTCACAGAGGTGGTGGTTTCAGGTTGATGCAACAGTTCCCAATGGAAGCAGCAGCCGTGTTGCCAGGTGAGGTGATGCCTACAGGAAGGGGGAAAAAGAGGCTCCAAATAGCTCTAGAAGATTGAGACAGCATTTTTTTCTCTTGGGGACAAAAGGCAGACTTATTTGCTGACTAGTAATATAAAGGTCACGTCTCTCAACAGGGAAAAGTTTGGACAGGTTTGCTGTGGCCCTCAAAAAAAAATTGATTCTCAGAGTTTCTGAACTGTTGCTCACGCTGTTGTATGCCACATCCGCTTGGACCCACCTCCTCATTGTCCCAGTGGGACTTTGGGGAAAGGGGAACTAGCATGACCATGAACCTCATGCTTCATGCTGTGTGGTGAGTAATGACACTTTGGTCTCTGACCCAGCAATCTCATGTCTTCTGCCAGCATGCGTGAAACTGACAGACTGACTTGTTAGCCTGCAAGCAGGGTAACACTCAGACCCTTCCCAGTTCTTGACAGTGTACTACTTCAAATCCTGTCAGCCTTAATTCTCACTTCAGCCACTCCTGCTGCAACTTGTTTTACGTAGATATGGACATATTTTACTGAGAAACAATCTGACACTACCCTTGCTTCAAGCTGTGACGTGTCACTCCAGCTATCTGCTCTGGGGAACCCCTGACACCCTGTGTGGAAGTGTAGGAACCTACTCAGCACCCTGGCACATGTTACCTGGAAAGGAGGAGAAAGTCGACCAATGGGAAAAGAAACAAGGCATAAATACTTGCTCCCTCTTTTAACCTCAGGTGGGGAGTTCTATAACACACTTCAAAAGCCCCCTCAGAGGATTCCGCAGTATCATGTGCCAATTGCTCATAAAGGCAACACAACGTTGTTTTGGCTTCTCCTCCCTGCCCTGTATGCCTGCTCCCTGGAATCACACTGTTTAATAAACATTACTGGCCTTCAGGAAAACCCAGACAAAGACACCATTTTGTGGGTCTTGCTTTAGCAAGTGTTAATTCCCCATAAGTTAACATCCAGAATATTTGAAGAGTTATTATTGCATCTGTGTTGGGAGTAAGCTGTTTAGTGCGAAGAGCCTGGGATTCTGAGTTCCAACGAATACCGGTGCCTTAAAAATAATATTTAGTGATTCCATTCATTTCTCTCATAGGACTTCCTAACCTCATATTGAAAAAAAAAGTAAAATGATAAGCATAAAATGGCATGGAAAAGGGAAGTGGGCATATCCCATGAACACACTGGTTTCTTTAACTGCCTACTCGAAGTTTACTAAAAAAAGAAAGACAAGAAAATTTGGAATGCTGGTTGTGAGACCAATTTTAATTGTCTAACAATTTTAAATAATATTTTAATTGTTAAAATTCAAGCAAAATGTGAAGTTTAAGGGAATTTATCCTTCATTTTTAATATTCATGGTGAGTACCCATGTGTAAACTGCAGTGGAAATGTGGTGGAAAAATGTATTGGCCAGGGGTCTTGCTACAAGGAACTACCTTGTAAAGTTAACTTGCTTTGACAAGTTCCAGATGGGCTTCATCCAGAATAACTGATGGAGCCTAGAATAGATCATGGAGATGTGATTTCTTGCTATACAGAAGATGAGTGTTTATATAATCAATTTTTATCTGTCTTATAGGATCTAAAAATAGAACATATTGTTTTTTTTAATTTTAATCTCTTTTGGTAGGACTGCTAGCTAGTTGGGATGTTATGCTTTGCATATCACATGTTAGAAAGCACCATTTATTTTCATTGCCAGGCCTCCATCTTCTCTCTTATTTTAGGGTTGCCACCCTCTGCCAATTTCTTGACTGGAATTGATGGTGACTCTACATTCTTAAAACATATAGCTCACTAACTTCGGGGATGGCTAGTAGGCAAGGGATTCTCTTTAGCTCCCAGTAACATATTCTGAGATCATCATTACCCTTTTTTAAGAACTTCCAAGTTTCTGAAGAGGTGCCATAAAAATCCTCAAGAAAAGTTTATGATGTAACTTATTTTAATTTGCTCCAAATTTTAATACATGTGCTACTCTATACTTTCCATGTGGCTAGAAAGAGAGAATGTCTTTGAATGTGTGAGTAACAACATAAATAGGTCCTAAATTGTGAAAAGGGTTAGAATCACTACTACTGGAGGGTGGGGAAGTAATTTGACCAGCTCTACCGCAGCCCACTCCCGCTATACAAGCCTACCAAGGGAGGACTTGGTGCGTCTTCACCTTCACTTCAAGGAGGCACTGAGTACTGCTAGCCTCTCCTTCCTCACATCAAAATTAAACACCACAGTCACTGTCCATCCATAGTCTTGCTTTAACAGGGGCTGCATCTCTTATTTCCTCCGTTTCTGCCTTTTGTATTTTTCTCACATGGAGCGGGTAAATTAAGCCTCTCAAGTCAAGAAAAAAAGAAAAACTACCCAGAGTAAACCCTAGTCACAATTCTTAACAGTTGTAATTTAAAAACTCTAAAGAAAGTATTTGTGTCCTTCCTTTCTCCATATTAAATAGCTGGTCTGATGGTAAATTTTTCTTCTGCACCCCTTAGAGACGTTTGCTTAATTTGAATGTTCGTGCCACCACAATGACAGCTGCTTTTGTGGTGTTCCAGGAGTTGGTAAATTTTTTCTATAAAGGGCTAGATGGTAAATATTTTAGACTTTGTGTGCCACATATCTCCATGGTAACTACTCAACACTGTCATTGTATGGCAAAAACAGCCATAGATAATACATAAACAAATGAATGTGGCTGTCTTCCATTAAAATTTTATTTACCAGCTCTGAAATTTGGTTTTCAAATAATTATGTGTCACAAAATATTATCCTTTAAACATTTTTTTCAACAATTAAAAAATTTAAAGTCCATTTTTAGCTTGCTGTATACACAAAAACAGGCAGAAAGCTAGATTTGGCCCACAAGCTACATGTAGTTCCCAGACTTCTGATGCTCCACTATCAAATTTATGAGAGTTGAACTTGGTCATTGTGTTTAAAGCTTTGTAGTAAATTATGCCTGTTTCCATTTTAAATTCTATTTTAGTATTTGAGGGAACAGCAGGGATTTACAGCTTAATGGTAAATTCTTTGGTATAAAAATTGGTTTTTAAAATCTAAAACAGAGAAGGAAATTGTTCTAAATCTGAAAAATCACTATCACTGATCCTCAGTTAACATTGCTGTATTGAACTTTATACTGATAAAATGTCTTAAAAATAGTGGACATTCAACTCTTTAAGATTTTTAAATAAAAGTTGACAAACTACTATCTTATTCTGGAATTTAAAAACAGATAGGAATCTTTAAGTTTTATATAATGTTGACATATCATTTAAAAAATTTACTCTCAAGCATATTTCTTTTCCAGAAAAAGGGCCCCAAGATAAAGGCTCTGAACCTGGGATTCTAGGGGTTTTTCAAAACTAAAGCATCTTCTTAAAAGATAATAAGCAATTGGAATTTAAACCATTATGACTTCATTGCAGTGGATATTTTTCCCACTGATGGCTGAACCAAAGATGTCAGCCCATTTCAGAGTGATACCAGACACTAGAAAGTTTCAGTCCCTGGAGAGAAACTTAACACATCACAGTACTTGTTCCTTGACCAGCCAGTCATAACAGTATTTTATTTTATAATGGAGCCCAGTGAATGTAAAGAGCATATCAGTTTTCAGAAGTATGCATTTAAATGTTAAAAAGATAAAAGATGGCAGCGTGAGAGGTGAGACAGAGGCTTTCTCCTAAAACTGCAAAGAAAACAAAAATATAACTGATACAACTACTCCTGAAAGAGCAACAGGAAAGAGGACTGCGCCAGACTGCATATACCCGGAGACAAGAGCAGACCTCACAGAACAGGGTAACATACCAAAGCTGTGGCCGGGTGGGACCCAAGTCCTTCCCCCACCCCAGCTCACCAGCGGAAGGAAGAGAAACGGAGCAGGGAGGGAGTGGAGACCTGGGACTGCTGAATACCTAACTCCGGAGATCTGCTCTGAGAACACAAACCTACATTGCAAGGTGCTTGCATGACCCTCTTGTAATTAGGGGGTTGGAAAGCTAAGACACGCAGAATTCCTGGAGAGACTGAGATTCCAGCTGCTTGTGGAAAGCAGGGATCCATATCTGGCTGCTCTGGGACAAAAGAAAGGTGGGCAGTCTGAGAGACTTCCTAACAAGGAAGCACTTAGCAAGATGGCTGCTAAAGGGGCAAGGATCGCACAGAGCTTACTGCTCAGGAGAAAGGACAGGTAGACAGAATTGTCTGGGTGCACTCTGCCCAGAAAGTTGGGAGCTTTCAGGATCTTCAGGTGCTCCAGCTCCCTGGCTGCCTACACAGCTCCAAGAAACCCCTCCATGATAGGCAGTGTACTGCTCCTTTCTCCTAGCCAGCCCCACCTGGCTCACAAATTAGAAAACCCGATCCTGGCATCAGGCCAGCCAGAGGGAAGATCTGTCTACAGCTACTACAAATGCAAAGCACAGAGGCTTATACCTGTGTGCTCGGCCCACTGGTTTAAGCAGTGGAGACAGGCAAAGCAGCCAGGAAGCAGGAAAGAGCTATTTCCACCCCCCAGGCACCAATACCACACCCCTTCAACCCTGGACATTGCTTCAGGGGCTGAGAAGCTCCAGAGAGTACAGCTTCTGGGCACTAGTGGGCACCATATGCAAATATGAAATGCCAAAGGAACCTGGTTCAGAGTAAAATTATTAACACAACTCCTGAGAAAGATTTAAATGATATTGACCTCATGACTCTCCCTGCAAGGGAGTTCAAAATAGGAATCATTAACATGCTCATGGAGGTACAGAAAATTCAAGAACTCAGGAATGAACTCCAGTCGGAGATCCAATCATTGAAGAGCACAACGGAGGGTATTAAAAGCAGATTGGATACAGTGAAGGAGACGTTAAATGAAATAGGAACTAGAGAAGAGGAATACAATGAAGCTGAGGCACAGAGAGAAAAAAGAATCTCTAAGAATGAAAGAATATTGAGAGAACTCTGTGACCAACCCAAATGGAACAAAATTCGCATTATAGGGGTATCAGAAGAAGAAGAAGAGAGAAAAAGGGATAGAAAGTGGCTTTGAGGAGGTAATTGTTGAAAACTTCCCTAATCTGGGGAAGGAGATAGTCTCTCAGGCCTTGGAGGTGCACAGATCTCCCAACACAAGGGACCCCAGGAAGACAACACCAAGACATACAGTAATTAAAATGGCAAAGATCAAGGATAAGGAAAGACTATTAAAAGCAGCCAGAGAGAGAAATAAGATCACATACAAAGGAAAGCCCATCAGGCTATCATCAGACTTCTCAGCAGAAACCTTACAGGCCAGAAGGAAGCGGCATGATGTATTTAATGTGATGAAGCAGAAGGGCCTTGAACCAAGAATACTTTATCTTGCAAGATTATCATTTAAATTTGAAGGAGGGATTAAACAATTCCCAGATAAGCAAAAGCTGAGAGATTTTACCTCCCACAAACCATCTCTACAGTGTATTTTGAAGGGACTGCTATAGAGGGAAGTGTTCCTAAGGTTTAATAGCTGTCACCAGAGGTAATAAAACCACAGTAAAGAAAGGAGAGCAGCTAATTACTAAGCAAATGCAAAATTAAATTAACTATCCCCAAATTCAATCAAGGGATAGACAAAGAGTACAGAATATGATGTGTAATATATAAAGAATGGAGGAGGAAGAAAAAGCAGGAGAAAAAAAAAAGAACCTTTAGACTGTCTTTGTAATAGCACATTAAGTGAGTTAAGTTAGACTCTTAGATAGTAAGGAAGTTAACCTTGAATCTTTGGTAACCACGAATCTAAAGCCTGCAATGCCAAGAAGTGTGTACCTATCCATAATCACCCTAAATGTAAATGGACTGAATGCACCAATCAAAAAACACAGAGTCACTGAATGGATAAAAAAACAAGACCCATCTATATGCTGCCTACAAAAGACTCACTTAAAATCCAAAGACATACACAGACTAAAAGTGAAGGGATGGAAAAAGACATTTCATGCAGCTAATGGGGATAAAAAAGCAGGAGTTGCAGTGCTTGTATCAGACAAAATAGACTTCAAAACAAAGAAAGTTACAAGAGACAAAGAAGGACATTACATAATGATAAAAGGGTCGATACAACAAAAAGATATAACCATTATAAATATCTATGCACCCAACACAGGAGCACCTACATATGTGAAACAAATACTAACAGAATTAAAAGGAGAAATAGAATGCAATGCATTCATTCTAGGAGACTTCAACACACCACTCACTCTGAAGGACAGATCAACCAGACAGAAAATAAGTAAGGAGACAGAGGCACTGAACAACACATTAGAACAGATGGACCTAACAGACATCTACAGAACTCTACACCCAAAAGCTGCAGAATACATATTCTTCTCAAGTGCACATGGAACATTTTCAAGAATAGATCATATACTAGGTCACAAAAAGAGCCTTGGGAAATTCAAAAAGATTGAAATTGTACCAACCAGTTTCTCAGACCACAAAGGTATGAAACTAGAAATAAATTACACAAAGAAAATGAAAAATCCCACAAACACATGGAGGCTTCACAACATGCTTCTAAATAACCAATGGATCAATGACCAAATAAAAAACAGAGATCAAGCAATATATGCAGACAAATGACAACAATAACTCAATACCGCAAAATCTGTGGGACACAGTGAAGGCCGTGCTTATAGGGAAGTATATTGCAATACAGGCCTACCTCAGAAAAGAAGAACAATCCCATAGGAGCAGTCTAAACTCACAATTAATGAAACTAGAGAAAGAAGAACAAATGAGACCAAAAGTCAGTAGAAGGAGGGACATAATAAAGATTAGAGCAGAAATAAATAAAATCAAGAAGAATAAAACAATAGAAAGAATCAGTGAAAGCAAGAGCTGGTTCTTCAAGAAAATAAACTAAATAGATAAACCCCTAGCCAGACATATCATGAAAAAAAGAGTCTACTCACATAAACAGAATCAGAAATGAGAAAGGAAAAATCACTATGGACACCACAGAAATACAAAGAACTATTAGAGAATACTATGAAAAATTATATGCTACCAAACTGGATAACCTAGAAGAAATGGACAACTTTCTAGAAAAATACAACCTTCCAAGGCTGACCCAGAAAAAAACAGAAAATCTGAACAGACCACTTACCAGCAATGAAATTGACCTGGTAATCAAAAACCTACCTAAGAACAAAACTCCTGGCCCATATGGCTTCACTGCTGAATTTTATCAAACATTTAGTGAAGACCTAATACCCATCCTCCTTAAAGTTTTCCAAAGAGTAGAAGAAGAAGGAATACTTCCAAACTCATTCTATGACGCCAGCATCACTCTAATACCAAAACTAGCCAAAGAAACCACAAAAAAAAGAAAAAATTACAGACCAATATCCCTGATGAACATAGATTCAAAAATACTTAAAATATTAGCAAACCAAATTCAAAAATACATCAAGAGGATCATACACCATGATCAAGTGGGATTCATCCCAGGGATGCAAGGATGGTACAACATTCGAAAATCCATCAACATCATCCACCACATCAACAAAAAGAAGAACAAAAACCACATGATCATCTCCATAGATGTTGAAAAAGCATTTGACAAAATTCAGCATCCATTCATGATTAAAACTCTCAACAAAATAGAGGGCAAGTACCTCAACATCATAAAGGCCATATATGACAAATCCACATCTAACATCATACTTAACAGCAAGAAGCTGAAAGCTTTTCATCTAAGATCGGGAACAAGACAGGGATGCCCACTCTCTCCACTGTTATTCAACATAGTACTGGAGGTCCTAGCCACAGCAATCAGACAAAACAAAGACATACAAGGAATCCAGATTGGTAAAGAAGAAGTCAAACTGTCACTATTTGCAGATGACATGATATTGTACATAAAAAACCCTAAAGACTCCACTCCCAAACTACTAGAACTAATATCTGAATTCAGCAAAGTTGCAGGATACAAAATTAACACACAGAAATCTGTTGCTTTCCTATACACTAACAATGAACTAAGAGAAAGAGATATCCGAAAAACAGTTCCATTCACAATTGCATCAAAAAGAATAAAATACCTAGGAATAAACCTAACAAAGGAAGTGAAAGACCTATACCCTGAAAACTACAAGACACTCCTAAGAGAAATTAAAGAGGACACTAACAAATGGAAATACATCGCATGCTCTTGGCTAGAAAGAATAAATATTGTAAAAATGGCTAGACTACCTAAAGCAATCTACAGATTCAACGCAATCCCTATCAAAATACCAACAGCTTTCTTCAATGAACTGGAACAAATAATTCTAAAATTCATATGGAACCACAAAAGCCCCAGAATAGCCAAAGCCATCCTGAGAAGGAGGAATCAAACAGGGGGAATTACGCTCCCTGACTTCAAGCTCTACTACAAAGCCACAATAATCAAGACAATTTGGTATTGGCACAAAAACAGACCCACAGACCAGTGGAACAGAATAGAAAATCCAAACATTAACCCAAATACAGTCAATTAATATTTGATAAGGGAGCCTTGGATATACAATGGGGAGATGACAGCCTCTTCAGCAGCTGGTGTTGGAAAAACTGGACAGCTACATGTAAGAAAATGAAACTGGACTATTGTCTAACCCCATACACAAAAAGAAACTCAAAATGGATCAAAGACCTGAATGTAAGTCATGAAACCATAAAACTCTTAGAAAAAACATAGGAAAAAATCTCTTGGACATAAACATGAACGACTTCTTCATGAACATATCTCCCTGGGCAAGGAAAACAAACGCAAAAATGAACAAGTGGGACTATATCAAGCTGAAAAGCTTCTGTACAGCAAAGGACACCATCAGTAGAACAAAAAGACATCCTACAGCATGGGAGAATATATTCATAAATGACATATCCGATAAGGGGTTGGCATCCAAAATTTATAAAGAACTCACGCACCTTAACAAACAAAAAGCAAATAATCCAATTAAGAAATGGGCAGAGGACATGAATAGACACTTCTCCAAAGAAGAAATTCAGATGGCCAACAGGCACATGAAAAGATGCTCCACATCGTTAATCATCAGAGAAATGCAGATTAAAACCACAATGAGATATCATCTCACACCAGTGACAATGGCCAACATCCAAAACACAAACAACAACAAATGTTGGCGAAGATGTGGAGAAAAGGGAACCCTCCTACACTGCTGGTGGGAATGCAAATTAGTTCAACCATTGTGGAAAGCAGTATGGAGGTTCCTCAAAAAACTCAAAATAGAAATACCATTTGACCCAGGAATCCCACTCCTAGGAATTTACCCTAAGAAAGCAGCAGCCCAGTTTCAAAAAGACAGATGCACCCCTATGTTTATTGCAGCACTATTTACAATAGCCAAGAAATGGAAGCAACCTATGTGTCCATCAGTAGATGAATGGATTAAGAAGATGTGGTACATATACACAATGGAATATTATTCAGCCATAAGAAGAAAATAAATCCTACCATTTGCAACAACATGGATGGAGCTAGAGGGTATTATGCTCAGTGAAATAAGCCAAGTGGAAAAAGACAAGTATCATATGATTTCACTCATCTGTGGAGTATAAGAACAAAGAAAAAAACTGAGGGAACAAAACAGCAGCAGACTCACAGAACCCAAGAACGGTCTAATAGTTGCCAAAGGGAAAGGGACTGGGGAAGATGGGTGGGAAGGGAGGGATAAGGGGGGGAAAGGGGCGTTACGATTAGCAGATGTAATGTTGGGGGGCACGGGGAGGGCTGTACAACTCAGAGAAGACAAGTAGTGATTCTATAGCATCTCACTACACTGATGGACAGTGAGTGTAATGGGGTTGGTGGGGGACCTGATGAAGGGGGTAGTTTAATAACCATAATATTGCACATGCAATTGTAGATTAATGATACCAAAATAAATAATTAAAAAATATATATATATATGTTTGGTCCTATTCATCTCTCTGAGTTTGAGTAATAATAACAAAATTTATTCCAGGGTGTTTGAAATGTGCATGCTTTGGAGGGGAAAATATGTTGTTTTCTTTGTAGGCTTCAATCACCTTCAAGTATAGCATGTTTATTTCATCCTATAAGTATTTTTCTCCCTTGGTAGATTTCTAGATATTTTTTACAGAGCTTCCCATACTTTATGTTTTCAGTTTTGAAACTGGGTTATGACTCCCCACAGGTGCCGCAAAGATGGGTAGGTGAACAGACAGGAACAATGACAAGATAGGAATTAGACAAGTCAGCTTGGCTTCCTTTTTTTTTTTTAAACTAATCCTGAGAGATTTGTATCTCTTTAAGCTATGCTACAGCAGTAGCAGTACAAAAGAACAGCAGTACAAAAATCAGTACCTTCTTTCCAATAAGCGAGTATTATTCAATTACTTCTCCTTTCAAATTGAATTTCAAATTTTACTTAACCCGAGCCACTTTCGTGCTAGCTATATTGAAAAAAACTTTTAAAAATATGTATAATTGACATCTACTAGAAAAACTGAGTATGCACTCGCAAAAGAATGAAGCTGGACTTTTACCAATACCATATGCAAAAATAACTCAAAATCGATTTAAAACCTAGACTTAAGAACTAAAATTGTGTATCTCTTAGAAGAAAACAAAGGACAAGAGAATAGCACACAAGAAGGTTCATGCTGAGGGCCCTGTCTGCTCTCTAGCTCATCTACCAACCTTTCTCTGTTTGTGCTGAAGTAATACCAATCAACTTACAGTTCCCCGAACACATTTGTCTGTTTTAGTCCTCTTACATTGCTTAAGAGAATGCCTCCTCCTTCCCCTGAATCACCTGGTGAACTCTTATTAATTCTTCAAAACCCAGCTTTGACTTCAACTGTCCCAGAAAAAGTTCCCTGACTCAGAGTGAAGACTCCCTCTCTGTGCACTGATTCCACTTCACTCATTCATTCAGTTGAGAGATTCAATAACATTCGGCAAATATTTACTGACCTACTTAACACATGTCAAGTACTGTGTTAGGGAATCTCATCATAATTGTTGTCATCCTGGCTAATACATAGAGCTCACCATGTGCCAGGCCCTGTTCTAAATAATACACATTTACTAATTCACTGACCTGAGCAACAACTCTGTGAAGTAAATACTTTTAGTATGGGCCTTATATAAAGGAAGCAACTGAATTTCAGAAAGGGTAAATAATTTGCCCATGGTCACTAACAGTCCAGCTTCAGAGTGCCTATTCAGGACTGGCCTTGTCCCCATCATAGTGGAGATAACAAATCTAATGAGGAAGATGGACATTAACATGTAATTATAACAAAATATGATAAAAGAAGGAATATGGGACGCAATGGAAGCATACACCTGGAGACCTAACCTATCTGGTTGGTGAGGCTTCCTTGAGAAAGAGGGCTTAAAGCTGGGTGATGAAGGATAACTATGGAAACTGTCCACTTTAACTCCTAGATAGACTTTAAGCTACCTGGGGGAGAAACCTTCTTACTCATTGCCATGTGACAGGACCTATTCTATTGCTAGGCACAGAAAGTGTGAGAAGGTATTTAATTGAATGAGCAAATAAATTAGAATGTTAGGTATCTTCTATGAGCTCTATTTTAAGTATTTTCTTATTTAATCTATGTAACATTCCTGCAAGTCACCTGTTTCTTCCTCCTGCATTACTAAGAGTGAATAACTCCCTCTTCTGTGCACTTGAGAAACTGAACTTCAGTTTATTTGTGGAACTTTGTACATTTCAAAAGTCCTTGCTGTTCCAGTGCAGTTCAGAATTGGCTCATAGACAGGTCTTCAACTTTTAAATGATTTATAATTTTATTTTTGAAATGGTTTCCCTCATCTTGGGGATTAGATTTCAGTATCAACATGTGAGGGAGGGAGGGGGATACACATTTAATCTATAACAATTGCCCTAAAAGAAAATTTCTGTTTGTATCCAAACGCTATGTATTTACTTTATCTTTATCCTAAGTTATCTATCTTTGAGGATTTTCTAAGAGTGCCCCAATTTAATAGTGAAGGATTAAAAAAAAACAGTGGGGAAGAGATGAGACTTCCAATAACTTTTACTTTTTGTTTACTAAGCATTTCTTCTTTCTTTTTTTCTCTTTCTCTTTCTCTTTGTCTTCTTTTTGTTTTGGTTTGGTTTTGGTTATTAGGTGCCACCAAGGAAAGAGAGATAAACAGAATTATTTGAAATTTGTGCTGGGAACTTATTTTGAGCTGACTGTACAAATGACCGGGGACTCCCCACTTTTCCCTGAGAGCCTGCACCCAACTCAGATTTCCACAGGCCCCAAGGTCACATCTTGCTGGGTACCTGGTTTTTATAGACAAGTTGTCTATAATCACTTGGCATCTAAACACAGATTGCCTGATGCCCAAGTTATTTGAAATCCACTAATAGGATTATTCTTACATGCTCCCTATTAGAAAGGAGAACAGGAAGGCAGGATAACCTTTGCTACAGCACAGACTCACTGGCATCCACAGTCCATGGCTTCTCTTGCTAACCCTTAGATAATAATTTTTCCCAACAAAGTTTATTCCTTAACACAGACTGTGTGACTCTGACACTGTAGAATCCACTCATAGCTACCTTGGAGGATAGCCCTAAATTATCCATTGTCAAATGAAATGTTCTCCTTTACTTAGCATTCAGGAGTAAGAGGTTTTGAGAGTGTGTTGTGTTAAGTGGTAGAGAGTGAGAAGAGCTCTGCTGACAACACCTTCAGGACAGGAAGAGGTTTTTGACACAACTGGATAAACAGAGTAGGATCTGGGGCCACAGAGTACCCTAGGCTCCAGTCCAGGTAGAGGAGGGTTAATTGTCCCTCTAACTCCTTCACTCCTTCAGTGGAAAATGCACAGGCTTGAGGACATAAAGAGTAGAACTTAAGTCCTGACTTATCTACTGCTGTGTGAACTTGTCAGGCAAGTTCAACTTCCAATCCAGCTGTTCAAAAGATATGCCTCATTTATTTATCTCAGTCGAATTTAATTTACCTGTGAGTCCTCCTTCCTCTGAGATGGTAGGAAATTCAGTCTCTGCATCCCCTCTAACCCTTGCCAGGATCATACGAAGATGGAGGGAGCTGTGTCATGTAGCACCAAAGCAGTGGAGAGCGCTTGCTGATGATGAGGATCCCACAGTCCAGCCCACCTGGTCTGTGCTCCTGTGCCAACGGGGATGGGCCTCTTGCCAGGCCTGAGAGCCAGTCTTCCTACAAGCACTGCCCAGTCATTTCTCTACTCAAGCTTTCCCCCTCTGCCTCCAGTGGATGGGACCCACCAACCTCATCCCCCTTTGAAGGGCCTTACCCTATCCCTTCCCCTATCTACTTTTGCCCTTCCCCACAGCACGTTTAGAATAATAAGATTAAAGAGAGCACAGTGGTCCATTGGGTCCCATCATGGTGCCTCCTTCCTAGTATCCATCACATTCTACTTTATTTCCTTTAGAGCACTAATCAGTATCTGTAAGAATGTTGTTCATTTATTCGTTTATTGTCACCGCCTCACTGGAATTGGGCTCATTTCTGCTTATACAGCCATAAATAACCAGCAATTGCATTCCTTGTTTGTTCTTTACAGAGAACTCAACAAAAAGAAGTAAAAGCGGTGAGTCAAGAAAGTGACTTTTATCTATACAGTGCCCCATGTCCTGTGAGGCCACACTATGTCGGGATGTGCTAGAACTCCAGGATGTGAGGTTTTCCTGACTCTGAATTATCTTTTTTCCTGAAAATAGTATCGGATCCTTAACCGTTTGGTTCATTATGCTTTTCAGTAAAGGCTTCTTTCCCGGGGTTTATGCCTACCCGCCCTTTCAGCCAACCAAACCCTGGGGCAGGGAAGCCCAGCCACTGCGCAGGCGCTAGCGGCGGATTCCCGCGGCGCCGAGGGCTTTACAGTGCGCATGAACGACTAGAAGCAGCGAGGCGGGAAGTATTGCGCAGGCGCGCTTGGCAGACTGGTAAATGGGAACCTCTTGGAGGCGGTGACCAAGGCATCTGGTTAGCCACTGAGGTCATATTCTCTTAAACCGTGAGTTTTCGATGCGTTCCACGGCGCGGGATTGTGAGGTATTAGAGACGAATTTTGGATCGTGACTTCGGTTTTATGGCAGCGCAGTTCTCCCCAACCCCACTTCGGATCCCGCTGACGTGCGGCGGGAAAGTCGTGCGCCTGCGCACTAAGCATCCCGTGCGGTCTCGAGTCTGAGGGAGGAAGGTGTTTGGCTGCTGGGCTCGCTGCCCGCGCTCCACGGCGGGTTCCATTCATTCCCCGTTCTCTTAACGCCGCCGGCGTTCGTGGCCGGTATCGGTTTCCCACCAGCTCGTACAGGGCCTTGGACGAGCCTCCTGGCCCTCCCTTTCGGGGATAGTCAAGGGTTGCCCGCTTCAGCCCTGTTCCTTAGGTCAGCCGCTCTCCCGAGGCCTGCGCCTCGCCCCGGGCCGTTCGCCAGCAGGCTGGTGCGGGGCGCGCTGCCACCTCCGGGCCCGCCGCCCTACCCGCCGCCTCCAGATGCTGAGGAGGCACCCGGACGGGGAAGTTTTCCTGTCGGCCCCCCGCCGGTAATTTCTGGAAGGCGAACGGGAGGCAAACGGAAACCTTAGAAACGGCCCGATTTTCCTTAGGGGATTTGGGAACCTTAGAAACGGCCCGGTTTTCCTTAGGGAATTTGGACATACGGGGCAATCTTAAATGCTCGCCCCTTTGAGGGAAGTGGCATTTCTTAGCGCTTGGTTCAATGAGTGAAGTAGACTTCTCGTCTTCACCACTATTCTTACTTTCACAGCTGCTTTGCACCCCCTGTGGACATGACCCCTTAGATGGCATTTTGCATCCCAGTTGTTTGGTGATGGAGGCGTTTTCGGGGATTCAGGTGGATCAACCAATGGCTTGTTCACCCCTGTGTGACCGATTTCAGGCGGAAGCCTCGTCTAAAAAACATGAGCAGAATTTTAAACTACCAGGTATGTGTTAATGTACAGGCAGCAATTCTGCAATTTCGATTATTAAAAAAAAGACACAATTTCCTGTATCTTCTAGCGAGTTGCATGTTTATATAGGAGCATTTTACAAATCAGAAAAGCTCCCTGGAATATAGATTTAGGATTGAATTGCATTTTAGAAGGATTGTAGTTCAACCATGTCATTTCAAGATGAAGTTGCTAAGTTCTAAATATTAGTGATTGTCCAAGAAAACAGTTTATTGATAACCAAACTATTTCTCTTCTCCTAGACCTGTGTTCTTATCTTTACTCATCATACCGCATAAAGCTGGGATTTAGAAATTGATGTTGGGGGGATTTTCACTTAGTACTCAAAAGCAGAATTCACTGACAAAAGTAAATGAAATGTTGGTAGCAATAATAAAGCAGAAGTGTCATTTGACCCTAACCCAGATCTTAAGGTGAGAGGTAGAGGGTCAAACCATATCTGCATCTGATCTTGTACACTAAAATGTGCACCTTTCTTCCTGTTGTAGTACAGTGTCTAGGACAGGCATTTAATAAATATTTGTTAAATAGAAGACTGTATTTTTCCTAAAAGTTGACTGTATTTTTCCTAAAAGACACCAAAATCATTTTCATCTTCGCCTTAAGCGTATTTAGTACTTGTCCAAAAGATATTCGTTTTGACCTTTCATCCATGAAATATACTTACCCACTACAAAATAGACTTTAACACCACCCTAGAAAAATGACATCCATGGTTTTGCTTTAAACTCGTCTTTGGTGTTGAAATGAGTATCCTTCCTGATATTTTTGGTGATGAAAGCCACTATTATTCCAGTTACCTACACTTAAAACTTCAGTTGTCTTCGACTTAGGCTTTGTATTTATTTGCTCCCCAAATCCTGTCACCCAACTCTGTCTTACATTCTTTTTATTATATATGTCATTGCCTATTCTTCCCACTCCCACTTCCATCACAGTAATTTGTCACCTTATAGTTGGCTCCTCAATTACAAAGCTTCTTACCTAAACTGCCTGCTTTCACTTTTTTCTATTCTCCAGTTCATCTTGTACACTGCTAGTAGAAAATGCCAGCTTCATTCAGTTCCATGCATACTGTCCCTCTTCTCTTCCATTTTTCCTGGAATTAGCTGTTTTACCTATTTTTCACAGTTCAGCTTTCCCATCATTGAACACATAACACAGTCATAGTATATACTTGTAATTTTTTAGCACTGTGTATTTCAGTTAAACTGTAAGCTTCTTGAAGGCATTATCTCATATAGCTCCTAATGTATGTTTTATATGAGGCAGAGTGTATGAATAGATGAATCTGACTTGTTTCTAGCTTTATGTTCAGGTGAAAGCTGCTATTTTGATTTTCTTCTGAAAACCTGGGAAATAAAGAGTGAGGTGAATTTTATTCCAGATTTCTAAAGTTTTGTGCCCTTCATGTAACAGGATATTGAGCATTATAAAATAGCACCTTTGATAACTTACAAAAAATGCTGAAATTTTATTCATATGGTTATTATATGACCCTTAATAAAAGCTTAAGTTATATCATAAAGATTACTTTAATAAGGAGTAAAACTAATGAGTTCCAGGCACATAACTGTCTCATGATCTAATGTGATTAACTTTCCTTTAATGGAATAACTTTTGAATTTTGTGGCTTTTTCTGTATCTTTGTATTCCAGAACCTAACAGTATCTGGCATATAGTAAGGTACTTGAAAATACTTGAATGAAAGGTTTAATGCAAGGGTATGAAGTAAAATACTTAGTGTAATGGATGAATAGCATGGACTTTGGGATATTTGTCAGCTTTTATATAACTTTTTTTCTGATAAAAATTGTATATGCTTATTAAATAAAATTTAGAAAGTATAGGAAGTCAAAATAAGAAAATATTAACACACTATCCAAATATTGTTACTGTTGACAATTATGTATGTTATATATACTATATATTATATAATGCTTTGTTATATTCCTTTAGTCTTCCTGTGCATACAGAGATAATTTTTTTAAAAACTTAAGTGGGATCATAATCAACTTATTTCTAATCTCCATTTTTACTTAATATATATCTTGAACATTTCTTATATAAGTAAGTATTCTACAGCTTGATTTAAGTTGACTAATATTCCACTGCATAGTATAATTTATTTAATTGGCTTTTCTTAATGAAGCTTTAGATTGCTTTACATTTTTTCCCATTAAGAAAAATACTACAGTGAATGAAGTACCTGGTATAATATTGGATCAAATGTTTATTCTTTATTTCTTTCAGTAAGCTTTTTTTTTTAAGTATCTGCTGTATGCCAAGTTTAGTTGAGTGATGAAGATCTGTTCAGTGAAGTAACTAAGTGTAAACTATTCACCAAATGTCTCTCCCATATTCTGGAAGTACACTGTAGCACTTTTGGTGTGTTATATGGACGCTCTTAGCCCTTGCTTCTAAAGTGGCTTAGAGGTACCATATGGTGTACCTGGGACAGATCCAGTTTATGCCTGTTTCTGCACTTGTAATTATTATTAGCACCCCCTTTCACTCTCAAGTGTCCCAGTTTGGGCTAAATTATATGATCTTCCTAGTTTTAGGAAGTGTAAATCAGGCAGTACATGAAGCTCCAGAATAAGCATGACATATATTGCTGGAGTATCAGTTTTACTCCATGGTAAGCAGTTGAAAACATCTCATTTATATGACGAATATTACATGTCTGTTATGTGCAGGTACTTTTCTACTTGCTGGGATGAATCAATGCCCTTGATGTGTGGGCAATAGACAATAAACAAAAGAAATAAATAGTATATTCAAAGTGATTAGTACTGTGAATAAAATGTAGAAGGGAAGGAGAGATAGGAAGTATTGCGGGGAGGAGATTGCAATTTAATAAGTGTTACTGGTCAGAGAAGGCTTTATTGTGGTTAACATTTGAACTAAAACTTAAAGGTGGTAAAGGAGCTATGCAGGTATCTGGGGAAGAGCATTCCAGGCCAAGGAAACTGCAAATGTGAAGGCCCTGAGATGGGAGAATGCCCAGCATTTAGGAATGGCCGGAGGTCATTGTGACTAGAAGTGGAAGGATGATGGTAGTAAAGTCAAAAAAGAGGTGTGAAGAGAGGAGGTAGTTTTTTGGCTTTTACATGGACCAAGACGGAAGCTACTAGTGTGTTAGAGCAAAATAGTGATACGTTGACCCAGCTTCAACAGGGTAATGGCTGCTGTGTTATGAATAGACTAGCCAGCAAGGGTGAAAGCAGGGAGTGTAGTTAAGAACGCTATTGCTGTATTAAAGCCACTTGACATATTATGTAGCAAAAAAAAAAATTAACTTAAAATTTCAGAAAAGAAGCCTAGATGTTCATGTGTAAAATATGGACATTTAAATCATTTTTAGCTTGTGGGCTTGGAAGAGTCTTCCTCTAATCCTCGAAATATATACTCATTGATCTCTGCCTTTAGTGGTGTTTTCCAGCTTTTGACATGAATACTCTTTTCTGCTGTTTACTTTCATCTCCCACTTTAGAATTTGAGGATTTTGCGTTCACTTTGGTTGCCAGGAAGTTTTACTGTTTGAAAATGTCAGAGTTGTTCTATAGCAACAGGAAACCTTAATATAAATATATTTTGAGTTTTGTAAAGATAGGTAAATACATAGTAGTGGTGTAGAAGCACATTGAACTTACATAGCACACTATCTTCTTATTATATATATTTTCTCTCTGGTGATTTCTGACAGCTAACCAGTAACTCTGCTACTAACTGCTAGCTTGTGCTTGCTTACACAAAGGGAAGTTCTAAATGTGGAACTCATGGTAAAAACTTAGACTGTTACACTGGGAAGGGAAAGTTCATCTAAACCCTTTGGTTTTACAGGTTAAGAAGCTGAACACTAATGTAGTTCAATGGTAGTAGTTGAATCCAGGCTCTCTTGTATATCAGCACTGTCCAGTAGAATTTTCTGTGATAACAGAAGTGTCTCTGTGTTGTCACGTGGTTAGTGCTACTAAGGAAATTAATTTAAACTTAAAGAATTAGGAGATGGTATAACTCTTTATCATCCTTCTACAAAGCTTTTGGTACTATTAATCATGAACAAAACATGCACACAAACACTTCAATACATGTTGTAATAGAAAGACTACAAACAGGGTTCTTAAAATATTTCATCATATCTAAACACCACTGATTGTAAAATACACTATTTTATGTACTGCTGAGAAATGCTGCCAGTTAGACTATGACACAATGCTTTCTTATCACAAAGAATTTTTTTATTTTATATTTATTGAAAAAGTTATTTTAGACCTAATTGGACAAATAATTTGTGATCTCTGGTACATACTTAAAAAGGAAAATAAACATTTCAGATCTGTGTCTTCTGAATCACTTTTTGTACTTGGACTCATTGGTACCTTATTTTCCCTCTCACAGTATTATTCTCCATACATTAGTGATGCAGAATTTCTTTGAAAAATACCTTTGTTTTAAAAAAACAGCCATTGTTAATGGACTCTTAAGAGCCTAATTATGCTGGCCTACATTTGATTTCTGCTTTACCACCTCTACCATCTCTCACCACAGCCATTTGGCTCTTAAGGGTTCAAATGTGAATGCTTCTAAATAATTTCTTAGATTTTCTTCAAGTCACTGTTAACTATTCTGTGTTTTGATGACTGACAATTTTAAGTTGGATCCCAATTTCGGAGTTGTTTTTAGAATCAAAGAAAGGTAATATCAAATTGAACTCAACAGTTTAGTGCCCTTTCATGGTGCCTTTCCCGTGAAGCTGGTTGCAATTGACACTCGTTAGGAAAGATTTTAATTGACTGTGGCAACTCTTGATTGCTAGAAAACCAGCTTTTCACCCAGGCCTTGTTTTTTTTTTTTTTGTTCTAGAGTAGTGTGGTAGCTTATTGAGGTAACTGCTACTGCCTGGCTTCACTGTTGTAACTAATAAACTTACGTGTTTCTTTCGTTTTTTCTTAACCGCTATCTTTGAATGTCCATAATGATGGTAGTAATTCATTTATTCAACAAATGTGCCGGGCACTCTTCTAACTAGGAGTTGAGTGTTCTGTGGTGAACTGTACAGACGGAACCTGCACTAGTAGAGCTTATGTTCTACTGGGAGGGAGCAGACAGGAACAAACAAGCAGGATGATTTTTTAGCTGATGCACAGGGCCATGTAAGGGGAGGAGTGCTGATTTAAAGAGGATGTCAGAAGAGACTTTGGCTTTCACTTGCATGAAACTGTGCCTTTCCCTTCCTCAGCCGTACTGTATTTCATTATCTTCTCCCTTCTCCTCTCCCCCTACCATAATCCATACCTTTTTCCTTTTCTATATCCTTGCATACATAGTTCCTTCTTCCTAAAATGCCTTCTTCCACTTTTTTACTTGGTAACTGCTTCAGAACACAGCTTAACTGTGTCACCTACAGCTTCCTGGCACCTTCAGAAGTGTTGATTCCCTTCCTGCTCCTACCTAGCATTATATGCATTCCTCTATTATTACAGTATTGCCTTGTATTAAGAGTGAGCTTCCAGTAGACTAAGCTCCTAAAGAATGGGGCTACACCGAATTTGTTCACTTTTTAAAATATACCCATTGCTGAAAACACAGTGTTGTTAAATGAGAGTCTATATAGACATCAGCAACACCTCCATGAAATTGGGCAAATGATTAACTTCCCTAAATAGGGTTTCCTTATCTGAAAAATCAGGGTAGTAATTCCTGTTCTACCAATATCACAATGCTATTGTGAAGATCTGAAAAGATAATACATGTCAGAAAGTGCTTTGAAATGTCTTGAACTGTTAACCATGCAGAGTATCATAGCTTTAAAAGTAGCTAACACTTGGTCTAGATATTGTAATAAAATCAGATGAGTCTTATGTAGGTCTCTTTTGTATCCAGTAGTTTATCTCATTTTGTATTATTGCCTTTCCTTATTTTAACTGTGTATGTTTTTTAAAAAGCTTACATTTATTTAAAAGTAGCAATTTATCTGCTGGCAAGGATAGAGAATACTATTGGTAATTCAGACAATTTTTTTAAAATATTTTTTAACAGTTCTGAGATCTTTAGGAGACCTGAGAGCATTAATACATAAAATTTTTTCAAGCCTGTAAGGTTTTGTTATCTTCGGAGGAAGGAAATAGTTTTCAAGAAGAGTACATTGTGTCCTTGTCATGCCATCTAGTGATCGCAGCACAAATTTAGTTATTTTTTTTTAATCTTATTAGAAAGTTATTTTTTTAAGTCTAGTTTTTTTTTACAGTGTGTTGTACTTTATGCAATGGCAGTGTATCTGTTAGTATGTAAGTCCAGAGTATAGAAATTCAATGTGTATGATTCTGGGATTTACCAGTTTTGTCTGTTAGTTCAAAAGGTATGTGTGAGTTATAGCACCTTGATGAGTTTTTAATTATTATGATTTTAAGGTTTATTATAGCTATTTTTAAATTTGTAATTTATTACTCATATTTTAGAATTTCCTTGAGTTTTTTTAACTAAGAAAAGTATAAAATACACTCATTAATTATGACTATAAATTCCTTTTTCCTTGATAGGTGTTAAAAAAGATATTGAGAAACTTTATGAAGCTGTACCACAGCTTGGCAATGTGTTTAAGATTAAAGACAAAATTGGAGAAGGTAATTAGGGGATGTATTTTATTATCTTTATAAGGTTTTTTTACTTCTATTTTTCTTTGTATAATCTTGATTTTCATTATTTCTTACTGAAAAATTTACCCCTTTCAAAAATATTAAGACCATGGTTATATTACTAATTGTGGTAACAGCATTTCTTTTTTCCCTGGAAATAATGAAAGAATAAATATTTACAGTAAAATGAACAGTCCTATTTTAATCTTTGTACTTTGTACATTAAAATGTTGACATTAATAATATATTAGTAATGATAATTATTGAAAATGAGAAATTTAAGATTCAAATAGGATTTGGTCAAGAGAAGCCAAGTATTTTTCCTCTTTCCGCATTGCACTTGGGTAGACTTGCACATTGAAACATATATGGAACCTAAAATGGCAAAATGATGAAAACTATTTACAATATTTATAGGATGGTCAGTATTGACATGAATACCATTGAGAGACTGGCAGTCCTGTTGATTGAATGAAGGGTAAATTTGGCAGAAATCTGAAGGGAATGAGAAGATAAAATATAATAGAACTTTTTGGTGGCTATGCTGGGAAATGCCTAAATAGTGTAAACTTCCATTTACTTTGTTGCTTGTTCTTCCACAATGAAAAGTGTCAGATGAGAAAATGCTGGGTCAGTGGTGGCAGAGAAGCTAGAAGATAAGATGATTTGCAGTGTAAGAAGCAGATTTTTATATCTCTTTCCTTACCTTTCTTGAACACTAACTTAGTGTTCAAAACCTTTGTTCCAGAAAACACTGATGTCCTCTTAACAAATGATAGTTATTCCTGGAGAGGAAGAATGTGTTATAAGTCTAAATAAGTTTGGAAATGTAGCATCTATAGCCTCCTTTTGGTTATTTATGATGTACTTTAACACATTAAAGGCTCTGGAAAATTTTGTCATAAAGAAATCTATTAACTGATTTAACTCAGTATTTCTCAAATTCAGTTGACCACCAAATCTTATTTTTTCTGTTTAGTGCCAAACTTAAGAGCCCCAGGTGTTTCTGTCACTGTTTTTTTCTAAGACTTCTAACTGCTGCTTTTCTGCTTCTGACTGACCTGTATTATCCAAGTCTTAAAAAAGTAATTTCAAGTGGCAATTTAAGTATTACAGAAGAATGCTTAATAGAATGGATCATTCATAACCATAGAAATATTTTATACTAACCCAGTGAAAAAGATTTACTGTAGAGCTTTCATAAATTAATATACCCCCTAAAGAACTGAGGACAGTTAGGAATTAAAAGTTGAAAATAAGTTGTCTTTACAGATATGTTCATTCTTCGTGTTCAGTGTCATTGAACTATTCTTCGTGTTCAGTGTCATTGAAATATTAATGATTTTGATAATTTTATGGCTTCCAAACAGTTTTTGGGTCTATTTTAGAATTATTTCATTAATATTTTTAAAAACCAAATATTGAAAATTTTAATAAATTGTTTTACAGGCACTTTCAGCTCTGTTTATTTGGCCACAGCACAGTTACAAGTAGGCCCAGAAGAGAAAATTGCTCTAAAACACCTCATTCCAACAAGTCATCCTGTAAGAATTGCAGCTGAACTTCAGTGCTTAACAGTGGCTGGGTAGGCAATTTAAAGATATTTTAATAGAACTAGCCATATATAATTTTAAGATTTTTTAAGTAGACATCTAACACGGGTGATAAAATTGTCCATGACTTAGATTCTTCATCAGTAGTTACGGTTTGGTGGCACTTTTCCTCTAACATTGGAATGGTTTGTTACATTTAGGTTAACTTTTAGAGTGGATTTCCCTTGAGGCTCAGCTTGATTTTCTGTTCCCTTACCACTTCTTTTTCCACTTGTCCTGCCAAATCATAAACCTTGGCTTCCATGGTCTAGATATGTTTTAAAATGTCGGGAACTCAAATTTCATATCTCCCCAGCTATTGACAGCCTTATCTCCTATTTTATTTTGAGCAACAGAATCAACCGGCATGTGTTTCTCATTGGTCTCTGCTCGGTCATTCCTGCCAACATGCAGCACAGTGTATGTCTACTGCACAGCTACAGAGGAGCTTCTATTCCCCCTGTTCTGCCATCCCTCTTCCAGCTGTTCCATCATTTTTTTGCTCCTCTTCACTGCCAGACTTCTCGGGGATCATCTACGTCTACTGTTTTCACTTCCCCACCCCCTTTCACTATATACACAGCTGTTCTCTATGCTAAACTGAAACTACTTTAGGTCGAGTCATCCATGACTTCCATTTTGCCAGTTCCTTTTTCCGTTCACATGAACTAGGCAGTGCATAACATAATTGATTTGAATAATTATCTTTAGACTCTTGTATTGCTACGTATTTCTGGTGTTCTTCTGGCTTTATATGGCCTTTTGTTTTCCGTATCCTTTTCCAGGTCCTACCTTTCTACCTGACCCCTAAATGTTGGAGTTCTTCAGTGCTTGATTCTGCCTTTCTTTCTCTAGACTCTTCCTAGGTAGAATTATATATTTCTACATGGCTTTAAATGTATAGTAATGATTCCCATAAGTATATATATAGCCTCAGACCTTTAACTGTGGGATCTGTATCCACCAGTATATTTGACGTTTCTATATGAGTACCTAATAAGCATCTCAAATCTCATATTTCAAAAACTAAATTTTAATCTGCCTTCACCTGCCAAAAAAAAACCTCTACTGCGACAACCTCTTTTCATCTACCCATCTCAGCAAATGGCACCACCTGCTGCTCAGTTTCTGAAGCCAGAAACCTAATAATCATCCTTAGTTTTTTCTTTTCTTTCCTAAACTACATCCATCATCAAGTACTGGCCATTTTGCCTCCAATTTATGTCTAAAAATCCATCCATGTCTTTCTGTCTGCTTAACCACTATCTCAGTTCAAGCGTAGATTACTACAGTAGCCTGCTTCTCTTCCCTCCCTTATCCTATAGTCACAAAACAGCCAGAGTGATCTTTAAAATAGAAAAATATGTATGTATATAATATAAGTTGAATGCTGTTAGTACCACCACTTAAAATCCTTTAATGGTTTTCCAGTGTACTTAGGAAAAAAAATCCATCCTTATCTTGTCTTCCCACCTCCCTCACTGTGCTCCAGTTTCTTTAGTTCCTCAAATGTGTCTCAAAAGCTTTCTCATCTTAGGGTCACTATGCATACTGTTTCCCCATTTGGGAATACCTGTCTTGGCCTTTACATGCTGACTCCTCATCTTTCTGATCTGAGCAGGTGTGGCACCACTTGAAGGAGGTCTTCTCTGAATTAAATTAGGTTCTATTTGTTGTTGTCACGGTACTTTTGATCTCTTTGAAAACCTTTATCATAATCTGTCATTACTTGTTACCTTGCTTATTATCTGAACTGTCCACTAGGTACTAAATTCCATGAGGGAAGAAATCATGTTAATTTTAATTCACCTTGCATCCCTAACATCTAACATAGTGTCTGGCCAATAACAGTGCCCCCTGAATATTTATTGCATGAATGAACAAGCCTGTATCTTTGTTTCACCCTCTGCTTATTACAGAGGACAAGAAGATGAGATGGCCTCTCTAAGGCATGATTACATACACTGTAGTCCCTTTAATTCCACACTTTAAATTCCTTTTTTCACAATTTGGATGTTCTCTTTACCACTTTTCCTTTGCCTGTACTTTTAAAAAGTGCATATTAAAAATATCTCTATCTGTTTTTACTTCCTTTCTAGTGCCAGCACTGGCTTTTCTTCTTTTGTTTGCTGGATACTTGTCTTTATGTTTTGCTTCCATTGAATCATGTTTTCTCCTTAAATCTGTTTGGCTTCTTCCTTTCCACTTAATTTGCCCTCTGAAAGTTTTCCAGTTAATTCCTCTTTGCCACACTAAAAGCCTTCCCGCAGTCCTTTCTCTCTTTGACCTCCATGCTTATCCTCCCTTTCTTTAAAAGTATTCACATGGCTGTCCCTCTCTGGGCTTTCTGCTCCTTCCTTGTTTTGATTTCCAACTTGAGACTTTTTCAAGACTCAGTTTTCTCTTCTCTCTAGTCATTTTCATACCTTCAGGTGTCATACCTTTAGATTTCATAGCTTCAGGTGTCACTTTTTTGCAGGTATTATCACTGACTGCTCATGTAAGATTTAGTCCCTTATCTAGAAATATTTATCAAAATGATGAGGTCTTGTTTTTTCAATACTAGCTTTCCAGATTTCTCTGCATATTTTGTTGATATCCATGTTGTTTACTCACTAAGGCTCAAGATCCTATTTTCTCTATTTTCCTCATCTTTTATGAGGCAGTGTAGCATAGTGGTTAAGAGCATAGATCTGGAATAAACTGCCTGGATTCAAATCCTGGCTTCATGACTTTCTAGTTTAGTGATCTTGAGGAAGTTCCTTCACCTCTTTGTGCTTCAAATTTCTTCTCTGTAAAAAAGGGAGATGAAGTAATAGCACTGTCCTCAGAGGGTTGTTGTGAAGATTAAGATTAATATTTGAAGTGCTTAGATCAAAGCTTGGCATAAAATGAATGCACAATAAATGTCGGCCTTTATTTATTTATTTATTTCTGTCTTATCTGCTACTAAGACTTGTTAATTCATTTTCATTATTCATCTTTTCTCATTTGTCACTTCCTCCAATTAAAACTATAATTACCTCAAGTTACTATAGTAACTTCATAACTGGTACTGTTTTGTTTTGTTTTTTTAAAAACCTTTTATCTTGTACAAGTCAGCTAAATGTGTATACTATCTTGTATGATAATGGTTTTAAGACAGTTTTCTAGGTAAAATGAATTTGCTAGGTGAAATTGTATTTTTAAAAAACTGGGCATAAAGATTCAGTTCATTTGACCTTTCCTCTAAAGTTCATTGTGCATATTTCCACTAGGGGGCAAGACAACGTCATGGGAGTTAAATACTGCTTTAGGAAGAACGATCATGTAGTTATTGCTATGCCATATCTGGAGCATGAGTCCTTTTTGGTAGGTTTTAATATTTATTGAATTTTCATTAGCTAAATATTTATTGAAAACAGTTTTGTGACTTTATTCATAACTTTATTTTAGGACATTTTGAATTCTCTGTCCTTTCAAGAAGTACGGGAATACATGTTTAACCTATTCAGAGCTTTGAAACGCATTCATAAGTTTGGTATTGTTCACCGTGATGTTAAACCCAGCAATTTTTTATATAATAGGCGCCTGAAAAAGTAAGTATGGAAAGTTACCAGGATATATTTACACTTGAATGAATTTGTACTGTGAAGTCCATCTCTTAGTCACAGCGACAGCCATGCTCAGGATTTTTCTGTTTCACATTTTCATTATGATTGGGCAGGGGCAATAGAGTGAAGGAGAAGATAAAATTGTGTTAGTGAATCAGCATACATTATTTGGTGTACCATGCCTCAGTGGAAATAGCACTTAGCTGAGAGAAAACTTACAAAGGGGCTAGTTCTTTTTGACCTTACACATTTCTCTTATCTCTGGGCTTCATTTTTCTTTCCTAGTAAATAATGAGATTGGATCACATGATAGCCCATCTCCTGCTTCAACACTAAGGTTCTGTTTTTATGTGTGTTTATATTATGTATATGTACATCTTTTTATGCTGATAGTCATTGTAAGCTGAAAACTTAAATACTGCTGTTTCTATGATGGATCATATTGAGTATGATAAGAAGTGTAGAACTGTAACTTCTTAGGCTTTTCTTGACCTTTCTCTTCGATTTTCCCTAATTAAATCAGATTTTAAAACCATGAGTTTATTTTTATTTAAAACTTTTTTAGTTAAAACCTTATCTGCTCTGATGCCATCTCTGCCACTGTCAGGGCACCGAGTGGTTGTATTCCTTGTCTGCCTTGTCAGCACAGCCACTAGAAAACAGGGAGGAAAGACTTTGTGTGTGTGAGATATGTCTTCCCTTAATTTCCATTCCTTGTTGCTAATAAGTCTTTATCTTGGCTGTAAACTTACTTTTCTTTTTTAAAGAAAGTTGTAAATCTTAATTGAGCCAAAAAGAATTACAGTTTCTGTACAGACATGGTTTAAGTATATTATGATGTTACCAAGCTTTAATTGTTACAGAGAAGTAAAATTGCGTACTTTTTTCCTTAGGTATGCCTTGGTAGACTTTGGTTTGGCCCAAGGAACCCATGATACAAAAATAGAGTTTCTCAAATTTATCCAATCTGAGGCTCAGCAGGAAAGTTGTTCACAAAATAAATCCCAAGTCACAGGAAACAAGATTTCGTTGAGTGGCCCAGGAGGACCTAAGGAGCTGGATCAGCAGCCCACCACAAAAACTTCTGTTAAAAGGCCCTACACAAATGCACAAATTCAGATTGAACAAGAACGAGACAGAAAGGTTCTACCTCTTATTTCTTAAGTACTAGTATGGTTTTAAAAATGGACTCATTCATCCAACAGAGGGAGATATAGTACTAGTTTAATACCTGCAACTAAAAAAAATATTTTTATTTTTTATATATTCAGTTCATTAGAGTTCACTAAGACTTGTAATGGATCATTTGTACCATTTCAAAACTGAAATTTACTTGGTAGATTTATAATTGTAATGTCTTTGTCATTACAATTACATTGTATAACAAAAATGGGAAATAATAAATTTTCCCTGCATGTTATTAAGTTCAGATTAATTATAGGGGAAAAATTCTGAAGTGTCTATCTCCATTTTAACTGCACAGTAAAATGTAATATTCATGCAGGTGGTTTTTAAATTTTTTTAGTTATATATATTTATGGACTATGATAACATTATATGGGTGTTAAGAGTTCTGTCTAGACTATTTTCTCCTTTCACAGAAGTGTTTTGGTGCCTAAGAATGACTTGGATGCAGCTGGTTTTGTTTCATGTCCTTAACTCATTCAAAACTATGGCAGAGTACAGCTGGCAGAAAGTGTTACAGATATAATCCTGTTTTCCTTGTTTTTGTTGGTATTGTAGGAGGGATCTGTAGGCCTTTCTGTCCAGCGCTCTGTTTTTGGAGAAAGAAATTTCAATATACACAGCTCCATTTCACATGAGAGCCCTGCAGTGAAAGTAAGTAATGTAGCTTAATGGTGCAATCAAGACAGTGGTACACTGAAGAGAATTTAGGGAGTAGCATTCATTTTCAGTAAGTTTTTAAAAGTAAAGTTCTGCTTTAGCAGAAGGTATTAATTACTGCTTTGAGCATCTAGTCAACACTTATTTTCTGCAGTATTTTTCTGAACTCTTCTGGTGGAATTTTTTATTGTTTTTGGTTAGCTGACTTGCTCTTTCACTGAAATAGAGCATTTAGTACAATTAAGGCCTTTTCTCTTAATGGCTAGAATGTGAGCTCCCAACAACTAACATATTTCTGACACACAGTTCATGGTGTAAAGATGTTTGTAAAGTTTACAAAATTGTCATTAATGTTAAATGGTTTTAAACTGATTTACAAATGACCTGTAACAGCTAGGTAGCATGGGCGACAAACTAAAGCTGGTTTTAGCCAATGTAATTGTGCAGTTTACAGTTCTGAAATGGAGTTAGACACTAGAACATAACGGTTTTATACTTTTGTAATATATCAGGAGAAGTTGTAATGAAGTATAAGTCAAATATTTACAAAACTAAGACGAGTTAGTAAATTTTAAGATGTTTATTCAACAGAAAAAAAAACTAAAAAGACCTTAAATGTTTTAATAGACAACTGTTTACAGTCCAGTAGCACACTTCAGCAGTTTTAAAAGTTATATTTCCACTATTGCATTTTGCCATACTAACATTAGAAAGTATAGTGTTAAATATCATGAAAATAGGAAATACGGCTTTTCTTTTACAGCTTATGAAGCAGTCAAAGTCTGTGGATGTGCTGTCTAGAAAGTTAGCAACGAAAAAGAAGGCTATTTCTACAAAACTTACGAATAGTGGTGTGATGAGGAAAACTGCCAGTTCTTGCCCAGCTAGCCTGACCTGTGATTGTTATGCAACAGATAATGTTTGCAGTATTTGTCTTTCAAGGTAATGTGTTTTGATGGTTCTATAAACTCACCAGCAGGCTGCCAGACAAGATTAGGAATTGCATTGATTGTGAGCAGTTGATTTAGTGAGTGAAAGGGAAAACAAGTTCTGTGAACTACAGAGGCACTAAGGCAGAGAGGTACTTTGAAGAGCAAGTGACAACTGTTGTCATATACTCTTCATTTGCTATCCATATGGTGTTTGGAAAACACATTTACTCTTACATGCAAATAATTTTGGTCAGGGTAGGGAGAGCTTTTGTGACTTGTACGTTTTGCTCGCTGATTTAATCTTTTGTTTTCTTTCTTTATTTCTGCCTTTGTAGAATAACCAGAACCAAATAATAGAGTTCCTCTTTCCTCTTCATTCCTGCTCTTAGCCACATAAATTCCTCCCTTTTAAGACTTTGATTAGCTTTCACGAGGCTTTCCTGATTAACTCAAATATATAAGTGAATAAGTATATTGGGAGTTAATCACTCCATACAGAAATGAATTTTTATACTTCTGAATTCCTAATGTATTCTGTTTTTCTGTTATGGCTCTTGTCATCTGTGGATGCCTGGAAGTTACCTTAAAACCTGGAATAAAGCCTAGGAACTAGTGGGTGCAAGAGTCTAGTAGAAGCAAAATCTAGGATTTTCATCACACTGGATTATCTTTTACTTTATAATAACTTTTCAAGATGTCAAGGCAGAATGCACTGTGAACCAAATCAATGAATGTTATTTTTTGGTCTTAAATAATTTAACTTAACTAGAAATATCTTACTTCATCATCATTAAGGCGGCAGCAGGTTGCTCCTAGGGCTGGCACTCCAGGATTCAGAGCACCAGAGGTCCTGACAAAGTGCCCCAATCAGACCACAGGTATGTTGCACTAGAAATAATACAGAACCCAACTAAAATTAGTTGTCCCATGTATATTTTATTTATGGTCTTCTATTGTAAGCCTATTTTCTGCCTTTAATTAAATTACATGAGTGACTCCAGCTGTGTGGCATTCCCATTTTTGATAAAATGCTATTTATGAAAGTTTCTAATCCTAGTGTTGCCCCCCCTTTTTTTTAACAATTTTTTTTCCTATGGAATTTTGCTTACCTATTTACCAGATACATTTAACATCACCTTTGTGGCGAAAAAATTGTGTTTAGTGGTCTTTGTTAACTTAATACTTTCAGCATTGTATCTGTTCGCCTAATGCTGAAGTCTTCTGTAATGCACATATGATGGTGAGTTTGATTCACATTATTTTTTGTTACTGTGCAAACAATATAATTGAATTATAAGGAGTTTTGAATTTTAAAAAAAGTCCATAATCTAAAAAAATTGTCATGGAGCCAGACCCAGGAAACATCTTAATTGAATAGATGAATCCTTCTGTTCAGTTGGATTAAGGACTTGAAAGAAATGCATTCATTCATTGTGTGTATTCTCTACTTGCTAATAATACGCAAAATGAATGAAGCTATCTGCTTACACCCTAATCAGGACACATTCTCAAACAATTATAAAGTAATCTGTTGAATGTGGTTATAAAATTTATGTGAGGTATTTTGGAGATGTCTATCCTTACCTGAAGGGATTCCTTAGAAGGAAGTTCATAGAAGAAAGAACCTCTGAAAAGAACATGTAAACTGAGCTGGGCGGTTGACACTGAGGCATGAGCGGAGAAACTCAAAAAAACAGCATAATCTATCATTGATAGAACTTTAGTTTTGCTAGAAAGTAAGGTGGAAGTTGAGGAATAGTGAGAAATTAACCTAAAAAGAGGTAGATAAGGTCACACTTGTTAAACAGCTTGGACTGTACCCTGTAGGTGTTGGAAAGTTGTTCAAGGGCAAGAGATAGTTATAATTGTATTCTAGTTCATTGTGACAGGTGTGCAGAGAGGTTAGGTTTCAGAGAGTGGTGGCCTGCAGTGTCCGGGTGAGAGATGATGAAAGCCTTTGTAAATAGGAATTAAAAGAAAGGTGAAGTATTGGAAAGGCAGAGCTTGGTGGATAATTGGCTATGGGATTTGGGTGTGGGGTGATAAGGGAGAAAGCATCCAGGATTCCTAGCTTAGAGGACTTGGATGGGTACCAGTGACCGAGGTGGAGAGTAAAGAAGTTACTGGCTTACAGGGAAAGATAAGGTTAACTGGGGGCATAATTGGTTTGAGATATTTGTGGGTCATCCAGATAGAGATATCCAACAGAGTAAAAGTAAGTCTGAAGCTCAGGTAAGTCTGGGCTGGAAGTACAGTTGAGTGTCATTATTATATAGATGGTAGTTGAAATTGTGAAGTGGATGGGGCAGTCAGGGACTATATAGCTTGGAACTCAGGGACCTCAGCGTTTCTCAGGCTTGGAGAAAATGTTGGAGCAGGCACATGTACAAAGGGAACCAAGAAAGGCAAGAAGATAGAGTGACCAGTAGAGTAGAGAGCAAATAACTTGCTCTGACTGTTTGGTGATACTAGGAGACCAACAGTTAGGACAGAAAAAGTCCCTGAAAGAAAAAATTTTCTTAACCTGAGGCTGAACTTGTCTTCATATTAACTGCCAGAATTCTAGAGATTAAACATTCTGTAGCAAAAGTTAGAGTTAGCACCTGGCTGAATAATAGATTATAATGTTGAATTCTTTTCACTAAAATGAACCACTTTCACTACTATTTTGTGTAATTCTTGAGGAACATCCATATTTTTCCCCACATAGCTATTTTTGGATTATTTTCTTATTCTTACAAAATATGCATTTAATAGTGTTTTCTAATGATGAAATAGCCTTTTAAATTTACCAATATGTTGTTCAAGAAAGAGAACATTGTATCTTGTAATAAGGATGTTAGACCAGGGAGGCTGAATTCTGAGATTACATTAAAATGTCTGAGAAACTGTTTTTAAAAATACTGTTCCCTGAGTCCTACTCAGAACAATTAAATGAGAATCTTTGAGGGAGTGGGCCTTGGCATCTGAATTATTATGACTCTCAAGATGATTTGAATCCACAGTAAATGTTGTGAACTACTGATATAAAATTGATATAAATTGGCTTCTGATGCCCAAGTTACAGATTTGGATTTTTTTGTTTTCTGTCACAGCAATTGACATGTGGTCTGCAGGTGTCGTATTCCTTTCTTTACTTAGTGGGCGATACCCATTTTATAAAGCAAGTGATGATTTAACTGCTTTGGCTCAAATTATGACAATTCGTGGATCCAGGGAAACTATCCTGGCTGCTAAAACTTTTGGTAAGCCTTTTTATACTTTCGTACAAAACAAATGTCTTTGATTATCTCCTGCACATCACTCAAGTTATCATGAAATTCTCTTTACCAGTAAACACACTCTGTGTTCATAAAGGTCTCTGATGTTAGGTAGAAAATACTTCACTTGCTTGAAAATTAATTGCATTGTGTAAAAATAAAATAATTTATCATCACTTCTATACATTTAATCATTTAATCTTACCAAGCACAAAGCACTATACTTATTGTATATTTATTTTAAAAAATCAGGTGCTCTTGGACCTTACCTAAATGATTTTAGTCTGTACTAGCAAGTAAAGAGTTAATTATAATACAGCATAATAAAGACTATAGTAGGGAAGATAATAGAATGTGTGTTAGTTGTCAGGTTCCTTAGGGTGTGGTAGCAGAGAAGAAATGTGAAGAGAACACCTTTACTGATGGAGTAGTATTGTAAGCATATGTTGGACATGGGAAGTCATCTCCTTAGCTACAGAAGGAGCTGGGATATATAGTGTACTTCATAGGGCACCTGAGAATTACCTCAGCCTTGCCCTGGCCAAAAACTTGAACTCAAATACCCACCTTGTGTTTTATTCTCTATGCACAATTATAGTTAATATTTTCCGAAGTGGATACTGCCCCACAATGTAGACCACCCCTTTGGGACAAAATTTCATCAGCGTACCTCAAAAGTAGCTGGGCTGTGTTGTACCCAGCCCCAGGATAGCTGGATCTTAATCAGGGGTACATATCAGAATTATCTACAGAACTTCAAGAGATCATATGCCTGTCTCACCCCACTCCTTCCTGGAAAATATGATACAGAAAAACATGTTACTTAAGAAGGGTCCAGGCTTGTTAGTTTGAAAAAAGTGATTTTGATCAAGAACTACTTCTGACTAAGAACCATTGCAAAAATGATTGTCCCTTGCTTAGGCACCAGTGCCACAGCCTAACCCCTCAGAAAAATTTGGTGGTTGTGAAGAAAGCTCCCTAATAGAAGCTTACTAAGAGTGTTTCTGCAGCAGAGTCAATCCACAACTTGCACCTTTCTTGAACCTACTTTAAGAAAATTTTATCATAGGATAATACAGTGAAATAATACATACATACAGGGAAAATGGCTGTGACTGGAAAGCAAGATTGAGATGTTGAAAATTCTATTCTTTTCTTACATCAGTATGTTTATAACTCGGCTGACTGATAAAACTTTCCATCTACTGTTGAAAAATGTCATGAAAGTTGATGAAGATGAAGTTAATCACAACACCAAAACATTTTGTTGATGAACTTAAATCTCCCCCATTTGTAGTAGAAGTTATAATGAGGACCAGCAATGAAAGTGCAGCATTTGACACAAAATCATTTCAGGGCAACTGTCATGATAGTAGTGAAGGACTTCAGAGATTTATCATTTTAATGCTTATTCTCATATTTAAAAATAATAATGCTAAATAGCACTTATTAGTATGACTTCTGTAGTTATTTCAGTCAAATCTCACTATAACTTTGGGCTGCAAACAGGACTCAAAACTTCAGCAGCTGTGACTGTGTTCTTCCTAAGACCCAAAGAAGTGACTTGTTTGAGATTAGCAGCAAGAGTATTTGTACTTCTCTTGTGTGTAACCTGCCCCACTGTCCTCAACAGGAGGTGTGATCACCTGGCTCCATTGTGGATCGTCATCAAGTACTTGTGGAGTTGTGTCAAGTTCAGGAGAAAAATCTTAAGCTAAAACAAATGCATGACACATAGTAGTCTGTAACAAAATATGTTTTGAACGAATGTATTAATTTATTTTCCCTGAATAATAAGCCCTCTTTTTGGTCATGTAAAAAAATAATGTAGGTATATTTTATGACTTGGGGAGATGGTATACACATACCGTTAGTTATTTGATGACTTTAGAGTAGCAGGTATGATAGTAGTATAGTAGGTGAGACATTATATCAGTTATAATACAAGATAGCAAAAGTAATAGTAGAAATCTTCATAGGATGCAACAGAAGTTTAGAATGTCAACTCTCTGCTAGCTCGCAGAGACGGGAACCACATAGCCAAAGGCATATATCAGCTTGGAAGGGAGAGGAGGTGGGAGCTGCAGCTGATTAAAGATTACAGAAGGAAAGGATGAGGCTGGAGAAGTTGGCAAAGTCAGGTAGTCCCTTACATAGCTAAGTAAGCCGCTGCTTGCTGCTTACTGTCGCCTACTCTATGATTTAATACCTTCAACTGTGCAATGTGAAACAGAACTTAAGTATATCATGTGGTGCCCTAACTTATTGTAAGTGTATACACAAAGCACATGGTTGGACTTGCATACTGCTTGAGAGAGGGGCTTCTGATAGATTCAAATAATACAAAATACGTATATTTTTTCTTTTAGGCAAATCAATACTTTGTAGCAAAGAAGTTCCAGCACAAGACTTGAGAAAACTCTGTGAGAAGCTCAGAGGCATAGATTCTAACACTCCCAAGTTAACAAATGATATTAAGGGACCTGCTTCTAAAGACCCAGCTTTTTCAGAGAAGACTGATAACCAAGCTGCTCACCTCATACAAACACCTCAGGCACAGCTCTCAGGGAATTCATTGTATGAAGGGGACAGTACTGGCTGTGGGGGTCGTTTTACCATGTACACTACCAACTTAGAAGGCTGGGATAAGGTACCTGATGAAGCTTATGACCTGCTTGATAAACTTTTAGATCTAAATCCAGCTTCAAGAATAACAGCAGAAGAGGCTTTGTTGCATCCTTTTTTTAAAGGTATCAGCTTGTGACTACCCTTCATTTAATGATTGCTGATGCGCTTTGTGAGGTGGGGTGAAAAACTTCTTTGTAAAGCCATGAATTCTTGACGAGACTAGAGCAGGATGAATAATTTATTTTAAAATTTTAGTATTTGTGCTTGTGACAGATTCTAAAATATGGATTAAGATTATTTAAGATGCCTGGGATAGTTCTTTGGACTAATAACATGATCTTTGATTTAGATCTACCCAAGTAGAATCAGATCTTTAGTTTCCCTAATTACTTGTCACTCTGCCATATGCAGAAAAAGGAGCAGTTGTAGTCTAGTACATAATGGTTCAGTACAGATCCTAAAATTAATGGATGTGATAGGGACTAAATGAGTCAAAAAACATACTTTATTGGTTTCTTTGAACTGTATTTTCTTTTGGAAAACTCAACGTGGTGCTGGTGCTCTAATTATCCAGTAAGTAAAGATAATTTCCTCTTCTAGAGGCATGTATTAGTACCTTTTATGAACACTAAGACAATGAAAGAAATGCAGGGGTGGGGGTGATATCGCTTAAAATTGAATTTAATGTATCCATTGTTGAAAGTATTTTGTGAAAGCATTTTTTGTGTCAATTGCCATGTTTTTCTTAATGGTTTCTCTCTTGATTTTTTGGCCTTCTCTACCGCCACCTAACACAGTCTCCTTGGAAAAAATAGTGCTTCCCACAAAGTTTCTGGGTGCTTTGTTAAATATTGCATGTGTTTACAGGTGGGAACTTAAAATAGTGCATAATAACCTGGTTGATAAACAGGGCAAGCTGTAGGACCAAGGTGAAGATTAGATAGCCCAAAATGCTTTTATTTTTCTTGAATGCATATGTTTTTTTCACACCATCTTAGGTATAATTAGGTAGCTGCTAAAAGGGAAAGTGAACACAGAATCTAGAATATTATTGGAGATTTTTTTCCTCTGCCTAGAGCCATCTAGTTCTCTCTAAATATCTTGTTTTGACTAAGTTGGTCCTGCTAAGCTGGGAAGAAAGTTAATGAAGTAGACAAAGAAGAAAAGGACCAGAGAGAGAGGCGTATGTATCATCACTGCATACCAAAATGATACATATCAGTGGCAGCATATCAGACGTCCGTGGGAAATAAGTCAGGGTGTGGGTCTGCTAAGAAGTTTCCCATTTAGTAGTCAGAATACGGAAACAGTTTCAAGACATACACTATTCATTTTGTTATTTTGAGCATTGAAGTCAGTATGTCTACCTACTCTACTTGATAAATATAAATATAAACATATATATATATATATACACATTACCATTGATCTGCTCTGTCTTCTCATGTTGTAATCTTTAAAAAAAACTTGAATTTTCTTGAATTTGTATGTTTAATAAAGTTACCCTTTTATATTTCTTATGTCAGACTACTCATTTGAAAAACACTCTCATTTGAAAAACTGTTGAAAGTGCTCTCTCTTCAGCAAATAATAGTAGAGTTAACAAAAACTGGCCTGGTTTAGGTGATATGGGAAAGATAGAAATATATTTTTTTGTTTTCTAGAAAAGATGCTCATTGATTTCATTTTTAGGTTGTTACAAATAGTAAAGCAATAAACCATCTCATTAACCAAAGTGAAGTTTTAGATAAAAAGAGACTATTATGTAACTCAGTCAAGTTAACATATTCTTAGAAAATTAATAGGTAGAAAAATGTAACTACCAAAAGCGTAGGGAAGGAGATACTTTCTAAGAAATTTTAATATTGAGGGCTGTTGGTTTACCTTTCCATTAATGTCATTTTTAGAATAGAACTTGGTTGATATACAAGGGGAGGTAAAGGAATCTAGTGTTTTTTAAAATATACCCAGTATTACAAATTAGTTCTCAGAATTTAAGTCCCACTAGAGAATGTTGCCTCAATTTGGGGTGTTCTATAGATAAAAATTAGAAAGGAGCTTCCATGTGCATACTTCCAGGTTTTCCAGCCTTCTGGATACTATTTTATAATGGCAGATACCTCCCTAAGAGATCTTTAGTAGGCAGAATAGGCATTCCTAAGGAAGATAAAGAAGGTAACTAGTTGATGCCATGTCCTATTATTATGGAAGTTCCCAGAATATTTAGCTATTTTTCATTGTCGTTGCTTTTTAAAATTCTTACTGTTCAGACTCTTGAGATAAAACTGTTAAGGGTGTTTTCATTTAATAAGCCTTAGACATTTAGAACTATTAATAACAAGCTACAAGTATTAGTTTTTGAAACAGGCTGCAGCTCTGTAGCATTTTTAATGAAACTTTTCCTTATAAGGAGATGATTATGGTTGCCTTAATGACCTAAATAAAAATGTGGCTCAAGTGTGGTTATTCCAGAGAATTCAACTTAGTTTATTTCAAAATCTGAACAGAAGTCATCAAGCGATGTTAATCTCTTATGTTTCTGACATCAGCATTTTAGGAACAAGATGGTGTTGCAAATGTCAGAACATTGATTGCATAAAATCTTGAAACCCACAAAACTCAAAGACTTAAGTCTTAGTAATTTCTGTTGTTTATGTAATTTCAGCCCTTCGCGTCACCGAAAAGTTATTTATCTTAAGAAACTGGGGCCAGATTTTGTGGGTAATGCTGTCTGCCAATGTCTGCAGATGTATTGTTTCCACCTACATTTGTGCGTGCTGTTTGTGGTCTTTATAAAGAACTGTATCTAATACCGGGTGGAAATGTCAACTCTTCAGATTTTTTCCTATGTTCTTAGAACTGATATTGCAATTTCCTGATCTTGTCAAAGTATGTGTTTGAACTGTCTTACTTTCTTGAAAGGTGGATATTATCACCCACATACTAGATAAGTAATCAAAAGTAGTTAATGATGTGTCGAGTTACAGCAAGATTTTCAAAAAAGGTCAGTGCTAAGTCAAGTATTTAGTAAATAATGATATGTTAGATATCTAAAATGAAAAGACAGTTGCAAGTTGGGCAAGAAAATGAAGTTCTGGACTGGAAGATGGGTGGGAAGGGAGGGATAAGGGGGAAAAAGGCATTACCATTAGCACGCATAGTCTAGTGGGGGGGATATGGGGAAGGCAGTGTAACACGAAGACAAGTAGTGATTCTATAGCATCTCACTACGCTGATGGACAGTGACTAATGGGGTATGTGGTGGGGACTTGATAATAGGGGGAGTCTAGTAACTATAATATTGCTCATGTAATTGTACATTAATACTAGCAAAATAAAAAATATATAGAATAAAAAAAAGTTCTGGAAAGTGATTGCAAAATAGTCTGAGCTTAATTTTTCTGGCTAAGTTGTTTTTTTCAGTAGAAGAATATTAACTAAAAGAATAAAATTGTCCTTGACCCCTGTTATGGATGCTTTAAAATTTTGTTAAAATGTGGAAAAGGATTCAAAAGGATAAGCAAGAAACTTATTTGGAGAGTGTGTACATCATAGCTTTTGTAAAACAAGGAAGATGGCTAGAAAACAGATGTAAATGGTTTAGATATGTGTTTAAGCAGGCACCACTTGCAAAATGCCTTTTAAATTTAACACATTACACTGCCCTAGCCCTTAAGCAGATTCCGTCTTGGGCCCTACTGATGAATTTCTTTGAGGAAAGTAATAGGTTTAGCATTAGGAAGTTCAGTGCTGCCTTACAAAGGAATATAGAGGAATAACTGGCTTCTAGATTCTTCTCTAGTTCCAGATTTAGGGGAGGCCAATGTCACTCCTTGTAGTCCGGAAGCTAGAGCAGTCAGTGGATGGGCCTCTTGACATCCTGAAATCAACCTAAAAAGCACTGTCAGCTAGTGGGTGAGTAGCACAAGTCAGAAAATGTAAGAGCCCTCTGATAATTTCTTTCTAATGAGAATTTTTGCATATGTTTCTTATCTACATCCTATCAATGCTGTGGTTTTATATGTGCATATTTTTGTGTCCACCCTTTGTGTAAATTCCTTCTCTGAAGAATGTAGCATATGATCTAGAAATGATTACAACAAGGACAAGACTAAGACAGTAAATCAGAAACAGATGTATAGCTCTGAAGCCTCACATTGTGATTTAACCCTATCCTTA
>JAQQAC010026012.1:6826012-6932713 GCA_029783875.1 Phataginus tricuspis | reverse complement strand
ATCTTTATACAAGAATTAGCAATGCTGCTTTACACTTCTCCCCCAAGGTTTGTGAAATGAATGTCTGTCCTGGGAGTGTCCTTTCTGTCATTTTAACTTATTTTAAAACTCCATAGATAAATGGCCCTATCAAATGTGGACTCCTCATAAAATGGAAACTTATTATCACTTTTATGTGTAGAAATAAACACCAGTGTCTTTTTGTTGTGTATTATGAGGAAGTGCCTTTCTAGTTTGTCCCTATATAGTATGACTAGGCTAGTCCCTGGCATTTATTGAGTGGGTGTTCAATAAATATTTATTGAGTGAATGCATTTAAGTTATGTTTCATTAATTGCTTTCCTGGCCAGATATTAAGCCAAAAACCTTTCTTAATAAGGGTGCCTATTTTCCTGTTTGGTACAATCTACTTGCTAGGTAGTGATGCTAAATGGTAAGGAAAATGAAATGTCTCATTCCTCTTCACATGGTCTCTTTTTCAGTATACCATCTCCTCCCAACCCCCACCTCAATAAATATGTAATTTAAATAAAGGCAAGATTTTGATGTCAGGCTTTAGGTTCAGAATAGCCCTAAGGGGGTCTTTGGACTGTTGTTTGCCATTATCTACAATGCCTTCTGTGAACCCAAATGTGCGTGTTCCTACTAGGCTATCAGAAGTCCTGTGCCCGCCCCTCTACAAAACCTTTGCTGATCAGTCCTAATGATTATTTCCCTGATTTCCTATACCAAGAGTATAAATTTCTGGAGGGTAAAGACTGTCTCATATCCCCCCACGTTTCTTATCACATTATAGAGACTCAAGTACTCAGAATTTTGGGGTTGACTAGGAACCTGACACCAGGGGCTATTTCCAAACCCCACAAGAATAATCCCAGCCTAATCCTTTTATTCTTAAATCTGCAGGATTTTACTGTTTCCCCTTGGTAGTGTCATCTAAAATGTCCCAGCTCCCGCACCCAATCTGGCCATTACCAGTTCTAATTTCCCTCCACTCCAGTCTGCTGGTGTTCCACTCTCATTGCTTTGACCTCCGTGGAGACAGAACAGCTGGTGGACATTCTGTCTATAATAACCCTTCACATCCTTGTATAAGAGGTGAGTGAGTAAACATTTCATAAGCATTATAGTCATGTTCTTAGCTCCTGTGTACCAAGCACTGTAATAATTTTTTAAAAGTCAATTTGTTTTAAGGACTTGTAAGGGTATATGAAGTACTATGGGAAAGCATTATATGCACACTTGGTTATGCTTTGCTAATGTGATGCATCTTCATACATGCAGGGCCCTATTCATCTTGGATTTTTCTGAGATCATTTCAGTTCCAAAAATGTTAGTCCACATTGATGTGTTCTGAGAATTCCAACATTTCTTCATCCAAACTGCATTTCTAGGAATGTCAACTAAAAGTAGTGTGAAAATTGTTAGAAATGTGTTCCCATTTTTTTAGCTTTGAAACAACGTGGCATTTGAGGCTGTCTGCTTTGGAACCAGCTGATGTACATATTATTGAATAAACTGGAGAGTTTTCCAATGTCCTTTGAGCATCAAATGGGGCCTTAAGTATTTTCTTTGAGATTAAAAGTATAGGTGTAACAATTGGACTTAATTAATCCTCCTTTACTCACCCTTTTTCAATTAGAAATACGCCCTAACTAGAGGAGACATAATATAGAGGCGTCAGCCAAGGCTGACTCTTCCCTGAACTGTGAGCCTTCATTTCCTCAGCTGCAAACGGGGAATATATGCTTACCTCATCTTTTGAAGGGTTAAGTGAGCATGGTCCCTAAGTATAATGTTGACACAGTACATAATTGTTTCCCTTTTCCCACTCCTTTCTTCCCCTAGCTGCCTTTCACCTCCCCCTACAAGGTACCATGGCCTGGGAATATTCTTACATATTTCTTTCTTAGCTTTTTTTTAAGCACATTAGGGTTTTTAAACCATTAAATTGAAAATTGCCATAATCTGGGATGCTGTGAGCCTGACAAAATAATGCTCATTTCTATGCACGGTGATGTTCTGTCCATCCAACAGATGGCAGGAGTTCCTTGAGAATTTTCTGTCATCTGTCCAGACGGTTTGGTCTGATGTATCTAAACAAGGCTACTAAAACAAAAAAGATAGGACGCAAAAATACTGGCGCTGACACAAAAGAGTTTCACTAGGGAAAGCGGGAGCTAGTGATCATCTGTCACACCCTCATCCTTTCCAGCCACAAACTTCTCACCTGTTCTGCTCCTTCTTCCCTGGGCTTTTTCATGTCCTGCTTCCTTTAACGTGGAACACTTCTCTACCAAACCCCAGCATCCATCACTGGGATAACTCCTGTTCATTCTTCAAGGCTTATTTCAGACATCACCGCCTTCAGGAAGCCTTCCTTGAGGTTTCATTTTGAGTTCGGTGCACCACGCCCTTCCTCCCGGATCCCTGGGCCCTGTTTATAATTTGTACCCTGTTCAAATGTTGCCTCCTGAAACAGGCCTCCCAGTTTACTGATTTATCGTCGCTCCTCTAGAACAGTGGTTGGGACAAGTGGCTCCTGTGCTCCCACAGCACCTTATAGACATTCCTATGTGCTCACCGCAATGTGGCACAGTATGTGTTGTCATTCTCTTACCTTAGCACCTACTAGGTTGTAAACTTCATGACAAGAATCATGTCTATTTTAGGCACCATTGTATTTTCGGTGCCTGGCACATTATCAGGCCTCAAATATTTGTTGAAAAATGAGTACACATAACGACGTGCACATAGGATGACAACACTGAAACAAATGGGTTTCTTTTTTGAGGAGCTCAGTGGAGCAGAGAAAGAGAAATGGTAGCAGGAACCTACCTATACTAGGCTTTTTTTTTTTTTTTTTTTGCTTTAACAGCATCTGTACTTTCAGAGTCAGCCGGGTGGGCTTTTAATAGCAGCTACACTAAATGAATAGTTTTTATGTTGGCCTGAATTCTCAAATGAATTTGGAATTAATGCCAAACTCTGTAGGACGTTTAACATGGTTTGCAGAGTAAGAAGATTTGAAGAGATAGAAAAGCGGTTTGTGAGCAGCCATCTGGTGACCAAACAGATACGGTAACAAAATTATGCAACAGGATAACCTATGTGGGTGTAGACCGTTACTATGAGAAATGAAGCTGGGGTATAACATTCAGAAAAAGAAAAAGGCTCACAGACTTGGCCGTGAGAAGCACTTCTAAAAATGTGCTCTGGGCCTTGAGCACACATGATGCTCATACACACGTGTGTCCGAGGCTGCCTGTGAGGGTCCCAAGGTAAAGCTAGGATGTGGCTGTAGCCAGAGTCAAGAGGACCCAGGTCTCCCTTTTTTTTTTAAAGATCCCAATATACTATTTTTAAAAAGAGCAACAAGATGACAAAGCAGGTTTACAAAAATGATAATTTTTAAACGTTTCATCTAACAGCATCTTTAACATACATATAATGTAAAATGTATGTTACGAAGTTAAGCCACATGAAATTGTTGATACTCAACTGTTTCTTGACCTCAGCCAAATACAACTGATCCCCAGTATTACTGTGGCTCTAAGGCTGAGGGAGTCTCATCTGTATGTGGTCTCTCAACCTCCAAACCAAAGCGTTCTAAGCTCTCTGACCCGGGGGTGGAAGCTGAACACCCAGCTAAAAGAAAGTCACGTTCTAGAGATGAAGCCTACATGGGCATTAAGTCTGAATGTCTGAAAAATCTTTGTTTAAGTCTCCAAAGTATAAAGCTGGAGGCTTCTCTGTCCCTCAGTTCCCGAGTCGAAGAAAACCCAGCAGGGCCTGTGACAGAGTGGGCCTGCAGGAGCATTGCCTGGCTCGTCTCCTCCCTCGGCTGATCCCTCCTGGCTGTCCCCCGCTGACGGTGAGACCGGGTGTTCTGCGTGCTCTCCCCTCCTTCGGCAGGGAAACCGCTGAACAGCTCCAGTCTTTCCCTTTCCCCCTGCTCCCACACATAGACATTTCCCAACTTAACGTCCCAGCTCCCTGGCTTCTTGCCTTCTCCTCCTCCACATCCCTTTGCCACCGCCACCTCCTCTAACTGCTAAACTAGAAACAAGCCAAAGAGATCCGTAAGAGAAGCCATGGCATTCCCCACCCCCTCACATCCTACGCTGAACGTCCCGACCCTACCTGAGGGGTCATGAGGTTTCCCTGGGCTCTCAGTCGTGAGGTGGTTTTGATAATCCCAGTGGGACCTGGGTGTTTAAATTCTCAGTCTCCACCACCACAATGTGAGATGGATCCAAATATGTCGCAACAGCGTGGCCTTGGGCTTGCAGCTTTCCAGTCACGAAATGTGGCGAACTCCTTGTACAGGGATGTTATCAGCAAAGGATGCTGTCTCTAACCCTGTCGGCAGGAATTCTAGAGGGCTTTCTCCTTGCCTGTGCTTACAGAAATCTTCACAGGAGTTTAGGCAAGACTCCTCTGGCAATTCCCTTTTTCCTTTTGAGATACCATGTTTATACAGTCCTTCCAAGCGGGGCTTGGCAGTGGCACTTAAGTCCCCCGAACCTGACGCTTCCCTGCGTGCACATTTAAGGAGTGACAGATGTTCGAATTGGCAGCTGGGCTGCACTCGGTACAAATAGCATTTTGTTCCTTTCTACGTGGTATCGTGTATAATTTCTCCAACATATGATGAAGTTGTAAGAAGGAAATCTGGACTTTTGTTTTTAATTTTCTTCTGAATATAAATTGGAGGGAATTTCTTCATATTGTAAAACCTCATAGCAGCTTCTACCTTGTCATGCCTCTTCTGGCCTTGTCGTGCCTGTCCCCTGCCCTGCACTGTCACAGTTTGTGTGACCATCTTGTCCGTGAGCCACGTCTCACTGAGCGTCACACCCCGCCTCACCCCTTTGCCCACCCAGTGTCTAGCACAACACTCCGCGCAGAGTAAGCACTCCAGGGCTATTTATGGAACCGTTAAAGTTGCTTTGGGTCTGTTTTCACCCAAGCCTTCCATTACCCAATTTTATTTGGGGGACTTAGTATTTAAAATATTAGAAAGATATTAGGAGACTCAATTTGGGATGTATGCCCAGCTCTCAACAGCTCCCTTTTCTTTGCAGAAGTCTCTAATATGCAGGAGTGGTCCCTCAACGTACTCATCAGTGTGCTGTTACCCTGCCTCCTCCCAGGCCTGCCCTACCGTAGCGGATTGATTCAGGGCTCACACCTAACTAGGTGGGGTCCCTCACATTTTCAGTCCCAGATAATTTAGACTTCAGTGGGGCTGAATCCTATGAAAGACCAGGATCTCGAGAAGACTCAAAGACAGCGCCAGGGCTGCCCTTGTTCCCACTTCACTCAGAGGCTGGTCTTTCAGCTCCTCCAATACTGTGAGCTGCCCCAGCATCCTTCCAGCAAATCTCTTGGTGCTCAAGTTGGCTAGGGTCAGTTTCTGTTGGACGTGCTCAAAGGCCCAGAGCCAATACAATGATTGAAAAGGGCACAGAGAAAGCGGACGGGGCTTTGAGGCCTGACACTGCCTTTCGTTGTATGATATAGTACAAGTCACAAGCCACTCTGAACCTCACACCCTCATCTTTAAATCACCAGTGACTCAAGTCAGTGCTGGTGAGAGTGCACTTGAGCATGGGTGGAATCGTAAGATGCAGAAATGGCAGAGGGAGTTCATTCTGAGAAAGATAAACAGCACAGGCAGACAAGGATGCAGGAAAGTGGGGGCCAGTTTGGGAAACACAAAAGAGCTCCTCTGGTTTAAAGTACAGGTTTTTAAATTATTTAGGGATGGCAAGACCAACAGATGAGAAGAGGACTGCCAGTGAAAAGACAGTTATGCTCACAGGTTCTGGAGACGGGTATGCCATGCATGGGGGCCACGAGGGGAAGCCTCAGGGGCAGTCAGCCAGGAAGCAGAAGGAGCGGGGCAAACCTGGGGATGAGCCTTTACTGCGGTCTCCTTGGGAAGGAATGTGCTAGACAGAGTAAACAGGTTTAGGACTGGCTAGTTTGAATAATTTTAGTGTTGCTCAGGTCACAGGAGTTACCCCTGGTTGTCTGGTACCTGGCCCTGGGGGTTTTCAGGCAGGGGAAGAGTGGCCCTGAGTGACAGCCTGAGAGAGGAGGGCTCCCGACTGGTCGGTCTGCCTTTTAAAGGTGCACTCAGGACCTAGTTGTTTACTATCTCTAGGAATCGGCCAGTCCTGGGAGGGGCGGTCCCTCCAGGGTCAGCAAAGCCCCAGATGTCAGAGAATCAAAATACAAAATAATGCAAAGAAAAAGAAAAAAAAAAAGACATGGTCAATACTTTCCTGTAGGAGAGCAGCAGGACGTGAGGGAGGAAATGGGAGTTGGGACTAAGGAGCCGCTTACTAAGAGCAGCCCACTGAGATGCCCAGAAGCAGCTTTGGGTTTCGCGCTGCAAGTCCTTCCTCAGTGCCCTGAAGGGTCTGGAGCTGGGGAATGATAGAAGAGCTGTATATCAAGAATTCTATTCTGGTGTCTTTGGACCGAAGGAGACAGATTTTAAGGATCAGATCAATAAGAACTTGTGACTAACTGGATGTGGGGATGAGAAAAGACAGGAATAAAAACTAACTCCAATATTTCAAATCTTTGTGATTAGAGTACAGTATTGCTATTAATAGGCACAGGCGTCTGTGCAGGGCACCTCCAGTACAAGACTTCGGAGGAAAGTGGGCAGAAATGTTGAGATGGGTTTCGGAGATGTTAAGAGGGAAGTGACACCAGCACATCCTTGTGACAATGACCAACAGGCGGTTGCCACGTGTCATCACTTGGTATGACTATGTAGCATGTGTGTGTCTTGGACCCCCAGCCATGTCAGAAGAACCCTAAAGGTCTTGGGTCTTGCTGTCTTTGTCCCTCCCAACACCGAGCACGGAGCCTATCTCCCTTGGTCCCTGCCCTTTGGGAGGTTAACCTAGGCTCTCTCTAGAGGGCACCTCCACCAGGACTTGTCCACATAGAAGGGAACCGATCTGGGCTTTCTCACTGTCTAGCAGGGGTCTAAAGATGCAACAGGCTTACATACTCAGGACACAGATAAGAGACCTAATTCCAGTGAGCTTTGGCTTCCTCATCATAAATGAAGGAGCTTTCTAAATGCCCTCTAAGGTCTTTTCTGGTGCTAATATTTTATGCATCGTTTTTGAAACTTTGTGATGCTAGAAAGGTACTTAGTGGATAAGGGATCCAAATCGCCTGTTCTTGTTTTGTCGATATCAGCCTTGGGCCTGCCCCTTCCATCCTGAGTCCCACCAGACCTTGTCAGCCTGAGAAGCAGTCAGCTCTGAAGGTGTCAGGCCTTCCCAGTCCCTTGCCCGTCCTGTTATCTTGGCCTCCATTTATGGTGGGGCTAAGCTCATCTATTGGAGTAAGTAGCTTCCCACTTTTGCTTCAGAGAGAAAAGGCAGATGTTCGGTCACTGAATAAAACCAGGACTTCTCTGGAGTGTCCTAATTCTGCAAGAACATGGTGAACATCCTTCTATGATGAAGGTATCATGATGAAGAAGAAAACAGCTAGAAGGAAGAAGAGTAAAAGGAAGTCACGTTTGCTAAGGACCTGCCATATGTAGCCCTCTACTAGACTCCTTGAATCCCCTTATTAACCGCTCCCATAGTGCCTTATCACTACGGATAGATAATTTACAACATTATCAGACTTGTAAATGTTAAGTTCAATATCTCTCTCCCCAGTAGGTTGTGCTCCATAAAGAAAGGAACTATTGTGTCTGTCTCATTCACTTCTCTGTCCTGGCTCCAAGAAAGTGGGGGCTGCTGGGCAAATATTAAATGAATGAATAATAAATACATTTAATCCTAATAGTTCTACAAAATATATCCATTTCACAGGAGAAACGGAGGCTCAGAGGGATTTAGCGACCTGCCTGTGGTCACATGGCTAGAAAGCTGAGGAGTCAGACGACCGAAGGAGGGCCCTTCTACTCCCCTTGGGTGTCCCCGGTGAAGACTGCGCCCGACAGGAGCGCTGCCGGCCATGCTCTCTGTGTCTGTAGAAATGGGCCATAGCTAACTTGAGCAAAACAGAATTTACGGGAATGGTATCAGGGACTCAAAAAATAGAAGAAGAGTTAAGAAACTGAGGTGAGATTCAAATACCAGGTATAAGTAAAGGTTGAGTGAGGAGGCAGATCCTCTTTGACAAATATTTTTCCAATTCTCTCCCGTCACTCTGCTCGCCTCAGAGTCCAGGAGGGAGAGCTAGTTGGCCCAAGGAGGGCAGCATACCTGTAGCGACAGTCCCACTACGATTGTACATAATGGGGGGAGGAAATTCCAAAAAGAATTCAAGTGCTCTTACCAGAAACAAGTAGGAGTATGTGCTGTGCATCCAAAAATACAACAAGTGTCCTCTACCAACGATTCCAGGGAGGACTGCCGGCCTCCTGAGCCAGAAATGAGCGATGCCTGCAAGCTGCTGCTCTGCCCTCTGCTCCTCCGGGAGGGGTGATGGGGCAGGGCTGGGGCAGGGGGCTAGTCCAGGACAAAGCCATCTTTGGACGCCAGCTGGGCTCCTCCTCACAAGTTTCTAAAGTGTTCAAGAAAGTGAGAACCCCCTTGTCTCCCAACCCAGCACCCCCTTCAGACCTGGCCTGGCCGGCTTGCTTGCTGCTTCTGTTGTTATTCACGCCTTCCTGTGGGATCATATCAAATCCCTATTTCCTGATGATCCAACATCCTTCTGCAATCAACTGGCAGGGGGGGAAGCCTGCCAAAGCCTCAGGTAGCGGCCCTGTCCGGCACCATTTTCAGCAACATCCTGTGTTCACAGCTTCCCAGTTCAACCTCAAATGCCAATTTTGGTTTGTGAAAATTTCCATGGCCTCCTCCTAGGCTGATGTTCACATACCCCAGCCAATAAGCACCATGACCTTAGCCAGATTATATTCATATCATGCTGGGTCCCAGCCCCCACTCTGTGCTCTGTGCCATCATTACGTTAGACAGGGTCCTTTTAATGTTGGCAATGACCTCTGACTTCAGAAGCATCCCAACAACCCTGTTTGGGAGATGGGGCATAACTTAGGAACCCAGAGCAGTTAAGAAATTCCCTTATGGTCATATGGTGTGATTGCAGTAAGACCAGTGCTGGAAACCAAGGTCTTTTGGCCATGATCCCACGCTTCTTCATTAACTACTTAATAATAATTAATAAATCAGGTCATTGAGAGGCCTGTACTTCTGCTACAATATACCCAGAGAGCCCATAACTCTACAGTCACAACAAAAACCCAAGTTTTCTATAGAAATAATTGGTCCAGAATTTCCCCTCAGCAAATACCTACTATTGCACACATTACCTTCAGTACTCACAATTACCTGGGTATTGACAATTACCCTCACTTCACAGAGGCTTGAAGAGGTTAAATATTTGTCTCATGTTCATACAGGTAATAAGTAGGAGATCCAAGATCCAGACCCAGCAGTCTAGCTGCAGAGCCCCTGTGTTTTTCTGCTGCACTTAAATTTGTAACTCTCTCCCATGCGTGCTTTCTATCCTCCCTTGAAAACTGCACACAAGCACGGACGCACACACCCTTTCCCCAAAGACCTTTCCAGGGGTCTCCCTGTCCTTTGCTTTACTGAAATACAATTTGCATACTAAAAAATTGGTCCATCATAAGTATACAGTTTAATTTTTTTTTATTTTGCTATCATTAATGTACAATTACATGAACAACATTATGGTTACTAGACTGCCCCTATTATCAACTCCTCACCACATAACACATTATAGTCACTGTCCATCAGTGTAGTGAGATGCTATAGAATCACTACTTCTCTTCTCTGTGTTATACTGCCTTCCCCGTGTGCCCCCCCCCTACATTATACGTGTTAATCGTAATGACCCTTTTTCCCCCTTATCCCTCCCTTCCCACCCATCCTCCCCAATCCCTTTCCCTTTGGTAACTGTTAGTCCATTCTTGGGTTCTGTGAGGCTGCTGCTGTTTTGTTCCTTCAGTTTTTTTCTTTGTTCTTATACTCCACAGATGAATGAAATCATTTGGTACTTGTCTGTCTCTGCCTGGCTTACTTCACTGAGCATAATACCCTCTAGCTCCATCCATGTTGCTGCAAATGGTACGATTTGTTTTCTTCTTATGGTTAAATAATATTCCATTGTGCATATGTGCCACATCTTCTTTATCCATTCATCTACTGATGGACACTTAGGTTGCTTCCATTTCTTGGCTATTGTAAATAGTGCTGCGATAAACATAGAGGTGCATATGTCTTTTTCAAACTGGGCTGCTGCATTCTTAGGGTAAATTCCTAGGAGTAGAATTCCTAGTCAAGTGGTATTTCTATTTTTAGCTTTTTGAGGAACCTCCATACTTCTTTCCACAATGGTTGAACTAATTAGCATTCCCACCAGCAGTGTAGGAGGGATCCCCTTTCTCCGCATCCTCGCCAGCATTTGTTGTTTGTCTTTTGGATAGTGGCCATCCTAACTGGTGTGAGGTGATATCTCATTGTGGTTTTAATTTGCATTTCTCTAATGATTAGTGAATTGGAGCATCTTTTCATGTGCCTGTTGGCCATCTGAGTTTCTTCTTGGAGAAGTGTCTGTTCTGCTCCTCTGCCCATTTTTTAATTGGCTTATTTGCTTTTTGTTTGTTGAGGTGTGTGAGCTCTTTATATAATTTGGATGTCAACCCCTTATCAGATATGTCATTTATGAATATATTCTCCATACTGTAGGATGTCTTTTTGTTCTACTGATGGTGTCCTTTGCTGTACAGAAGCTTTTTACTTTGATATAGTCCCAATTGTTCATTTTTGCTTTTGTTTCCCTTGCTTGAGGAGATATGTTCATGAAGAAGTTGCTCATGTTTATGTCCAAGAGATTTTTGCCTATGTTTTTGTCTAAGAGTTTTATGGTTTCATTTCTTACATTCAGGTCTTTGATCCATTTTGAGTTTATTTTTGTGTGTGGGGTTAGACAATAATCCAGTTTCATTCTCTTACATATGGCTGTCTAGTTTTGCCAATACCAGCTGTTGAAGAGGCTGTCATTTCCCCATTGTATATCCATGGCTCCTTTAGTGTATATTAATTGACCATATATTCTTGGGTTTATATGTGGGCTCTCTAGTCTGTTCCATTGGTCTATGGGTCTGCTCTTGTGCCAGTACCAAATTGTCTTGATTACTGTGGCTTTGTAGTAGAGCTAGAAGTAATTCCCCCTGCTTTATTCTTCCTTCTCAGGATTGCTTTATCTATTGGGGGTCTTTTGTGGTTCCATCTGAATTTTAGAACTATTTTCTCTAGTTCATTGAAGAATGCTGTTGGTATTTCAATAGGGATTGCATTGAATCTGTAGATTGCTTTAGGTATGATGGCCATTTTGACAATATTAATTCTTCCTATCCATGAGCATGGGATGTGTTTCCATTTATTGGTTTCTTCTTTAATTTCTCTCATGAGTGTCTTGTAGTTTTCAGAGTATAAGTCTTTCACTACCTTGGTTAGTTTATTCCTAGGTATTTTATTCTTTTTGATGCAATTGTGAATGGAATTGTTTTCCTGATTTCTCTTTCTGCTAGTTCATCGTTAGTATATAGGAATGCAACAGATTTCTGTGTATTAATTTTGTATCCTGCAACTTTGCTGAATTCAGATATTAGTTCTAGTAGCTGTTGAGTGGATTCTTTAGGGTTTTTTATGTACAATATCATGTCATCTGCAAACAGGGACAGTTTGACTTCTCTCTTGCCAATGTGGATGCCTTTCATTTCTTTGTGTTGTCTGATTGCCGTGGCTAGGACCTCCAGAACTATGTTGAATAAAAGTGGGGAGAGTGCATCCTTGTCTTATTCCCGATCTTAAAGGAAAAGCTTTCAGCTTCTCACTGTTAAGTGTAATGTTAGCTGTGGTTTTGTCATATATGGTCTTTATTATGTTGAGGTGCTTGCCCTCTATACCCATTTTGTTGAGAGTTTTTATCATGAATGGATGTTGAATTTTGTCAAACACTTTTTCAGCATCTATGGAGATGATCATGTGGTTTTTGTCCTTCCCTTTGTTGATGTGGTGGATGACGTTGATGGATTTTCTAATGTTGTACCATCCTTGCATCCCTGGAATAAGTCCTACTTGACCATGATGGATGATCTTTTTGATGTATTTTTGAATTTGGTTTGTTAATACTTTGTTGAGTAGTTTTGCATCTATGTTCATCAGGGATATTGGTCTGTAATTTTCTTTTTTTGTGGTGTCTTTGCCTGGTTTTGGTATTAGAGTGATGTTGGCCTCGTAGAATGAGTTTGGGAGTATTCCCTTCTCTTCTACTTTTTGGAAAACTTTAAGGAGGATGGGTATTAGGTCTTCACTAAATGTTTGATAAAATTCAGCAGTGAAACCATCTGGTCCAATAGTTTTGTTCTTAGTTAGTTTTTTGATTACCAATTCAATTTATTTCCTGGAAATTAGTCTTTTCAGATTTTCTGATTCTTCCTGGGTCAGCCTTGGAAAGTTGTATTTTTCTGGAAAGTTGTCCATTTCTTCTAGGTTATCCAGTTTGTTAGCATATAATTTTTCAGTGTGTTCTCATAATTCTATGTATTTCTGTGGTGTCCGTAGTGATTGTTCATTTCTCATTTCTGATTCTGTTTATGTGTGTAGACTCTCTTTTTTTCTTGATAAGTCTGGCTAGGGGTTTATCTATTTTGTTTATTTTCTTGAAGAACCAGCTCCTGCTTTCATTGATTCTCTCTTTTGTTTTATTCTTCTCAATTTTATTTATTTATGCTTTAATCTTTAATATGTCCCTCCTTCTACTGACCTTGGGCCTCATTTGTTCTTTCTTCTCTTGTTTCATTAGTTGTGAGTTTAGACAGTTCATTTGGGATTGTTCTTCTTTCCTGAGGTAGGCCTGTCTTGCAATATATTTCCCTCTTAGCACGGCCTTCACTTTGTCCCACAGATTTTGTGGTGTTGAATTATTGTTGTCATTTGTCTCCATATATTGCTTGATCTCTGTTTTTATTTGGTCATTGATCCATTGATTATTTAGGAGCATGTTATTAAGCCTCCATGTGTTTGTGGGCTATTTAGTTTTCTTTGCGCAATTTATTTCTAGTTTCATACCTTTGTGATCTGAGAAGTTGGTTGGTACAATTTCAATCTTTTTGAATTTACTGAGGTTCTTTTTGTGGCCTAGTATATGATCTATTCTTGAAAATGTTCCATGTGCACTTGAGAAGAATGTGTATCCTGTTGCTTTTGGATGCAGTGTTCTGTAGATGTCCGTTAGGTCCATCTGTTCTAATGCATTGTTAAGTGCTGTCAGAGGGGAGGGTGGGTGAAGGCCAGTTATGGGAGATTACAAGAAAAAGCATGGCAAACAAGGGTAAGATTTGTTATGCAGCTTTAAGCCAGTGCTTTCTCCATGTCTCTTTACTTATTTTCTATCTGCTTGATCTGTCCTTTGGAATGAGTGGTGTGTTGAAGTTTCCTAAAATGAATGCATTGCATTCTACTTCCCCTTTAAATTCTGTTAGTATTTGTTTCACATATGTAGGTGATCCTGTGTGGGTGCATAGATATTTATAATGGTTACATCTTCTTGTTGGACTGACCCCTTTATCATTATGTAATGTCCTTCTTTGTCTCTTGTGACTTTCTTTGTTTTCAAGTCTATTTTGTCTGATACAAGTACTGCAATTCCTGCTTTTTTCTCTCTATTAGTTGCATGAAATATTTCCATCCCTTTACTTTCAGTCTATGTATGTCTTTGAGTTTGAAGTGAGTCTCTTGTAGGCAGCATATAGGTGGGTCTTGTTTTTTTATGCATTCAGTGACTCTATGTCATTTGATTGGTGTGTTCAGACCATTCACATTTAGGGTGATTATCGATAGGTATGTACTTATTGCCACTGCAGGCTTTAGATTCGTGGTTACCAAAGGTTCAAGGGTAATTCCCTTACTATCTAACAGTCAAATTTAACTCACTTCTTATGCTATTACAAATACAACCTAAAGGTTCTTTTTTTTTTTCTCCTTTTTCTTTTTCTTCCTTCTCCATTCTTTGTATGTTATGAATCATATTCTATACTCTTTGTCTATCCCTTGGGTGACATCTCTTTAGCCTTAGGAATACTTCTATCTATAGGCGGTCCCCCAAAATGCACTGTAGAGGTGGTTTGTGGGAGGTAAATTCTCTCAGATTTTGCTTATCTGAAAATTGTTTAATCCCTCCTTCAAATTTAAATGATAACCTTGCCACGTAGAGTATTCTTGGTTTCAGGCTCTTCTGATTCATTGCATTAAATACATCATGCCACTACCTTCTGGCCTGGAAGGTTTCTGTTGAGAAGTCTGATGATAACCTGATGGGTTTTCCTTTGTACGTGATCTTTTTTCTCTCTCTAGCTGCTTTTAAAAATCTGTCTTTATCCTTGATCTTTGCCATTTTAATTATTATTTATCTTGGTGTTGTCTTCCTTGGGTCCCTTGTGTTGGGAGATCTGTGCACCTCCATGGCCTGAGAGACTATCTCCTTCCCCAGATTGGGGAATTTTTCAGCAATTACCCCCTCAAAGACACTTTCTATCCCTTTTTCTCTCTCTCCTTCTTCTGGTACCCCTATAATGCAAATATTGTTCCATTTGGATTGGTCCCACATTTCTCTCAATATTCTTTCATTCTTAGAGATTCTTTTTTCTCTCTGTGCCTCAGCTTCTTTGTATTCCTCTTCTCTAATTTCTATTCCATTTACCATCTCTTCTACTACATCTAATCTGTTTTTAAATCCCTCCATTGTATGTTTCATTTCAGATATAGAATTTCTTAATGATTGAATATCCATCTTAAATTTGTTCCTGAGTTCTTGAATATTTTTCTGTACCTCCATAAGCATGTTTATGATTTTTATTTTGAACTCTCTTTCAGGAAGATTGATGAGTTCAGTTTCATTTGGCCCTTTTTCTGGGGTTTGTGAGATTTTGGTCTGAAACAGGTTCTTTTGATGTTTCATATTTCTATGTGGTGCCCTCTAGTGCCCAGAAGCTCCAGTCTCTGGAACTGCTCGGCCCCTAGAGTGAGGTTGGGGGTCGTTGGTGAGTGGAGCTGGTGCCTGGGGAGAGGAAAGATGTTTCCTGATTCCCGTCCGCAGTGCCTGTCTCCAGTATCACAGCCAGTGGGCCGAGCACACAGGTGTAAGCCTCTGTGCTCAGCATCTCTAGCTGATGTAGGTGGGGCCTCCCTCTGGCTGGCCTGATGCCAGTGCAGTGACTGCCAGTTTGTGAGCCAGTGCTGTCAGGCCAGGAGGAAGGCTCGGCAGGCTGCGTGTCACAGTGCCGAGCCTCGGAGCTGAGCAGTCAGCCAGGGGGATGGAGCACCTGAAGCTCTTCAAAGTTCCCAACCTGCTGGGCAGAGTATTCTCAGACAACCTTGTCCAGCTCTCCTTTCTCCTGTGCAGCAAGCTCCGTGCAACCCCTGCCCCCTCAGCAGCCCTCTCACTGCTAGGAAGCCTCTCAGACTGCCTGCCTTTCCTTTGTCATAGAGCGGCCGGATGTGGATCCTGTCCTCCACAAACGGCCAGAATGTCAGTCTCTCAAGCACTCCACCTGTCCCAGCTCCCCAACCTCCAGAGCACCACACAGAGTAGGTTTCTGCTTGCAAAGCAGATCTCCAGGGCCAGGTGTTCAGCAGTCCCAGGTTTTCACCTCCTCCCCTCTCTGTTTCTCTTCCACCCCCCAGTAAGCTGGGGTGAGGGAAGGGCTTGGGTCCTGCTGGATCAAGGCTTTCGTATGTTACCCTGTTTCCTGAGGTCTGCTCTGTGATGTCTGTATGCAGTCTGGTTCAGCCTTCTTTCTTGCTGCTGTTTTAGGGTTCGTTGTATTAATTAACTATATTTTCATACTATTTGTGGTTTTGGGAAGAGTTCTCTGTCTCACTTCTCACACTGCCATATTGAATCTGGCCAGTCCTTTTTCTACAGTTTAATTTTTTTAAATACATTTAAACAATTGTACAATCATCACAATTATCATAATAATCCAGATTTAGAACACTTCCATCCCATTCCTTCCTATTCTTATGCAATGAATCCCTGTTCACATCTCCATTCCTCTGATCTGCTTTCTGTCTCTATATTGCTTTTCTAAAAATTTCATATATATAAATGAAATCATATAAATGTAGTATTCTGTGTCTAACTTTTTCTACTTTGCATGTTTTTGAAGTTGACCCATGTTGTTGCATGTATCAGTTGTTCATCCCTTTTTATTGCTGAGTAGTAGTCCATCATGTGGATACATCAGATTTTGTTTATTTATACACTAACTGATAGACATTTGGATTATTTCCAGTTAGGGCACGGGGAGGAAAAATAATTTCCCTCTACTATTCTGAGTTCTTGACTAAGATCCCTGTAATAAAATACAGATTTGCAAGAGAAAACAAATAGAAGTTTATTCAGATATATACCTCATGAATATATGGGAGATACCCAAGGAAAAAATGAGTAACTCCCTGAGGTGGTCTAAGACACCAGCTTAAATACCATCTCCAGCTAAAGACAAAAGAAAGTTGTATGTGAGGAGGGAGGGTGGGGTAAAGACCAGTTATGGGAGATTACCAGAAAAAGCATGGTAAACAAGGGTAAGATTTGTTATGCAGCTTTAAGCTAGTGCCTTCTCCATTGATAAGATTCTCTGGTGACTTAGAATCATCTTTCTCTTCCTTGTACAGAAAGGGAGACATCCTTACAAATTGAGATTTCCTTTATAAATGTAAATTTTCCTTTCAAAAGTGTAATTTCTACTGTTTTCAGAGCTTCTCCTATGACTGGTGTTTCTCAAAATAATCCTTATACTAAAGAGGCTCAGTTTGGAGTGGCATATTCTGCTACCATATAGGGGCTATTATGAATAATGCAACTATGAACATTTGCATTTGTTTGTGCGGATATGTGTCTTCATGTCTTTTGGGTAGATACTAGGAGTGGAAATGCTGGGTTGTATGGAATGTATATAAATTAACATGTTGAGAAACTGCCAGACTGTTATGCAAATTAGCTGTAGCATTTTATATTCCCAAAGGCAGTGTAAGAGAGTTCCAGTTTCTCTACATCTTTGCCAATACTTGATATTGTCAGTCTTTTTCTAGTGGTGGGTTATAGTGGTTCATGGCAGTTTTAATTGCATTTCTTTATGACTAATGATGTTGAGCAATTGTATGTCTGCTTTGGTGGAATGTCTCTTCAAGTTTTTTGCTCATTTAAAAAAATAGTTTGTTTTCTTCTTCAGTTGTAAGAGTTATTTATATATTTGGGTTACAAGTCCTTTATCAGATATATGATTTGCAAATATTTTCTCCCAGTCTGTGTCTTGCCTTTTCATTTTTCAGTGGAATCTTTCAAAAAGCAAAAACTTTTAATTTTGATGAAGTCCAATTTATCAGTATTTTTCTTTCAAAAATCACGTTTTTGGTGTCATATTTTAAAAAACTTTGCTTAATCCATGTTCACAAAAGCTTTCTTTTTGTTTTCCTCTGTATGTTTTATAGTTTTAGCCCTTATATTTTGCACTATAATTTATTTTGAGTTAATTTTCACATGTGGTATGAGGTAAGGTTATATGTTCATTTTTTTGCAGATAGATATCCAATTGTTCCAGGATCATTTATTGAAAAGACTTGGCATCTTTGTCAAAAATCGACTGACCATAAATGTAAGGGTTTATTTCTGGAATCTTGAGTCTATTCTGTCCCATTGATCTATATGCCTATCTTTAGGTCAATTCTACACTGTTTTGATTACTATAACTTTATGATAAATCCTCCAGCTTTGTTCTTTGGTTTTTTTTCAAAAAAATTTTTATTTCTCTAGGTCCTTTGCATTTTCATATAAATTTTAGGATCAGCTTGTCAAATTCTACAAAAAAAAAAAAACCCTGCTGAGATTTTGATAAGGATTGTGTTGATAATATAGATCAATTTGGGGACAGTTCCTATCTTAGCAATATTAAATCTTCCAGTTCATGAACATGGTATATCTCTCCATTTGTGTAAGATCTTCTTTAATTTCTGTCAGCAATGCTTTGAGATTCTCCATGCACAGGTCTTGCACTTCTTTTGTTAAAGTTATTGCTAAGTATTTTAGTCTTTTTCTGCTTTCATGCATGGAATTTTAATTTCATTTTTTGATTGATTGTGTATCCTGTAACTATATTAAACTTGCTTATTGGTTATAGCAGATTTTTGTACATTCCTTAGGCTTTTCTGCATACAAGATCATGTCACTTGTAAATAAGGGCAGTTTTACTTCTTCCTCTCCAATCTGTTTGTCTTTAACGTGTTCTTCTTGCCCAATTGTACTGGCTAGGACCTCCTGTATAAAGCTGAATAGAAGTGGTAAGAACAAACATTCTTGCCATTTTCAAACCTGTCCTTTTGACAGGTCCTGGATGCTTTCTCTTCAAAAGGAGCCCTGATAGCTCTTCCAGAAAGAGAGGAGGTATTGCAAATACCCAATGTGGATAAAGTGGAGATTGTTATGGTCAGGATTCTCACCTGGCCCTGGTTGGCTAGCTCACTACACATGTGTGGGCAATTGACTCTATATAATTGCCCAGTGCTCTGGGCAATATGGTGGCATGGCCACAGGGCTTCACGGCTGCAGGAGAGTAGAGGCTGCAGTGGTGGCAGTGCCAAGAACAGAGACTGAGATGACTGTGGGGGCAGAGAAGCCCAGAGGCAGAGACCAGCCTGCTGCATGCAGACTCACTCTGAGTGGGTGGGGTTCTAGTGATTGATCTGCCACTGTGGGAATAAAATGAGATATAAACCGTTTCACCCCAAGAACATTCCATTGTCATTCCTTGGTCTCACTGAATCCATAGTGAACTTTCCCCGGGGCTGAAACCCATTGGTAAGACACCCAGGATCACACAACTTTCTAGCAGTGGCCTCTCCCTTCTCCCTAACCCTTGCTCCCTGTCTTAAAGCCCATTTCTTGACCCCACAGCCAGTCCAGTGCCCAAAGCCTTTCTTCTGCCTTAGGGGGCCTGTCAGCACCATCTCCTGCCTTCTTGGCCTCACACCTAAAATACTTTTGAAACTCATAATACACCCATATTTCTCTTTCCAAGGTCCCTCTGAAGCAGCTCCTCCTCTCAACACCAGAGTTTTAGTACCTCAAGAAGGAGCGCCTGCTTTTTTGGCCCCCTTCCAAGAAGATTCAGCAAGGGAGAGTTGAAAATCAACTGAAGTACTTGGAACTCTAATGAAAGATCTCCTTAAACCCCAAAAGGAGCTGAGGGTGGGTCTCAGAAGACCCTCACAGCTGAGACCCTCCTAGGCACTGTGGGGTCCTTCACTGAGCAACTCTTTAAACTCCAGCCCGGGGCTCTCTTCTCTCCCATGTTCCTCAAAGCACCTGCTAGACTCCAAACAGCCTGATCCCCCTAAAGCCCCATAAACTCACCATGTTCATCTCAGTCTTTGGTTATCTGCCCCCTCCCCTCACGCCTTCCCATTTCCCTCTGCCTACCCATGGCCTGCCTATCTATCAGCACCTAATTCCAGTTCTCCCTCTTCCACAAAACTTTTCCTGATGACTCTGGCCTCTAGGGATCTCTCCACCTCCCCACAGCAGTGCTCAACTGGCACCCAATTTAGCACAAAAGCACAGCAGTTCGTACTGTGCAATTAGTATGGATTTTCCCAGGCCACCTAGAGGTAAGAAACTTCACATTTGTTTGTTCTAGATCACGGTCTCTGGCTTGGCCCCCACCCCACAACGCTGATGAGAAATCCAGTATCAGCCGCCGACATGATGACTCCTTTTTGAGCTTCATGTAGTGGCTGTGGGGACAAGGCTTCAGTATACTTTATCATCGCTTAGTCACTTGCTATCTAAGTCCCAAAGCCCGTAAGTTAGACAGTGGGAACCAAGTTTAGTTGCCACGTCTAGCCCAGTGCAACTACCCAGTAAAGCACTGTGGACCAACGGACAGATGGGGTGCACTGGGTTCCCTCGTGCTGTCCCTGAATTTGTTCTTTGTGCCTCTGCTCCCTATAGAGCAGTCTCCCAGCTTTCCTTAATACCCGCAGTACTTTGCAGTGGCCATCCTGGGTTGGCTAACCCTGCCCAACACGGTCATAGTAAGTGGATGGACCATTACCAGCCCCTCCTAGCCCAGCAGGTGGTGCTGGGGGAGCCCGGGCCTGCAGGGGCAACCAGGGGCTCCCCGCCATAGTCCCTGCCTTCCTGAGGTTGTCCTGACACATTGCACAACTGCATCCTTGACCCTGGAGCCTGGAATTGTCTCATGGTTCATGCTCTTTCAGTCTGCAAACTGCATGCCTGTCTCACTCTCTTGCCAGCATTTCCATAGCATGTGGAGGGCTGTGAATTACAAAAGTGAATTTCCTCCAGTCAATTCAAGCCAGCCTGGCAGGAGTCCCTCATTCTCCTTTGTCAAGGAGGCAAAGACTCAGTTGTTCACCCAGCTTTGTCTTGCAGCAAGGCAGTCTTTTCTCTGCCCTTCCTTTCTCCTCTAGAAGCCCCGGTGGTGCCTTTCACTTGACCCTGCACTGAAAATCAAATCTGCTTCCTTCCACTGCTCGCTTCTGCCCCAGGGCCCACTCCAGGGTAGGTGGGAATAGGGATAGGGAGGGAGGAAGTAGGTCAGTACAGTTTGCAGTCGGCAGCTTGTTAGTTGGGTGTTTCTTTGCTGCTGGGCAAGAATGATCAAAATGCGATCCAGGGGTCCAGGCACTGTGAGCTGCAGGACCACCCTGGTGCGGGAGGGCGGGACGTGGGCTAGTCGCTGCCCCAGGCGCTCACCCTAGAGGAGAGTGCTCTGGTGTCCTTACAGATGGAAATATTTCCTAACGACTTCAAAACCCAGTGGCTTTTCAGGGAGGCCCCTCCAGCGCTTGATACTTCCTACTTGGCTACTCCACCTTTCAGTCCTTCCACTCAGCAGCCTCCTCCATCCACTTCGCTAATCCTCCTAGATTATTTCCTGTAAAACCTGGTGTGAAATTTGCTTACACCTGCTACAATTCTCCCTTCTAACCCTATCCAGTTCAGTTCTCTATGTTTCTTCAGCACCCAGTGTTCTGTTTGATTTCTTTTCCATGTGTTTAGTCTGGACTTTGAAAAGATATGAAATCTTATCGATTTTAAAGTTCCCCAAAGCCAGAGATAGTGTACCCACCCCCATCTCCAGTGCCTTAGTCCGTTCCTGGCCCAGGGTGTACTGACCAGCTCTCACAAAGCTTCACATATGCTTCACAACTAAATCCCGGGACATCAGAGGGAAAACCCCTGGAGTGGCTTCTTGGACTCCTACTGTCCTCCCAATGCTCCCCAGGTCAGAACTGACAAGTCTCCGGATGCTTGCCTCTGCATCTAGACCAACGGGTATTAGTTAAGATTAACAGGTTGATTTTCTGTGCACACTCCCTTAACCCAGAGAAAGTTCGATGGAAAAGGCAAGTGGAAATTCCTGAAGAACTATTTTCACAGCAGGCCTTCCGGAGCCCTTGAGGCATATCAGGTAAGGGACTAGGGCCCCTACACTGTCACTGAGACCAACAACCGAGGAGATGCTGACTCGCAGTCACGTCTGAGAGGCGGTGGTGGACCCTCGCTACTGAAAGTGTGGCCCTATGGCAAACAGCATCATCCTCACCTGGGGGTTTTTTAGAAGTGAGGAATCAAAACTTGAGAATCAGAATCTGCCTTTTAACAGTGCAGGTGACTAGTACATACACTCAAGCGTCCAAAGCCTTGCTGTATTGATGAATGGACTAGATCACGAGCTTAAACTCGGGCAACCTGGACGTAGGGTCACCCTACCTCTCCGGGAGACGGGAGGTGGGAGCCGGCTGGGGTAGAGGGGAAGCTGGAGCAGCCGAGGCTCAGACTGGGCCCTGACTTGGGAGTTCGGTCGCAAAGCCTTTCTGTCCCCGGCTCTTGCAGTAAGCAACTATCTAATCACTGAACTGTTTGTTCTGCTAGTTGGTTGTGTTTATTATTATTATAATCATTCATTGTTACTAGAAGAGAGTGGGTTTGTGGGAGCCTGGAAGAGCATTGGTAGCCTGCGGGGCTGGTTGGAGGGGGAGAGCGCAGGGCAGTTGTCCCTCAGAGATATCGTGGGTTGGGTTCAGTTCCAGACCGTTGCATTACGACAAGTATCACAGCAAAGTACGTCAGACGAATTTGTTGGTTTCCCAATGCAGATAAAAGTTGTGTTTATACTATGCTGTAGTCTGTTACGTGTGCGTAATATAATGAATCGTAAGAAATACATAATTGGTCATTCAGATGACCAATTACGTATTTCCCAGGTGTATATCATCCACAGTCCCTGAAAACACTGCAGTCTGAAAGGTGAAATGGGTGCCTTGTCATGTTAATGAGAGACTTTTGGACCCCAGCCAAGGAGGGGTGGGGCCTGGAAGTTGTATCAGCCAATGGCTAATATTTAGTCAATCATAACTGTGCGATGAAGCCATCACAGAAGCCCCTGAGAAGAGCTAATCACTCTCTTGGATTCGGCTTCTTGGTCGGAGAGAGCTTCTGCTCTTGGGGAACCAGAACGCCCCCACGTGCCACTGAGCCAGTCCCCAAGCTCCACAAAGAGAGAAGCTCCTTTATGTGGGACCTTGCCCTGTGTATCTCTTCACCTGGCTGTTAACTTGTATCCTTCGTTAAACTGGTAACGGTAAGTGTTTTTCTGAGTTCTGTGAGCCGCTCTAGCAAATTAATGGAACCTTAAGGGGAAGTCTTTGGAACCTCCAGTCTGTAGCCGGTGGGTCAGAAGCACAGGGAACTGCCTGGGTTCACCGGCATCTGGGGTTGGGGGTGGAGGGCAGTCCTGTAGGACAGAGCCCTTAACCTGGGAATCTGGTGCTGTCCCCGGGGAGACTGTCAGAACTGAGTTGAGCTCTGAGATACCCTGCTGGTGTCCGAGAATTGCTTGTTGTTATGTGTGGGAAGATCCCCTCCTGCACCCAGACACAGTGGGATCGGGTCCAGGAACCCGAAAGGAGTTAGACTATTACTGCTGTTTTACTATACTATCATTGCTGTGTATGTGTGAGAAAACACAGTGCGCGATAGCATTGTGTTTTAAAAGACAATGTACATATCTTAACTGAAAAACACTTGAGTGCTAAAAATGCTAAACATCTCAGCTTTTAGCAAGTCATGATCTTTTTGCTGGTGGAGGATTTTGCCTCCACGTTGACAGCCACTGACTGATCAGGGTGGTGGCTGCGGAAGGTGGGAGCGGCCGTGGCGGTTTCTTAAGACGATGAACGCTGCCACGTCGATGACTCTTCCTTTCGGGAATGATTTCTCTGCAGCATGCATGCTGTCTGATAACAGTTTATCCACAGCAGAGCTTTCATAATTGGAGTCAATCCTCTCAAACCCTGCTGCTGCTTTATCAACTAATCGCATGTATTATTCTAAATCTTTCGTTGTCATTTCAATCTTCACAGCATCTTCACAGGGGACTTTCCATTTCTAAAAACCACTTTCTTTGCTCAACATAAAAGCAGCTCCTTAGCTATTAAAGTTTTATCCTGAGATGGCAGCAGTTCAGTCCCATCTTCAGGCTCCACTTCTCAGGCCGGCCTCTTGCTGTTTCCACCACATCTGCGGTGACTTCCTCCACTGAAGTCTTGAATCCCTCGAAGTCATCCAAAGGGCTAGAATCAACTTCTTCCAAACTCCTGTGAATGTTGATCTTCTGACCTCTTCCCATGAATCACAAATGTTCTTAATGGCATTTAGAATAGTGAATTATTTCCAGAAGGTTTTCGATTTACTTTGCCTAGATCCATCAGTGGAATCACTGTCTATGGCAGCTTAAGAAATGTATTTCTTATATAATAAGACTTGATCTTAGGTAGATCTAAGGATAACTTCTACGTCAGCACTTGCTGCTCCACTTTGCACTTTTCAGAGAGGGCTTCTTTCCTTAAACTTCATGAACCAACCTCTGCCAGCTTCCAACTTTTCTTCGGCAGCTTCCTCACCTCTCAGCCTTCACAGAATTGAAGAGAGTTAGGGCCTCCTCTGGCTTATTAGGCTTTGGCTTAAGGCAATGTTGTGCCTGATTTGATCCAGACCAATAAAACTTTCTCCGTATCAGCTATAACACTGTTTTGCTTTCTTGTCATCCATGTGTTCGCTGAAATAGCACTTTTCATTTCCTTCAAGAACTTTTCCTTTTCTTTCACAATTTGGCTAACTCTGTCACACAAGGCCTAGCTTTCAGTCTATCTCAGCTTTCAAAATGCCCTCCTCTCTAAGCTTAATCATTTCCAGCTTTTGTCTTCCTTTCACTTGAACACTTCGAGGCTACTGTAGGATTATTAATTGGCCTAATTTAAATATTGTTGTGTCTCGGGGGAGAGGGAGAGAGATGGGGGTATGGCTGGTTGGTGGAGCAGTCAGAACACAGTACTTACTAAGTGTAGCCTTATATAGGGGTGGGTCGTGGTGCCCAAAACAATTGCAGTAGCAACATCAAAGATTTCTGACCACAGAAAACCGTAACAGATATAATAATAATGAAAAAGTTTGAAATAGGGTGAGAATTACCAAAATATGACAAAGAGACATGAAGCGAGCAAATGCTGTTGGAAAAATGGTGCCAACAGATTTGCTTGATGCAGGCTTGCAACAAGCTGTTAATTTTTTAAAAACACAGGAAGGTGAAGTGCAATAAAACAAGGTTTGCCTGGGTCTGTTATTACAACCCTTTATTCCATGCTTACCCATAAAGCCACCACCCCCTGCAGAGGCCTGGCTCCAGTGACCTTAGTCACTATGAATGTTCTGTTCCTAAATCCTGTTTCTGCTTTTTCTAGTCCTTGATATGTTGACTTTTATCCTGTTCTAGATGCTTTGTTTGCTTCCTGGCCTCCAATCTGACTCTCCTATTAACCTTCAAACCTTGAAGAGATTATTCTTTTAGCACTTTCTGTATGCCCTGGCCAACACGGAGGACTCAAAGTGACTCCAAGACAATCCCTGCCTCACAGGGCTCACAGCATTGCTTGGACGCCCTCACGCCATGTCAGGGACAGTGCTTAATGCTTCACTTAAGTAATCTAACTTAATTTTCACAATCATAACTGTAAGGTTGTCCCCTCTTTCTGGTTGAAAAGCTGAGCTCAAAGAGTCAAGTAAGCTCCCAAAGGTCACAGCTAATTGGTGGCAGAGGCAAGATTTAAGCCCAAGTCTGATTGCTTAATAAGTCTATCTTAAGCCAAACTATAAAAGACTGCCTTCTCCATCACTGTACCTCCCATGCTCGGGACAATGCCTGGGTCAGCTGATCAACATTTGCGGAAGGAAAGAAGAATGTGTTTTTGAACCATCTCTTGGGCTCCACCCCTCAGCCACAGAGCCTTGTCAAGCCCTGCCCTGAGGTCCCTCAGCACCTCTGGGCATCACAGATCACAGTCTTCCTGACCCCGGCCCCCCAGCCTGGCCTCCGGGGTCCTTCCTCGTGTCCCCCGGCCTCTCAGGCCATGACAGCTGGACCGAGAGACCCTCTCCATCTTGTCTGACTGTCATATATGTGGAGTTGATCCAAGATTTCTACCTAGAAAACACCAAAGAAATATCCTGAAGTTTTAGAATTTATACAGCAGGTAATTAAAATGTCGAAGGAATAAGTATATTGCCACACTACCAGCTGCTTCCTATGATGGCTGTGAGGGGAGAGTCTGGTGTCCACCCGCCCCCCAGGCCGCCTCCTCAGCATAGATCATAACGCTTTCCCTTGTCTGTTCCTCTAAGTGGAAAAAGCACAGCATAGGCCCAGAGAATGATTCAGTTTCCTGTAGTGCAGTGCAGATGAGATTTTGATTATATTGTGATTGTATTGTGGCATTTCTTTTTTCTGTGTACCTAGTGGGCAGTGAAAAAAAAATCCTGGAGCCTAAAATGTATTGAAGAGGTTTAGTCAACTTAAATCAGAATCTTTCCCTTGTTAGGCCTTTCAGAAAGTCTTTTCAGCACTGGGAAATATAGGGCAAGGATTAGTCCCATTATATAGATGAGGAAACTGAGACACAGAGAAGGTGAGCGAGGGACTTGGAATCATACTAATGGTTAATGCAGGAGTGAGGCAGGACACAGAGGCTTTAACATGCTTCCGTCTTTCCACTACACCACATATTGTCTCCTGAATTGAACATTTTAATCCTCTTTATTATAAGAAGATGAAATATTTCTATATTAAATTTGAAGAGTCAGGAAAATCCATCTGTGCTTGAGTGAGTTAATTAACTAGTTTCTTGGCCTGTGAATAGAAAGTATTGCCACCCTCACTGGCACAGGTCATGAGGAATTTTAAGTGAGATGATGCATGTAAATAAAGCACATGGCAGAGTGCCTGGCACACAGTGAGCGTTCAAAAACCGTTAGCTATTGCAACTGCTACTAAAGCTATTCTTATGTGGGCCCCTCCTTAGTACTTAGTTCCTTAGCTTGGCTTGCAGTGAGCCCCTCATGTGGCTTCCTGAAAAGTTCTCCTTGTTTGGCAAACTAGCAGGGTCGGTCTTTACAGGGCCCAGTTTCATGCAGTTTTTGTCAATTTTTTTCTTGACCTATTTTCTGGCTATAACTTCTAACTTCAGGATTGCAACCACATCTCTTTAGTCTTCACACTCATTTCAAACATGACTTTCAAAACCGAGATTGTAGTTGATTGTCTGAAGATGATATTAGGTCATGAAAAAGACTGCATGTTCTTACAATTTCCTGATAACTCAGATGTGGACGGCCTATGCCTCAGGGTCCAGAGCAAGTAGATCAAGTAGAGGAGGCCCAAGTTCAAGAACTCATATCCTTTTTGACAGAGAGATCTTGCTTTCTTCAGCCTCTACAGTAAAAACTGCATCGTGGGCATCAAATAATCTGAACACACCTTCCAATAAAGGGGTTTAATGTGTATGAATTAAATCAGATTTAAAACTATTTACATCTCTGGGACTTTGTCAAGAAGAATTCCTCAGTCATAGACTTGCTCCATTGTGTCAATAGAAAAAATTTTATTTCTAGAGAGGCAAGATACTGATGCGAATCGACATTGTTTTCCTCTGGTGCGGAATGATGAACATGGCCACCTCATAGTTCTCATTTGACGCATTCCCAAGCTTGGCCATTCGGTATATTTGTGAATCTGTTTCAAAATAAAATATTTGCATTTTTGTTCCTCTTTACCTGCCATTCATTTATTCATTAAACATTTATGGAGCTCCTACTGTGTGCTAGCCTCTGTTCACCATGTTGGAGATAATGTTGAGCAACGTGTTCTGTCTCCCATTCGAGTGAGAAGAGACAGCCAATAATAAACAAAACTCATGAACAAGAAACCTATCAGATGGTGGAGAGCGCTACACAGAGAATTAGATTGGGCGATTCAGTGGAGAACAACCGGGGTTTCTGTTTTAGATCAAGCTGTTGGCAAGGCGTTTTCTGAGGAAGCAAATGACAAGAGCCTTCCTGGCGGGGAGAAAGGCTGGGTCCAGGACTCTGGGACTTGAATGAACTTGATATTCTCTCTCGGCTTTCCTTTATTCTACCTCATTAAATTGAAACTCCAAACGGTCAAGAAATGGACGATCCATTTTTATGATGAGAAAGTGATTCCTCCAGCTAACCTCTTATCTCTTTCAGTCTTATTAAAACTCTATTCAGTGTGAATCAGAATTTTTCAGGAAATTTCTATAATCGCTATTTTGATGAATGCAACCACTGTACCCAGTTGTTCACATAGAAACCTGAGAGTCATTCAAGACTTCGGTATTTGATCAAGATATTTTGTTTGGTAAGCTGGCTCTTTTTTATATAGTTTTTCTTTTTTCTATCTGGGAAAAGATAAAGATAATTAAAAGTGGTCATGTTACCTGGCTTAACCTAGACAATTTCCTCTTTTCTTTCACTATTAAACTTAGACATTCCCACATTTAGAGAGTGTGTATATTAGGTAGGGAAAGCAAGGCTCTGCTATAACAAATAAATTCTGCACCACAAGCCCTATGGCTCTTCTCCAAGTGGTGACTCAGGGTTCCTTTTCACATTCCTTTCATCTTATATTGCTGCCATCTGGATTCACTGCAGAAAGAAAAGTGAGAACCTGGACAATTGCACAAGGAATTTTATGGCCAGACGGGAGAGTAACATACATCATTCCTACTCTTTCCTATTGGGTAGGATCCAGTCATGTGGTCCCGAACCAATAAGGATTCCCCAGAGGGTCTGGGAAATGTAGTTTCCCCATGTGCTTTGGGAAAGAGATGAATGAAATGAGATTTGGTGACCTGTAAGTTTATCTCTGCTACAGGGAAATGTCCTTTATGCTACCCATCTCCTCTCTCCGTACTCTGCTCAGCCTCTGGCTTAGGTTCCCCTCTTTGGCTATCGTGTAAGTCTGACTTGCAGTAGGCGCTAAATAAATGTTTGTTGGTTAGATGGAAGGAGGTATGGAGGGACTGAGACCTGAGGTTTTACAGCTAGTAAAAGAGGGAGTGAGAGTGAATATGTGTTGAATCGATTGGCTAATTAATAGAAAATTCCATAGAAATTCACATTATACCCAAGAATTACAGAAAGAAAGCCAAACTGCAGTTGTTCAAAAATAGACTAGATTGGGGATCCCTAGGAAATTCTACTTATTATTTCAACATACAATCTTACAAGCCAAAGTCACTCCGACTCTCCTGCCCTCTGAGTCACTCTGGCAATCGCTCTGTAGTTGTTTCAGAAATTGGGAAGTTATTCTGAAGGCAGCGTGGCGTGTTGATGGCACTGACTTGGGCTCCCCTCACCATCATTCTCAGTGTTGCCATAGCCCATTTTTAAGGCCCTGAAGTTGGCTGCCCTTGAAATGAAATAGGAAAACCTGAATCTGTGGGCCAGTTTGGTCCCCAGCCCAGTTCCCCAGCCAAAGAGAGTGAACAATCCTGCATTTGTGGCACCCTCAGCCTGCAGTGACCCTCCGGGCCAGCCAGGATGCCGGAGGGCGTATGCATTCTCTGAAATGGCAGTAGAAGAGGAACCAACCCATTACCCAAGGACTGATGAATGGGCCCCCTTTTCCCCTGGGGCAGCTCAGTAAGGCTTTAACTTGTAGGGCTTTAACTCTTTCTTACCTGAGCTCTGTTCATAGAGTCTCATCTATCCAGTCTCTTAGCTGAAAACTAAGCAGTCTGGAAATAGATAATAAGTCCTTAGTGCTACCTACAGTTTTTACTTATATGAATGATTATTAGAAAAATGTATTTTTCCACCTCTATACCAGAGGGCAAGGATGATGTCTGCTTTATCATTTTATTCCCTAGGACATAGCACAGTGCTTGGCAAAGAGTAGGTACTATGGAAATATTATTAAATGCAGAATGACTAGGAGCTAACCTTGTTTCAGAGCTTAGCCTCTCATTGTGCTTTGCTGTAGCACCATATTCCCAAGAGTGATCGTTTTCTTTTCTCATTATAAACACAAAATATATGTCAAGTGTCTTCTGCTGTTTGTTGTTGACTCGATGAGTCTCAGAACCATCAAGACAGAAGCTTGGGGTCAGCCCCTTCGCCAACTTTCAACTTGGGGCTGGTGGTGAAAACTCCTTAGCTTCCAGATTGTTCATGTATGTCCATATCCTGGATGTAATGGCCAGTAGGACTGCTCCACAAATCCAGGGGCAAATACTGTCATACTTAATTTTTTCACACAAACAAGTGGCTGAAGTTTCCATGGTTTAATAGATTATGGGATTAGCAGGAAGTCCAGCATCTCTGTGTTGGGGCTGTCTCCCACCCCATAACTTGCCCAAAATCTCAAAAGGCTCACGTCATCAAAAAAGAGGTGCAGCCAGACTTCCACACCCCATTGGGAGAAACGTCTCTGATCACTGCCATGTGCCCGATATGAGTCTTCAAATGGTGTTGGTCTAGGGCTCTGCGCAGGCTGCTGAAGAATGCCGGGAAGATGACCCTCCACCTCGTGCTCGGCTCAGCCCAGACGGCCCCTTGCTTAGGTTCCTGGAATAACACAACTAGTGCTAACTTTCAGTCGTTTATGTGACCTTTCCCTAAAGATCCAGTCACCCAAAAGGTCTGCATCAGATTTTATCAGGTTGCCCAGCCCTGCAGGCCCTAAGTTTCTGTGTAGTTTCCATCCTCATGGAACGTGCCCCTGTAGGTCTGGCAACTTTTCCTTTTCCATCCTTGAAACGTGAAAGGTCCTCGTTATTGCTCATTTCCAGCAAATCGGGCTCCCCACCACTTCTTCAGAGTGGTCCCCCAGATGGTCTCCAGGGGTCCTCCTGCCCTCAGGAGGAGGCTACTTCTGCGTTGTCTCAGGACCGTTCTCCCCCCCAGACCTCCTGACACCTTTCTCGTAGAGAAGCAGGAAGAGGAGCCGGAGAAGAAGGAGAAGAATGAAGACACCATCACAGAAGCTGAATATCAGCAAATCATCCCACTACACAGCTCTTCACCCACTGACGAGACAGACAAAGCCCTACTTTCTTGAACAGAGGCAGATTTCCTTCTCTACTTTGTGCAGACTCCAAAATTTAGTATACAAATGTATAGTCAGAAAGAAAACAGAGAGCGCCCTGTTGAGTTGTTGGGCTCCAAGATGCCGAATCTTTGCTGGACATGGTAGTAAAATAATTGAAATTTTATGCAGAGTAATATTTCAGGGGATGGATGGAACCACTCCTGGGTGGAATAACAGTTGCTTGGGGTTGAGGGGTCAAATTTTTTCCTTCTAGAATAACTAGAATAACTAGCAGCAAATGAATCTAGAAGAAATCAAGCACAGAAGCCTTCCAGTGTTACAGAAATGGGCCCCAGATCACGCCTGCAAACCTAAGACACAGAGCACGAGACACCTGGGAGGGAGAGGGACGGGGCTTCACGGATTAAAGCCTGTGAGTAAAACCAACCTGTGTTTCCCCTGGAATGTGCCTCCTCACTGAGTCATGCTGGTGAGGTTTTTTTCTTGCATGATTTGCTTCTGTAACAATCATTTCAGAAGTTAAACAACTGCTACCACTTTCCTCTTTTCTTCCTGCGTTTGAACAGACAGGCAAAGAGCAAGAGCCACTGGCCTGAAGAGCTGCAGAGGCAGCTGGATTGCGAGGGGGCTGGATTGCGAGGGGGCTGGATTGCGAGGGGGCTGGATTGCGAGGCGGCTGGATTGCGAGGGGGCTGGATTGCGAGGCAGCTGTCACTGTTCTCCTTCAGCTGGTCAGACGTGATCCGATTCTATTCCATTCCAAAGCAGCCCCAGAGCATGTGGTGCGTGCAGACGCTTAGGAGGCACGGCTGGGGCAGGCGGGACGAGCGGGATGCTGCCCCCACCCCGTGGGGTGCATAGGCAACCAGGAGCCTAGGATATGTGGTCAATAACCACCATACGCAACAGAGGTGGGAGGGACATGTTTTGTCCTGGGTAAGGCTCTAGGGAAGGTGATGTTGGGATGGGGTTTTGAAGGGAGGGTTGGCCTTGTGGGCAAGACAGGACGGGGCCAGTAAGCTGAGCCAGAGCATTAGCAAAGACCTGGCCATGTCCAAGTGCCTAGTGTCTAAGGGAGTTGGCAGGTATGTGTGGTGGGGGCGGGGAGTCAGATGCCAGAACAGTGAGGCGAGTTAGAGAGCAGGGGTCCTGGTGTGGAGGGGCTTGCGTCCTTGCCCACAACTTAGGCTTCAGGCAGAAGCTCACTAGCACAGGCCCAAACCTGGCTGCCTAGCTCTCACAGGAGCCGGGTTCAAGACGGAAGTTGTTCCCTCAAGACCTTGCTGCTGGCACAGAAATTCCCAACATTCCACTCCTCCTCAGGGGCCTCCTGGAAGCACACAAGTGCATGTTCGCTGAAGGGGTAACACATGAACCACCTGCCCCCTACCGCCTTGCATTCGACGTCAGGAACGCCTCCGTCACTCACGTTTCTGGAATCGGAAGGCAGGTTGTAGAGCTAGGCTGCCTGGGTCCAAAGCCCGGCCTTGCCAGCTGCCGCTGTGGAGCCTGGATAAGCTCCTGCACCAGCGAGGCCCGGCATGGGGCGCCGTGAGCGCAGCCTCGGGGGCAGAGGGCACGAGGCACAGCGCGGTCCTTTGCCTGTGGGCACCGTTCGCCCTCCCCGCGCCGCTTCGCAGCAGGTTGCTCTAGAACAGTGTTGACCAACAGAAATATAATGTGAGACGCATGTGTGATTTAAATTTTTGTAACTCAATTACAAAAAAATAAAAGGAAACAATTATTGTGATTAATAATATATTTTATTTAACCAAAGACATCCAAAATACTGTCATTTTTAACTTGTAATTGATACAGAGAATTATTAAATTTTTCCCTCTTTGGGGGAGGGTGCCACGTCTTTAAACTCCAGTGTGTATCTCATCCTTACAGTACCTCTCAGTCTGGACTAGCCACAACTCAAGTGACACACGCAGCTCAATGGTCACGTGTGGCTAGTAGCTACCATACTGGGCAGCGCAGGTTTAGAATGATGGCCCTACATAACTGGACAGAAATACATAATAGCAGTAGCTAGTATTTCTTCATTAGCAGCTGAGAGACCTTGGGCAAATAATTAAACTTGTGCCTGTTTCCTCCTTTGTAAAAGAGAAGTAATCATACAACCTAACATATTGTCTTGAGCCTTAATTTGGCACCCGTATCTGAAGCCCACATGCAGTTCCCTCGGTCTGGAACGCCCTTTCTTCTCCACCTGAAAATCTTTATTCATTCTTTGGATGGTGTTCGAATGTCACCTTCTCTGCAAAGCCTCCCTGCCTCGCCTCTGAGCGTCAAGAGCTGCTGGCTCTGGACCGACTCAGTACTTTGTTCCGACCTCCAGGGGAGCCTCTTTCCTTGCTTTGCAATTGTTTCCCTGTCTTCCACGTGAATCCGGAAGGGATTCCTGCATCTCATTCATCTAAGAGGCAGGTTTTCAACTTTTTAGCATCTGTGAAATCAGGTTTCCTTTCCATTACAATTGGCAGTGTTTTTTTTTTCTTGCTTGCTGAGACAAAAAAAAAGAAAAAAAGAACAATGGTGTGGCTGCTATCTGTGCATAATAGATGTGATACATTTTAGTATTTGCCTTTGTGTCCCTAGGCACTGAGCTCCGTAAATGCAATAAATGTGTCAAATGTACTGACAACACTAATAAAAGTTTACTGCAATTACCACACGTGTAAATGATTTGGCTGGCTGCCTCTCCTCCACTCTGGATAGTAACCTCTCCAAGGGCAGAGACTGAGGGCCTTTTCATAGTAACAGGCCCGGCATCCAGTGAGAAGCCAAAATGTAATACCTGGTTTTTGAGGAACATGTGCCCTTGAGTTACATGCAAGGAAAGAAATCCCACCTTCCTCACTCCAGCATGATTGGGCTTTAAAATTTCCTTCACCAAAATATCTGATTACTGCATCAGGAAGCAGTGGTCCAGCTAGAACACCGGGTTAAGAAATGTGTGCTTGTGGGACCAAGGGAGAGAGAGCATTTCCCCTCAAAGCTACACGTTTCCTCAGAAACCTCAGAGGGCCCTGAACAGATTATCTTTCAAAGGACTCATTACAAGGCAAGAAGAACTTTTAAATTCCAAGTGTTTTAGCAAAATCTTTTATATCTAGAAGCCCCACTGTCAAATTGTGCATTCTCTCTCCCCAATTCGTAAAATGATACAAACATGCCAAAGTCCTCTTACCAAGGGAGCTGCAACTATAGCCAAATAGCAGTCTTTAGAGAGTTAAAAAAAAATGCTTCACCCAGAAAGGGGGGAGGAGGATAAGGAAGTAGGGACTTTCTGATGAGTGTGGTCCCCAAGCTGTGCCCCATCAGAAACAAGGAATTTTAGAAGACTCCAAGTATGAAATTTGTGACATGTACATAGAGTTCCTATAAGCAAATATTGATTTTTTAGTCTTTGAGGTTAACTCAAAGCAGTTGTTTGAAAGTGTAACCTGATTTTTTCTTGATGAGTGGATTGGAGTTCCTATCAACTAACAAAAGGATTCAGTGTTGGGGTACTCTATCCAATTTAGGGGATCTATCCAATAGAATACACACAGAGAAGCCATCCTCCAATCTACCACCATACCTCCTAGGAGGAAGTTGTGTCCATTCTGTCTTCGGCAAGCAGTGCAAACACTTGAATTGAAACAGTTTTCCTTTCTTTCTTTTCTTTTTTCTTTTGCCTGAAAAGAAAATATGACTTTGCAAAGGCAGTTAAAGCAAATCGCCCCTTGCCTGACCAAACTCTCAAGCAGGCTTAGGGAGTGCCAGGCCTGGGCCTGGCTGCACGGGTTCATGGGGACAGTGGTCAGCATGGGTCCCTCTGACTCCTGCATCCTGGATTTGAAAGGGGACCAATCACAAATTCTTTGACTTCCTGTTTTCCTTCTCTTCCTTCTCTCCTCAGGTTCAGTTTACATGAAATTACTCTGGCTGCTGGGCCTGAAATTGTCACCAGATCCTTGTGAATACTCATACCCTTCTTTCTTCTCTACATTTGTATTTAATGTGTGCCTTAACCCAGCTTCTTTCTGGAGAAGACTCCTGTTGTCTGACTGAAGCCCCCCCTAATTATGGCTACTACTGGATTAGGCATTTGAGAGCCATATTAATGTATTAATGTGATACTACTGGCACATGGCATCCCTCTTGCTTGGCTCTGGTAAAGGCCAGGAGGCACCGGAGTCCCCATACAGAAGAGAGGCCCTGACAGGTAGCGTCTATAACAGGGGCATGAACGGAGCCCTTGACAGGGGGAAGGAGGAGCTCTGAGCGGTCTACACAGAAGCCACCTATGGAGTTCTGGCTACGGTCAGGCACTTTTCATACGGGATTTCATTTCATTTTTATTTAAGGGCCACTTGCCAAGTCTGGCTGCTGAGCAGGGTAGATTCCCCATACCTGGCCCTCTTTCTTGACCAACCTCTTTCCCCATAGTTCAGCTGAGACAAAACTGAAATTTGTTCACCCCCATGAATAATTTTACTAGAACTAAGGGGAAAGCTAAGGAGGGACCATATAAAACACAGAAGCAGATGAGTTTACAGACAGATATCTTATCTGGCAGCGCTTCCTGGGGAATCGGCTTCCTTTCCCCTGCCCCCACCCTCCGATAAAAGAGGCTATAATCATCGCGTGCAGTGAGATAAGCACATTTCCAGAAGGGATGGGCTCCGCTCTTCTAGTGATGATTCCTCTCCCTTCACTTTGCTCCGCCCTCTTCCTCAAGGTCCCGACACTCCTTAAGGAGAACATGATGAACATTATTCCAATACATCTTTTTTTAAAAAAACATAGTAGTATTACAAGCCCAAACCGAGAAGCATACAAAATAACTGATCTGTAATCATCAAACTTATTGAGGTCATGAAAGTTAAAGAAAGAGAGAATTGTTTCCAGATGAGGCTCTAAAGAGGTGTGACAGACACCAATACACAACCTGTGATTCTGAACTGGATCCGTTCACTTTAAAGGATGTTACAGGCAAAGATTGAATGGAGTCCAAAGATTAAATGGTAGTATCGGACTGATGTTAATTTCCTGATTTTGATAGTTGTATTGTTGTTTTGTGGGCAAAAGGCTTTGTTTATAGGAAATACATATATATTCACTGGGTTGCATCATGTTGGCAACTTACTCGCAGATGGTGCCAGAAAGAAATGTTTTTACTGTTTGTGACTTTTCTTTAAGTTTGAGATTGTTAAAAAAATTTTTAAGCTATCTATATCCAGTAATCCCATTTTTAGGAATATACTCCAAAGATATGCCGTGGAAAACACAGAAAGGAAGGAAAGAAGGAAAGATGGCAGGAACGAGAAGGGAAGAAGAAGCACAAGGCTGTTATTATTTTTGCCAACAAAGATGAAACAACTCAAATACTCCTCCTTAAAGGACTAGTTGAGTGAACTAAACCAATCTAAAAAAAGGAATAAGAAATATGTCTATGGAACACTATAGAGAGATCTCCAAGATATGGTAAGCAAAAAAACAGAATAGAGAAAATTATGTATATATATCTGAGGAAAGGAAATGTATATCTCTGTGTGTGTGTAAGTGTCTGTGTGTGTGTGTGTGTGTGTGTGTGTGTATAAAATTTTAAAAACAAGCACTAGAAGAATTAAACCATAAATTTTAAAAATAAATGATTGCCTATAAGATATAAGAGGAAACAGGGTGAAGGAGATATAGAATAGAAGCTATGATGGACAGTGACTGTAATAGGGTTGGTGGGGGGGACCTGATGAAGGGGGTAGTTTAATCATCACAATATTGCTCATATAATTGTAGGTTAATGATACTAAAATAAAATAAATTGTAAAAAACAAAAAAGAATAGAAGCTAGACAACTTTATACTTTGTTTTGTAGACTTGTGTTTGGAACCGTGTAAATACTTTATAAACTTACATTTTGAAAAAGTAATCCTGGAAAATAAAATATACTACAAAGATATACTGTGGACCAATTGACCCTAAATGTGAATTCAGTTTGCATAACCACAGAGAGGAGCTACTTTGGGGGTTCTAAAACTTCAGCTTGATTGCAGGTCCCTAGGGGATACATGGCCCAGGGGAGGTAAGAACTAGAGGAACAAAACCAAAACCCATTTAAACTCTTTTCAGGAATCATTTTGTTGGAAATGTAGGTACTTTGTCTGAGATGTGTGTGTGTTGCATGATAGAGCAAATGCACAATGATTTGATAATATATCGTTCCCAGTATATATGAAAACCAGGATTCACAACTTTGGGAGAAAGGAGATGTAGAACTGATGTTAAGCAGAATCTGTAATCCTGAATTTGAATTGAAAGTATTGTGGAGTGTATATCGTATGAACTCATGATACATTTACCTTAAGAAATACAAATTTCCTGGCTCTGTCTCCCAAAAAGACCTAGAAACGATGAGTGCTAGTTGGCGGAGAGCACCCCAGGAGTGCCCAGGAGTGAGCTCCAGAAATACCATTTCCCACTGAAGGGAGCAAGGTTCTTTGGAGAAACAGTTGGTTCCACATTTAGAGCAGGAAATGCACAAGATGTGCCTGGAACATCTTGTCATACCAGACAGAAAGTCCTCAAAGACTGAGATTACTACTAAGATTGCCTCAAAGACTAAGGAAACAACTTTAAGAGACTCCCACTAACCGAAGATGGGACAGTTTGGAAATCAACAAGACAGTAACTGCAATAGATTAGAATGCCTCAGATAGATTTACATTCATGAGTTCATATTGATTCTAAAAGATAATTTGTCACACTTGAAGGGCTGGTGAATTGATTTTTCTTTCTTTTTCTTTTTTTTGGATCACTGGGAAATAAGGAAAAACAAAAATTTTTTAAATCAAACATTTATCCTGCCTTCCCTACATAGACGATTGCACTGGTTAACCAAACAGTACAGAAGTTTCTCTTCTCTTTATAGAAGTATTACAGGTGATAAAAAGAAAATCTAGACTGTAATAGGGTTGGTGAGGGGGACCTGATGAAGGGGGTAGTTTAATCATCACAATATTGCTCATGTAATTGTAGGTTAATGATACTAAAATAAAATAAATTGTAAAAAAAAGAAAAAAAAAAGAAAAGAAACACATTTAACAATGAAAAAAAAAGAAAATCTAATGGTAGAATTACAGTATAATCATCATCTTTCAACATCTAATGAATTAAAATGGATCTAGGAATTGGACATCGATAGTTGCTAGTATCACAAAAAAGGGAGAAACTAAATATTGTGTGAATCCTGATGGGAAAATAAAGCATCCAGAAGGCAATCCTACCTGTGTGCAGGCTCAGTCTGCTAGAGAGAGGGAGAGAGAGAGGGAATGAGAGGTGGAGGGGGAATCCACAGCTGGAAGCTGAGACACTGTGAGACACAGCAGCCAGGCGCAGTGCATGGGCCTCACTTGGCTTCTGAGTCAAATAAGGAAATTTTTTAAAAAATCATGACATTTGGGAGGCAATCTAAAATTTGAACGCAAGCTAGATATTTGATGATATTGAGGACTTCTTGCTATGTTTTTTAGATGTGATAGTGGTATTGTAGCTATCTACATTTTTTAGAGTCACTTTTAGAGATTCATACAGAACTGTTTATGGAAGAAATTCTATGATGTCTGGAATTCACTTCAAAATAATGCAGATGGAGTGGAGGAAGTGAGTGGGGGTGTGTATAAAACAACAGTGGCCATGAGTTCGTAAGTGTTGAAACTGACTGATAGGTATCATTTTATGTGCCTGAAATCATCTTGTATATTCTATCTTTGTACATGCTTGGAATTTTCCATAAGAAAAAGTTAGAAAATAACACCTACTATGTACCAGGCCCTACGCTGGCACTGACACTCCTCAGCCATGAACTGGCATTACGGAGACACGGATTCAAAACTTCCTTCATGACTGCACATGTGGGAAGGGAGAAGAATTTGGTGGCAACGCCCTTAACTCTCCCCTTACTTGATGAGATGAATATGCAGTTTCCTTTGCCAAATTGGAAATTGAGAGCAGAATGCAGCCCTGTCTAAACTGCTCCTCTGTGGAGCCTGTTGAAGGCGGGAATCATTACTCAGGGTCCAGCTGCAGAGCATTCTCATCCACCCAGAAACACATGCAGATGTGTGCGAGATCAAAATAGGCCCACATGTGGGTTTTAACAAAGGACAACCAGACAAAAGCCCCACAGATGCGCCTGACCTCTCCCTTGGCCTCTGGGCCTTCCATGGAAATGTGAACTTTCCTTTGACACCAATATGACACCCTCTGGGCAGTTAACAACAGTCCCATAGAGAGTGGGCAGTGCCCTTTGACTGCATCAGGGCCGGGGGACCCAGTGCTCTAAATTGCTGGCATTCACGCTACAATCTCCTCTTATTTCTGGGCTCCACCCTTTTTTGCAGTTCAGCTCCATGGTCCTTGAGGGTAGAAACATAAATTCATCTGGACAGTCCCCTGCCCACAGTGGTGACCTTTACTGTACATGCCTGGAATGTTTTCCCAAGGAATCGAGAGAAAATGGCTTCATCAGAGAGAGAGAGATGTGGTACTATGGGAATGCACAGCAGAGGCCTGAGCCTGTACACGTCTCCCTGGGCTTGCACTTGACTTACATTTGGCTGGCAGTGAGGGCGCATTCCTGTGGGACCCATATGGCTAGCGATTCACTCAAACACGTGCCAGTCCTGAGCATTAGAAACTTGGAAGATGTAGCAGGAAAAAGTCTTTGCTTTGAAAAGCTATCAGAAAAGTTCAGTTTAGGTCAGGGTGTGATTAGACTATGACTGAGTTGTCAGAGGGGGGAGAGACAATTTCCAACTACACTGGTGAAGCTGAGGAAGTACAGTGTGCAGCAGACCTTAAAAGAAGAATAAAATTCCCAATTTCAATAGTCAAGAGACTGGGGTGGGGCCCGGGGGGCACGAGGAGAACAGAGCAGAATTCCTGCTGGAGGGACTGTCTTGAACAATGCCATGCAAATACCAGACTTCATAAAATCTTCTGCAGGTGTCACGGGTGGGGACCTGTAAAAAGGCAAGGAGAGCTGCCGAACCTCAGGAACGGAGATGGCCCATTTTATTTCCTCCTTGCTATTCACTAGTCTTTAAGAATGCCAGTGATCTTCTCTGGAAAGAAAGACAGAAAGCACAGGGGTCAAAATGGTCAAGTATGGCTTGATAATACATGCAACCAATTAACCAGTCCTGAAAGAGGTGCTTGAGAATCACAAAATCATGTGGGACTCAGCCCCGCTCACCCATCCCAAAGAGGCTGTTTGCTGACCTCTGGAACCCAGGCCTTCCCGATCTCAGGTATGGCACCAACTTCTTGGTAGACAATGAAAGATGCGCATGTTTTTTATGAGCCTCCACGCTGTTACCATGTGGGGCTAGACAGGTCTGTTCTGGGGGCCTGTGCTGTGCACCATGGGGTGCTCATCAGCCTCCCAGGCCTCTGCCCACTAGATGCCAGGAGGATTTACTCCCCTAGGGGTGACAGCCAGAACTGTCTCCAGACATTTCCAAATGTCTGCTGGAGGTGGGGGGAGCAGGGGTGGGGGCAAAATTGCCCCCACTTGAGAACCACGATATGAAGAAACCAAAATCATATTAAAAGTTTACATTTATTGGGTACTTTTTATATTCAATCTTCTCTATTATTTTCATATATTAAACCTCAGAATACCCAGAAGTATAGGTACAATTATTCTTCACATTTGAAAGATGAAGAAATTGGGGGTGAGAAGGGTTTATCGACTTACTCAACTCAGCACTCCTCATGAGTAACAGATTCAGGATCTGACCCAAGCTGTCCAACACTGATACCTCCCTCTTAGTCCCAAGCTGTATCACCCCGCACCCTGGAGTCCCCAGGAGCCTCTGGCCTGGTTGAGTAAACCAAATGGGATAGCCCCACAATACAGGAGACCCAGCCAGCAGTCCCAACTTAATTGCTGGGACTCAGACTCAGCAAGCCCCCAGGTGGTGCACACGTTGCCCAGGCGGCTCTGGGAGTGCCTCTCCCTGCCTCTCCTTGAGGACCCGTGGCTTGCCTCCCTCGCCGCAACATCTTTTCTGGAACAGCTGCTGCCCCTGTTAAGGCCCCATAATCAGACCCCTTTGCTTATCATCACGTTGGCCTCTTCGTGATGGAGTACTAGCCACCCTTTAGCTTCAACAAGGAGGTGGGGAAATTTTCCCCAAAGGGGTAACAATTGTCCTGTAAGGCATGGGACATGAAGGTTGGTTACAGAGCCACAGGGGCCATTATGCCTCCCCCACAACACACATCAGTTCCCCCTCCCTTCGTAACTGCACTGATGGTCATTCAGGTATTCACACCACCCCCACAGCCTTGCTTTTAGGCAATATGGATGTGACTAGCCAAAAACATTCACAGACAAATCTCAGTTCAGATCCTGGTCCTACTGGGTCCCAGGTGGGCAACCTTGCCCAAATTAATTGCCTGTTTGGGCCTCAATTGCCTCATCTATGTAACAGTATAAAAGAAAAAAACTACCATGTAGAATTTTCATTTCTATAGATTAGAAATAATATATTCTGCAAAATTCCTGGCACACAGTAAGTGCTCGTTAGTGCTGTTATCCTTATTATCAGTCATTAATCCCTTCACAGGGATTGCTTTGCTAAGTTGCTTTGTGTTATTTACAGCGAGCTGAGAGCACACGGAATGCAGAGATAAACATTTTGATGGCAGATAGGTGGTAAAAGATGGCTAAGTACGGGATAGCCTAGATTCAAGGATGGCAAGTATCCAGATTTTAGGTGGTGATCATTTCACAATATATACAAATAATGAATCATTATGTCATACACCTGAAACAAATATATGTTATATGGCAATTATATATATATCAATTTTTAAAAATCAGAGGTACCAAAGGACGCTGGGAAGATTCCTGCTGTAACATTTCTGAAGACACAGTGCCGGGATCATAAGGTAGGTACCAACTGTGGGGAAAACACTTTAGGACAGGGTAGGATTTGTGGTGTCCTCTGGGTCACAGTGTGCCTACTATGTGTGCCAGGATTGACCGAACATCCTGCAGCCCTGCCTCTGTATGCTCGGCACCCACAAGCCCAATGGACAATGACACTCACCTATGTGCGATGCCCAACCATTTCCTATTTCAGTCCTAGTTCATTAATCTGGCTCCCAGCGAATGAACTTCAGTAGGTTGGTCTTCAGTGAGTCATGAGCCAAGACCAGTCCCACATGATCTCTGAGTCGAAACTCCCATTGCTTTATGCCAATTTCTGAATTACTGATTCACCTATTTCCTACCAGTTTGCATCCATCCAGAAACCCAGATGATATAACTCATTTCTGGGTATTTCCTTAAAGTCTACAGGGACTACTGCGAACAGTTGTGCAAGTCATACAAATAATAATGTGTACCACTTACTGGGTACCTATTAGATAAATTTGAATTCTTATATTGCCCTTGCAAGGTTCTTTTTTTAAAAATTTTATTAAAGTATCATTGATATACAATCTTATGGTGGTTTAAAATATACAACACAGTGGTTCAAGAGTTACCCATATTATTAAATCCTCACCCCGTCTCGAGCAGTAACTATCTGTCAATGTAGTAAGATGTTACAGAGCCATTGACTATATTCTCCATGCTGTACTACTATGCCCATGACCAATTTATATTGTGATGCCCTTGCAAGGTTCTTATCTCCATAACGCATCTGAGGAAGGAACAGAAGTTCAGAGAAGTTAAGCGAAATCCCACCTGTCTAAGCCAGGATTCAAAGCTAGGATGGTCTGACTTCTTTTCTCCCATTCTAAGCTACCTCCCTCTCCTAATTCGCCTTTGATGTGTGAGTGTATAAAGTCTTCTTTTACTTTATATACTGTCTGCGGAGCCAACAGTGATTGAATGAACAAAGTCAAGAGGAGGAAATGGGAGTAGACACTCAGGAGAGCCCCAGGAAAGAAGGAAGAAAGGCAAAAAAGGAGGGAGGGAGAGGAAGGGCAGAGGGAAGGAGAAAAGAAGGATGGAGGGAGGAAGGAAGGAAGCCGCTTTTTCCTGCTTTGGTAATAGTGACTCAGAGGTGTGTTTCCAGCTGGCTTGCTGGTGGAGGGGGTGGAGACCCTGACGGCTGGTGGAGTCCATCAGTATCACTCACAAAGCATGTGCCCTCTGAGGAGTGTTGACAGCAGCATTTTCCCCTTAGAGGGAGGGGCATTTCTTGCTCACGTGGATGGGCACATGTGAGGGGTATTTGACAAGGAATGCATTACAGACTCAATAAAGAAGCTGCATGCCCCACAAGAAGAGTCACTCCAAAGTGCTATGGAGAAAATGGGAAGATGTCTCAGACACTGACGGGACGCTGTCTGAGATGTCCCAGAGCCCCCAGTTCTGAGCCTTGTACCCAAAGCTCTGCATCACAAAGGCTGTATTTAGAAATCAGGGAAGTTTTAAAATTGGCGCATTTCTGTAAACACATAGATTTAATTCCAATTTTACAGTTCAGCTACTTCCTGTAACACACAGTTCATAAAGCATTTACAATGTTGTTTGAAATCTATTACTATTTACATTCCCTGCCCTCCATGAAGGTAAGATGGATCTAGGAACTTGGCCAGAGTCCCAGGGAAACAGCTAGGATTAACTAGAAACCACAAAATCTACAGCAAAAACAAGAGCCCCAAATGGGATGTAAAGAGAAGGAGGAACCGCAAAGAGAAGCTTCCCAAATGGAGAGGCTCCGGGTCACATGTGGCCATGCCCAGGAGACGTGGGAGGCTCCTTTAGGTGACCAGAGAGGTATTCAGACCTACCTCACAGCCTATATTTTATGTGCATTTGTTTTTCCAATAATCCATCCAAAGCCACCTCCATTTGGTACCAGGGATGGATGTAAATGTCTGTTGCTTTGCATCATGCAAATTTCTCCAAAGGTAACCTGCACCCCAGGAACTTTCTTCTAACACTGCCCTTGGTCAGTTGACAAGGAGACTGTGCCCAGCGTGAGCCCAAAGATGTCCTCTGACTGGCCCCGGAGGGAGTTCACTCACCCCACGTGTAGATTCAGGTTTGGTGAGGCCTCAAGCTTCTATAATTTCTGGCCCTTTGAAAGCAAATGAATATGAAGATACAAATACGAAATCAGGTACCGGGCCTCAGGAAGGCGTGTACAAGAAAAAGTCCCCAAAGTTTAAACCTACCTTTGTGGGAAACTCCCATTAGGTAAATCTCACTGAGCTCTGACGACCTAACAAGATCTTTGGCGGCTCCTGTCTGGCGGGAGGAAGCAGGGCTTCACCCTATTTCCTTGGCACACAGAGATGACATCTGACTGCTGATTTTCAAGCCCGGAGTTGAAATTAGGAAGATTCGAGTAAGAAGTGAAAAGAAACTCAGCAAGCCTGAGAATTATTATTAGATTGAAACACTGAGTTAGTCCATTCAAAAGCAATCATTTAAAAAGATCATTTTAGAAACTGTTATTTTACAGAATATTTACTGTTTTAAACAAACTTACGAGACACCATTGACCATCATTTTACATTTATAGATTTTTGTTGCTGCTCCTTCTTTGAGCCCGTAAATCCCCGGAGGCACAGATGGCCTGTGTCTTGGGACCCGACACGCCCAAAGTGAGCCAATATGAGTTACATACCACGCATCATACTCAGTTTTGCCTTTTGCCTTTAAAGCGGGCCTGGCTTCCAGTATGGCAAGTCTAAGGCAGGAAGCCCATCTCATTTCTTGCTTAAATTGCATCCTTTGGCTACTAAAGCTGCTGTGATATGATGAACAGAAGAGGGAAACATTTCAGGATCCATAGTGAATTAAACCAGTGAGCCAAGAAACCATACCCAGCAGGGACAAATAGTCCCATGCCTCCTAGGGTCTGGAAGCTATGCCTGCAGAAGTACAGACAGCACCTCAGACCATAGTGGGCCATGCAAACAGGCTCTAGCCAGGTTCCCCAACAACCTGCATTTGAGCTCAGCATCTGCAGATGCAGCTGGAAGCACTCTGACCCAGGAGCACAACCTGGACCTAGGACATGTCCTCTGGATGCCATGGCCTTTGTTTAGGGGAAACCCCAGGCCAGAGAGGGAACTGAAACTGCTAATTAGGGACACAGCAGCATGTCAGGAAACCAAGTGTGACTCTGGGAGGGGTAGAGTAAGGTTCCGGTTGGGAGGAGACTCTGGTCCGTAAGAGGAGGGCAGTGGGGAAGACAGATGCGCTCAAGGGAAAGCAGGGCCCAAGGCTGCCAGCCGGCTGTTCTTGGCTACAGGCCCTGACAAGTCAGGGTCTCCTGGGTGGCCAGAAACGGTTCTCCAAGGGCTGGAGTGGGTTGCCATCCAGCTTCAACCCACCCAGGAGAGCAGGTGTCTTGCCAATGGGTTTCAGCCCCGGGCAAGTTCGCTATGGATTCAATGAAACCAAAGAAATTGACAGCAGAACGTTCTTTGGGGTGAAAGGGTTTATTACCCGGCTTGCTCTCCCGGCGGTAGGTGGAGCACTAGCATCTCTGCCTCCGCGCAGAGCACTGAGCCGAGCTCTCTATATAGCACAGTAATAGCTTATTGCCTATGGGTGTGGAAGCGGTAGCCTAACAACAGGCCACTTACAGCATCAGGCAGCTTAAGTTCAGTGAGGATCCCGGCCATAGGAACCCCAACTTCCCTACAGGTGGGGAGGCTGGAACCATCCTTCTCACTCCTGTTGACAGGAAGGGAACAAAACTGTTCTAAGGAGGTCTCTGCTCATAGCAAATCTCCCTCTGGAAACTTCTTGCTGGCATTTCCTGGTTGTTGGTCTTCTCCCACCAGGGAGAACATGCCTTACCTAATAATAATAGCTTCCTCTTACTGAGCTCTTAGTGTGTGCTAGGAATCGCTCCACTTATTTTACCTTAAATTGTCTCACTTAATCCTCCCAATGCTACTTCATGCCTCAGGAACCCAAAGTTCAGACCCTAATTTATTTGCCTACGATCACACAGCTAATTAAGTGCTGCAACTAACATGTCAGTCCTGGATGTATGATTCTAAAGCCATTTATTAGATGCTTGTTAAAATTCGCTGAACTAGATCCTACTGAATATGAAAATATGAATATAGTCAAATCTTGAGCTGCAATGATTAAAAAATAATCCTAAAGCAATTAATCCAAAATTCATCAAAATTTGACCCTGGAATATACTTTTGTCCATATATTTGAGCCATATGTTTGAAAATGGGTATGTTTACTATCCTAGGAATTTACAACTCTAAACAAAGTGATAAAGATACTCAGTAGAGGAGCTCAAAATCATGAGTTTTCCAACACTGTTTTTCTTGCTAGATCTTCTCCCTACATGGAGATCAGTCCTGAGCTTCCCACTTCTTTCCATCCGAATCCTCTCCATTTTTTATTTCCAGCCCTGAGCTCCCTTGAGCTTCCAGATTCATATATTCAACTGCTTATTGGACATCTCCACTTGGATGGTTACCAGGCATCTGAAACATCAGCCACAACAGAACCCTGTGCTCCACCACCCTGCAACCTGTCCCTCTCCACCTCAGGGAATGACATCACCCTCCACCCCAACGCTCAAATCCAAGACATAGACATCATCCCTGATCCCTTTTCCTCTCCCTCCACATCCCATCCACGGCTGATTCTTGTGGATTCCAACATACATCCTGGATGTTTTCTAAGCTATCACCTGTTCAGGGTGTTCACAGAAGAAACTTGTCCTCTCACCTGCAAAATGGGTAGCTCAGTGAGTCTTTTCTTAATTTCTATTTCAGTACTCAAACTGTTAAGAAAAATGCCAGTGTTTTCCAGGGATAGCCCTGCTCAGAAGAAGCAGATGGTCCTTTCCAGGTCTGTAATTCTGATACAAAATCTAAGGTGTCAGACATTCCATTACCACAATATTTCCTGGTCTACGCATCAATTCAGTGTGACAAAATTCTCCTCTTGGGAAAACATTTATCTATTTTAAGTGAGGTTTTTCTTTTGTTTCATTTTTTGCTTTTCTGGTGCCAACTGTTTCAAAAAAATAATAAAGCTTTAAGAAGATTAAACAGGTATATCATCTTTACATAAAAACAAAAGCTGAAGGTTAACTCATTTGACAAGTATGTATTTTTTCTTAAATGACAAAGACGGTCTCAAAGTAAACTGGGCAATCACAAACTCCCTTAGCAGCATTAAATAAATTCCTCTTCTGTGAAGTGTCAGGAACTGTTTATTTCTCCATGCCCTCAAAGGCGATCTGGATTTTCAGTTAGCCATCACAGAGGTGGACTGAAATGAGAGATGTAGTTGCTGGTAGATGAATTATAATTTTTTTTCAAATATTTTTAACACACTCCTCTAGTTATGCAACCAACCTTACAAAGTAGATCTTAAAATCTTGGAGTCTGTAACACTTTGGGTCAGTTTATATAAGAGAGAGAGAGAGAGAGAGAGAATGTGTGTGTATGTGTGTGTGTGTGTGTTAATCTTGCCCAGGATTCCTTAGTCATCTGCTGTGGCTGGTCTGTGAGAACTGACCGGCTGCAAGCAGTTCTGCAGAAACACAGATAGCACCACACCAAGGCTGTGGTCTTTAATATACATTCCTGGGAAATGTAATCCTTGTGGTTTCCAATCTCATTTCTCTTAGAATACAGATACGAGTGAGTTTTACTTTGAACAGAACACGTGCACTTTGGTTTGCGTTAAGGTTAATTGGAGATGTAAAGAAGGGAGAGCCATTTGGGATCAATATTTGCTAAATCTACATCTCCATTATATGGCATCAGACTTAATTAGTGCTTAAATTCTAACTTAATAGTGACAGGCTTCCCTCAGTTTACATTTCTGAGATTAAACAAACCATCAGCTGCTCAGTGGCCCTCTTGAAGAAGAAACACAGAAAAACAGGCCTAAAGTGAGTTTTGGTCCCTACTCCCTCCTTCCTCACCTCTGTTCCCCATACATTCAACAAACAAACAAACAAACCAAAAAAAATAGTTGCTCACAGCCCAGCTGTTAGGAAAACATAAACTCTGAATTGACAACTAAGTTGAGCACATAAATATCCGCAGTTTATTTGATTATAATTTGCAGGAGTGGACTCGGGGTCATAGAGTGACTGATAACTTAAGTTTACTGCATTGATAATGGAGAATACATCCTAATGTTCTTCTGTTACCCAAGAAGCTACCAGTTAATGACTGAAACTTTAAAAACAACAGCAGCAATTAACTCACACTCCCTGCCTTTCTACTAGACAGCTCTTGGCTAACTAAGGCTACCTACAAAAACACTGTTTAAAAAAAGTAGATCTGGAAGGCTGGGTCCATCATCTGACATGTTAATGAGACAGGATCTTCTTAGATTAGGGGGAATGTGATGGAATTGGGCTCTATTTAACTTCCTGGATCATGCAGAGGGATAATTCTAGCGAAGCAGAGAATTTAATTTCCTATCTCAGTGTGCTAAGTAAGTATGGAGATGATTCCCTAAAAAGAAAGACAAGTTTGAAGCAACTTTGAGTCATGGTTAATAGAGCAGGATGCAGCTGTGGTCAGATACAGCTAAGGGAGAGCAGGAAGGTAGCCTGAAATCGTAGGTATAAATTAAATTCTCTGTGGTTAGGTGGCTTTTTAGGGCTGTGAGTTTGGGTTTACATGACTCACCATCAAGCGTGGAAGAAGGAGTTGACTCAGACATGAACCAAAGGTAATGAAGCTGAAGCTTCAAGGTTCCGGCATGTGTTGGCTTCAACCTTTGCCCACAGATCATGAACCCAAGCCCTTTAACTTTATTAAGTCATTAATATGTATGTTTAATTCTACCCATAGTATTTATGCCGTGAGGCTTAGTGGTTCTATCAGGGGAGGTAGTAGGGTATATTGGTTAAAATCAGAAGCCTAAGTTGGAAAACCTGTTTTCAGCTTTCCAAGTTGTATGACCCCCCTGAACACCAATTTCCTCCTCCAAAAAATAGAAACTCGGTACTTCGAATGCCTGGCACATAGAAGAATTCAATGAATGGCAGGTGTACAAGTAAGTGCGGCTTAGCCTCCTCAGTCAGTTATTCACTTAGCAGCCGGAGAACTGGCTGAGACCTAGAAAGAAGACAGACAGAGAAGCTGCAGCCAGAAGAGCGCATTCAAACCCAGAGGCAGAGCAGGTCCCAGCCTGCCGAGATGCTCCGGCGGCTTCCCATTACCCCTAGAGGGAAAGCGACGTCCTCCAAGGGCCTTGGTGTCCTGCCCCTCTCCCCACTCTCTGATCTCACGCCCTCCCACCCTGTCCCCCTCACTCCCTCTGCTCTAGCTACATTTTTCTCCTTGCTGTTCCTCAAACATGCCAAGTATCTTTTTGGTCTTGGGGCCTTTACACCCAGTGTTCCCTTTGCCTAAAACTCCCTTCACACATGTGCCAGCTTGCACCTCACAGCCTTCAGGTCTCTGCTTAAATGTCTTTCCAGAAAGAACTTCCCTTACCACCTTAGGTGTAGAGAGGAAAGACTTGATCTGAAGGGCCAACCAGAAACCATCCCTGCCTCCTCCCACCCCCAGTGATGTTGGACTCCTTGGGAACAATTAAGCATTGAACATGAAGAGTTACAATTTTAGGGGCCTGAGTAGTGACCCCATTGGCCAAGTATAACCCTGAGGAGTATTGTTCTTCTTCAAGAATCATTTTGACCCTCATCAGGAATTTGTATTAGTTCTTGTTTCTTTGCTTGTTATGTGGCACATCCTAGCAAAGGGTTGTTCAATTCAACTTTAAAGGGGTTGGAGAGAGGACTCTGCAGCTCTGCAACTCCTCACGCCTCCTGGGTCTTGGTGAGAGTGGTTTGTATGGCACACAGGAAGCCCTGCCTAGTATAAATGTCCAGTTCATTTAGCATGATAATAAGAAACAGTCTCTTTTCTGTGCTGGCTTTCTCATCTTCTCATTCCTGCCAGGTGATGTGAACATTGTAGTTCACTCTACTTGTTTGCGCCCTGCAGTATTTTAAACAAATGATGTAAATTTAGGAATTTTAACTACTAAATCGTATTGTTGCCATCCTAGAATCATTAAGTCTCTAAAATCAATGGTAGCCTTGTCTGTGTGTGCTGCTGTGCATTTCCAAGAGCGGTCTGGCAGTTTCCAAATGTCACCACTGTGCTTTGCATTTTAATCTCCCACACTGTAAACTCCTTGGCTGGGTGCTGGGTGAGTGTTAACATGAAGGGAAAGCTGGTAAATTTGATACCCAGGTCCTTCACTCCCTTCTTCCTCCTCCTCCACCTCCACACCCAGGGTACACATACACGCACACACACACACACACACACACACTAGAGAGCTCCATGCTAAAAACAGAGGTCAGCAGAATGGTTCTTCCAGGTTTTAATATCAAGCCCTCTGTTGCCTTTATTTGGAGTGACAGGAAACTGGAACTCACAGGACATATTTGACTAACAGTAACAGTGAAAAGCCACAGAAATAGGATTTGTACTCAAGGTTTTCAAACAAAGCTAATTTCCCCTTTGTTTTTAGTAGTTGTTCATTGAGGACTTGCTAAGTCCTGCGCTTTGTGCTCAACACGCCTAGTGCTCTTCCTGCATTAATGCATTCATTCCCCAGACCCTGTGAGGTACATACTATGACTTCCATTTCGTAGGCCGGAAAGCCAGGGCAGGACCCTGAGGCTCAGGGACTCCCCCGGTTCACAGAGCTGGAATTTGAACCCAGATCTACTGTGCTCTTCACCATCACATGATATTGTCCTTGTGTCACCTTCTTCAAGACAAAACAGTTTCATGGAGGAAGCACTGGGTTTAAAGAAAGAAAGCTTTGCTCAAGAACCAGCTCTGCGTCCAAACTTGGGCAAGTAATATGAGCCTTGTGATTTCATCTGTTTTTCCTGCCTATGAAATCCCACCAGAATTGTTGAGAGGCTCACATAAGATAACATATGGAAAACCATTTTGCAAACTGAAGCGTGCTCTAGAACACATCATCAAAGCCTGCTCCCATGGTACTATGGCATCATGTCACTTGCTGTGTTTGAATTATAATGAATGCAAAGGATAAAGGCCTGTGTTAACATAGTTCATGAGCCTGGTGGTTGGGTTTCACATGAAAGAGAAGAGTCCCAAAGGTTGTGAATTTGGGGTCAAGCTGTGTGTATTACAGGGTAGTTTTTGAATTTGTGTATCATATTGCCCAGGGCAATGTCTACCAGAAAGGCGCTGTACCTTTCCAGGAGGAAGGAGAAATGAAAAGATTCTCAGTGCATCTGTAACTCTATACAGCAGTAAGTCTCTCTCGGCAGGGCTCACATCACACTGTTTACAATCTTTGGAGAGAGTGACAATGCGTGCCGGAATGTCAGCGCAACCAGAGCTATCCCTGCCCTTGTAAGAATGCGTCAACATCGAATTAGAATTGACATTTGGTTTATGATTTGTTTCACTCTTTAGCCAATAGGTTCTCACAAACTCCCACTCAGGTCCCCTCAAAAATCCACCTCTATTTCATTTATAATTCTGAGTGACTGTAGCTAGGGGCAATGGTTAGGATTCAGCATCTAGTTAAAAATATTTCCCAGATTCAGTTTTGATTGGAAATTACCCACCATTCCTACAATTTGTAATCTAAGTGCCAGGCACCCTCTTGGAGTTATAACCCCTGAGGCTTTCCTTATTAGAGCTGGTAGAACATTAACTACCCCCTGCAAGGGATTTGATGGCCAGTGTTAAATTAGGTCTTCGTAGACATAAGAAAAGAGAAAATTGAGGCAATAAGCCAAGTAATTAAGGATGAGAAATCTAACCCTTCCTCATCAGATATAGGCAGAAAATGCTTTTAGAATTCCCCTTTACCCTTTTTACTGCATTGTTTTGTTTTGAAATATTTGTATAAAGAACTTAAATGAAGATTTAAAAATAAAAATAAAAATAGGGGAGAAAAAGAAATACTGAATGTAAAATACAGAACATATCTGGTATTTGTATGTGAACTCTGACTCCAAGCAGAAGGAACAGTTTGAGATCAAAGTTCCTTGAAAAATTGGAAGCCCATTATTGGCATACATGCAAACAAAGGTATAAATACTACCAGACTATATTTGGGAATACAAATTAATTTTTACTTTTCATATGGGACAAAGGAGCTCTTCATAAAACTTGACCTTGAGAGCTCACCTGGGTTTGGGACAGAAAACCTATGTCTTTGTAGTTCAAGTTGTTTCTGAGGCACTGGCTAGAAGTTTGACTCCTGAGTGAACCAGTAAGATTTGCTGTTCTAAGACCTCCACCATCAACTCTGACCCCCCAATCAGCTGTATTAATATTCTCAGCAATTCATTACAAGGGGTATACATGAGAGAAAGTAGATGGATCCACTCAACAAGTCCTAGAATGCATGTACTATTGACTCAATCTTTTTTCTAAATTGTAGTTAGTTGACATATTAGTTTCAAATGTGTGACATGGTGATTTGACAATTACATGCATTATGAAATGTTCACCATAAGTGTAATTGCTGTCACCTTACAAAGATATTACATTATGGACTATATTCCTTATGTTGTACTTTTCATCCCCACGACTTATTTATTTTATAACTGAAAGTTTGTATCCCTTAATCCCCTTCACCTATTTTGCCTGTCTCCCCCATTCTCCTCCCCTCTGGCAAGCACCAGTTTGTCCTCTGTATTTATGAGTCTGTTTCTGTTGTTTATTCATTTGTTTTGTTTTTCAGATTCCACATGTAGGTGAAATTATATGGTGTTTATCTTTCTCTGTCTGAATTATTTCACAGCATAATACTGTCCTGGTCCATTTATGCTGTCATGAGTGGCAAGATTTCATTCTTTTTTATGGCTGAGTAATATTCCAATGTATATGTACATATATATATATTATTTGTTTGTTTCCATATCTTGACTATTGTAAATAATGCTATTGACTCAATCTTATCTTTATTATAGAAGCCACTAGTTAGGGTATTACTTGGATCTCCCTGTCTTGAGAAATGAAAATGAAATTACCTGTAATCAGTGGAAAGTCACCATTTAGGCTTATTATTTAACCTACAGCTTTATGTTACAGCCTTTGGGGAAATTTAACCTTTCAGAAGCCTTTTGGCAACATGATGGGCAAGGTGAAGTATTCAGGAAAATGCAATGGAAAAGATGAATGGCTGGTCTGTGTGCTAATCTGAAAGCTATATTAGATGACTTTGGATACTTTGGGCAGTAAATACTGCAAACATCAACCCAAACTGACTTAAACAATAAAGACATTTATTATTTCACATAACAGGAAACCCAAAGGCGGGTGGGTTCCAGATGGGATGCGACAGGGCTCTCTCCTATGTCTCTCTGACTCTCTCTGCCCATCCCCTGTCCAAGAGCAAGAGGGATGCCGCTCTGAAAATATATCCAAACACAACAACATCCACAGGAAGAAGAATTTGTCTCCCCTCACTCCTCTTTTTTGGGAATAAGGAAATCTTTTCCCAAACCCCTCAGCAATGTATCCCTTTTCACTGGACAGAATTGGATCACATGCCTGTACCTAAACGAATCAGTGGGACTCCCATGATTGGCTGAAACAGAATTTTCCCATGGGGTTCATCTCCTGCATTACATCAGGGAGAGACAGAGAACTGGGAGGAAGGAGGGATGTGTCTTGGGTAAGCACCCAACTCCAGAAACCTTGGTATAAACTGAATCTGAATATAACATTACCACATGCTTTATCCTTTCAAGACATTACTCACAGTTTACTCTGTAGAGTTTTCTATTAGATTTTTATGTGAAGCATCATTTTTCTCTGACCTCGTGCTGCAATCGTGTTTCTTTTTTCCCTACTAGAGACCACAATGGAAATCCTACTATAAAAGCACTTGAGTGCTATCAAAGGATCAGACCATATAAGGTTCTAGGGACCTTTTTATTTTAAATAAGAAACAAAACTATTTATACTTTTACAAGGAGTCTGCCCTATTTTAGTAAATATTTGGCAAAGCTTCTTGATTAAAAGAGCAAACTGACCCTTGTTCTGCAGGGTTGTTTTGCCATAACTGAAATTGTTCATTAATTTTCTGAAAATAGAAGCAGCAAGTGTGTGTTCTTTTGCACTCTGACTAAAGCAGTGCTTCCTGTGATTTGTTTAAAGCTGTGTTTACTCAGCATAATTACTCAGGTATCTTTGAAAACTTGGTTTTGATCAGACCCTGTTCTGAGTCACAATAACCAAATGTTACTATTGGAAAATAATCTTCTGTAGACGGAGCAAAGATGCATTAATCTAGCCCTGGAGAGTGTGGCATGTTTGACAATACATTTCAAGCTGGATTTTGGAGGCCCTGGATTTGGTAACAAGCCCCAACTGTTTTGAGAAACAGAGATTTCTCTAGATTATTAAACAGTGTGCATTCTGAGAGAAGCTTACTGAGTACCATGTGTTTCTAATACATTCTGTGGTGTGGGGTTTGTAGAAAACACTCCAAGCCCAACCACCTTTGCTTCTTTCAAGGTATTCTCTTGCCAGCTGAATATGGAAGGGTAGTGTCTTTAAGTCATTCTCAGAAACTTTTGTAGGACAGCCTTCTTGGACATTATCCCAAGATGTCACAGAGAAGGTTGGGCTGAGGCTGGCCAGCAGGCTGAGTGCAGGATGTGAACGTGGCTTGCCATCTGTCCCAGTCATGATAAAATATGGCTCTGCCTCCAAGCCCTGTTCCCCCATCCTCTGGTCTAAATGAACAGTTTCTGATCTTAAATCAAAGCTGCTCAGAATTCAAATTATCACTAGATACCAAAGGGAGGATTTGGAAGATTTGGAATCCTAAAATTTCAAGACTGGAAATTGCCTTAAAGGTCACCTAATTCAACCTCATTTCTTAGATGGGTAATCAGAGAGGAGGTAATGGTGACTTGTCCCATGCCACACAGCCAGTTTCCTGTTTCTGTATCATTTCCTTGTTCCTTCCTGCTCTCTAGTTACTGGGAAATCCAAAATCCAGCTTTCAGGTGGGTAATACCAACAGAGGCTGGGATACTCTAGTTCTTCTGGTGTTCTACCATTTAAGTAACTGAAAAATGAGAAAAACAAAGGTCCTCGTTTCATCGGTTCAGTGAGATTAAGTAACATCTCAGAACGATGCTTGACACATGCTGAGAGCTCAACAAAAATAACCATCGTCACTTGTAGGGAAAAGGGGAGTTCCTGTGGCCAGGATCCTCACCTGACCCTAATCTACCTGATGGCATCATTGGCTGACTGTATAGGCTGATGCTTACACACCCATTGGCAATGAGCCATTATTGCCCCTGTTATTATATAAAGAAATCCGCCCAGTGCTCTGCCTGGAGGCAGAGACTGAGACGCATTGCAAACACTACAGAGGCGGATGTGATTCCAGCACTCAACCTGCCACCATGAGAATAAAGTTTTGTATAAACCCTTTTACCCCTGTCTTGCCAGTGGGTTTCAGCCCCCAGCAAGTTTGCTATGGATTCAGTGTGACCAAAGAAATGACAGTAGGACATTTCTTTGGGATGACCTGGCTTGTTCTCCCAGCTGTAGGTGGAGCACTAGCGTCTCTGCCTCCGCCCAGAGCACAGGGCCGAGCTCTCTATATAGTGCAGTAATAGCTTATTGCCTAAAGGTGTAGAAGCGGTCGTCTAGCAACAGGCCAGTTACATCATCAGGTGGTTTAAGTTCAGTGAGGATCCTGGCCATAGGAACCCCAACTTCCCCACAACCCCTAACATTCCTTGTTATTCAGTATCACTGAATCCAGAGTGAACTTGCCTCGGGGCAATCCCCCACGGGTGAGACACCACTATTCTTCACTCTTGACTGCTTCCAGAAGACAAAGTAATACAGTAGAATTAATTCCAAACTAGTAGAAGGTAAGAAATTTTTTTGTTCCTGCCATGCGACCTTAGATAAGTCACTCACCACAAATCCTGTTTCCTCAGCTTCCCCTGGATGGCCATTTCATATGGCAGTGCTTTGATAGCCATAAAATTCTATAGCAGAACATCTCAAACAGTAATGTGCATATAAATCACCTGGGGAGCTTGTTCGACTGCAGTCTGCTTCTGCAGAGCAGGCGTGGAGCCTGAGGTCTGGTATTTCAAACAAGCTCCCAGGTGACACAGACTGCTGGTCCACGGACCACATCCCCCCTTCTGATTTGCTAGGCATCGTAAGGGCAGCCCGCTGGTTACCAGGCTGACGACGACCTCCAAGGCCCTCAAACCGTCCAGTAGCAGCACCCACAAGACGGTGCACAATAGTGACACGCTGCTCCTAAAGATTCCATCAAAGTGGCTCTCTGTTTATACCCAGTTTGAAGGACTTCTGCGTTCATGAAGCATAGCCTTCCATCTCTGGGCAACCCCACCCTTCACTCCATATGGCTTTGCAGATCTAGCGACTGTGCCAACAGCACTCTAGAGGCCCTCCCCTAACAGCTGCTCCCCACTCCTTGGTCGCTCACACTTCCAGCCCACAGCTGGGCCGGGTACCAGAGTTGCTGCTGGGAGGACAGGTGTGATACCAGGAGACTAGTGGATGATAAATTAGACTCTCAGGCAGGGAGCTAGATTATGTTTCAAACAGTTTCTGGCCACCTTACAAGCTGTGGTGTGCACGGGGCATAAGTGAAAGTAGAGGCACAAAGAAATCTAGCAGAGCAGCTGGGAAATGTGAAAAACAGCAAAGAGGCTTGAAAACGAGGTGTGTTTGTGTGTTAAGAGAACTGCAGAAATGTTAACAGGTCAACACAGCTGAGAGGACTCACAGGCTCTAATTCAAAGTGGGCATGGACAGGTGACTGGGTGTTTGGAACTTAATTTGGGGACCTCTGGAAAGTCAGGAAGTTAGAAGAATTTGGTGTTTGAGGATGATTTCTTCCCCCAGGAAATGGGGGCCAGAGATGGCATGAGAAGTGTGATGTCCATGTTTGCTACTTGCTGCAGGTGGTTAACAAAGGGTAAGAAAAGAGGACATTTGGGCAGAGAAATGGGAACCAAAGAACAAAGGGAACCACCAGGTAATTCCCGCTTTCGAGTCAAGATTCAGCTTGCCTGACATCCGCCCAGCGCTGCACCTGTTCCACCACAGACAATGCTGTGCTTTTCAATCTGCTATCTTGTGGCAGAGGTTGTATCTTCTCACTGTCCCGAGCTCTGATCACAGGCCTGTCCCAGCAAACACTTGATTATGTGTCTCTGAAATGAGCGTGAAGAACAGAGAAGAGGAGGCGGTGGGGAGAAGGAGGAGGAAACCGAGGAGGAGTAAAGAGAAGAGAGATTGAGCAAAGCTTTGGGAAGCCGGCCTTACCTGGTTCCAAGAATGTTTTCCAAAATCCTTCCAACCCAGGTCCTTTTAAATGGTTCCGCTTTCCAGTTTAGCTTGAGTGCCCAGGTGCAGTAAAACTAAATGATGTCTGAATCTGACTTAAACATGACCCTCTCTGAGGCATTGAGTGTGGCTGCCCAAGCTTAAATACAGGAAGGAAGACCTAGTTGTCTAATTTCTAGCTAGGTGTTGATTGGTTCCCTTCGTGTCTGAAGCCGGATGAACGAGGAAGTAGGCAGGGCACATGCCGTAGCAGACGTTGTACCCTGTCCATCCTAAGCAGCCTGACTCCTCCGCTGGCCACCTCCACGAAGAGGAACGGAAGCCACAGAGCCCGGGAGTAGCTGACGCTGCATTCCCCAAACCTACGACAAGGAGACTGTGTTATTTCAGCCATGCTTCATTGGACGGCAACTATGTGAGCTGCTTTATGAGGATCCAGGGTGCTGCCAAGCCTTCAAGTTCACAGCTGAGGTGCCCCCACACGAGAGTTAATCCCTCAGACGAGGCACTGTGTGCAAAGGTGCTGGCTGTGGGAGCCTCTGATCCCCTAGCACCTCTAGGTGAGCGGAGAGACGGCGTCTCTGTTCTCTCATGTGTAGGACCAGAAAACTAAGTTTTAACTGTCGTCGGTCCAGTGGAACCACAAGATGTGACTTTGGGTCTAAACTGTAACCTTTGGGCTGGTGTTTCTGCTCTTATAAAACTCAAAAGTTCCTTGCAGTCTGTTTTGTGTCCCAGATTTCTGCATGAGTCTGTGGAGTGCTTTAAAACACTTTTGAACATAGAGACTGTTTGTGTGCAGTGACTTTGTAAGGGGTCAGCTCAGCCACACTGAAGCCAAGTTTCCCAGAATTCCCTTCTTTCCTTGGATTCAGGAGATTAGGGACCAAAAGCGAGGCAGCAGCCATTCTTATGCTCCGCAGATGGGTGTAGGCACCAGGTGCATCGGCAGCTTGCACATGCTGTTAGGCACCTGCTGGCCCACCTCACTGGTGTGGGGCTCCAAGTCCTCCAGATCCCAGGCCTGTACTGTACGTGGGCAGCTCTGACGGGGGCCACGGCTGCTTCTGCAGGTCACGCACATCCTCCAGGACACAGCCAATGAGACACGTGCAGCTGCTACTTGTCCTCATGGGTTCCAGTTTGTCTTCGCTCTCCTTCATTGCCCATCCAGTTTTTAGTCCCTGCTGACCTACGGCGACTTCAGTCCCAACACAAGATGCAGAGGCACCAGTCTTGCTTAGACTTCTCCATCAGGTCCCACAGTTGCTTGAGTTCTAAACCACATTTTAAATAAATCACATTATATATCATTTTGGCCCATAGTCTGTCCTTCCCATGTGTCTGAGCAATAACTATGTTCTCTTTCCCATGCTGAGCCTCTTCGAGGGTCATTGCCCGGCTTCTTTGCCTCAGCCCTGCTTCCTTCATCTTTCTCTCTGTCCCTTCCAACATCTCCCTTCCCATGGAATCCATCCCTCTACCTTCAAACACATGCAGGTCACCTTTCCATTGGTAAAAGTGCCTTTCTTTGACCCCGCTGCCTCCTCAAACCTTCCATCAAACTCTCTGAAAGGGAAACTGTTGACTCTGTCTCCCCAGTACCTCTTTTCTTATTTGACCCTTTCAAAGCCAGGTAAGGTCCTTGCCTTCTGTGCCAGTGGTTCTTGGCCTCGGCTGCACTAGGAGTCACCTGGGACCCGGGACCCACTTCCAGATGTTTTGATTTAGCCCCTCTGGGGTGCAGCCTAAGCCAGGGGGAAACATCCCCCTCTTCCTGCACATTTTCAAATTCAATGCTCTTAAAGGGGGTAGAGAACAATTGTCTAAGGCCAGAATAGTTTCAGAAAGCAGAGATAAAGATAGACTGTTTGCCATCCTAAACATTTTAAAGCTTCCAGGTAAATTATTTTGCTATCAAGTTAATAAGCAAATTTTACAAAGTAATACCCACAGCTGGTGAGAACAAGCTTCTCATTCATTGCTAGTGGATGGGTAACTAAGTATAATCTACTGAAAAACAATCTAGCAAACTGTGTCCAGAGCATAAAGATGGACAGTATCAAAAGCTTGGCTCTCTATTTAACCCATTGTTTCTACTTCCAGAATGCAGACACTTCCTAAGGAAGTGATTCAAACATTGAAATAAGCTGAAGTCCTCAAATTGTTCATTGCAGCATTGTTTATAATAGTGAGAAATTAGAAACAATCAAGTAAAGGATAATTTTGAAGGCTATAACATGGAAAAATGTTTAGATACAGTAAGTGTGGTGGGGAAGCAGAACATAGTTATTATATGGGGGAAAGTTGGTAAAGACATTGTAAGAATCAAAACTGGTTTTTCAAATGTCAATTTCACATTTTAATTATGAATTCTAACTATTAACTTGGAAATTTGGGTAAACAGGCTTTAAAACTTTCTTTTTTGAAAAAAGTCACTCTTTCTTCGCATCCTCTGTAAATGTTTCGTTTTGCCTTAGTTGACTTTTTCAAATACAAGGTTAGCTGATAATCATTGTGCCCACCCTAAATCTGAGTCTTGTGAACATGGCTGACAATGACAGCACAATTCCCTTCAGCCTCATCCCTTTCTAGGGAAGCTGTTCTCATTTCCCCAGCTGGAAGATTTATGCTCTCTTTTCGGTTTCATCAGCAACATGATTTCTCCGGTGAATTATTTTTTTCTTGTGGCAAAAGGAGTATTTATTCAGGCTTGCGGTTAAATGCTGATCCTAGAAAGTGATCCTATGGGACATTATTCTCGGCTTTTCCTGAATTCCCAGGAATCATAATTGACAGTAATTGCATTTGGGGGTTCCCACTTGGCCTGGGGAAGAGAACATGGGGTATAAGAGATAATTTTAAATGAACCTATAAAACTATCCTTTAATGATGGAAATACATCCCACAGGGAAATAAAACACATAAGTGATAGATTGGAAATATAAAAATGGCCTCTGAAATTAAAAAAAATCAAGCTAGACCTGATAGTACAATATGGGTTAGACAGCTGAGTCTTCTGAGAGGCACACATGCGGGTGTTTTCCTGACATGAATTTTTGCCAAGTGTGGTCACCATTTGCCACCCACCCCCATCGAGGACTGAGCTGAAGGTGTCTCCTCTCGCAAGCACAGGCTTGTTCAGGTTAGTGTTTCATTTAGAGAAAATGAGGTTGTTGAACTTTGAGAACAGAGTCCAGACGGATATGGCCCCGGCTGTGCAGCTCAGGGCTTCCCTCCGTTCCGCGGGGTGGTGTGTCCTGTTGGGACAAGGCTTAGATCTCTGAGGGAAAATCAAATGACCGCCACCTTCCCCCACTCTGGCGAGGATGTTTCATGAGCCTCTCTGAAACGGGTTCAGACATGCTTTACTAAGCCAACGGAAAATATCTTACTAGTTGATGTTCAGGAAGTACAGATTTCTATTTTCTATTTCTTTTTGGAAAAGCCCTAACTTGCCTGCAGCTTGATTCCTTGTTGCGGGCAAGCCTGCCGCGCCTTCCTGAGGAAGCCCAGGGTTGTGGTATAAGGCACCATTCACTCATCCCCGTAGCCTGGAGTCCAACAGCATCCTGTCAAAAAGCTCAAACTTTATTCGTATGACCTAAGGGTTTTCACCTGTTTTGTTTTTCCCTCAGAGTGAGATATGGGCTAGAAACAAAGTACGAGACAGTATTATGGAAAGAGGAAAACTATGCAGAAACACGCGTTTGTCATTGTATAGTTTGGAAGCCTTTTGTGTAAGGGATAGTGAGGCGTTTATGTTGCCTTTGGGAACAGCACAGAGTTTCAGATCACTTGGTTAAAGTGATACATGGTGCACCATTTTCTACTTTAAATCACAGGAGCATTTATATGAAATCCCCAACACACTCTGAGTGCAGCCTCATAAACGTCTTGTACACACAGGCCCTTCGTGCCGGGGGTGCTCTGGAGATGGAGGGCAGTGGGTGGACCACACAGCAGCCATCTCAGCTCCGAGAAAACAGGACACGCTGCCATAGTCGTGCGGCTGAGGCCGGTGTTCATGGTAAAGGGGGAGGTACATCGGTGCTCTCAGAAGAGAAGGCAGGCAGCGCTCACTTTCTATTCAACATGTGTTTACCAGTCACGTTTCCTACGGACGGCTTCTTTGGGGCCTCATAGCCATGCTAGACTAAAGGTCACCTTTGGGACTGTGTTTACCCTTATAACCCAGTGAAGGAAGTGGCAGGAAACTCAGAAACCTTAACAATGGGAAGCTGGTGACACAGAAGGAAACCGAGGCAATGATCTGCGAACGTCTGACATGGGACTTGGACTCAGAGCCCAGTCTCCAAAGCTCGGGAGTGCTCGTCCTAAGGCTAAAGTAACTGTCGGGGTTAAGCGTGAACCTGGGTACGTGCGTGGACGGCAGCAGGATCTCGTTAGAGCGCAATTCCGGGAATCCACACTGTGTGGAATCCTTCCTGGTTGTGCCAAAAACCCACTGCATGAGTTTGGGCGATTTGCCTTATTTCTCTGAGCCCTGCGTCACGGGGTCACGGGCCGGGGAGAGGACGCATTAGCACATCATCAAGGGCTTAAAAGAATAAAAGTGTTCCTTAACTTTTTAAAGCAATCAAATAAAAAATATATCGAGAAAAACAAAGTCAGTGATCTAGGCTTCACTTGGAAAACGCTGTACATTTAAGAGAAAAATTAGCCCGTGTTTTCTTTATCTTCTCAAGGCGCTTATCCGCCCCACAGCCGTGAAAGAAATTTCTCAAACACCCATCAGATCATTGCGCTTCTCCGCTTAACGTCTGTCCCGGGCTGCCCGTTGCCTGCAACACAAGTCGGGCTCCTTGGCTGCGCAGCCCAGACCCGCTAAGATCCCGCCCCGCCCACCCGTCTGCGTCAGCGCCCCCCGCACCCCTTCTCCAGGGGCTTCCGAAGGCAGTAGCAGAGGGGCGAAAGGGGCTCCCTGCTGTGGTCACAGTGGAGATGCATCAGACGACCACGGGGACCAAAGGCCTCAGGGGGCCACGCACCCACGGCTGCCTGCGAAGGAGCCCGCGAGACGGCGTCCTTGGCCACCCTGTGCGTTATCGCCACCAAGAGTCAGTGTTTCTCCACTGATCTGCACACGTTTGCTTCTCATCTCTTCCCTGTCCTTGTCCGCAACTCCGCTTCCCTGGAAGCTCTCGGTTTTGCACGCTCCCAGGTGTGCTGAGCATGCCAGCCCCAGCAATAGCAAAGGGCCCAGGCTTGTCTGCGCGGAGCCCGAAATGCACAGGAACAGGGAGTGAACTACAGCAGTGTGACAGAGGCCAGGGTGCCAGCAGGTTGCCAGGGCAGAGAGGAAACAGAGCTTCCGGAGAGCCGTGGCTCAAGGGAGACCCGTGGCTCAAGGGAGACCCGGCACCCATCCAGTCCTCGCTCCCTCCCCCTGGGGCCTTGTAGCTGCTGCAGTTTCGGGTGTTACCGCCCCAAGTAGGGGTCATCCTGCCCAGCTTTCCTCAGGCCTCCCATTCATCGGCCTTGCTAGTTCTGCCCAGAAGTGTTAGGTTCTCTCCAAACAGCCCAGCTAACCTCCATCAGCTTCAGGACTCCATCCCAGACCGGGCTGAGCGCACTTTACTAGGTCAGCGAGAGAGAACACCGCGTCTCTCTCACGCTCAGGTCAGGTGGACAAGTGACTCGAGAAACCAAATGATGGCAGCGGTCTAACTCTGAGAAGGCACTGGGCCAGCCCTTTCCTGCCTTTAATCTTCTCCCCCATCCTCTGATGAAGGCGTTATCTTCCCCATTATTCAGGCTCAGTAATGTGTTGGAGCTGAGATTTCAACCCAGGTCTAATTGCAAAGACCGCTCTCTTCCACTATGCTTGTTGGGCTTAGTATGGGCTCGATACTCGGTGGGCACTTGACTTGTAACAACTCATTTAAACTTCACGACGTATCTAAGAGGGAGAGACTGTTACCTCCATCTTATCAAGCGAAAACTGAGGCCCAGGGAAGTTAAGTTACTTGCCTAATGTCACACAGCTGGTAAGTAGCAGAGACAAAATTGAGCCCTGTGGCCTGGCTCCGACCTGTGCTCCTCACAGTCTCTCCAATCTACAGCTTCGGGAGGCTGTCGGCATCACCAACACTCCTGGAACACCTCTGGGGGCGGCATAGCCTGAAGGCACTGAGAGAGGAATGTGGGCCGATATGTATCCTTGCGCTCAAGGAGCTTACAAAGTTCAGCTAACAGGTCAAGGGGGCACGAGGCCTTTACAAGATATGCTGAGAGTCGTGTCTACCCCACGTCTCAGGGTTTACTTCTAAAACTATAACAGAGTTCCTTTTTGGAAATCTTTACAATGCACAGGCCTCTAGGCTGTCAGAGAGGCTGAGAAATAGCAAAAGCCTGTCTTTGGCTTTATCTCCTTAGATAGAGGAGAAACCCACAGTTATGTGGGATCTACGGAGAGCCAAGCTTTTGATACTGTCCAGCTCTGCCTGCACTGGAAGGTGACAGCCAGAGAAGAGGGTGACCATGGGCGCCTGACCCCAGCAGCCCAGCGGTGGCTCCAGCCTATGCCCAGGTCTTTCACAGGCAGCCGGCAGGCTTTGTCTGGGCATCTGTGCAAGCTCTTTGGTCCCTCTGGGCACAGGTGGGGCCGGGGCAAGGTCTGGGAGCTGCTTGGTCCAGGGACACTGGTTTCTGCCTCTGTTCTCTCTGGGATTCTCTTGGACAACCCTGGCTCGTAGCACATGTCAGTTAAGAACACACACTCTGGGGCCAAACAGAGCGGGTCCCAAGCTGAGACCTAGGGCAAGTTGCTGAATCTCCCTAAGTCCACTGATAGGTCATCCATAGAGTGGTACCAGTGGCAGTCCTGGGGTTAAACGTGACACTCATGCAAAATACTGGGTCTGGCACACAGCCAGTGCTCCCTAAATGTTGGCTATTAATAATAAGCTTCTAAAACCAAGTCAACTTGTGAAACCTTCTGCCCCTTACTGACACCCCCCACCCCAATTAGTCACAGTGTTCTCTGGGTTCACACAGTACTTCACATATACATCTGCTCTGACACTTATACTGAACAGTGTGTCTGTCTCCTCAGCTGGACTGTCATCTAAGGACGGAGGCTTATCTGTGTGCCCACACAGAGGCACTGTGAGGACCGGCTGGGCTGACTGGCTAAACAGAATCCGATCCTGTTCTGCCTTCCTGACCCACAGGCCTCCCTACGCTCTGGCCCCACAGACTGTGAATGGAGGCCTGAAGATATGTTTCCTGTTCTAGGGAATGGTTTCCTCTGATGACCCTCTTTGCTACCTGTGGAGAAAGTGAAGGTTCCTGTGGCCAGGATTCTCACCTGGCCCTGGTCGGCTAGCTCACTACACACGTGTGGGCAATATGTTGCTATTGACTCTATATAAAGAGCTCTGCCCAGTGCACTGGGCGACACCGTGGCACGGCTGCAGGGCTGCAAGCCTGCTGGAGGGGTGGCAGCGCCGAGGACAGAGACTGAGACGGCTGCAGGGGTGGGGAGGCCCAGAGGCAGAGACCGGCTTGCTGCCTGCAGACTCGCTCTGAGTGGACGGGATTCTTGTGCTTGACCATGGGAATAAAGTTGTGTATAACCCGTTCACCCCAAGAACATTCCACTGCCATTTTATGGTCTCATTGCACCCATAGTGAACTTGTCTGGGGCTGACACCCATTGGCAAGACATTACCACATGGCCTTCCACCAACAGTGAAACCCAGGTAAAGAAACAGGAACTCAAACCCTGAGCCAGGTTTCTAGGTCCAGTCAGCAGAAAATGTGAGATTCTTACTTCCTTGGCCTTCTGACTGCTTGGCCTCACCAAGTTCCCTGTGTTACAACAGTTTCCTAAATTGGCCCCTACATTGTTTTTTCTCTCCTCCACATTTTCCTGTACTCCAGTTCTTCTCAAAGTTTAACATGCCTACAGACCACCTGGAGGCCTTGCTGTGATGAGGCCATGGTGCTGCAGACCTACCAAGCTCTGGGAGATTCAGGTATTGCTGGTCTTCACTCAGCACTTTGAGTCGCAAGGCTGCACCCTGTAGCCAGGATGAACTCTGCCTAATGCATGACTATGATCATGTCACCTCAGTAGATTTGAACAGATCTTTTACCCAAAGACTTGTAAGAATGGCAAATCAACCTATGCCAAGGTGTTCAATGGCATTAACCATTAAGGAAAGCAGGTTAAAACCACAATGAGATTCTACCACACACCTATCAGAATGACTAAAATAAAAAATACAATACCAAGAAGCAGCGAGGATGCGAAATGACAGTAACGTTGCCTACGCTGCTGAGGAGAACTGCTTTGCAAAACAGTTTGGCGATTTTTTTTTTTTAAGTTAAACATACACTTATAAACACTCATTTGACCTGGGACTCTTAAATGCTCAGAATTTGCTCAAGTGAATTGAACATTTATGTTCATTCAAAACCCTGTACATGAATGTGGTTAGTGGGTTTATTCATAATCACCCAAACTGGAAATGACCCAGATGTCCTTTGGCTGATGAAGGGACAAACAAGGTGTGAGGCACCACACAATGGAGTACGGCTGAGCAAAAAGGGGATGGGTGCTGGGCACACAAAACCGTGGGCGGGTCTCTGAGGCATCATTCTAAGTGAAAGAAGACAGATTCAAGAAGCTACTTGCTGCATAATTCCATGTACAGGATATTCTGGAAAAGGCACAGCTGCAGAGACAGACAACAGATCAGAGGTTACAAGAGGCTAGTGTGGGGAAAAGATTGACTGGGGGACTTTGTGATATGATGGGAAGGTTCTGTAGAGTGATCTTTGTGGTGTTTACACAATTATATACATTTGCAAAACTCAGAACACTAAAATGGATGAATTTTACTGCATGTAAATTATATCTCAAAACAGCAACAAAAAAACTTTTGGTGGCCCCCATTTGCCCAAGGAATTAAAGCCCACACTCCAGACCCTCTACCCTTTCCAGCCATTCCTACTTTGTATTTTCTTTAAACACTGGCTAAACTGCTGTCACTCAATCATGCCCCGGATTTTCCTCTTAGCATGTCTCACCTCTTGGAACACCTTCTTCCTTTACAAAATAGGTAGATGATAAACAGTGAATGAGTGAATGAATTTTCTCAATAATATCCTTCGATTCCCACTGAAAAAAAATGGTGCCAGGGAAAGAAAACCCTGCAATCGTGCCCCTTTCTTTCAGCAAGGAGCTCAATCATTTGTGAGGCTGGCTCTTTGTTTATCCTGGTTGATTCGTTGGACCCAGGCAGACTGAACCCCAGGTGTGCTCCCGAGGCAGTGAGAAGCAGTTGGCTGCCTGGGAAGGCCCCTGTCCTGGCCCGCCTCCCGCCAGCTCAGGACGCCCCCGGGCCCCTGTCTCCGGCAGAGGTGAGGAGGGGCCAGCCCCGCTGACAGGGGAGCGCTGGCGGGGCCACCAGCTGGCCCGGTGGTGATGGACGCCCCTGGCCTTACTTATTAGAAGGGCTCCTCACGTCCCCACATCTGCTGCCTTCCTCTGGGGGAGGCGCCCTCCCTGCCAGGCCGGCCTCCCCGAGCTGCCTCCCCAGAGCCTCTCACCGGCTCGTCAGCGCTCACCGCTCTTGGTCCGCAGCCCTGGCGTGCTGACAGGCTTCCAGGAGGGCAATGCATGGGGGTGCATGCTGAGAGCTGACTCCATGGTTGCTCACGGTGAGATGGGAGTTTGGGAGTCCCAACCAAGAGCCCCAAATCTTTGACTAAGCCCCTGCCATGAAGATAAGCCCTAAAGGAAAGATACACACACATACACATATAAATACACACAGGAGAAAAAAATTATATTCCTGATTGGGTCTTTGGCCACAAGCCCCCACATGGTCTCCCGGTGAGCCGGGAAGGGCCGCACCTTTTACAGGCTTAGGCACGTCTGCAGCCTTCGTGAAAATCTGACCGACCGAGGGTGGCCGGCACCTTCCTTTGAGCCCTCCGCACCTTAGCATTCTTGAGGACAGGAAAGACAAATCACAGAAACAGAAGGGGGGCTGGGCACCTCTGTCAGGCTCCCTCTGATGACACGGTCCCACTGTGTCTTTGCTCAGCCCACGGTCAGGCATCTCTTTCTCATGATGGGGAAACTGTGGAGGGGTCCCAAGGTGCCCCTGGGGTCCAAGGATGGTGACCTAGGAAAATTCTAAAAACCTGCAACATGTACATAAACTTCCTGCCTGGGACAGTTACATAATTTGTGGGGCCCAGTGCAAAAAGAAAAGATGGAGTCCCTTGTTCAGAAAAGCAGGAAAAAACTGCCTTTAAAAGAGCCAAAATATCAAACTTTTTCAGTTCATCTGCAGTCTCTATTTGCCATGGTGTTATTTGCTACATAATGTTGTAAGTAAAGAAAAGTTAACATTTTAGGTTATTAGCATGAATTTTACCATTCACCTTGAGATTGTGCAATCCCTGTTTTAAATGCAAATGTAATAGCACTTAACTCATATGTAGAATCCCTGAAATTTTCCAGTTTTCATTTCATAGTCGCATATGCCATGTATTTCCCTTTTCCTGGAACAATGGAGACACTGCACAAAACTAATGCAGTTGTTTGGTTTCGCATCTTGCTATGCACACATTTTACTAAGACCCCCCCCTTCAGCTTCCTGATGAGTAGAAGGACTGGAAGGAAAAGGAACTCTAGGTCAGCCCCTCTTTCTCTTTTCTCCTTTGTCTTCCTCTCCCCCTCTTGCCACGTTCTGGTAGGGTCGCCATCCTGGCCCTGGCTGCCCTCCTGGCTTATGAGGAGGCTCTCCAGTGAGAATGCTGATGTCTGCCCAGAGGCTGCAGGCCCTGGATCTGCCCAGAGCTGCAGGCCTTCAGAAGCCCAGGAACTCTGAAGCGCTGAGCCATGTTTGTCTCCCTTCCTAAGTCTTCTCATATGTTGTCATTAAAGTAGTGGCATAATAGGTAGCATGATGGAGTATCTCTTATACTGGACACACACCACATAACCGCGCACTATCAGAACCGCTCAGGGCCCTGGGTCTCAGACTCCCAGGGGCAGAAGCTTCTCCCGCTTTGGTCTGCAGCCTCTCCCCGAAAGCCCAAATGTGACTCCGTCAGGCTGGGCTCAGACGCAGGGGACAGGAGAGAGCAAACTGCGGCCCTGTTGTCTTCTCCATGCACAGGGACCGCCGCGTTCCTGCCGACCTTCCGTTCTCTGAAGGACCCATATGAAAATCAACCATGGGTTCTCCTTACCTCAGTGAGACAAATCTCAGGAAAAACAACTTAGGCTAAAAGGGGGAGCCGCTCACATACTCACACATGCGCACACACACACAGAGAAAGAACGCAGTCTAATTTGAATTTTAAGCCCTGGATGTAGGGGACCTCTTACTTTGCTGAGAATCATCTCCCGACCTCCCTTTGCAGGCCCCTGAAGGATGTTGTGGGCGTGATACAGGAGCCAAGCACCCCTGCCCTTGGGCACTCTCCACCTCATCGGGGTTGTTTCATCTCATTATACCTCTTACCACCATAATTTATTATTTACCTACTTATCATCTCTCTCCCACCATTCTGGGGTGGCAGCTCCATGGAAGCAGGGTCCGCATCTGTCATGTTCCCTGCAGTAACTCAAAAGCACATAGAATGCACTTGATATGCATTAGGTGAACGAATGAATGAATGAATAAGTGGTATCCTTTGTTGCGGTTGTTACTTTTACTTAGCACCTGCATCGCCCATGAGCCCTCTAGACTCTCAAAGCCAGGCCCCATAAATCACCCATAGGGTCAAGTCCCTCAGAGACGGACCTATGGAAGGGCTCCGGCATCATGCTCTGTCTCTTTACTGTGGCCAGCATCTGGGCAGCAGATCGGGAGGGCCCTCAGCTGGCTGAGGGATGCCTGGGACGCCATGAGCACAGCCAGCAGGAGCGCCACATGCTGCCAGCACCAAGGAAACCAGGCACCATGCCATCCAACCTTTCCCTTTCCGGCTGAGGGCCACTGTCTTCTGACGGCTTCTACCCTTCCATCTCAGGCTTGAGGTTCAATTGCTTAGGACATTAGGGTGACAATAAACAGGGTGTTTTGCTCCGGGGCTGCCGCTGGCGTTGGAGCCCTTCAGCAGGTGCTGCTCATCCCTGGGTGGGGACGGGCCCCAGGCAAGAGGAGCAGCGAGGCAGCCGAGCAGACCTTCGCAGGCCCGGGCGCCCTGCAGCGGGGGTTAAGAAGGTGAGGGACGCTGTGCTGCCCTTATGTGCAAAGTGTACAGTTTTACTCTACCGGCTGACTTGGAGACTGATCAGCTCAGGGGCCTGAAGGGGAAGGTTGCAGCCCTGACCCGGGAATCCTTGGCCTGTGGTCCGTGGACCCAGCGCATGTCAGCAGCACTAGATTCCAGAGCAGTTTGCGTATGTTGGTGGGAGGTCCAGGGTCTTAGCCCATGGGTTCACAAAATAAACAATTTCCAAGTGTCCTTTTTCAAAACGGAATATAATTTTTTAAATTACAGAGTTAATACATAAAAACTGTGGAAAAACATTAAAATGAAAGATAACTGCATAAATATTCATATATATCAGTTAAGTATTTTTCAATATTATATATATATGCACATATAAATATATGTACATAAAGCAGTGCTTTTCGTAGTTTTATCAGGGGTTCAAAATACAGTTCATAGGCAGTATAACAGAGAGAAGACAAGTAGTGATTCTGTAACATCCTTCTATGCTGATGGACAGTGACTGCAATGGGGTACGTGGGGGGACTTGATAATAGGGGTGTCTAGTAACCATAATGTTGCTCATGTAATTGTATATTAATAATAGCAAAAAAAATACAGTTCATATAAAAGTTTGTGCTTTTTTAGCAAAATACTGTAAGTGCTTCTCTATGTCATTAGTCTTTTTAATGGCTATCCCATTGTATGGATATATGACAATGATTATCCCATTGTATGGATATGTGACAATTTACCTAATCATTTCCCTGGACATTTTTGTTAACTTATTAATTATTAATATAATAAAAATACAGCACTAAACACATGTTTTGAGTCAAAGGTAGGCACATATATATGAAAGCTGCTTGTTTCTAAAACTTGTGCCCTGCAATATCTACCTCAAACCTGCAGAACCTATAAATTATATATAAATGGATATGTAAAAAATGATTACTTTGGAAATCATCAAACTGCCAGGGTCCTGTTGGCACTGGGCATTTGTTCTTCCACTTGAGAAGTCCCAGCAGGAATGTCTGTTTGTGTTGGCATGTGCTCTGAGCAGCAGGTCCCCCCCCAGATCTGAGTAACACCCCTGTTCTCAGCACACATAGCCTATTCTCCACTGGATCTAGAAGCACATCTTCCCAGATGCCCGTGGCTAAGGCAATGACTAGACTTTTGATTCAGAGCTTCAGAAGATACCTCAGTGTTAAGTCACCCCCCAGGAGAGGCTGTTTCACATTCAAGGGCTGGAACAGAACTCAGCTGCTCAGCTGAAAGTCCGGAGCTCAAGTGTATCAGAGTGCAAGCTACTGAGACCAGGAAGGAGCCCTGGACTGAGGGCGAGCCTTGTGCCCACACCTATGGCCTGTAACTGGGAGCTACATCCTCAGGCTTCTGCAGGTCGGCCTCCAGGCTGTGCAGACACTCCCCTTGACCCCAAACCCCACGTACAGCATCTACCCTTCTTCTCACTCCTTTGGTTAATTCATTAAAAACTGGCTAAAGGAAGAGGGCGGTCACGGACGTTCTGACCTCCCGGGGAGTCTTCACGGACCGCGGTAACATCACTGTAGTCTGGCTGGAAATGGAGTAGCAGAATGCCAGAACTCCTCGCAACCTGCGGGTGAGCCTGAAAGTTGGGCTGGAAAGGCCTAGAACTTGTTTCCAGCCCACAGGTGACACAGCCCTTAATTTGAAACACCCTTTCCTCAGGGGGGTGAGTTAGCACTGAGGTATCTTCTAAAACCCTGAGTCACTCAACTCCGGGAATTCGGGGTGTGGACCACACTGGAACTCGCTGGATCATTTTCAGTGTAACTTGGACCCACCCTGAGCATCTGGGGACCTGGAAGAGACCCATGTCGTCTGGACCAGGCCCCAGTTGCAGGCAAATGGTAGACAACCTTCAGACTTTCTGGGACCCCTCAGCTCCTGAGCTCACAAAGAAATCCCAAAGGCTCCAGAGACTCCAGAGCCACCCTGGACTTGCCCCACCTTCTGGCTCTGCCAAATAGAAAAAAAAAAAGAGGCTGAATGAAGGAGTGCTTGAACAGATACATTAGAGCCTCTGCAAAAGCAGAACTCGGCAATGGCTCTCTGCCTGGGCAAGGGACGGCCTGAGGGAGTTAGCAGGGAGGCCAGGACGTCCAGGGAGTCCTGAGGCCACACGTGGGAAGAGGGTGGCCGGCACTCAGCGCCCAAGCCAGGATTCAGGAGACCCCTGAGCTCTCTCGCAGGAGCGTGGGCAAGCCGCGCCTCTGCTCTCAGTTTCCCTGTCTCCACTATCGGAAGAACGGACACAACTTCCATGCTTCATTTGTGAGCTAATAAAGACTAGAACATTTTCACTGGAAAACTCATGTGTACTCACATCACGGGCCCTCCCTGCTGACTCTGGGGCCGGTGGCCAGCTTTTCCCAATAACTGTGGTTTCAGAATTTGATTTGACCCATGTACTAAGGAAACCATATTTTTAAAAACCATGTCTACTGAAATCCTGTTTCAGTATTTTCACCCAAGACCTCAGGAAGAATTCAAGGTGAGAAGCCCGAGGCGCACCCAGGCGAGAGGAGGGGTGGGGGCCCAGGCCTTGAATGAGTCGCTAGCCTTGGCCTAGCACAGTAAGAGGGCAAGTGTTTAGATAAAACATCTGAAAGGTTCTTGACAAAAGAGGTTGCCTCTGCTGGTTAACCATTTTTATTCCCCTCTGTCAAATGACAGAATTGAGGATTCTAGAAATTAACTAACTTATCTAAGTTCATATACCTAGTCAAGCGGCAGAAATAAGATTTTAAAATCAGGTGTGCTTGATTCCAAAACGGAGGCTGTCTCTCCCTATCAAATACCTCCTGCTCCGCACAGCGGACATTCCTTCCTGATAAGGACTGAATTCTAGGGTCAAAAAGCAAACAAAGAAAGCACCTGGATTTCTAGGGCTTGACTCAGTGACTCTAGTTCCCCCGTGGAAGGTTAAGGTACAGGCACAGGCACCAAGACCTGGGTCTAAAATCTTTCCTTCCAAACACCACAAACCTCTGGTCTGGTGCAGGTGAAATCACATACGGCCTCAGACAGAGACACAAGGCGAAGTCTTCAGTCCTCGGCAGCGGTTTGCAGCCTCTTGCTGCTCTGCCTGCTGCCCCAGGACCGGCTTCCCGAGGAGGGCGGCTGTGGGTTAGACGTGGCCCTCCTCCGGGGACAGCTCTTTCCCCCAAGTCGCAGCCCAGACAGTGACTGCTGAAAAAAAGATGTGGCAATGACTTCCACAGTGATTTCAACGGTTACTCTCAAATATTGGCTTCCTCTGCCTTGGAAGATTTGAGTAAGTTGAGTGGAAAGAATAACAAATATTTTTAGAGTACTTTATTTGGTTTACATAGGAAATTGCTGGGTTTTTGTAGATGAAGAGCAGTTAAATACCAACAGCTTCACATGGTTCAACCTTATGTGAAGCTTATTGACTGATGAAAGCAATCAGCCAATCATCAATTAGTCCAACCAGCCAGCCAGTTAACTGGGGAAACAAAACTAACTCGTGAAGCAATCATACGACTAAATTATGTAGTGATGGCATTTTACAAAGCAAAATTTACACGTGTTACTGAGGTTTCCAAGCTCTTAAGTGGCAAGGCCATGTGGGTGGCCAAGTCCTTCTAAATGCCTCAAATCCTCCCTAGTGGCCCAGGCTGGCCCCTGACAGTGCCTGGGGGGGTGGGGCTTAGATGGCCAGAGCGGATGGAGAGGGGATTCTGGACGGAGAGGAGCTGGGTCAGACTGCATTCAGCGTATGTGGGACAGGGAGAGAAAACAACTGATGGACTAGAAGCATTTAGGAGGGTGTGGGTGACTAAGTTGGAGAGAGAGAGTGGTGTTTAATTATTGAGGGTCTTAGAAAATTAGGCAGGGGAGTTTGCATTTTTAAAATCATCATTCCCAGTGCTGGAATCTGTGGTAGCCCATAGATTTCAGACAGGAAAGATGCTGCTTTCTTAATTTTACAAAACAAAAATTGAGGCTCAGAGATTGGCTATGGGTGGAGGGAAAGCTGGAGTTATGATTTCTGGCTTCCTTATCTATTGGTTATTGCATCTCATCACCCTGAACTGGACTTGCCCTTCAGATTAAAAAGTAACTGTGTTGCCTAACAAGCTGTCTTATTTACAGGCTGTTACTATTTAAAACTGTTGCACATTTCTAAAGTGGTAACGAGGCAGCATAGGCTCTTCAGGAGAATTTCCTGGCAGTGACAGAATAAAAATGGTTTAGAAAGATTAGCCTGTCAAAGGCATCTAAATAGATCAGAAAAGAGGGAGACTGGACTCAGGAAAAGGGACAGATCAGGCCTCAGAGATGCATTAGTTCTGGGGCCTGGGAACAGTAGATGATGCAAGAATGATGATCCATTGATAGGACTGGGGCGGCAGCCCAGAGCCAGCTCTGGACGGGGGAGAGGTTAAGTCTAAGGGAGGGGGGATGCTGCTTGGAGGAGGATGGAGATCTATGACTAGTCAGCCATCCATGTACGGTTGATACTGGAAATGGAGATTTAAGAGTCATTAATGCTAAAGTAAAGAAAGAAACTACAAGAATGGACGAGCAGTTCACCAAAGGCAGTCTTGTGAGAAGACTCAAGTCCTGTGGTGGAGGTGGCCAGTTGCAGGCCAAAATCCATGTCCCCTGCCTCCCAGCTCCCCTTGCTGGAAAATAGAAAATCTAGAAGTAGCCATTGACCAGTTATCTCCTGCGGAAAATGAGCCTAAGTGACATGTGTCACTTGCAGGCCAAGTCTTAAAGCAGACATGCCTCACTTTCTCTTTCTCCTCTCCGGCCCGTGGCACACATGTAGCAGTGAGACCCTGAAGTCCAGTGGGTAGGGATGGCCATAGCCTGGAAGGAGCCTGGGTCCCTGGGGAGAGGAAATTCACCTGGGAACAGGAAAAGCCACTGTGTACTGATACATGCATGAGAAATGGACTTCTTTTGTGATTGGGCAATTATAATTTTTGGAACTGCTTGTTACTGAAGATTGGCCTACAGCAAGGGCTCTTAAGAAATGGCAGGTTGGATGTGAATGTCAAGGCAAAGGGGACACAGATGCAGAATGTTCAGCTCAGGAAAGAAGAGGAGCCATCAAAGAACTAGAAGAGGAGCTGCAGAAGCGCAGCGCTGCAGACAGCGAGGGAGGCGCGGCCTCGGGCGGGAAGGAAGCGGCCCGTCCGTGTTATGTGTCCAAAGACGGGGAGGACAGTCGATCAGGAGGGAAAAAAAAACACTTGACCAGCATTAAGATAGTTCACGACCTTCCAGAAACAAAATCCATACACAGACAGGCATCTCAGAGAAAAACCGAAGGCCCCACGGCCAGAATTCTCTTTCCTCTTGTTTTGCTGTTGGGCTTTTCTCTCCTGGCTCTGAAGGAGCCTGGACTTCAGAACATCCCCAGAGGACCACGCAGCACAGTCCAAAGGCAACGGAAAAGTGACGTGAAGCCTGCCATTATGTAACGTGGTGGAAGAGCCCCTTGGATGGGCGGCTTTACGAGAACCAACTCCTGCCACGTCTGGGACCGCAAGCCCACAGGACGAGCAGAGGAGGCATTTTTGTTTTTAAAAGGAAAGGGAAAGGAAGAGTTCAAGACTCGACCCCAACTGACTGCAGTGTCCCTCTGGGAGGCAGCAGGTGGGGTTCTCCTGCTTGGGCTGCGACAAGGAGCAACACCTGCAGGCCAGAGGAAGCCGCCAGCACAGGGCCGCAGCCGGCACAGGGCCGCAGCGAAGACCCGCCAGCGTCCAGGCCAGCTTTCTGTACTGGGGGAATCTGCTAGAAAACAGGCTAAACCATGCAGTCTGCTTTCTCCTGCCTTATTTAGTTATATTAGTCTAAATGAAGTACAAAAACAAAACAAAACAAATCCCCAGTACATTTAAAGAGGTCTTTCTGCTCACCATGAGGTCACGCTGAGCTTTGGAATCAGACCAGGGTCCAAATCGTGACTCGCCCCACGCGATGCCAAGGAGCGCCTGGGGTGGGATGGAGCGGCTCTATCCCCACCTCCATCTGCCCCCACAAGCCACCCCAGAGATGAAATAAAAATAGCAGCACATACATCATAATGTGAAACGAGACTAACTGCATCATTAGAAAATGCAAATGAGGCACGTGCAGCTTCCTGATACATCTCCAGGTTCTCATTCCAACCCCGTTGTGTCCCTGAGCTCCTCTGATGGCAAATCCGCAGGGCCTCCACTGGCTCCATGAATGAATGTCTTCTTGCTCTTGGCACCTTGTCTAGCCTCCTCCAGCCTTGGATTATTTTTCCAGGAAGCAGCCTCCCAGCACCGTGGGGAGGGCTCCCTGAGGTGACACCCACATCACCTGTTTGCTCCCACGCCCGACCTCCTGGACAGAAGCTTGGTCATGGTCTGGCTTGGAAGTGGCCTTGGCCGCTGTGTGAGTTGGGGCTCAGAGAGCACAGGGGCCAGTGGGACTTGCCTCTCCTGGGTCCTCGTTTGCCTGGACGGAGCCCAACACAAGGAGCAGCTGAGTTCTCGCAGTTCGGTGCTTTCCTTGCAGGAGAGGCCAAGTCACTCATCCAAGTGAGAAGGCAGAAACGTCAAGGGCAGAACTCCAGAACCAAGGTCATTAAAATATGGAGCGTAGATCCCGGAACATTCCACCCAATACCCGGTTTCTCCCACAGCTTCCTCACTAAGTGGTCAGCTGGGATATTCTTGACCAGGACCTTCTAGAAAGGGACAGGCAGTTCACTGCCTTCTTAATGAGGTGCCCGCCTCATTGTCAATCAGCTTTATGTTGAGCCAAATGCATTGTTTTGTAGCTTCCTTGCAGTAATCCTTGTTCTGTTCTTCGGAACAAACCAGAATAAATATAATCCCTTTTCCCATGATCACTGTTGGAGAATATTTTGCCACAATGAGGTCCTCCCCCATTCTCTACCCATGTCATCTGTTTTTCAGAGTTAACTACCTACACTCCCTCAACGTGATGCATACATTGTTTATCCGCCCTTGGACTTGCTCTCATTCGTCAAAGAATCTTTTGCCGTTTATTAGTAATAGGAGCCATAAGTGGACCCAAACTGCCCGGCTGTAACTCACACAAGGCAGAGGGCAATGGGAATATCTCCAGCCTTCATCTCTATATAAAGACAGCCTTTTTGTTTTTTAATAGCAGCCAAGTGCCTTAATGACTCATACCCAGTTGGAAGTAACTAAAACTATTAATTTTTATTTCTGATTTTAAACAGCCCCAGACTAACTGCCTTAGTAGCAACTTGCCTAAATTTCCTCTAAAGTATCTATGAAGGCACAGAAAGATAAAAACCCCATTTACCACCAAAAGCTAAAGACCAACAGAAAATACTTGCTAAAATCTAGAAGGAATTTGTACTTAAAATTTTTTAAAGAGCAGAAAAAAACCAGCCGGTTATCAGTCTGGCCTTTTCCTTAAGAAACAGGATTTCTGGCCACCAAGAAGGTAGGAAGAGGTTTTGTTCCTCCTGGCTGTTCTATTTCCCCACTCAGAGACCTGAGGCCTAGACCACAAGAACCTGGCGCCTATCCCTCTACCATGAGAGTGTTACATTTTCAGTTGACATAAATGTTTTTGCCGTCTCCATCTTTCGCATTCATTTAGAGACTAACTCTCTGAAGTGTATGAGACTGGGGGTGTTGGATGCATTGCTGTCTCCAAGCGATAATCCCCAGAAATAAATCGCATAGCTCAAGAGATTAAAGATGGTGGCATGAGAGGTGAGATGGAAAACTCCTCCCAAAACCACAAATAGTACAAAAATATAGTTAATTAATACAACTAACCCTTAAACAGAAACAAGAGAGAAGGCTGAACCAGTCTGCATACAGACCTTATGAACAGAGCAGACCTCACGAAACAGGGTAACGTAGGAAAGCCTTAATCCAGCGGACCCGAGCCCCTCCCTCACCCCAGCTCAATGGCAGGAGGAAGAGAAATGGAGCAGCGAGGGAGCGGAAGCCTGGGACTGCTGGACACCTAGCCATGGACATCTGCTTTGTGAGAAGAAACCTATATTGTGTTGTGCTCTGGATGTTGGGGAGCTCGGACAGTCAGAGTGCTTGAGAGACTGACGTTCTGGCCGTTTGTGGGGGAGGGAATCCACATCCGCCGCTCTGTGTAGGAGGAAAGGCAGGCGGTCTGAGAGGCTTCCTAGCAGTGAGAGGGCTGCTGAAGGAGCGGGGTTTGCACGGAGCTTGCTGTGCAGGAGAAGGGAGAGCTGGACAAGGTTGTCTGGGTGCGCTCCGCCCAGCTGGTTGGGAACGTTGAGGACCTTCAGGTGCTCCATCCCCCTGGCTGCCTACTCAGCTCTGAGGCCTCCCATGCAGCCTGCTGCACCTTCCTCCTATCCTGCAGGCACCAGTTCACAAACTGGCAGTCACTGCGCAGGCATCAGGCCAGCCAGAGGGAGGCCCCACCTACAACAGCTAGAGACGCAAAGCACAAAGGCTTATGCTTGGCCCACTGGCTCTTACACAGGAGACAGGCACCACAGACGGGAATCAGGAAACAGATCTTTCCTCACCCCAGGCACCAGCTCTGCTCCCCTATGACACCCAACCTCACTCTAGGGGCTGAGCAGCTCCAGAGACTGGAGCTTCTGCACACTAGTGGACACCATACAGAAATATGAAATGTCAAAAGAACATAGTTCAGACAAAAATCTCACAAACCCCAGAAAAAGGGCCAAATGAAACTGAACTCACCAATCTTCCTGAAAGAGAGTTCAAAATAAAAATTACAAACATGCTTATGGAGGTACAGAAAAATGTCCAAGAACTCAGGAATGAATTTAAGTCGGAGATTCAATCATTAAGAAATTACATATCAGAAATGAAACATACAATGGAGGGATTTAAAAGCAGATTAGATGTAGTACAAGAGATGGTAAATGGAATAGAAATTAGAGAAGAGGAATACAAAGAAGCTGAGGCACAGAGAGAAAAAAGAATCTCTAAGAATGAAAGAATATGGAGAGAACTGTGTGACCAATCCACAGGGAACAATATTCACATTATACGGGTACCAGAAGAAGAAGAGAGAGAAAAAGGGATAGAAAGTGTCACTGAGGAGGTAATTGCTGAAAACTTCCCCAATCTGGGGAAGGAGATAGTCTCTCAGGCCATGGAGGTGCACAGATCTCCCAACACAAGGGACCCAAGGAAGACAACACCAAGACATATAGTAATTAAAATGGCAAAGATCAAGGATAAAGACAGACTTTTAAAAGCAGCTAGAGAGAGAAAAAAGATCACACACAAAGGAAAACCCATCAGGCTATCATCAGACTTCTCAACAGAAACCTTACAGGCCAGAAGGGAGTGGAATGATATATTTAATGCAATGAAGCAGAAGGGCCTTGAACCAAGATTACTCTACCCAGTAAGGTGATCATTAAAATTTGAAGGAGGGATTAAACAATTTTCAGATAAGCAAAAGCTGAGAGAATTTACCTCCCACAAACCACCTCTACAGTGCATTTTGGAGGGACTCCTATAGATGGAAGTATTCCTAAGGCAAAATAATTGTCACCCAAGGGAAGACAAAGAGTACAGAATATGATTCATAACCTACAAAGAATGGAGGAGGAAGAAAAAGGAGGAAAAAAAAAAAGAACCTTTAGCTTCTGTTTGTAATAGGATATGAAGTGAGTTAAATTAGACTGTTAGATAGTAAGGGAATTACCCTTGAACCTTTGGTAACCAAGAATCTAAAGCCTGCAATGGCAATAAGTACATACCTATTGATAATCACCCTAAATGTGAATGGTCTGAATGCACCAATCAAAAGACATAGACTCATTGAATGGATAAAATAACAAGACTCATCTATATGCTGCCTACAAAAGACTCACTTCAAACCCAAAGAACACAGAATGAAAGTAAAGGGATGGAAAAAGATATTTCATGCAACTAATAGAAAAAAACAGGAGTTGCAGTGCTTGTATCAGATAAAATAGACTTCAAAACAAAGAAAGTCACAAGAGACAAAGAAAGACATTACATAATGTAAAAGGGCCAGTCCAACAAGAGGATATAACTATTATAAATATCTAAACACCCAATACAGGATTAGCTACATATGTGAAGCAAATACTAACAGAATTAAAGGGGGAAATAAAATGCAATGCCCTCATTTTATGAGACTTCAACACTCCACTCACTTCAAAGGACAGATCAACCAGACAGAAAATAAGTAAAGAGACAGAGGCACTGAACAACATATTAGAACAGGTGGACCTAATGGACATCTACAGAACACTCCATCCAAAAGCAACAGGATACACATTCTTCTCAACTGCACATGGAACATTTTCAAGAATAGATCATATACTAGGCCACAAAAAGAACCTCAGTAAATTCAGAAAGATTGAAATTGTACCAACCAGCTTCTCAGATCACAAAGGTATGAAACTTGAAATACAATACACAAAGAAAATGAAAAAGCCCACAAACACTTGGAGGCTTAATAACATGCTCCTAAATAATCAATGGAACAATGACCAAATAAAAACAGAGATTAAGCAATATATGGAGACAAATGAAAACAATAATTCAACACCACAAAATCTGTGGGACACAGCGAACGCCGTGTAAGAGGGAAATATATTGCAATACAGGCCTACCTCAGGAAAGAAGAACAATCCTAAATGAACAGTCTAAACTCGCAATTAATGAAACTAGCAAAGGAAGAACAAATGAGGCCCAAAGTCAGTAGAAGGAGGGACATAATAAAGATTAAAGCAGAAATAAATAAAATTGAGAAGAATAAAACAAAAGAGAGAATCAATGAAAGCAGGAGCTGGTTCTTCGAGAAAATAAACAAAATAGATAACCCCCTAGCCAGACTTATCAAGAAAAAAAGAGAGCCTACACACATAAAGAGAATGAGAAATGAGAAAGGAAAAATCACTAAGGACATCACAGAAATACAAAGAATTATGAGAGAATACTATGAAAAATTATATGCTAACAAACTGGATAACCTAGAAGAAATGGACAACTTTATAGAAAAATACAATCTTCCAACGCTGACTCAGGAAGAAACAGAAAAGACCAATTACCAGCAAAGAAATTGAATTGGTCATCAAAAACCTACCTAAGAACAAAACACCCATACCAGATGGTTTCACTGCTGAATTTTATCGACCATTTAGTGAAGACTTAGTACCCATTCTCATTAAAGTTTTCCAAAAAATAGAAGAGGAGGGAATACTCCCAAACTCATTCTACAAGACCAACATCACTCTAATACCAAAACCAGTCAAAGACACCACAAAAAAAGAAAATTACAGACCAATATCCCTGATGAACATAGATCCAAAAATACTCAACAACATATTAGCAAACTGAATTCAAAAATACATCAAAAAGATCATCCATCATGATCAAGTGGAATTCATCCCAAGGATGCAAGGATGGTACAACATTCAAAAATCCATCAACATCATCCACCACATCAACAAAAAGGACAAAAACCACATGATCATATCCATAGATTTTGAAAAAGCATTCGACAAAATTCAACACCCATTCATGATAAAAACTCTCAACAGTATGGGTATAGAGGGCAAGTACCTCAACATAATAAAGGTCATATATGACAAACCCACAGCCAAAAGCTGAAAGCTTTTCCTTTAAGATCAGGAAAAAGACAAGGATGCCCACTCTCCCCACTTTTATTCAACATAATTCTAGAGGTCCTAGCCACGGCAATCAGACAACACAAAGAAATAAAAGGCATCCAGATTGGCAAGGAAGAACTCACACTGTCTCTGTTTGCAGATGACATGATATTGTATATAAAAAACCCTTAAGAATCCACTCCAAAACTACTAGATCTAATGTCTGAATTCAGCAAAGTTTTGGGATACAAAATTAATACACAGAAATCTGTTGCCTTCCTATACACTAATGATGAACTATCAGAAAGAGAAATCAGGAAAACAATTCTATTCACAATCGCATCAAAAAGAATAAAATACCTAGGAATAAACCTAACCAAGGAAGTGAAGCACCTATACCCTGAAAACTACAAGACACTCTTAAGAGAAATTAAAGAGGACACTAATAAATGGAAATTCATCCCATGCTCTTGGCTAGGAAGAATTAATATTGTCAAAATGGCCATCCTGCCTAAAGCAATCTACAGATTCAATGCAGTCCCTATCAAAATACCAACAGCATTCTTCAATGAACTAGAGCAAATACTTCTAAAATTCATATGGAATGACAAAAGACCTCGAATAGCTAAAGCAATCCTGAGAAGGGAGAATAAAGTGGGGGGATCACACTCCCTGACTTCAAGCTCTACCCCAATGCCACAGTAATGAAGACAATTTGGTACTGGCACAAGAACAGACCCATAGACCAGTGGAACAGAATAGAGAGCCCAGATATAAACCCAAGCATATATGGTCAATTAATATACGATAAAGAAGCCATGGATATACAGTGGGGAAATGATAGCCTCTTCAACAGCCTGTGTTGGCAAAACTGAATAGCTACATGTAAGAGAATGAAACTGGATTACTGTCTAACCCCATACACAAAAGTAAACTCAAATAGTTCAAAGACCTGAATGTAAGTCATGAAACCATAAAACTCTTAGGAAAAAACATAGGCAAAAATCGCTTGGACATAAACATGAGCAACTTCTTCATGAACATATCTCCTTGGGCAAGGGAAACAAAAGCAAAAATGAACAAGTGACACTATATCAAACTAAAAAGCTTCTGTACAGCAAAGGACACCATCAGTAGAATAAAAAGGCATCCTACAGTATGGAAGAATATATTCATAAATTACATATCCAATAAGGGGTTGACATCCAAATTATATAAAGAGCTCATGCACCTCAACAAACAATAAGCAAATAAGCCAATTAAAAAATGGGCAGAGGAGCTGAACAGACACTTCTCCAAAGAAGAAATTCAGATGGCCAACAGGCACATGAAAAGATGCTCCACATCACTAATCATCAGAGAAATGCAAATTAAAACCACAATGAGATATCACCTCACACCAGTGAGGATGGCCAACATTCAAAAGACAAACAACAACCAATGTTGGCAAGGATGTGGAGAAAGGGGAACCCTCCTACACTGCTGGTGGGAATGTAAACTAGTTCAACCATTGTGGAAAGCAGTATGGAGGTTCCTCAAAACACTCAAAACAGAAATACCATTTGACCCAGGAATTCCACTCCTAGGAATTTACCCTAAGAATGCAGCAGCCCAGTTTGAAAAAGACATATGCACCCCTATGTTGATCGCAGCACTATTTGCAATAGCCAAGAAATGGAAGCAACCTAAGTGTCCATCAGTAGATGAATGGCTAAAGAAGATGTGGTACATATACACAATGGAATATTATTCAGCCATAAGAATATTATTCATCCATTTGCAACAACATGGATGGAGCTAGAGGGTATTATGCTCAGTGAAATAAGCCACGTGGAGAAAGACAAGTATCAAGTGATTTCACCCATCTGTGGAGTATAAGAACAAAGAAAAAACTGACGGAACGAAACAGCAGCAGACTCACAGAACCCAAGAACAGACTAATAGTTACCAAAGGGAAAGGAATGGGGAGCGTGGGTGGGAAGGGAGGGATAAGGGGGAAAAGAGGGCTTTACGGTTAGCATGTATGATGTAGTGGGGGGGGTACACGGGAAAGGCAGTATTTACAGAGAAGCATCTTACTACACTGATGGACAGTGACTGTAATGGGATCTGTGGGGGACTTGATAATAGGGGGTCTAGTAACCATAATGTTGTTCAAGTAATTGTACATTAATGATACCAAAATTTTAAAAAAGTGCTTAGCTCATGACATGAAGAAGTGTTCTGGTAGCAATACGCAGTGAGGAAGGTCTCATGGAACCAACCTGGAGGTAGGACATCACGCAGCAGAGCCCTACTGCAGGAAAGCTGGCTAACTCATCAGAATTGGGAGACACCCATTCCCACCAGCCTATAAATCTGAGAAGATTCCACCATTACTGAAGTGTCCAATCGATTGGACCAAATAAAATCTACACACCCCTCTGTGGGTGAATCTGAAACTGGCTCTTTCTCTTTTCCTTCAAAAATGAGTAATCAGAAAAAAGAAAAACTGTCTCTGGAGACATGAAAAACAATTACGCAGAAGATCAGGTGAAGAACATTCCTCTGAAAGTGACCTCCTGCGCGGGAATCAGAAGACATTTCTGGAAGACTGTGTAATATCCTCATAAAGATGCCAGAAGACATGGCTTCTAGGAAAGAGGTACTGATAGTTACAAAGGGGGAAAGGACGGAAGGCAAAGCAGAGGGAGATGAACAGCCATGAGCGGGAGATGAGGTGAATAAGAGTATTAGCAATACCAGACGTGTGACAGGTGTCACGTCAAATACTCTAGCATGAAGGTATGTACTGGAATGAATAAGGAGCAGCGCTAGCTCTGTGCCAAAGTCAGTTTGTGTTCTAGAGATCACACTTGAGGTACTCTTTTATCATACAGAGGAAAAGAATGAGGAAATTAAAATGGTGGGGAGAAGGTAATAGACACAGGGAACAGAAATACGATTCAACTTCATAAATATGACAGGGAAGAAAAAGAGAAACTGAGCCAAATCGGAGATCATTAAAAATTGCTTGCTTTCTTGTGTAAAAATTATTTACGTAGGCAGACTGCTGGGCATCCTCCGTGACCCAGGCCTCAAGTGTTAACTTAGCTCCTCTCTTACTGCTCCGCTCCTCTCTCGGTACAAGAAACAGTTCGTGAGCCCCGTCCTTTAACCTGAATTGGTATGGAATGTTTTGCCTTATTTGATGATCTCTTGTAACAATAACTCAAGCTGTTCTTGTCCAGATTTTTCTAACAATGGCAAAGCTTATTACATCGTGAAGACCCTGTGCCAAGAAAATTACTAAACAAAAGGTCTTTTCTCTCCCTCTCCACAAAAGCAGTATTGCACAGAATGACATAATGAGCTTTTTCATTGCTAAGGAACTTGAGAAATGATTTTTATGCATCTTTAAAAGCCCTGTGTTCGATGACCTAACTTAGACTTTTTTTCGATGAAGAAAGACAATAAATTATCCAGGGACAGACAGTATATATTATTACATGTTCCTTCCTAAATTACATTACTTTTGAATATTCCTAAATTAAGAGGCACTTAAAATTAGTATATATTATTATCTCAACACAGTAAATGCATAGAAAAAAACTAAACATAAACTAAATTGTTTATGGTGATTCCGCATGGTGGAGCATGGTGGAGCATTACTTTCTTCTTTACACTTAGAGACACTTTAAACTTATAGACACATGACTTTTTGTCATGTCTTTTCCTTGTTTTGTGAGTACATGTCCTTCCTCGACCCAGGACTTCCTGTGATGTGATGTCACCTCACTTTCCTGAGAGAAATAAGCGGGTTGCTTACCCTCCTGTCAGTTCTGAAGGGCAAATATTTTTTCTGTCCTAATTCAGGGAAACCTGAATTAATTTACATCTCCAAGCTCTAGCAAGATCTCCCGCACTGAAGCTGAATAGTCGGCCCCTCTACCACGGGCGCCCTTGAAGCGTTCAGAGATTCCCGGCTTGCTCCTCGAAAGGTGGTCCTGCCACACGTCAAATTCTGCCTATTTCACCTCTGCTCTGACTTCCTCCAATACCTAGTTTCTTGACGCTTCCTTTGGAATCCTTTTCCTGACTTCTTTCCTGGATTACTTTTTTTATCCTGCCTAGAAACCCTTTATTCTTTGTGATACATTGAAGGGAAAGGGGCAGAGTCCTCCAAGCTTTCATCTTTATCCCAATGGACATTACCTTACCCTGTAACGTCACCACGAAAGACCCCTCAGGCAAGAAGACTGGCCTAGCACGCAGAGCCTGTAGGTCACCTTGACTGTTTAGTGACCATATTTGCCTCTTAGATCAACTTGGTCCCCAGGAAACTGCCGTGGCAAACTGCCTATTAGTTCTGCCTGCTCTTTTCTTTCTCTCCTAGTGTGTGCATACCTGGAGGGCAGATACAATTAGCTTTAATCAACAGACATTCTGGGCCTCCAAGAGTCTCTCCTATCCCTCCTCCATGAGATGCTGAGTACCATTTGATTGCAAGATTTGGGCCACTCCACTGGGACAGATTCTGACTATAACAGATACATATAATTATTTGTTTTGAGAATGCCTGTTTTGATGGGGAGGAACAGAAGCTTGACTCAAGCTAGCTCAAGAAAAGGGGAACCAATCTTTAAAGATAAACATGAGGCAAAAAGACATCAAGAATGGCTTTGGGACCCAAGGGAAGAAACTGTAGGACGGCTGGGCCCCATGGAAAAAGGAACCAGGACCCGGGAGCCAAGAGTGGTGCAGTTTTCGGTATAACGGGGTCTGGCATGGTACACACCGTAAAACCTCACTAAATCATCCCGGGGTCACAGAGTTGCCCACCAGGGCAAAGATGAGGGCGAGGCACTTGCATCAGGCCCCAAATTTAGAAAGACCAAAGCAGTAATCAGGATAAATAATACTTTAATGTTTTGAAGAATCAAAATCACTTTAAGAAAAATTCATGATGAACAAAATACCAAAATGTTAAGTAAGGACAGGCCCCACCCCCAACAAGGGTAATACACTTCCTACACTGAATGATTGTTTTTATATTTCAGTGCTTTACGTTCACTAGAGCACCTACCCCTCACAATAACCCCAGGAGGAGGTTGTGATTAAATATCTCACTATCAATATCTCACTCTTGATATCAAATTACGCTTTCAATTTATTTGTAATGAAAAAGCATTTCTTGGTAAAATTAAATGTAAGGGCATCAGAAACTCAGTCAAGACACACACAAGAAAGTAGTTTCTGTTTTGAAATGTCTTCTTTAATTTTCCTTTTCCCCCGGTATGCCCAGTTCAATGACCTAACTTGCTTAGAAAAATAACAAGCCCTTTCCAAGAGAAACAGCATTTAAATCAAAGAAAATCCTTACAACAACAGTGCTTTTAAATGTGATCGCTTGAAGACTCTGATATTTCCGACAGACAGTGTTTCTGGAAACTCGAATTGGGGCGCCTCACCGCTCAGGGGACTAATCCTTTAGGGAAGTTTTAGAGCTGCATTTTGGAAACTGCTGGGGGAGGTTATTTTGCCTTTGAACTATGATATCTCTTCAACAAAAAGGAGGTTTCCATTATTATTATTTGCACTGGAATCTTAATGACAAGCAGCTACTATTAATCATCTATTTATTCAACAGCTGTTCATTGGGTGTGGACACAGTCCAAAGCCCCGTGCTTGGGACACGACTATGAAATAAAACAACCAAAGTCCCTGACCTCATAGGACTGACATTTGATTTTTAGTATTAGGGCAGAGCTCAGAGTGACATGTCTTATTTAGGATCTGATTTTACCATATTGAAAAGAAAAAGATAAATTTAATTAGTGCAATTATAAGAAAAATAGGTAATACATTCAATGTTAACCAGTTATAGCTTGAATGCACTGGAATATCCCCTAATCAGTAACAATCCTTAGACCTATATTCCCATTCTCATAAGTATTCTACTCATTCCTGAATAATGCCTTATTAATCCTCCAGCTGAACATTTAATAATTAACAGATTTTCTTGTGCTCCATGGTTTGTTTGAAATGTGAAGTCTTATGATTATCCCTTTCTTCTAAACTGACTTTCTGAAAACAATTCAAGAAAGCAATAAGGAGTTAGTTAATTCTGACTTTTATGATTTTATCATGTAAATGAATAAGGGTGGTTAATTTCATGACAACTTTACCCTCCTTTTCAAATTATTTCTGTCCATAAAATGTTACCATATGTTATCAGATAACTCCCAGATGCTCTATGTGCTGAAACATGCCTTTTCTGGTGATGCCAAGAGACATCAATGGTGGTGATCCCAGTACACATAGATGGTCTCTCTGACTTTCCAGTTCTGCAAGACAGTTCTTAGGAACTGAGGCCCTCACTGCTGAAACAAACTTCATCAAAGTAGCTGATCTTACTGGTGCCATAGTTTAAATTAGCCCCTTTGAAATCTTACAAACGTCAGACACTTGTTTTCTTGAACAAAAAATGTCTCAAGGCTCCATAGCAATACACTATCTTCACATTCAAATGAAATTGCAGCTACAGGTAGAAATGAAAGAGGGGACATCACTACTGATCTTAGAAAAGTAAAAAGGATTATAAGGGATGCTAAGATCAAGTGTATGTTAACAAATTAGACAATGTAGATGAAATGGACAAATTCTAGGAAAGCAAATGGTAGAAACTGCCTCAAGAAGTATAAAATCTGAATAAACCTCTACCAAGTAAAGAGAATAAATAAGTAATTTAAGAACTTCTAAAGAAATGTGGAGGCTTAAAAGAAGGAATCTAAGCATACCACTACAAAAATCAAATTACCAATGAAGACAGCAAGAGAGAAAGGAAGAAAGGAATTACATAACAGCCAAACAACCATGAATAAAATGGCAATAGTAAATCCTTACCTCTCATTAATTACTTTAATATGGATTCAGTTCTCCAGCCAAAAGAAATAGAGTGGCTCAATGGATTTTTTAAAATTCAAGATACAGCAAAACACTGCCTATAAGACACTTACTTTATTTCTTAATACATTTTTAATTGAAGTATAGTTGATACATAATATTATATTGGTTTCAAGTATACAACATAGTGATTTGAAGTTAAATACCTTATTAAGTACTCACCCCAACTAGTGTAGTTACTATCTGTCAACATAGAAAGATGTTACAGAGCTATTGACTATATTCTCTATGCTGTACTTTCATCCCCATGACTAGTTTATATTATGATTGAGATTTCGTGTCTCTTTATCCCCTTCACCTATTTCACCCACACACCCCAACCCCTCCCCCATGGGAACCACTAGTTACTTCTCTATTGCTGTTTTGTTCATTTTGAGTTGTTTTATTTTGTTTTTAGATTCCACATATAAGTGAATTTATATGGTATTTGTCTTTCTCTGCCTGGCTTATTTCATCTAGCATGATACTATCTAAGTCCATCCCTGTTGAAGAGACCCACTTCAGCCTTAAGGATGCACATAGACTTTGAGTGAGGACATGGTAAAAGATATTCCACACAAATGGTAACCAAAAGAGAGCAGGGTGGCTATACTTATATCAGACAAAATATACTTTAAGTCAAAAACTGTCAAAGGAGACAAAGAAGGTCATATATAATGATTAAAAGGTCAACTCATCAATAGGATATAACCATTGTAAATATATATGCAATATTGGAACATCTATACATCTAAAGCAAATTTTAACAGCACTGAAGGGAAAAGTAGATAGCAAAACATCATTAAAGTAGAGGACTTCAGTAACCCACTTTGAACAATGGATAGATCATCCGAACAGGAAGTCAACAAGGAAATGTTGAGCTTGAACCATACTCATACTTCAGGCCGAATGGACCTAATAGACATAACAGAACATTCCATCCAACAAATTCTTTTCAAGTGCACATGAAAATTCTCCAGGACAGATCAATGTTAGGCCACAAAACAAGTCTTAGCAAAGTTAAATAGATAGAAATCATACCAAGTATCTTTTTTGACCTCAATGGGACAAAACTAGAAATCAAGAACAAGAGAAAAATTGGAAAAGTACTAACTATGTGGAAATTAACACAGTTCTGAACAACCGATCAGCCAAAGAAGAAATAAAAAGGGAAATTTTTTAAAAACCTTGAAACAAATGAAAACAGAATACAACATATCAAAACTTATGGGATGCAGCACAGCCCTAGAAGGGAAGTTTATAGCAATAAATGTGTACAGTAGGAATAAAAAGACCTCACACAATCTAACTTCATAGGAACTAGAAAAAAAAGAACAAACCCAAACCTTAAGTTAGCATATAGAAAGAAATAATAGAGATCAGAGTAGAACTAAACAAAATAGAGACTAGAAAAACAATAGAAATGATCAGTGAAATTAAGAGTTGGCTTTTTAAAAAGATAAACAAAATAGGCAAACCTTTAGCTAGACTAAAAAGAAAAAGAGAAAAGATACAAATTAGTAAAATTATACATGAAAAAGAAGACTGTAACTGACCACAGAAATATAAAGGATTATTAGGGAATGCATGAACATTATACACCAACAAATTGGACAACCTAGAAGAAATGGATAAGTTCCTAAAAATATACAACCTTTACCATGAAGGTTAAGAAGAAACAGAAAGTCTGAACAAGCCAGTAATAAAATAAATAAGGAGACTGAATCAGTAATGAAAACCTCCCAATAAATAATATTCCAGGACCTGATGGTTTCACTGGTGAATTCTATGAAACTTTTAAAGATTAATACCAAACTCTTCCAAAAAATTGAAGAGGGGGGGATACTTGCAATCTCATTTTTTGAGGCCAGCCATACACTGATAGTAAAGCTAGACAAGGACACAACAAGAAAACTATAACCCAATATCCCTGATGAATATAGATGCAAAACTCCTCAACAAAAGTCCTCCAAAAAAAGAAAAGAAAACCAGTTCAGCAAAGCCAAGGGATAGAGATGTAGAATAAAAGATGAGGTCATGGGTAAAGTGTTTTATTTAGGGGGTACAAAGGAAAAGCAGGGCAGATCATGTAGAACCTGATATATTGTTACAAGGAATTTGGCTTTTCTTCTGAGCAGGAAGGGGAGCCATCAGAAGGTTTCTGAGCAGATTAGTAGAATTGTTTGATTTGCGTTTTAGCTCTGTTGAACTAGACTGCAGGAGGGCAGCAGTGGGAAGACCAGGTGGGAGGCTTCGGCAGTGGCCCAGCTCAGAGAGGAAAGTGGCTTAGAGTGGCCATGGAGGACGTAGTGAGGAATGACCCCATCTGTGTATGTTGTGAAAGAGCAGCTGATAGGATGTGCTAACGGATCCACCGGGACATGTGACAGAGAAATCAATAAAGGGGAAACAAAAATTAGTTAATATATGTAAACTGCTAAATATAGTGGATCAACTTCAGCTGTTATTATCAGTATTCTTGTTACTTCCTGTTTTGAGAATCATGGTGTCCAGGCCGCCCCCTAGAGGAACATGACAGGACAGAATTACAAACACGAAGAACGTCAAGTCCAGTCTTTATTTCATATTTGAAGCTGTGAAATAATATCACCTCTTTATTTTTCAATGCCTCCATTTGCCAAGTGAAGCTCCAGCATTTTCTTCAAGGGAATGAAAAACTTCCTTGAAAAGATTATAGATTATGACTCCACAAAGAACATATTACTTAAACCAAAGAATCCTTAAGAAATCCTGTCCTTAAAATCATCCTTCCTCTGGAGAAGGGGAACAGATCTCCTGTTTTCCAAGCCATTTTCTCCTGTTTTATTTGCAATCGCATCTGGACCTCTGCTCAACTGAGAACTGTGAGCAAGGAAGCAAAGGCTCAGGAAGGATTCGTGGGGAGCACAGCCTTCGCCCTCTGGGCAGGACAAGCGGGCGTCCTCCGCCCGGAGGCCCAGGGAGGAGGCAGGGGCCCTGTCCTCTTAGCCACAAGAACTTGGCCTGCTGTTGGACTTTGAGACGCTGGGCTGGGCTGAGCCCGCTGACCCAGGGGAGATGTCCCTCACACTCACCCCAGGCAGGGAAGATGGTGTTGGGCTGCCTCCCAAGAGAAGCCAGGAGAAGGAAGCAGGAAAACAAGGGTGGGGTGCTCTCGGGGACCGTCCGTCAGGACAGGGACTCTACTCCCTAGCCACCCTTGGGCCTTAGACCTGAATAAGTCGACATCCCCGGGCACCCAGCACCTCTGCATCCGGCCGCGCAGCAGTCCGCAGAGAAAGCTGACTTTCCTCATTGTGATTGAATCAAAGCCATTCACTTGCATGAAGCAGAATTGGAGTCCAGCACTGGACTTTTTCCTTGTCCAGGCCACAAGACTTCCAAGGACTTGCTGGATAGCAGAGCTTTCGAAATACCCGGAGAGTCACCCCAGAGCTCCTAGACCATGAACTTCACAAAACCCTGAGCAGATTATCTGAGGCATGCAAAGAAGGCTCCCTGACCAAAACTCAGAACTCTCCAGGAAATCTCAATGCCTCGGGGGATGAACTTGGATTCCCCAGGAAAACCTCCAAGCTCCCCCAAGGCACACAGTCTTCACAGCACTCCAAAGAGACCCACAGTTGTTTTTTTCAGGAGGAAGCCAAAGAGGCACCCCCTTGCACGAGGTCACCTCGCCCAAGGGGTGCAGCAGGACCGCTCCTCTGCACAGCTGCCAAGCTTTCCTGAAGTGTCCACTGTCCTCCGTCTTGTTCTCACATGGACCACGTTCTGGGGAGGTGCGCCTCAAAGCACAGCCAGCAGCCCTGCAGGTGACCCCGGGTCCTATGGAAACCCAGCACCCGCAGAGATCCACGGAGACACACATGTGTCGTGATGCTCTCAGGGATCCGCCCCTCAGGCGGGCGGTTGGATGTCACAAAAATTAATCAAATAACAACTGAAACTGACTGTTGGGGTGTTAATGCAGAGCAGGCACTGACGTCCCTCAGGTTCTCAGGGAGGCAATGCGAGCTAATCCGAGTCACTGTGTGGTGGGTCCCAGGGGACTCCAAGTGCAAACAGGGAGGTGCTAGTCGTCCCCCCCTCTCCCCCCCCCCGTCCTGCTGAGTCAGAGCAGCCCTCCTTCTGGGGGCACCGCACCGGGCCGCCCCTCCACCCCTGTGTGGCCTCACTTTCCCCAGCAGCTCACCCTCCTGCAGGAGAGGACAGAGTGAAGCCTGCTCAGGACTCACTGAGCCGCAGGGAGGGGACAGCAGCTGGTCCTTTGGCAAGTTTGATCCCAAACCTCCATTTCTGAGGAAATGCACTTTTCTTCTCCTTTCTCCCTCCCTTCCTCCTTTCTTTGCTTTCTGTTTCCCCACATCCTACTTGGGAAGTAGAAGTCAGCAATACCCAATTGCCACTAGGCAGATAAAATTGTGCTTACAGTCCAGAAAGGCCAGAACAACCCAAGAATTGTTTGGAAAGTATCTGCTATCATATCATCCGCAGATACATACACCAGAAAAATCATACCTTTGCTTAAATTGTTGACACTTTCTTCTGAATTACAGGGGTTGATCTATGGGAACAAACACCATCATGTTTTGTGAGCTTAGAGCTGCTGAACTCCTATGGGGAGCATGGGGAGTTTTGAGAAGCTGCGATCACGGTGAGGACGGGTGGGAGGGAGACAAGCTCTCAGACCTGAAGCCGTGTGTCCAGGAGCTGCGGTTACACGCGGGATTGCTGGCTGACACGGGTGGGATCAACTGCTTTGGGAGGTGGCAGCCTAGGGGAGGGTCAGAAGCACAAACTTTGTGGTCATACAGGCTGAGTTCAAAACCCAGCTGTGACATTTCTATCTGGAGTGATTGCAGCTGACTTATTCGAACTGTCCGAGGATCAGTTTGTCATTCATGAAATAGGTGCTCTGAGGACTGAAGGTGCTAACGTGAGTAAACCTCTCGATTCGTGTCGTAAATATTCAGTGAGTGATAGCTATTGTTTTGCAACATAAGTTTTAAAAGTAATTCTGTTTTGTGTTAAGACTGCAACATGATAAATTATGTCTACTTTAAAATGTTTTTGCTTTTTAATATAGCCCCACTGAGGACTGTTAAATAAATCAAATAAGCTCTTAGGTTAAGAATTTAAACCTGGATACGGGTAAAGTTTATTAATTTGCTCATTTGATTAAATTATTATTATCATGAATGCCAATTAAGTTAATACATCAATTTCACCTATAATTTACAAAAAAAAAAAAGATCTTGGAAGAGTGGAAACACTTTCTTACCTAGCCTCTGTTCGTTGTCAGTTTAAGGTGACCTAGACTCAAAGTTGGAAAGGATGGGAATGAAAGGTGGCTGACCCACAGTGACAGAGGGGTAGGAAGCTGGGGGAAGGGTTTCTGTCCTGGAAAAGGCCCAAACAGGAGCTTCCACGGAAGTAAAGTTTCACACAGGAAAGGCCTGGAAAACCAACAGCCAAGCAGAGGGCTCCCACTGTGGTCCTAACCCCCTGATGGTGACTGATAACCCCCATTGTGTCCAGGCCTACTGCTTCCGGACAGGAAATCCCAGCCCCCACACCCACACTGCGCCAGGATAAGGCCAGTCTGAGAGCAGGTCCTGCGGTGGCATCTCACTGCCACTTCCCGCTCCCCTGAGTGGTCTTGGGGCCAGGCTCCCTTTCCCAGGACTTCAGAGGGCCAAGAGGTCAGAGCTGGTGGGGCTGGTGTGGAATCTAGCCTCTTGTGTGTGCAGGTCAACTGTTAAAGCCAGGCCTGGAGATGGGACAGGGGTGCTGGCTGGGGGGACACGTGTGAGCAGCGTGAGGAATGAGGAGTGAGAGAAGGAGATAGGACTTTGAAGGTTCACAAGGTGGCTTAGGTTTGGGGGACATAGTGAAGTCAAGGATCAGACTAGAAGGTGATTTGAGGGTTGAGATAGGAAGAATGCTCTTTGCCCCATATTTTAATTTTTTTCCTGATTTTAACTTTATATTTTGGCTAATTTAGATAATAAGTGAGGACAAAATAAATCTGAGATTCCACAGAATCTGCTTATTTCAGAGATGTAGTCCCGGGAGGTCCAGCTAGAGGGTTGGCATTTCCTACACACACATTCATACTGGAGTCCCAAATATGCAGGCATTAAAATGCTTCACCTAGGTTTGCCTCTGTCTGTATATTTTTTAAGATGGGATAAGAGAATTTAAGAGAATTTTTAATAATAAAAATAATGATCATGGCAATAATAGTAACAAACTCATACAGCACTGTTTACATGCTTCAGATATAATAACTCATTTCATCCTCATAACAACTCTTTGAGGTAGGGAGTGATAAAAGGATACCTCATCAGTGGTTGGGATATGGATATACATATATAGGTATAGTAATCTGTATTTTACAGAGACAGAAACTGAATCACAGATAGGTAGTTTAAGCAAGACGCACAACTTAGAGCGGTGGAGCTGGGGTCTGAATCCACTGTCTGTATTGGTACCCGCTACACTAGGCTATCTTTCATGAAGTTGGAATTTCATATATTAATTTTAAAACAAGAATCAAAATTTGATTAAAACTGCTTTTTAAAAATCACATTGTTGCTTCTTTCTGATTATAAAACTTACAGTCACCATAGAGTATTCAAACAAAATTTAAAAACCTTACAAGGAGGGAATCGAAATCGCTTATGCACTTACCACACTATCGGCGCTTTAATGGATTTTCTTTCATATTTTTTCTATACATAAATACATGCAATTATTGGGCTAATAATCTACATGTCATTTTGTTACCTACTTTTTCCCCTGGACAGTGTATCAAGAAAGCGTTCTTATGCCATGTGGTTTTCCACAACTTGATCTTTAATGGCTCTTCGGCATTCCAATGTCACATGACCATCATTGACTTGATCAACTCTCTGCCATTGGACATTCAGTAATTACTTTTTTTTTTTCTTAAAATAATTCCATGATACACCATAATAATCACCAGTTTTAAATATGTTTCTAACTGCTGAAACAAAAAGGATGCATTAATGTGACAATTACCCAAGAAATTCTAAGTTTGAACAGAAAGATTTGAGGAGTTTGAAAGGCCACGTAAATGCAGCTTTCGGTTCTGCCCGGCCCGCGGAGCGCACTGACCCTGACACAGGCCGGGGCAGCCCAAAGTATTTATATATTTGGATGGCTGATATTCTGGGGGACACCTACTATTTGCTAAGCACTACTTCAGGAGCAAACACAACCTGCAGAGCATTCATGGAGCTTTTATGGAGAGAAGCTAGGAGCCCAGGGTCCTGGAATCAGATTACTTGCTCTGGCCCAAAGAAGCCCAGATGTATAAATTTAGGCAAGTGATTTTACTACTCTGAACCTCAGTCTCTTCATCTAAAAAGTGAGAATAATAGTATATACCTTGTGAATTATTATGAAGATTCAATGAGGTAATAGTGCAAAGGCTTCCTTCATCTGGTATATTCTAAGTGCTTTGCCTATTATATCCAAACAAGAATCTTTTTTAAAAACTTTTATTCTAGTTCTAACCCTGCGCTCTGGCTTTTACTGTTCAGGATTCATCCATCTGAAGTTCTAGCCCCATCTCTCAAAAATTCTAAACCTCTCTACTACCCATGCTTATAATAATTCCTCTACTCTCCTTCTCCCAGCAGCCTAACTGAGGCAACCTATTATCGTTTGAGTGGTGCACGCTGTCAAGGAAAAGGAAATACACAGTTAACAGATAAAAATACAGAGTTCAGCTGTTAGCCTTCCAAACTACAGTAAATACTTGATTAGTCTGGAAACTTAGAGTCAACAAAACACAATTGCTTAAGTTTACTCTGGACAAAGAGATTTCCTCAGCGAGAGAAAATCCAGCCCAATGCCTCATATTCCTTAGAGCTCAGTTTACATTTTGAAATGCTAAACCGTCCAGTTACTCCAATACAGATTACATCTGCTCTGACCCACACAGGGACCACATCACTAACGCTAAGTGAGATGAGCAGGAGGGGCTCAGAGTGCTTCATCTCAGTCAGGGCGTTTTCATTCTCTCTTGTGGTCAGGAGCTTCACAAGCATCACGCAAAGCAAAAAGGCGCTGCTGCCAACTTTGCAAAGCAATTTTCACTCCCCCCTGCAAAAATTCAGCAGCTTGGTTACTGCGTTTCCTTCTCATTCCTTAACAGGGCTACAAGACTAATCTTACTACTATTTTTTTTTACCATAATTTGTATTATTTAAATGGCAAAATACAATCCAATACTGTGCGAGCGGGAGTGGTTATTTGCAAGGTGCCGATGGGACAATGCCAAGATTATAACATGAAATCATAGGAGGCCTCCAATTAGCTTTAAAAATCTCCTCAGCTATTTATCTCGTCTTTTAAAAATGCTGCGAACTGTGGGAAAATAAAGTGGCTTTTGTAATCCCCAAGTATGGTGAAGGGGCAGGAAATGTGACTTTGGGAGAACCAAATTTAGGAGTAATTGAAGAGGCGACACGATCTAACAGGTGGATGATCAAAGTGGGTTTCTGTTCCTTTCTCCATTGCCAGCAGGGCTCTAGAGCTGGCTTGACACTTCATTTCTTGATGCTTCCATTTTCGTTTTTATAAAATGACAGTCACACTACTAGGTAATCTCCAAAGTCCTGAACAAGGCTCTATGAAATGCTTTTTTAAACATGTCTTTGCACATTTATTAGAATTTGGAAGGCTGATAATGTTTTGTACTAATAATATGGGATGGCAAAGAGCATAAACAGACAATTCATAATAAAAAATACAAATAATTCATTAATGTTTTCAAAGAAGGTCAACTTTATTGACGTTCAAATTTTTCTACTCATCCAAACAATAAATCTATTTTTAAAACAGTTTATGCTAAGGACATTTAAGAAAGAGTCCCACGGAGAGCTGAGATAACCTTGCTGGTCTGGAAGGTCATGGAGGTACGGGTAAACCTCTGGGTCAGGCCGAGTCCAAGCAGGGTGGGGTCTGGAGGCTCACAGCCGGCCCTGCCATTGTCCCCTGAGGAGGACTGGGTGTTGTTCGTCTGAAGCCCCAGCAGCCTTCACTGCCGGCGCTCCTGGGGCAGCCACCCATCCCTGACTCTCAGGCCACTTGTTTTGGGGGTGCTGGCCAACCCCGGTCAGTCCAGTGGGACTCAATCCTAAAACACACACATTCTCTGAAGATTTTGTCTGCTGGCACTAATAGCTATAAGAAAACAGCAGAAAGTGGAACGGTGGTTGCCAGGATCTGGGAGAGGAGGAAATAGAAAGTTGTTGTTTGAAGGGTATAGAGTTTCCTTTTTGCAAAATGCAAAAGTTCTGGAGATTTGTTGCATGACAGCGTGAATATACTCAATACTACGAAATGTATAACTAAAGTGGCTCAGATGGCAAATTTCATGAGTTTTTAACTACAATTAAATTTTCTTTAATTATGAAAGAAAGAGGAAAGGTGGGAAGGAAGGAAGGGAAGAGAAAGAAGGAAAGAAGGAAAAGAAAAGAGGGGCCAGGAGGTCCCATGCCCCATGAAAAGCACCCGACTAAAAACAATGCCAATATAGGAAAAGGAAAGTTGAGAAATTGAGTCCTGATACCTTTACGTGAGCTCCTGAATCCAGTCATGCCTGAAGCGGGTCCTATCCATGGACTTTTCATGTCATCATTATTTCTGAAGTACTACATATATAAAGTTTTAAAAGTCAAACAATATTACAAGGTTTATAAACAACGGCCCCGAAAGTCCCCAGCCTACGCCTTCCCATCTCTTTTCTCCTCCTCTTATATGTTTTTGGCAGCTTTATATAGTGTTTATGCCCATGTTTCTAACCAATAGGGTTGTGCTGCCACTTGGCAATACTGTCATATCTTTCTGTCGGCTTCCTATACAGAAGATGGGGATTTAATCCTGTTGCTCCTCATTATCCCTCATCCTGCCTCAACCTTCCAAAAGAGATATTTTTACATATTTTATTAAATCACTACTTAGTTTTCATCTTACCGTGAAATGTGATTATTCCCTTCTTTTACTGTTCATTCTTTCTAATGGTAACAGTTTCCCCCCTTTCATCATTTGCTCACTTTTTACTATCATAATTTCTTCCTACATGCACCAAAGCCGAACCTTCTTTTTCAGTTAAATGTCTGATATTCTTTCGGTCCCGTTATCCCCTGCAGACATTCCCTCCTAGCACCTTCCACCTGCTGCTTCGGTCTGGACGAGCGAACTTCCCGGCCTGCTTGAGGTTTGCTTGACTTTATGCTCTGACACTTCTTGTGGCGGGCGTTACACCACGCTCACCAAAAGGGGTCCTTCTGCCTAAGCACAGAGCAAGACCCGTTCTAGCTGGTCAGCTCTAGCTAAGACCTGATCCACAAAACCCTCTAGAGAAATCCTCTTCCTCGTCCCCAGGCTGACATTGCAAGCTACACGTTAAAGACGGCATTCTTTGTTAGCTGAGCCCTGGCCAAGTTTGCGGACCCACCCAACTCTGCCATCTTTACCACCATTTAGATTTATATGAATGAGAAATAACTTCCTTATTCTGTAATTGGTGCCTTTTATAGCATCCAGTTCTTATTTCAATAATGTAACATCCTCTGTTACCTCTTTAAGGACGTTGAAAGGTTTTTGTTTGGTTTTTAGTTCCCTTGGGCTTCCTGTGAGTTTCCTTTTCTGTTTCCTACGAGTTCTTTGGTCAGCTATCTGCCTTTATAACTGTCTTTCATTTTGAGGTTTTCCCCAAGTATACAGGTATCATTACTGACTCTCTGACCATATCTGAGAGGGAGACACCAAAAAACTGATTAAAACTTATATGGCCACGGCTGAAGTACATCGCCTGAGTGATCATTAGAGTGGCCCTCTTTGTCTGAGAACCCCCAAATCGCAGTGTGGTCTTTTTTTGGCCGGCCACTCTCCATCGAGAGGAATTCCCTGTCTAGACTGCCGCCTGGTCTCTGTAAGTCTGACTTCTGGAGTTCTATGAATTGAGCAGGAAAAGGGGCTGGGGGCCCTGACCACTTAGAACGTGGAATTCCTCCAGTTTGCAGAAGACAATTTCTGCCTCTTCCATTTTCAGGTGCCTCTCCTGAAGGGGGAGTCATATCCGGTGTCTCTGGGTCGATCAAGCGCCCAATAGTAAACCTTCAGTGCTCCTAAGGGCGGGGAGAGGTGGGCCCTCCATGTGCACGTCCCGGCGATGACTGCTTTCAGCCCCTCACCTCTGCATCTGCCCTCGGAATCTCCTGAATACCCCGTTTCTGAGCCTTAACGGGGTTCTATGGTGTGAGTGGGCTTGCCTCTCCTGGGACTCTGTTTGTGATGCGTGGGGGCATGTGCCACTCCGGGGCTCTCGTTCTGATTGAGGCTCCCACTTCTAGCTGCTGGAATTATTGGCTGATGAAGGCTTACAGCTGAGTTTCTTCCAGGGAATTGGACAAGCCTCACTCAAAGTTATCTCCCTTCCAGGGACAGACACACATCCAGGGACTGGCCAGCGAGGGTTGCAGGGGGTTACAAAGGCCTGAGCCCCTTGTGCGAATCTGGGACCACTCTGAAGAGCTTCCCGTGAGGTCCACTGAGACAGCTCTGACTGCATCGCCCCCTGGCTTCTCGCCCTGCCTAGTCCTGCTTCTTTCCTCTGCGGTGCGGGTGCCTACGCTCTGCCCAGTGCACTGGCTGCCTCACATCTTCATCTCAGGGGCTATTTCATGGGAATCTCAATCTAAGACACCCCTCAGCTTTCTAGTTCCTTCACCTGCTTTTCATATCCTAAAAATATGCTGCCCTTTCTCGGGTGCTTTTGTCTCCTCTCTTTGTTTATATCTATTTTCTCTTCTGCTGTCATTTCAGTGATATTTTTACAAGACATCTTGGATAAACACACATACTCAATCTGTTGTGTTTAACCAGAAATGTGAAACATATTCAAACACAGTGAAATATGTAATGAATCCCCCAACTTCATATTGGTCATGTGAAAATTATTCAAGTTAACTCCATTTCTTGAGCACCATTTCAGATGGACTATTAGGGAATAAGAAACCATAGGGTGAGTATGACAGACCCAGGTCATCGGTGGAAAGGCTAGAGAGTGGCCCCCATGCTTCCCGGCACACCCCTGCCCTCACCCCTGGACTCTGCTCCCCTGCCGCCCCTGGAGGAGGCCATGAATCCATTCCGAGCTCGGCGCCTACTCTGGTTCTTCAGCAGGCTCCTGCACTTGCTGCTTTCTCGGCCACGAATGTCCTTCCCTCATTTCACCCGGCCAAATCCTCCTAACCTTCTGGAAACCAGCATAGAGCACCATCAACCCCCACGCCCAACATCAGGTCAGGTACCTCCCTTGTGTATCCAACACACCCCACACCTGCCTTCATACCACATCATGTAATACACCAGGATTATCACTGTCTGTGACTTTGAGATCCTTGTGCACAAGAACTGAATATTTCTCATCTTTTTAGACCTACAATACCTGACAGGTAATGGATGCTCTATAGTATGTATGGAATAAATGAATACGTGAATGGATCGGTGGCTGGATGATCCAAACAGGCTTTCCCTGGGGGTCGGGGGGCCGGGGAGGAGCGAGCCCTCAGGCTTGCGGAGAAAAGATTCCAAGTCATGCCTGGGTTTCTCCTGTCCAGCCCTCACCCGAACCTGAGCCTGGAGGCACTAGAGCGAAGGAACCAGTACAGCCAAGGGCTGTTGATCTGGGTCCACAGAAATGCTGGACTAGCTATTCTGAAGTTCTGATCCAGAAGAGGTGGAACAGGGGAGACCATACATAAAATCATTATTACCGGCCTCAAGTTGCAAAAAGCTACGAGAAAGAGCCCCCCAAGAAGCCTATCACACCAACAAGAGCGCTATACCAACACTTATATTTTAGGGAGTTTTAAAAAGATCTGTGTATGTTTTAACTCATATTATCTTCATAGTAGGCTTATGAGTTGGGTGCTTATTTATATTTTATAGATGAGGAAACTGAGGCACAGAAAACTTACCCAAGGCCATTCAGCTAGGAAATACCAGGGCCAGGATCTGAATGCGGGCGGGCAGTCTCTTAACCACAAGGCAAAAGCTCCCTCTCCTCCCACGTCCCAGTCTGACCACACCAACTCGCCGCCTGCCCCAGTTGCTAGACAGAAAATTCACCCTTTTGATGAAACGGCAATATTCCTGCCTTGGCAGCATCCGCAGCGATGTTCAGACCCATCGCCCAGCCATAACAAGGGTCAGGTGGAGAACAGAGCCTGCAGTGGGGGAGCCCCATGGGGTGGTGCTTTTGTCTTCATCCCTTGACAAGTGAATTCCGCAAAAGACTCAGTGTAGAGGAGAAGGGGGGGAAAGAGCGGCTTTGGAGGGCAGGGCCAACCAGCTGTGCCTGGCTGCAGAGCTCTCCCCTCCAGGCCTGGTGGCAGGGACCTGGTTGTCTGCTGTCAGATGAAGGATTTTGGTTTATGGGCCCAGGAAAAAGGGGCCAGTGTTCAGCAGGGATCAAGTCGCAGCTGGTGACTCACCCCACGCGGGGACCAGAGGTTCAAGAACACATCACAAGATGCTGAGACACGTCTCAGACACTTGCCAGCTGAGTCCATCTGGAACATGAGTTCTGAGCATAAAGGAGTGGGGAGACGAGGGGGGGAGCCCTAAATGTGCGGGTCAGTGAGCGCTGACTCAGAGATGACTTCCAAGGCCAACCCTGGACGACCCCGCCACGTCTCGGACGGGTCCCAAAGTGCTGTGTGAGAGGTCAGGAGAGCGGTAGGGCTGAGCCTCCAGACCAGTTTCCCAGCTTCTGTGTCGGCCACCTCCTCCCCCTGCGACCTCCTCGGATCTCCTTACTCCGTCTGGGCTGTCTGTTTTCTTAGGATGACCTCTCCCTAAATGCGGGGGGCAGGAGAAAGGGGCCACCATAAAAACATCCCTGGGGCAGCCTTGTTACTGTTTCTCTGAATCCTTCCAAAGAATGCAGAAAGGAGTTTGTAAGCTAGGCCATGAAATTGGTCCCACGTGACTAAGCAGAATTTGCACACTTCTAAGTATTGAATTCATGATGTGCAATTATTTATTTATTCCAGGTCTGTCTTTCCCACTGGGCAGTAAATTTCACCAGGGTCCGTTTAGCCTTGTTCACCAGTGCCTCTCACCAGGACAGTGCCTGGTACACAGATGGCGCTCAATACATATCTGATGAGTGATAAACTATGCTGGGCATATTCCAGCCCTTAGGGAGTAGTGCGAACCGAGCTCTCCCCACACCCGTTTCCACGGCCAGCCTGCAGAGGCACCGGACGCGCTGCTGCCCCTGCCCCCGGCCGGGGCCTCAGTTTGCATTTGCAGAGCTGATCATGCAAAGCTCCCCCAGGAAGTGACTCAGAGCTAGAGCCGGGCCGGGCTAGGGCCCCAGTTACGGCTCAGGTGTCCGGGGCTGGCCCCGCCAGGCCTGGGACGGCAGGATCTCTGGGAGTCACTAGGAGGCCGAGCAGCTCTGATGAAGAATTTGAGAAGTCGGGATTCGGTTTTTGAAAGGAAATGTCAGTAACTTGGGGAAAACAACAAGGACGCAGGCGCGCTCCCTGGCTCCCAGTCAAGCTGGCTCTCTTCCAGATTTTTATTTCTGGTGTTTGGTGGTTCAATGAAAAATGCTTATAAACTTAACTCCGGTTAGAAAAAATAGAACTATTCCAAATATTGATCCTGAATAATCCCTTGAAGCCTGGCGGAGCTGGGGGGCGGCAGGGGGCGGGGAGGACCACCCGGTGTGAAGGGAGGGGGCGGGCCGGGCTGGGGCCAACCAAGCGTCGGCGGCTGCTGAACCGGAAGAGCACACCTACCCGCTCCCGCGGGGCTGCGGGCAGCGACAAGTCGTTCATTTGCAGGCACGCAGCCTCCAGCCCGCAGTTTCCAGCAACCTCTCTGGACGCTTCCGCACCAGCATTTACATTGGACATTTGGTGACCCTTCCTCTCTGGGCAGAAATATTGTACAAATATTTACCTTTAATGTGGAAATTAATTTAAAATAATTGGATTGGATCAATAAAAATATGACAGGTGCCAAATAGAAAAATTGGCAAGGAGTATGAACTAGCAGTGCACGAAAAGGGAAAACAAATGCCCCAAAACACACCTGAGAAAATGTTCACCCCTCCCCCCAGTAATGTTATTTGGAAATTTTAACTATTGAAAAAACCAGAGTCAACTGGAAAACTACAGGACTGAGACCTCAGTCCAGTGACTGTTGACAATATTCTTATTAAGTAGCATGTAATGATACGTACATGTATTTCTTTCCAAAGACACATAAGAACCAGCTCTAAAATGTAATGGAAAAAAGAACCCATTCACAGTAAAAACAACAAGATTAAAAACACCTAGGAATTAATACAATAAGAAATGAGGCACCTATATAAAGAACAACATTCTGCTTTATTGAAAGACAATGAAAGCAAAAGAACCAGACATCTGAACCTACCCAGATGAATTAAAGATTTAAATGTAAACCATGACATCATGAAGGTCCTGGAAGAAAATATAAGTAATTATGTAATTCTGAGATAGGGAAGACTTTCTGTGGGTGACCCCAAGGCAGGAACCATTAGTGGAAAGTTGAGTAAATATGACTCTACACACACGCCCAAGATGAGATTTGTTTCAGCATGTTGATAAATATCATAAACCAAACTAAAAGGCAAACAACAAACTAATCACTATATTTTTCCCAATGTTAAAAGAAAACGTTTCTGGCATTACATTTTGTATGGCACATTCGTTAATATCCATTTTAAAGGAGCATTTTTACAGAAATTATCAATAAGGCCTGATTAAGTTCTTATTTCTCAGCAGTAAATAACACTGGACTTTCTTTCAGTTCCTCAAAATCTATCAAAATCTTTTGGTCCTCATGTCCTTCACACTTACTGTGGCTCAGAAAGTAATATTCCTTCCCTCTCCACCCTGAGCAGCCAAGTCTCATCCTTCAGGCTTGAGCACAAAGGATGTTATCTCGGAGAGGTCTGCTTTCACCAGCCCGATTCAAGACACTCCTTACTCTCTATCCCACCAACATGTACATTTCCTTTGTGACATTTATCAAGATCACCCCTTGTAATTATAAATGTACGTGTTCATTTGTGACTCAGGGAAGTATAAGGGAAGCGCAGGAAGACGCCCACCTCATAGGCCGCATTCAGCAGTATGACCTGGAGGCTGGCGCAAGCCGGGCACACAGCACACGGTTGCAGGCTGAGCGAGTAAGCCCTCATCTAGGTGTTAGAGATGCAAGAGAAAATGAGACAGAGTTCCTGCCTCCTGGAGCCGACATTCTACCGATTGGTTGATTGACTGATTCAGTGTGTGGGTAGATGAATGAAGGAACAGACTTGCAACAGCCTTTTATGACAATATTCTGTAAGGATTGCCTACCTGGTTTTAATCTTCTCTGGGGACCAGAACCTTGACTTGAATCATGCAGTAGGACCCAATTATCTTCATCTGCCTTAAACCCTACCCTCATCAGGACCCACAAGCCCAGCCCCAAAGCGCTGCTGCATTCAATGCAGAAGGACTGCCATGTGCTCCGTGTGTCTGACATTCAAGGAAGTCCAGTTCAGCGCTGAGGCAAGCCTGCTCATATTCCCTCCTCTGGCCAACACCTTGACTACAGCCTCGCAGAGCAGCCAGCCCAGCTGGGCTGGAACTCCTGGAATATACTGTGAGAAAAATAAACGTGTGTTGTTTTAAGCCACTGAGTGTGTGATGGTGCAGTCGTGCAGCAACAGATCACTAATACACCCAGCTTTCCTCTGCACGTACCGGCCAGGTCCTGCAGCAACTTTCTTCTTTTCGGGCCAAACACCTTCCAGCTCGAATATATTGTAACTTAACCCTATTATTGGTTTTAACAACTGACTGTTAGATTTTGCAGTAGGCTACAAATACTTCACCTACCACCAGTAATGGGGTCTTCCTAGACAGCCCACAAGCCAGTGATTCAGTTCAAATCCCATTTGGAGCCTGCTTTCTAAGACCACTTCTTGTACCAACTGTCATAGCTCGGATACACTGAGAAACAGATGACGAGACAGATTCGCAGGGAGGAGGTTGATTAAGGAGGGCTCTTGAGCTGAGCATCTGCAAGGAGTGAGGGCGACAGGATGCACAGAGGGAGAAGTTGAACTTCTCAATAAGCATTTCAGCTGCTCCTGCAGGGAACCGTACCCAGAGGGCCCTTCAAAGTTGTTTTGCCTTGAGGCCAGGGGCCCAGGACTTTATACCCACTCCCTGGGAAGGGGTATGTCTTTGGACATGCAACTGTTCAATAATGGAAATTCCCTGAGAGGAAGTCAGCTGAGAGCACTCCCAGGGCTGGGGGAAGGGTGCCGCCCGGATCCTAAGGTAATCCCAGCGACTCCTCCCTTCTCCCTACAAGTCTTCCTTAAACTGTTTCTCCCCTGCCTGGCCACATTCTTCAGCCATCCCACACGGGCACCAGCCTCTCACACCTTCAGGCCAGGCCTGCTGTCGACCCTGTGAAATCGGGCTCAGAGGATCCCTCAGAGCTGACAAAACAATCCCCTCGCAAGGCCACGGCCTAATCCTTACCATCTCAGAGCAGCCTGAGAAATGACCCCATGTGGTTCCATGACGTCCAGTGCAGAAGACGCAGGGCAAGAAGCCACTGGGAAAAGACAAAGGCCCTTTCTCCTCGCCCTGGCTGCCCGCTGCCAAGCCAGCACTTTATCTCACTTACCCATCACGGCCATCAGGAGCTGAGAATTATTATCTGTTTTAGGGAGGAAGAACTGGGGACAGAGATAACCAGCGACAGGGCTATCGGTCTCTCTGTAGTAACTGCTCTCTCTCAGTCTGTTTTGCTGCATCCTCCTCCCTGGGCCCTAAATGATGGAACAGCTCGCTTCCTAGGGAGTCTCAACCTGTTCCATGGCTTTAAGTATCACCTTCATGCTGCTGACGAGTCTGTCTTTGTATCTCCAGCTCGGACTGCAGCCCAGGACTCCAGCCCTGGAGATTCATTCGCCTGCTCAGCCCTTCCACCTGCATATCTAGGAATGAGCTTTATAGCTCAAAATAGAATGAATGATTTTCACCACCAAACCTCACCACCCCCATTACTGCCACTGCAGTTTCCGTTCCTACTAGAAAGGGCTCCGCCAAAAACATCAGGCCAAAAAGCTGGTGTCATTCCTTGATTTTGCATTTTCTCTCACACTCCACAACCAATCCGTTAGCATTTACTGTCAGATTTTCCTTTGAAATGTCTGCAGAACCTGACCCTTTCCTACCAGCTCGGCTGCTCCGGTCCTGGCCTAAACCACCACCAGCTTTCATCAGGACGGTTGCAGAACTTCACTGATCTCACCTCAGTTTCTTCCCTCCAGCTGGAGAGTTCCTTCTGAAATGTACAGTCATATCCTTCTGCCATTTCACACTTTCCAATGGTTTCCCATCTCAACCAGACGAAAATCCAAGGTCCTCACTGAGGCCTGTTTCCAACTTTCGCTGCAGCCATTAGGGCCTCCTTGCCGGTCCTCAAAGCCCGACGACGCTTCTCCCACCTAGGGCTTTTGCCTGCCTTGTTTCCTCCCAGATTCTTAACGGGCTTCCCCTCCCTCTTCTTTCTTTTGGTCTCTGCTCTAAGGTGCTGTCTGGGTTTCCCCTCCTGATATCAAAAAGACATTTCTGACCAGCTCAGCCTATCCCCGAACCCCTTACCTGCTCTGTTTTTCTGCATCTCATTTGTTTATCTGATAGCCTCCCCCCTAGACTGTAAATTCTCTGAAGGCAGGTCTGCTGTTCATGGATGGGTCCCCAGCACCTAGAATAGACCCTGAAACACACTGAGTGCTAACCAAGTATTAGCTGCCTGAGTAAATAAGTGAATGCATGAACTGCCATGGAAGAGGCATGACCTGGCAATCTCCCTTCCAGGATCCAGGAAACCGTTCTATGGACCCCCC